>CM021768.1:12968214-13568214 GCA_011076525.1 Nettapus auritus
CCTCAGCGCCCCCTTCCCGCCCTTTCCCTCAGCGCCCCCTTCCCGCCCTTTCCCTCAGCGCCCCACGCGCCTACAGCTCCCGGCAGCCCCCGCGCAGACTACAGCCCCCAGCAGCCCACGCGCGGGGCCCGGCCCAGTTCCGCGCTCGGGTCCGGGACGGCGGCGGGGCCGCGGTGAGTGCGGGCCGGGCGGTGCCGCCCCTCAGCCCCCCTCGGTTCCCGGTTCCTTGCCCCGTTCCCCGCACTCAGCTTGGCCCCGGGCTCCGGGGGAGCGGGGCCGGCCCCGGCCTTGCCCCCGGGCGCGGTGAGGGAGCGCCCCGTTGGGGTTTGGGGTTTGGGGCCGCGGCGGGGCTCGCTCCTGGGCCGGGTTTGGGGCGTGGGGGGGAGGGGGGGGGGCGGGGTGGTCCTCAGGGGAGCCGGGCCCTCGGCTCGGGGTTGGTTCAGGGTGAGGGTGGCTCTGGGGCTGCTGCCGGACTTTGTGTTGTGGGGTGAAACAGCGTAATTCCTCCCTAATTCCCCTCCGTTTACCTGTTTTTCAGATGCACGTGGAGCTGAGAGGATAGGAGAGGTATTGGCTGCTCTTCTTTCTGCAGAAAGCCCCGGGTTTCGTGAGGCTGTGGAAGGAGACGTAGGGGAGTTCAGCGTTACGGTTGTGTGGATGGTAAGGGGTCTGCAGAACAAGCATGGGCTCGTCACAAAAAGCACTAAATGAACCTATATGTGCTTAAAAGTACATTGGCTTTAATGCACAATACCGGTTTGGGGGCTGTGTTGTTGTTTGACGGGTGGGCATCTCAGGGTTTTGTACCTTATCGCTGTACAAAACCAGAACTGCTTTCCTGCTAGAGTTTTTAATGTTAATTTGTGGTTTATGTGGTTAAAAAGAAGTTAAGTTGTACAGTTAATAACAAAGCTGGCAAGCGCACCGAGCCTTAATGCACTGAACTTTTGGGGCCCTGTGTAGCTGTGTTGTGTGGCACGAGTCACAAGAGATGAGATAAAGAGATGCTTTCGATGGAGGGCAGAATCTTCCCTTTCTGCACTGTCTCAGAAGCTTCCTTCGGAAGAGACAGGCTGTGGCATGGCTGAGGCTGAGCGAACTCTGGAGCTGAGGTATTCCTGCTATGTGGAGGTACAAAGTTAACCAGTAAGAGTCAATTTAGAATGCAAGACTAGTTTCGTGAGAGCTCACTGTAAATCTTTAACGGTGCGTGTGCTCTTTTAAAGGAGGCAACATTAATTTTTATAAGAACTTGGACTGCCTAACAGTAAGTTTGGTTTCACGGTCTGTTCCTTCTGACTTCCCCGTGTTATACATTACCCTTCACGTGACTTTCATTCCCGAATGTATTTGGAAAAGAAAAGAATGCCACTGTTGTTTGGGAACAGGTGACAGAGGAAATGCTTAACAGTGGGCAGTGAGATGCCCAAATACGTACAGGGAACGTGAGGATGGTTAAGAGTCTGTGCAGAATTTCCACGTTAGAGATGTTTCAAAACTGTCGTACAGATTTGGAAGAGAAAGTTCTCTGTTCCAACTGCTTGATGCCAAACCTGCTGACACAAGATAAAACATAAAAAGAACTTGTTCTGTTTGTTTCCTTTCTCCAGAATGTTTTTAATAGCGACTGTTCTGGGGTTTTGCTTCCTTTCTGAAGCTTTTAAAAAAGTAGTATCAGAGGGAATACTCTGGCAGCGCTAGCAGTGTCTTCCTACCTGTTGCATTCACATCAAGGTCCAGCTACAGCACAAGAGTGTTGTTTGAAGGCTGAAGGACTGCACGCGCTGTTGTCCTTTCATCACGCACCGAGGTGGGCACCTCAGTTTTCTACAGCCTACTAAACCTGGGGGCTTCCGAGCAAGAGAAAGCAAAAGTAAGTTTTTTTTCAAGTAGAGCAGTTTACGCTTTTGTGTAAGGTAGGGTTTGTGTTTTTCAAAAAAATCTAAGCCCAGCCTCTTTGCTGGGTGGTCACATACAGCGAGCAGAAGGGCCACGTGCCAGAGGCTGTTGTGTGGCTGGATCTATTAATGCCTAACGTACGGAGGCAGCTGCAAAATACAAAAATATTGAACTTTCTGTGCCCAACAAAGTTCCTGTTGTTCAAGCCCGTTGCCTGAAAGAGAGCACACCCAAAAGTACAGTGCTGCCCGATGAATAGCTTAGGCAGGCTACTCCCAGGTCTCTCCTCTTTAGGGAGCGAAGCAAAGAACTATTTGTGGGTGTTTTCAGCAGACTCCTTGGTCTGCTGCTGTTTGAACAGGGACAAACTCAGAGCAGCACTTTCTCCGTGGCAGCGTGTGTAATATTCAGGGAAGGAATACGTCTTGTAGCAGAAGAGGGAACCAAGCAGAGCAGATGAAAGAGAATGACTCTGATGCATCAGTTGTGCATGTTCTCAAAGGAAAGTTGGAGGAAAGCCTGAAAAGGAGATGTCATTTTAACCATGAGTGTCATTTTTTGTACTGTACATCAATGTGTAACAGTTACAATTTCCTTCTCTCCCCTGGAATCATCAGTTAAATCTTTAGCAGCAGAGCTATAGCGGCCTAAGGGGATATCTTTCAAGAAGAGTGAGCAAAGAGCAGCTGAAGATTTTCTTAATAGAAAACTTTGAAGCCGTATTTGCTATCCCATAGGCATTCCTGTCAACTGCAGCAGCTTCTGACAATGTGGGAGGTACACATTCCCTGCAGGGGGTGCAAAGTAGAGAAAATAGTCTGAGTGGGTTTAGAAAGCCACGGATCAGCCTTGAGGCATAGGTGTCCTACAGATGTAACGCTGGTGCTGGAAGTAACGTGACGAAGGGGTCCTAAACCCACTCACTTCTGCCTCGCCACCGAATCTAGCTAAGTGTAAGAGCTACTTTGCTGTACGAAGTAGGGAAAACTACTGCACTGAGGGAAAACTGCTGCTTTCTCTGACCTGCTCTTAACAGAGCCTCCACTTCAGAACTCGGTTATTGAAGTAAACATTAAGAAAATGTCAGGAAAAAAGATAATCATGGCAAATGAATGCTGTTACACAGAACAAATACAGGAAAAGCACTGCGCGAGTTACAGGGGGCAGAAGTAACTCCTTGTAACTCACGCTAGCAATAGACCTCTGACAAATGCTTGGGAACAGGTTTTAGCAAATAATTGCATTTGTTACAACTGAGGTAGGTGCTGTTTTGCCTTGTTACTATGATATACAGCATGAGAAATATCTAGCAGATCAAAGTCCGTCCGCGGTGAGTTACTCAGTGCTCCGGATGGCACGTGTCCTGCTGGACCGTCTCTCCGTGAGGGAGCTTGTGTTTCTCTGGGGAAGAAAACCTAACCAGGCTAAGAGCCCAGGACTTCACCCTGAGCTATGTTTTCAATATGCTTTCAAAGGAGGAAGCAATTGGGTTGATAAGTAGAAAAAGCAATGTTGGGAACTTTTATGTGAGGTTTCGTTGAAAGTCATGTTTATTTTGAAAGTCGGATGGGAGTCAAATTCCATGAGAGGTTAGGGCACTAATGAAAACCCTCACTTGGAGACAGGAGAAATACCAAGGCAGAACAAAAGTTTTCTTTCTTCCTCCAACTGCTGTTCCATGCCTGGCCTGAACGTGCGAGCTGCAGGATGTATTTTATGAAACGCGCACGCAGAAGTGCATGAATCTAGTGGCAATAAGGAAATATTTGGGCAGACTTTCTCACTGTGTGCTGCCATTTGTGTAAGTTAATTGTCAGGATATTGCTTTTTGGTGGTGTGGGGTCTCCTGACGTCTTCAGAAGTGGATGGCGGAGCGATGCCTGTACAACAGGAATGTGCAAGCAGCTGCCGCGCTTCCCATTGGTGTGCTGCATTAGCAGTCACCCGCGTGTTGTCAGCTCTTGTTCGAGTTCTTTGGGGACAGCGACTTGCCTCTTTAAATACGGGGCATGTTAGGGAACTAGAGAATGTTTTCTTGGGAGAGGAAGTGCTTCTGATCCTCCAAAAACCCAGCGCTCCACAAGGAGTCGTACAGCCTGCTGTTGGCATTCCAGCAGAGAACTGGCAAGCTCAGGGATGCTGGAATGCATTTTTCCTAAAGCATGATGAGGAATTTGCTTTTAGCAAACAGGTAGCTCTGGATGTCAGGTTTTTTTCTAAGCGCTACTTTGTTTTGTAGAATACAGCCTTTTTTATAATACCTTACTGATGAATTTAATTAATTGACCTAAACTTCCTTAGAGCAGGGCAAATACTAGTTCTACATGCTCTGCATCCCCTCGAGGCTCGTACTGCTGACGTGCTTTTTGTGGTCTAGTTACAGCTTGAACTGAGAATGCTTTCAAAGACGCTTGAAAGCTCAGATGCCTTCCCTGGGCAGCACAGATTTCGTGTGTATGTGGGGGAGATGGTTTAGACGTTAGGGGAGAAGAACCACAAGAGGCACCATCCAGCCCGAGGTCAGTGGGATCGCGAGGTCCCACCTGAGGACAGGCTGCGATACTGACAGCTTGCACTCGGAAGGGTTTGGTACCCCGTCACAGTGATGGTGAGGCAGAAATGGGAGATGTGATGATTTGGCAATCCAGGTGGACCCCTGTGATCCTCTCGGAGTGAGAGCAGGTGGAAGCTGTGCCTTGATGCGCAAAGGCTCTGTTGGTGCATGTGAGATGGGATCTGCGCTTGAGCTCTGCTGGTAAGAAATCGTCAATGCGGTTTTAAGTGGTTTAAGAGAGCCTCTTCCTCTTCCTGTGTAAGTGATGCTCGCTCCTCGCAGATGGGTCAGTTTCCCTTGTGCTGTACAGACCTTCCTGTTCTCCGTCAGTCACCTAACAGCTAGCAGGTAGTTAGTTCTGCTGGCCACAGGTACGTACGTGCAAATATGTCTGCGCTTGCGTGCCTCTAGGTGTGTTTCCTCTGTCCGTGCTGTATGACTTGTATCTAAAAGCACAGATTTTAACATCCAGCTATGCCTAAATATGATGAGTGACGTCATTATATTCAAAAGAGCTCTGCTTCTAAATAAAACCCACATTGGTATCTTCCACTGTTGCAGGAAGCTTGTGTGCATTTGTTCCATAAAAATATAAACAAATATTTCTGTGGTGCGGGTCTGCTGTTTTTATATCTGTTTTGGTACTGGAATGCTCAGCCTTGCGTTGCTTACTCTCTCGTAGCTTTGTTAAGCTTTGTAGACTTCTGCTACTCTATTTTTGTTTCCAGTGTTGAGCGTAGCTCCTTTGTGCCATACGTAAGCGGTTAAATGAGTGCACAAGAGATGTATTTATTTCTGCGGACTTCGTTAGGTGGTTTTGGTGCTTGGATCTCACTGCGTGAGATTTGTGGCTATTTGTGCTATTTGGACAGGGAGAGCTGACGGCTGGCAGCTGCCTTCGTTGGTGTCGGGCTTCCTTTGAGCTGCTGCATAACACTTTAATTCTAAAATGTTATTAACCTTTATGATACAAGAGACTGCTGGTGACTTAATTTCAGGAAAGGCTTATTTAGTAATGGTGACGGTGCTGATGCTTATTTCAGTGACCCTCTGATGTGGCAACTGGGATGTTCTTGCTAGCTTGACCCATCAGGACTGTTGCTTTTCCATTAAAAAAAAAAAAAAAGGATTTATGTTCCTTTCTTCTCACACGATGATACGTTTTTTGCTTTTTTTTTTCTTCCCTTCATGGTTATCATAACTTTGCTACTGCCTTAAAAATTCCTGGAGTTCTGCTCTGTTCTGTGTGTTATTTCTGAAAATGAATGAACTGCATTATCTGCTCTGTGCAGTGGTGCTGCTGACAGATGTGTTTTGTTTTAAGGATATTGCCTTTTTTAATGTTTCTAATTTTATGATGGGAAACACAAGACACTATATTCTTACCAGCCCTGTAGGTTCTAGTTTTATTTGGTACAGCAATATGAACATACCTCAGTATAAATCTGCTTCGTTTTTTGCATCTTCTGTTTAAGTGAGCATGCAAGCAGCGTTTTCTGTCTCCTCACACTGACTTACACTTAAACACAGGAAAAAAAGTTTATTAATCTATTTTTTCTCCTCTTTGAAATGATTCCTGATTTGGTAGGAAAATGACTTCAGTTTTATCTGGACTAGCAAATGCAAATCTTAAATGAATAACCCAGTGGCCTGATTGCTTGCAAATGTCATGATAATGAGTAATATCACTCCTTTTAGAAGTGATCAAATTGTTTTCTGAATTGCTTGGATAGTGAAGGAGTAAATTTTGTAGCTGTGTGACTAAGAGAGGCCTTGGAGACGCACAGGTTTTATTTTACACAAACCATTATCCCAAGCAGGACCATGAGAACTTTGGCGTTGTCTTGTGTCCTGGGTATTGATGTGTGACAGTAACCAGCGTGCTTCTAGAAAACGTTCAGTCAGACGTTTTGTTACCACTTTCACCTTAATGATAAATCCGATTCTGGTCAAAGCAAGGAATTCTTGTGCTCGTCCCCTTCGAGTCACAGAACCACAGAAGATGCCGAGGCGGAGGGACCCACAAGGACCACCGAGTCCAGCTCCTGGCTCGAAACCAGAGGGAGATGTCTAAGAGCATTGTCCAAACACTTCTTGAACTCCAGCAGGCTCAATACTGTGACCGCCCCCTGGGCAGCCTGTCCCAGTGCCCGAGCACCTCTGGGTGCAGAACCTTTCCCTAACCCCCAGCCTGTCCCTCCTGTCCCAGCTCCGTGCCGTTCCCTCGGCTCCTGGGCCCATTGCTCTTCTGCTTTCTTTGTGTGTATATACACACACGCCTGAAGCCACGGGTGTCACTAATGTCTTTTCCTCGTGTTTGCCTTACTCAGCAGATTCTGTAAATCTCTTCCATGTTTGGTAGCTTAGCAGTTTTCGTTTCCTCAATCTTTCCATATTGTTGTACTCAACATCTCGGGCCGTACAGAACGAAAAGCTTCCTTCTACGTTAGGCGTTGTCAAAACTGTTGCTCCAACTGACCGATAAGCACTTTTTTTCCAGAATTTTAATGTAGTGACAGAGGATCAAAATTATCAAATACCTGGAAAGCGGTGCTCGCAGTAACGTATTTGATGCAGTTTATTTGATCTCAGACTTCTGTGGTGTTAATCCTATAGCAAACGAGGATTGTTGTGTGCTCAAGCAAAGCCTGATGCTTTATATGCGTAAAGATTTTAGGTTGACATAAGTGTGGCTCAGCTGTACAGCAGTTCCAAACTATTTGGTGTGATTTTGGTGTAAAGTCAAAGCCTTTAAAAGTCAGGTAAAATGTCAAATGAGCCGTAATTTGTTCCAGCATTGGAAACGAGACCAAGTAGTTTCACCAGACTGCTGTCAATCTAAACATAATTTATGAGCCTTGGTAGTTTTTCCCAGCCTCACCGCATGCATCTTGAGGGGAGAATAAGGGTGCTGGTGAGCTTCTGAGTTTTGGGGACTGGCAGATGTGTTGAACATCTCTGTCCCCAATTTCCTTTGCCTTCTCCCTTACCTCGCATGTCTCGTGTGGTCTCTGCAGGTGGCAGGCAGCAGGAGAAGTTGTGCTGAAGTGTGTGCTGGGCATTTCGTCTCCCTCGCATCCTCTAATCTGGTGGCAGCGAAGAACCTAAAGAAATGCTACCTGGTCACTTCGAGTTTCTTAAACCTCAGAAGCTTAGTTACGTGCTCCAAAGTTCGTTTCAGGGCATGTGTCTGTGTTTGCTTGTAAAAAGCAGATAGGATCCTTGAAGGGTCTTCACAAAATGTGGCCTTCAGTGCCTAGCCTTTCAAACAGCATTGTGCTTCCTCTCCTAGGAAGCACAAGTGTAAATATGGTCCTTAAAGGAAGGGCAAATCCCAAGTAACTTAGTTATTGTAAGGTCATCAGAGCCTGTGTTTCTTGGTAGTGTTTCTGTCATAAGTTTGGGTAATTTTAGCAAAGCTTTATTTGTTAAACTCAAGTCCAGAAACAATTGCTTTGTCTCCTTGTTGTGCTAGATCCAAGGAGGAAAGCTCACTTGTTTGCAACTGCCAAATATCGTAAAGTTGCCTGATTTGTTTTACATTTTGCAGAGTTATTGTACTTCTGTTCAGCTGCTGGCAAACCCTGAGGTTTGTATGGTTTTCAGCTTCGGTGCAAGTACACAAGTACATAGGGATGTTACCAGGAATAAAAGCTGTTTGCAGTGGAAAACTACTTGCAAGATTTTTTCCCTGGGTGGAAGGACTGCGGCTGCTCCGTGATAATGAGAAAGTTGTAGCTATTTTAGGACCGTGATGCTGTAGGCTTTTGATTGTTCAGGGCAATATTACTTTGCAGAAACTGTTTCTGGCAACTTGCCGATTGGTCAGGAAAAAAAAAGAAAGAAAAGGAAATATTGCATGTTCGCTTGAACTGTTTTTGACAAAATTGTTTGCTCTTTGGCGACCGAGAAGTTCTCCTCCTCCTTGGAGTTGTATTCTTGTTGGATGGATGCTTTTACATGGGACCTTGTGCTTGCCTGTTGCCTGACGATCGCAGAGTTGCAGTAATTCAGGTCGGAAGGGACTGCCGGGGGTCTCATTCACCCCCTTGCTCAAAGCAAGATCTGCTTTGAGATCAGACCCGGCTGCTCAAACCTTTGTTCTGCTGGGTCTCCAGCCTCGGAGGAAGGAGACTGCAGCCTCTCTGGGCAACGCTTTCACTGCCTGCCTGCCCCTGTGGTGTAAAAGTGTTGGCTTTTTCTTTGTTTTTCTTCTGCTTTATATCAGGACAGGATCTCACTCATTACGGTTTTTCTGTCGTGCTGTCCTCTCATCGTTTACCACTTCTCGGAGCCTGGCTCTGTCTTCTCATTGCCTGCTCCTCTCCTGTTCATGTGCTCGAGTCCCTGTCTGGCTGGTGCTGGGGCCCAAAAGCAGGCACTGTTCTAAGTGCTGTCTGACAGGTGCCTATCAAGAGAAGCTTAATTATTTCACTTAGTTCACTTAAAAAAATAAAAACCAGGGAAATGTGGGTGTTATAAACGTACTGCTCAGTTTTGGGGTTTTTAAAGTGTGATTGGGTTTCAAAGCAACATTTAGGTAGCACTGAAAATTCTTCCACTTATACTGGTGAAATGATTTGCACCAGCTTTTTTAATGAAAACATTTTGAATGGATTAAAAGCAACATCTGACAGATGACACTTACCTCCAGTACATATTTATTGAACTTAATTAGCTCTGAATAAGTCTAATTTGCATCATTGAAGTGTCGGCAATGAAGCGGTAATTGGTTGTAATACTATAATGAAATATTCTATAGAAATGGGAGTCAGTGAGTGAATTCGTTCTCACTTAATGCTTAAAAAAATCACTCTTAGGGGCTGTCGGAAGAGTTTCATACAAAGTAAGCTTACGTACACAGGAGCGTGCACCCCGATTCCTGCTGTAGGAGCTGTGTGAATGCACGTCTCCTGCTGCTTTTCGCTTAAACGTGAGCAGAACCACTTCAGGTGGAAAATAGTTTAAAACGAGCTTCTTGGTAAACACACCTTGTATCTTTATAAATAACTGCTTTTGGAAAACTTAAGCACGCTTTTAGAAATTAAGGAAAATCATCCGAACAAAGGCTGGGAGTTCAGTGACAAACTAACAGCAATAGAGGAAAAGTCAAAGCTGCCTTAAGCTTCGTAGTTTGTAAGGTGTTGTAATGAAGGAAAAGCTGCCAAAATACCCTGTTTTATAGTCAAAACATAAGTCTCCAATGTTGCAGTAGCTTTGCAGTCGCAGGTAGTCTAAAATCAGTGACTTAATGTGGTTTGCTAATAGCATGTCATTTAAGTGGGTGGAGGTGCACTAAAACTAGTTAGGGTAAGGAGAAAGTTGAGGCTGGAGGAGGCCCAGGAAGGACTTAATGACTGCAGTGTGGCAGGGCCACGCAGGATGTTCAGCGTTCAAAGGCATTTTTCTTCATTTTTCAGCTTCAGGTTTCTTTTTTATTTGCTTGCGGTGAGATTTTGATGTCGTTCAGTAAGCTGTATCCCTGGATATTGCAGTGTTAAACACCACGTCAGGCTTCCTGTGTATTCCTTCTGAAATATGGAAATCTGGGGCGCCATAATGAGATAACAAACCTGGAGAAGTTAAGGTCCAGGTTTTCCACTTAGGGGCTGCACATTTCCCTGTATTGATACAGGAACCTCAGAGGTTTTCTTTTCACCTTGCAGTTGGATCTGTCCTTCCTGCTCCTGTAGGACTGCTGCAGTGTCACCGTGAGCCCCGTGGCGTGCAGACTGACTTGTCGTGGTGCAGGCGTCTGTACAAACTTTTTTCATTGAATAGTAGGTAGAGAGAGCTCATTTTTGGCTGGCATGTTTGGATGGTGTTGTCTCTAATCCCCTAAAACTCTCAAAGACCGGTGTATGCTGGCAGCTCAGCTTGAGGAAGGGTGTGTGATTGGTGAAAGGGAGGCATAACTTGGTGTGAAGGTGCTGTTTGCCTTCAAGAATGAGCATTTTCCCAGGGCGTGTTGTAGAAATCCCCTGTGCGATGTTACGAAGTGATTACAAAGATTAGTCCTGTGTCATGCCATTCTGTCTCTTAATCAGTGCCATTTAAAACAAGAAACGCCACCACCCCCACACTTTCTCTTTTAAATCAAGGCTCTTCAGACCAGAAGGCTGGACACTCCCCCTCCTGGTGGGCTAACTGAAGTTTCAGTTTCGGAAATGGGGGATTATTTTTAACTGTAAAAGTACCGTAGGACTGCTTTTTCCTTCTTTCCTTTTTTTTTTTCAGCTTCATCAACCAGCTGAGCGCGTTGACACACTTGTGATTTCGAGAACTGTGCAATAATCTTGTAGCTTGTCCTTGTTTTCCTGCATCAAAATTCTCAATACAAACGTTCCACATAGGTTGCACTTCCTAGCATGTGTATCCTGTCACTTAAAATAAGCACTCTGATGTCTGTTGGCTTGACTAAAAATGGTGTTCAAACAACTGAATTATAACGTACGGAGTTGAGGATACACGAGAACTGTTCCCAGAGCTATTAGTGAGTTTCTTATTAGATTTGGCTGCTTTTAAATAGTGGCCTTGAATTACAAGACATTGTGTCATTTTTAAAGTTAACACTAACTTGTAAGACATTCTTGGAAGCTCTTGATGTCTACCTGCAGACTGCTAACGTCTAAATCTCTTCTGTAAGCACTATGCATTCTAAGAGGAAGTTTAAGTCTCCAATTTGTGCTTTCTCTTCAGATACTCAGTATGGCCTCATCATCGACACCTAAATATAATTCAAACTCCTTGGAGAGCTCCTCAATTAAAAGGGTGAGTGTAACTTTTACGTTTTCTATGACAGAGGTCCCAGAGATCATTATATTCCATATTTAGGTAGAAAACTGAGTATTTGAATCATTTTTTTTTCCTTGATTATATATACATATTTTTATTGCTAGAATTCAAATGCTGTTAACTAGGCTGGTTTAAATCTCTTTCAGAGTAGATGGGAGGAATATTCTCTGGAACACAAGTTACGAGAGCCTCCTTGACATCCATTCTAATATACTTACTCTTATATTTGCTTTCTACGTTGAAATATTTTGTTATTCTTGCAAATTTTTGGCAATTCTGTACAGTAGAGAAATTCTGTACTGCAATTGCTGAGTTATTTCTAGTCAGGGTTGGCTGGTTCATTATTTAAATGTTGGTCTTTAGTGGGAAATACTCATGCTAAAGCAAGTTTACCTGTGGCTGAAGAAAATGCCACTTCTTTGCAAGAAAACAGAACCTAAGGTTTTAGTTGTCTTTAAACACTTCTACAAAACCAGAAGTTTTTAGTAATCATTCTTAAAGGCTATTGCTGAATGTGCTAAGCACAGATTAGTAGAGTTCGTGTAATATTTGTGAGTAGGCTGCCGAAGTGCTTTTACTTGATTTCTTTATTCAAGACGAGCAGATTCGGAACATTAAATGTACGAAATTTTAGAGGAAAAAATGGTACAGAAATTTAATTCTAATTTATTGCAAATATATATAATTGTTCCTTTAGAATGAGAAGGCTTTGTCAAATAAGCACGTTTTAGTCTGCTCAAGCTTTAAATAATTAATAGTTGCAGTTCAGGATAGTGGTGTGTTCCTCTTCTGGTTCAGCCTGTCAGTTTCTACTGTGGAAAACCCTGTTCTTTCCCATGCAGAAATTAACATTATTTTTGTTTTAAATCTGGAAGTGGAAATAGTAGTCAATAAAATATGATGGCCTGCTGTATTTCTTGCTTTAGACTCTACAAGATGGAACTAACTGGGAAAAAAATGAAGAAATACCTCGTCTGCCAGGAGAGACTAGAGTTACGGGTAAGAGGTTATATAGCATCTAATGCAGTGTATGTCCAAGGAGTCACATGTCTGTCTTACTGGGTCGTTTCTGTAGTCTGCAATGGTTTGGGCTGAGGGGTAAGCTATGCTAAAATGTCATGAATTAGTTTTTTCAAAGTAATCACTTCAGAGAATTTTTATCACTTACCACAAATAACTTTTTAAGACTTTGAAATCTTGGCGGTAGATTCTGTAATGCATAGAAGTGCTAAGTCAAGATGTGTCATTATTGTATCTACGAACTAAGTAGTGTGTGTTTAGGGACAAGAACCCCTCTAAGCTTTTTGAAGTCAAAAGATGATGATAATACATGTCACACACTATTGCATTGATATCTTGTACAGTGGTGTGCAACCTTAGCCCAAACCGTGATTACCCAGGGTATAATCTTATGCTTTTGATAAAACATGGCATGCAGCTAGCATTTGCACACTTGTTAGCCTTTCCATACTGTGATGTCGCATGAAAAAGATTAACGTGTTGTGTGCAGTGCTTCCTTACTCGGTGGAGGCTTTTCCTGGGCTGGAGCCTCGCACTCATGGATGTTTGCTGTGAGGTATCGGAATGCAACTGAAAGAGGCCTTTTATTTATGAAGCTGCTTCTTGCTCCCCACACAAGTATTTGTTAGGTTAACTTGTGAATGAGACTGGCTGAGCTGAAACCAAAGTGGTGTTTCAAAGGAAGTACCTGTGTGCTCAATGAGGAAAGTTGTGGGGAAGGCATGGGAGGATGTGGGGCTAAGAAGAACGTTTGGTGGGATCCTGATGACAATTACCTGTGCTTTGGGGGAGCACGCTGGAGGGAAGGTGCTTGTTGTGGAAGGGAGATAAATGGTGTGGTTCAAAGAAATAAGTGGGCTGGGAGAAATACGTCACTTGTATTGCTTCACTTAAATCTTCAATGGCACTGCTTCAGTTAATTTTTTTTTTTGAGGTGTGTGTGTGCTAGTGCTCATTCTTCTACTGTCCTCGCTGAAACAGCACTGATAGACCTGCTACAATTGATTGCCTGAAATTGAAATGTAATGGTTCTCTTCAGGATGGAGAGTCCCCTAAACACTTTACAACCTGAGCTACATACCTTAATGCAGGAGAATTGGTTACAGAGCACTAAAAGATGTAAGAGTATCAACAAAAGGATGTGTTTGTTCTGAGATAGTGAATAGACTAGTTCAGTAGTCACAGGGAGGACTTAAATCAAGTCACTGTTCTATGTCCTGCCCTCTCCTGCACTGTGCCAAGAAAGAGGAAAAATACAAATGTAACTGGGGAAGGCTAGTGAAATCTGCTGAGGAAATTCAGGCAAGTTTAGTGTAAGAAACTTTCATGTTTTCTTAATAATTCAAATGGATAAAATTTAGATTTATTACTTTAATTCATTCAGCTTTCTTTAGAGTGGCTCTCATGAGTGCAGCTGTCTTTATTTTACTGCTGCTTAATTGATGTTTTCCATAGCTTTGATTTTTCTTCTCCCAATGCTTAAGAAATGCTGCATTTCTTACAGACAAGGATGTTATTTACATGTGTCCGTTTAATGGCCCTGTTAAAGGAAGAGTGTACATCACAAACTACAGGCTTTACCTGAGAAGTCTGGAAAACGTGAGTAACATGCCACAAATGGTTCTAAGAGATGCAGGAGCCTTAAACCCTTAAACCCTCTCTTCTTCAACCCTGCTGCCTTTGCTTTATTTTGTGGGCAGTTCATTTGTTTTAGCTTGTGTGCATGTATGCTTGTGGAATGGCACGGGAGACTTTTTACTTGAAATGATCTGTAACATTTGTAATAACCATATCTTAATAGTTTAATGGCTAAACAGTAATTGCCTTTGTGCCACTGAGAAATCCTTACAAAAATGGAAGCTCCTTGAAGTTGAATGTGTTGTAAATGCATGATTTTTTTCCTCTGGTAGAGCTACAGTTTAATCGCTTATCCTGGACTGAGGATACCTTCGTTCACCTTCTGTCTCTTGGAACTTTTTTGGTAGCTGTTCTCTTCACACTCATAGTGTGATAGAACAAAAGCAGCAGCTAACGGTGTGCAAATAGTTCTTGAAATGGCTATCAGTAAGCCAAGATTTTGATCGTCCTTGCTGTTGGAAAAGAAAAATACTTCAATTAATAGAATATCACATGGCTGGGGAGAGTATTCAATGTGTGTTCAATAAGCAACAACATAAAAATAAAATGTACTTATCTGTTTGCATATTTTTTTAACTAAGGGTCTAGGATTACTGAAGTGAGGTCACCCTGGTTGCAACTAACTTTTTAGTGATGTTTTTCATTTTGTTCTGTTTTGTTCTGTATGTCAATAAAGTAGTCATAGCTAGCAGAGGGAATCAGAAGTATGCAACAGAAAGATGGCAACAACAGGGTGTTGCCATCTTTTTTCCTACACTCTCAGTCTTATGGCACGAAATATTTTCTTTGCCTATACAACTGGATGATTTTCAAGCAATGTACAGAGTTTGTGAAGTGTTGGGAGGGGGCACTTGATCAAACCCACTTCTTGCTTCCTCTGTGTATTTCATTCTATTGTGGTATGCATAAGAATACTTTCCCTGAGTCATTTTCTCAGGTTAATCCTCTCCTTACCCTGAATTTCATTGCAGGATCCTGTTGTGGTATTGGATGTTCCATTGGGTGTAATATCAAGGATTGAAAAAATGGGAGGAGCTTCAAGCAGAGGAGAGAATTCCTATGGATTAGATATAACGTGTAAAGTAAGACTTTTCAATAACTCATGAGGAAATGAAATCTACTGGTTCCCTTTCTTGCTGCTTGCCACCTTACAGGAAGGAAAACCATGTAATCCTCACAGCTGAATTTAAAAAGATGTTTGGAAGTGGTCAGGGAAATACTTCTGTATGACAGGCTACTTACTGTCATCTCTGTGAGGAGAGTGGTTATCTCTTCATAACTGCTGATTGACAAGAGATTTTTCACAGCAGTATTGTTTTAAGGCATTGTTCCTCCATCACTTCATTATTTCATCTATTCTAAAAGTAATTTTTTTTTTTTATAAACCAAAAAATCTTTGAAGAACAACTCAAAGGGGTTTTGCAAGCAGGAAAGGCAGTGAAACACTAACGTAACAGCTGTCTTTCCTTAGCCTCATGAAAAATTGTGTTGCCATGAATAAATATGGTCATGGGGGAATTCCCAGCGGATAATCTAGGATCCTCTATTTGACTCATTAATAGAATATGTATGCACACTTTGTTCTCAATAGTTCATGTGCAGATTGCTTGTTTTTGAAGTCAGTGATGAGAAGAGAGCTAGGGACAATGCAGTCTGGTGCAAATCAGTGGCAAATTTTCACTTGGAAAACACAGGGCAGGTCCCATCCTGTAAACGTTCAGTAGCCTATGAGACTTCTTGGGGACTGGGGTACAGTCACTTCTGATGGCTTTATGCCAAAGCAGTGTTTGCACCACACACAACGTGGTGCTGCATTACTGGTAGAGTTCTTAAGCTCTCTTCTGTTTTGTGATGAAAGAAAACTGAGCATTCACAACTGTTTGAGGTGTCTTGCAAGCAGATCAGAAATCATATTTAGTGTATAATATAGCATTTGTACATCAGAAAAATGTACCTTACAGCTTTGGTTCACTTAAAGCACAATGCCTTTGTTTTAGGATATGAGAAATTTACGGTTTGCATTAAAGCAAGAAGGGCACAGTAGAAGAGATATATTTGAAGTCCTCACAAAACATGCTTTTCCTCAGTCACATAACCTGGTAAGTTTGTCATTTATATTACTGAGTCATTTTAATGCAGAATTCTTGCCAATTAGCTTTAAGTGTTTGACCTACTAATGGACATAATGGCTGCTTAAAAAGAGTAACAACAGATTTCTCATGTCAATATAAACCAGAGGGAATTAGTGCTTTTATTTTGTGCCCTTAGAACACTTGTGTCTGTGTATTTGTAAAATGATGGGTGCTTCATGCTATGCTGCAAGTAAACTACTGAGCACCTCGTGTCCATACAGATATCATTGCTTTAGAGACTGCAAGTTAGCCTTCTTCGTTAGGAAATATGGTAGTACATGCCTTGCTAGACTTCTTGAACTGTTGGGCAGTCTCCAAGGCAATGATAAATGTGAATCACCAAGAGCTTTACTTCAGGACAAGACGACATGGTAAGACAACACCTGCTTTATCTGTAGTTATTGATGAATAATACCGGACAGCTAATGCAGTAATGAATTTGCGCAGATTTATCGAGGGTAGAATTAAAACAAAACCAAACACATCCTATGGAAGGAATTGAGCTGAACTTTAAAATGAGCTAAGCAACTGCATGATATTTTTGGTGTGCTTTCCGTGTATTTCAGCCAGTAGTTTAAACTGATCCTGCCAAAAGGGAGTGTTTCTGAGGCTGCAGGGTGAACCAGCTAGGGAACTGAAATGGATGAAAGTTAAGCAAGGAGAAAAAAAAAATAAAAAATAAAAGCTTTACCCTGAGTCATTTCCTCAGTCTGGTTAGCTTAGACTGAGTATGGGGGTGGAGGGCGAGGACATCTGTGGATGCTCCTTGCAGATGGATATGAATGAACATGAAAATGTTCTGCCTCTTACTGTGGCTGTTTTAAAACAAGGTTTTGCTGGCTGAGTATGAGAGTATGTCTGGGCTGTGCGTGACACTAACACTTAGTGGCCAGCGGCCAGCAGGGAGATCTTTTAAAAAGATAGTGCTGTGGCTTGGACCAAATGATCCTAGAGGTCTTTTCCAGCCTAAATACGTCTATGATTCAGATGACAACTGGGTGAAGATGGCAGCTCTCTGCTACTGAAACGCTGGAGTCTTGCTGTTCTTTGGTTGTCTTCATTCTGCCTTTTAGCCACGTGGTTGGTTCTTCCTCTCATGCCAAACTGACAGTTGTATAATCACAAAGTAAGCCAGTGTTGCTCACCCAGGACAAAATGTTCTGTTTTCCGAGTTAGCTTTGTGCCATTTTTAATAACTTGACGAGACCTGGTTTGTAATTAGTACGTGTCAGAACCAGTGCAAGAGAAGGGCACAAGTGATACAGCGTGCAGGCATTAGAAAAAAAGAGAAGACATCCTTCCTGTTTTTTAGCAATGCTAGCTGGCAATTTAGCAGTTTAGATGGTAATTTTGCTCATGTTGTGGAACTGCACCCTGCGTCTTTGAGCGGTTCAGCAGCACTCATGCTCTGCAGTGGAAAGAAAGTGTCATCAGGACAGTAAAGATTAATATTGCTTCTGTTTTCTTTGTGGTATCCCATTCTCAGACAAATGGTAGGTAAATACAGCCTGAAATGTTATTTCTGAATGGAGCGTGCTTATTAATTTCAAGATTTTTGTCCAGAATCATCAGACCACCAGTGCTTGAGAACCTAGAATAAATAACAAGTCTGTTCTCAACCATTCGTCAGTCTCAACATTGTCTTTTGTGCTTGCTTGTAGAAGCTTGTTCTTGGCGCTCTCCAGTTTTAGCATAGGTCAGGTTCAGATCTCCTGGGGTCACTAACATAATACAAAATCTAGTAGGTCACCTGAGAGTTGAGCTGCTACAAAACAAGCATGCTGTTCATAATCTTCTCTTGCATTTGTAGTATGATGCTGATTGGAAATCCATGCTGAAAGTGTTTTTAAACGTTAAAAGAAACACAAACCAACCTTACGTATTTGTAGTACCCCACAAAAGATGAGATATTTAGTCTGCAGTGTAGTTTCTGAACAGCAGCTGCTTCACTTCCTCTTAGGCTGATACTTTATAAGATTATTCACCACCATAATACTTGCATGATACGTATTTATTTCTAACCACGATAGCTGTGTGGGAGAGACAGTGGTAGTCATGCCGGCTGACTTCCACCTCTGTCACTCCTGGTATAGCTAGTTATCCTGGTAATTTAAAGTGTCTGGGAGTCAGATCATGCCACTGTTGCTGTTGGATCTGCAAGGATGGTTTTAGATAGCAGTGGGACCTGGTATAGGGGCCTATCTGATGGAGCACACGCGAAAAAGTACCTTGACCCGAGGCTTTGTTCTGAATAACTTCTGCCAGTGTCAGTGCAATAATGGTAAACTTAGCATGTTCAGAAATTATTAGATGCTAGTTTTGTAAATACTTTGTCATCTGATTTTAGTTTTCAGATGAACAGGTAAGATGTAGCTGGCTGAGTTGTAGTAATACAATGTTAAAGTCAAGAATAATGACATCTTTATTTTCAGACGCACTGAGAAATGTCAACCTCTACACTGAGTAAAAGTGTCGTGATTTGTAATGTATAAAAAGTATAAGCCAGTACGTCACAAATAGGGAAAAAAATTATTTTCATGTTTAACTCTTATTCTAGCTCTGTTCTTTCTTCTCTTGAATAAAGTGAAAAAAAGAACGTTTTAATGAATTGTTATATATTTATGTATTGAAATTCTATAAATAAACATGGAACTATTTTCAGACTGCCTGACAAACTGTCTTGTCAGCTCTAGCTGCTCTTTCCTTTATCTCACAGAACTACGTTGTGTTGTGAGTAACCAGTATATCACGTTATTTTTTTGTGTGCAAAATGATAATGACAATGTTGAATGTAGAAGGCAAGTTCTTGGTCTGTAGGACTGAAAAAGAGGCCGCGTGTGTTGAAACTGCAGCTTAGCACCTGCAAGGAAGTAAAGAGAATTACTTACGCAGTGAAGCATAAAAGGTAGTTTACCAAAAATGTTACAAGCTTGGGAGCTTTTTTTCTTAAAGTGAAGAATTTTCTGATTTTAGACCATGGATCTGCAACAAAATCCCTGATCTCATTATATGCAAAGAGATTTTAATCTGCTTTTGCAAAAAATTAATGTATCGTGTTTTACCTGTTCTTACTAGCTACAGGTATTGATAAGTCATAAGCCTTACATCCCACAGTTTTTCAGTTATTTAATATGCTCTTTTATTTCTTACATCTTTAATACTTTCTTTAATTTCTTCTTTCCATTTCCCATGGTAGCTGAAAAAAATTGAAACTGATCTCTTTTGTGCAATGAGTAAGACTTTGTAGTAACCAGATTAAGTGTATAGAACACAATGTACACGTGTGTACACATCATACACATGCTGTATACAGTTTTTGTTGTAATAGTCAACGCTTGCAGAAGAAATAATTTTATTCTTTAGGGGTTTTTTAGATACTTTTCTGTTTTTAAGTGCTGTTCTTGTTGGATTTACTTATTCAAGAGTTCTCTCTCAGAATTGCTTCTATAGAAATCTGAGCCCAAGCCGTGTTCCACTTTCACATTCATTGTAGTGTTCTCTTATTTGTTAGACTTCAGATTTTTGATACGATGCACACTACTGGTTTGTTTTTATTTTTTTCTTGAGCAACAGAGGAAGAATTTGTACTACCTGGAATGTCAGCAGAACTTACAAAGCTTAATTGTCAAATGTAATAGTTGTGGGTTTCGTGGCTCTGAAAGGTTTTGCAGTAGATGTGCTAATGTTGCTGTAGCTAAGTGCTTTAAATGAAACATGCCGTACATGTTGTCTTCGAAAGGATTCTGTCCATCCCCTTCTCATGCATAGTAAATTTAACTCTGTTTTTTTGAAGATGAACCTAAGGTAAAATTTTCCTTCTGACTTCTTGTGGGCTATTTTGTGGGTGAGGTGAGCAGCATAGCTGCCACTTGTTTATTTCTAGTTTGAAACAGCACCTTCTTGATTTTCTATAAAATCTATGTAAGAAGGTATGCATTTATGTATTGTGTCTATCTGTCACTGATGAAGCTAGGTAATTTATAGATCATCACTAGGAAACTTGCAGTGAGTAGCAACTTAAATAACATACTCATGGCTTTGAATCATCTTTGAAGTGTTGTGTTGTTGTTCCAGTGTTTCTGAATCCTAAGGTTCTCCCTTGTCTCTTTGGTTTCTCGGTGAATTCTTAGCATAGTTTGCTATCTGGGATATAGCAAATTCCTTTGGGGAGGAGAGGAATTTTCTTGCATGTAGCTGTTTATTAATAGCTGAGCAAATCATTTTCATCTACAGTTGTAGACACTGAGATTCCTGGTTTGCAGTAAAAAAAAAAAAAACGGGGGGGGGGGCCCATTTTTTTTCTACTTACTTTCTGATACTTGCATATACTTCTAGTGGAATGTTTTTTTGTGATGCAGTTGATATCTGCCTCTTTCATATTGCCTAGCTTTGTCTCTACTTCCAGCCCACCTGATAGCAGTCTCCTTAACCAAAAGAATCCCTAATATTCAACACACTGAAGGCTTAACCCTTTAACAAGGGGAAGACATCCAGAATGTAATACTTTGTTTACTTTTACAAACTTGCTAGTGAATGTACTTGCTATAAAATACCGATTTCATTTAAAATTCTAAAGCTACTCGGAAAAAAATCTTTTCTGTGTGCATTCCTTTTGACATGCTTGCTGATTTGAGATACATGAGGAAAAGCCTTCCTTTCAGAGGGATTCAGTTTTGTATTTTGATTGATGCTGCGTACTGTTTAAACCATTGTAACTTACTAGGTTAACCAGAATTGCCTTCAGTCATTGCTACTGCCTTCCTAAGATGTAAAGAAACTTCTATCTGTGCTCGTGTTGCATTCACAAAGCATTGCTTTACCTCTCTAGATGCAATCACAACACCCTAAAACCATTTTTTTTTCATCCTTTATGCCAAGTTTTTTGCATTTCTGATTTGTTCAGGTCCATTCCTGTGGAAACGATAGTTTTGGGATGTTCTGTTTAACGTTCAGTTTCTTCTGTTAATATCTCTGAGTAGCTAGGAGACCTTCAGCTTTGTTGATGCAAGTGAGCCATGAAAGCTCTTGAATGCTTTCTGTTCTGACTGCTGCTGCTCCGTTAGCTCAGCACAGCAAATTCCCTTCTGCTGTGTTTTGAAACAACTTTAGCTTCATGCTCCAGTTGGCATCCAAAGAATTCATAAGGCACCAAAATCAATTTCCTCAATGAGGCAGATTCTTAAAATAAACATTGTTTTGGCTTTCATGATAAACTGTAAAAACAAACCAAGCAAGAAAAGGTTAGCTGGGCAGTACAGCTCACTTGGAATGAGTTGGAAGGAGAAGGAAAAACAAGCTAAAAGGTATGAGGAAGTTGTTAGAGTCCTCTGCGAGGATGCTGTGTTTTATAAATAAGTCTCAAGAATGGGTAATAAGAGAAAAGTAAATGGTATAACCCACCAGTGACATGCTTTGTTTCATTTTCACTGGCCTCTTTTTGATCTTCGTGGAGTTTTATGGTAAAGCAGACTTCGGTTAGTAAGGAGCAATTGGAGAGGGGATGCAGAAAGAAGGCTGCTTCCTAATGGCAGTGAAGAGTGATTAAAACATTTTTACACTTCCAGTTTGGCATCTGTCATTTTGAGCAGTATTTGCAGCTGTACCTATTGGAGAAATTTTGGTGAGAAGACAACTGTTTGTTTAGTAAGGATTAAATACAGAAACTGATATAAACTATTTTTTACGTTTCACCCTTCTCGCAGTAAACTAAAAAACCCCACTGTTTAAGCTTTGTAATTTTTACGCCTTTTTTGTCATTTCTTGTTCTAAGTGTTGCTGCACTTTCATTATTTCATTAATGCTGTTGTATTGTTTATTAATTCTTACTTTTTGTTTTACTATCTGCCATATCAGATTTAAATGGGGTGGAGTGGGGTTGGTATGAACATCGGTCCCATTTTGTGGTAGGCATTGGGGTGTAACTGGCGATGAGCAGTGGGCCTTCGTATTTGCCACCTTCAGTCAGTTTGGTGTAATAAACTTCTTTTACATCCTACAGCTTTTTTTTGCATTTGCAAATGAAGAAAAGTTTTCAGAGAATGGCTGGATGGTGTACAATCCAATGTCCGAATACAGGAGACAAGTAAGTTAGTAAAGCTGCAGTTGCATGGTGCTTTCATGGAGTTATTTTTTGTACATATCACTTGTCAGCTGTTTTGTGGGGGTGGAGGGGAGCTGAGGACTGCAGAAGATAGAAATGCAACTTAAAGGAGGTAAGGAAACAAAGCACTGGAAGAGTTTTATGTTTTAACAAAAAAAAAAAGTCACAGGGGGGTAGTCCTTGCTCCTTGAAGGAAGTTTTTGATGCCCATTACAGTGTGTCACTGTTAAGTGGGTGGTGGTGGTGGAGAATGTGACAAATATGCAACAAGTGTCCTAAATATAGATTTGATTTAGTCTGATTCTTCAAGAAATTTAATAATAAGAAATATAAAGGCTTATTTCAGAAATAGAATTACTTTACAGATTTTATTTACATGTTAATCACTTTTCTCTTTAGATGATTGTGGAAAAATGTTAATGAAAGAGGGTGGCATTAAATATTTTTAACATTTCTTACTATTAGACAATTTGTTTTTGCTTTAAATTCTACGGTTCGATTGTCCTTGCTTTTTCCCCCTCTATAATTTTAATAGACTGAAGTGTATCCAGACTTCCACATGATCCATTAGGCTCAAGGTAGAGGCCCAGAACCCCCCAAAAGTAAAATACAAACACCCGCACAAACCCCATTGTGTGTGGAGAGCTTATCAGTCTTGCTCAATTTCCTGACTGCTGTTTTTGAAATACTTTACTGAGCAGACTGCAACCAGAAGTTTGTTAGTGGAAAGGCTGTCTTGAATATTATTTTTTTTTTAATTGAAGGCAGCATCGGTCTACAAGGAAGAAAGGTTGAGATCAGACTTCCTCCCCCTCTTTCCAGGACCGTAATCTCTTTTCAGCAGGCAAAATGGAAAGGCAGTGCTTTGAGGGAGGAGAGAGAGAAATTTTCTTTCCCTAGTTCTGCGGTTGAAGATACTCTTCTACTGGTTTAGACATTGTTTTGAAACTTGTGAGGATAGAACTGTGCATGTGAAGAGTATCCGTGAAAGATACGTAGCTAAGACCAAATCCATCAGCAGTGGGCTGTTTTCTGTGGTCTTGTAATTTTTTTCTTCTATTGTTTTGAAATACTACTGGAGTTAGGTTAAGTTGGTAGCTTGTTGCCACCATGTGGCCATAATATCATGTAAAATTTGAGAACAGAATTACTATTACTGTACAGTTGTACAGGCAAAAATATGTTGACAAACTTTGTGTTGCCTTTTAGGGACTGCCTAATGAACGGTGGCGAGTGACTTTTATTAATGAGCATTACGGACTGTGTGACACATATCCATCACTCTTAGTAGTGCCATATAACGCAACAGATGAAGATCTCAAGAAAGTTGCTGCCTTTAGGTCCCGAAATAGAATTCCGGTGAGTACTGCATGACGAAAGTTGTCTTAGAGTGTGGGTAGTTTTTTTTCCAAACAACGTTTTGCTGAACATGACACAGAGGATGCCTTTTTTATGGAAATGGTTACAGCAAAGTTGTTTTGACTGGCTGAATTTTTTTTTTTTGTCTATTTGAAACTAGTGTGATGGCCAAGCCTCATTTCCTACAACAATTATGCATTCCAACTTCGTTGGTTTTGACTTGACTTTTCTAGTAACAACTGCCAGCATTGCAGATTCCCTTTTCTTAATGAAGTATGAGCCTAGGACTGCCATCTGTACTAGTTTATTGACGATTGTTGCATGCACGTAAAAAGTGATAGCAAGTGTTATGCTTCTCATGTGTAAGCAAACTGCATGACATTTAAACATAGTTCCAGTGGTCTCTCCCAAAACAAAATTGAATCTCAGTTAATATCAAACAGATGGGAAATTCAAAATGATAAATGTTTATTAGCTGGTATTTGCTGACAGCCCAGGATTATAGTCGTATATTTACTGTATACACACATGTACATGTGTAATATATAATACACATATAGGTTTAATATATATGTGAAACGACTCTTCATTATTTTTATATGTAGTGTGTGTGTTTGGATGGTTCTTATAACCTAGCTGTATCTTCCCTATTATCTCAAAATGCATGGCGGGTTTTTTATACAGCCTGTAAAGTGACAGTAATTTCCTTGGTAATAATAATTTTATTCTTGACAGGAAATAACCAATCCTGTTCACCCTCACACAGACAAATTCTGTTTCTAGACATACAACTAAGGTTTATATTTCAGGAGTGAATACTTTTGGAAGATTATTTTTTTTAATGTTCTTTTGCCGTGTGACTCACAACTTTGTCAAACTGTGTGAGAATATTCTAACTTCAGAGTTAACCAGGATAAACTATTACCTGCTTCTTAGGGTGCAGATCTTTAATTTCTTGCATGGCAATCTGTCCCCAGGGCAGCTCTAGCTCAGAAAAGCAATAAATTCAGCAGATGCTTTGCCCCAGTGCCTCCTAATTGTAAAGAGGGCTGAGGAACAAAATCCACTTCAAGGAGAAAGGGAAGCATTCAGGCTACTGCAGAAAGGTTCAACTTTTCTTCCTTATGCAAAAAGAAAAAGTGAGTGTAGTGTTTCCTGTAGCATTGGAACATATTAGTCGTAGTAGCTACAATGAGTTCATTCTTCTGAATTGTTTCTTCGTTTCAGCAGGCATTGCTGTGTTTTTTTCCAGTTTGCTTTTCAGAGCTATTTGTGCAACTTGAGACTTGCAGGAAAAAAAAATGACATGCACTGGATTCTTCAAGCACATATAATTTCAGAGAGAGTTGAGTATGTAACAGAATGAACTTTTAGCGATTGTTATTAAATTTTATGAAAATAAATAGGAAGAATTTGAGATGTTTGGGAACTAATTTTTTAAGAAATAAAATTCAAGTGTTAATTTTCCTATTATCTATTTTAAAGAATGTAACTTGTGAGTTGCAGCTTTTAATAAAATGTATTTCTTCCATTGTGTTTTTGGCATGTGACTAGGTCCTGTCATGGATTCATCCGGAGAATCAAGCTGTTATTATGCGCTGCAGTCAGCCCCTGGTTGGAATGAGTGGGAAGCGGAATAAAGACGATGAAAGATATCTTGATATCATCAGGGAGGCTAACGGACAAATCTCAAAACTGACCATCTACGATGCTAGGCCCAATGTCAATGCAGTTGCAAACAAGGTAAATGGATGCTTATTTGTTATTTGTGAAGGGGGGTGTGGTGGGAACTTAGAATTTGAAGTTTTCTTTGAGGAGGTTTCTCAGAACAATAAAAACCTTGCTACAGGTAAATTTACTTAATCAAATATGTATATTTACCTGATCAAATAATGAGTATCAAGGCCATGAAAGAACATGCATACCTAAAGTAGGTCATAATCAGGGTTTTAGGATCATACGTGGGTTTGGAGACACTCTGTACCCTGTCTCTTATTACTCCAACACAGATCTTAGTGTGGGGCTGAAATCAGGTACGATTACTCTGTATTTTCATCCAAGTGAGGTAGACGTGGGCAAAGCTGCAGAACATGTCCTCTTGTTGGAATGATGGGGCACCTGGGTGCAAGCCACAGCTCTGCTTTCCTGGAAAAGCTGTGCGTAAAGCCAAGTTCATTGATGAGCACCTTGTGTTTGGTTCTCCTTAACTATTACATGAACCACTTCAGTCCTATGCAGATGTCCAGTAAATAAAGAGAAAATGACAATTAATTTAATTACAATTAATGACAAATGACAATTCATATAACTTTTGGGCTTGCATTCTAAAGAGCATGGGTATAGCCGGGGATATGAGAGTGTGGTATGTAGCCGTGTACCAGCTTCTCTCCCTTGTGTCTAGGATAGTCCCTTGCCCACTGAACGTGTGGCACAAGTGAAGCAAACAAGCTCTTTGGTACTTAAGTGAAGTTGTGACGCTGTTGAGCAAAGAGCATGAGAGAGATGAACTTGAGAGGGCTTGAGATCTTAGTGAAATGATGAGTGTGCTTACCTGGGGAAAAAAAGAATTCTAGCTTCTGAATATTTTTTTGGCATAAAATACTAATTTAGTGGAATTAATCCTCTCCAATGTTTGTGCTGAAAGAAATAGGAAATGATAAAGCTTGTTTGCCTCTAGGAGGGTTGCATGCAACATAAACATTAAGTTGTTTCAGAATTCAAGTGCGCCTGTGATGTTGGGGTTTTGCTCTCTGTAACTTAAACGCATGTCAATGCCTTTACATTGTCTTTTCTGTAGTAAAGAATACAGTTTGAGTAAGTAATAAGGCTTGTTTTGTCTCTGAAAGAACGTATAGTATGCTGTGTCACAGGGGATGTTTAGCTAGGTCTTCTTTCGATGGATCATATTTTGAGGATATACCTCCATTGCTTGCGTTTTACTCTACAAATTACATTATATCCTCTCTCAATACAGTGAATTTTTATGGGTGAACAAAAGACCACGTTTTTGTCACAGATGTGTAATCCATCTGTTTGCCTTGTGGAAGGAATGTCAGTTCTTACAATTAACTTAATTTTTTCCCCAGTTCTTAGACAAACTCAAATATTTACCGAAGATATTTCAAAGGTGCATTATGGCCAAACTTTGTACGTGTGTGCATCTTACTGAAGATGTGTGTGCAGTTTTTGGCTTTTTAGACAGACTGTATTTCACCCATGTGTTTTCATTAACTCCTGATGTGTCTGAGTGAAACATTCAATCATAAAATCTGTAGGGTACATTTCTGGATCTGAGAAACAGTGACTTAAAGTGCAAGGCAATGCTGATCTGGAAGAAAAAAAGTTATTTCTTGAATAGCTGTGAAGGTTAGCATGAGCAAAATGGGGCTGCACTACTCATACATTTCAGTGTTCTCAGGACTTTGGTCAACACCACTCAATCAGGAGGAGCTGCTGCAGCCCTCATGCTAAAATTGCGGTCGTTCCTTACCAGGGCTTCAGAATACTCAAAGGAAAGAGAAAAATACAGTAATTACTGCCTTTAGCAGAGAGCCTGGCAGCTCTATATCCCCACTTGTGTGGAAGGAGGTGGAGAGCATAGAATAGAGATGTGGTGCTGCTGTATAGAAATGTAAGTGGTACCAACGGGAAAAGGCTATACCGTACTGTCGGTTGTCTTCTGATGTGTAGTTGGTAGCTGTAATGTCTTAGACATAACTCATGGCATGGCTTGTTTTTCCTGTCTGTAGGAAATGCTGTGATTTTGCAGCTATCTTCGGAAAACCTCATCAGTGGTATTGTCCTAAAATACGTGTGGTTTTTGTCTTTCCTCCCTTGTGAGCAGGCACATCCTCTGCTGTCCTCCTCGGGTAGTGATGAAATGCTCAGAGAGAGCAGCAGTAAAATAGGCTTCATTTTTTAATTTCTCAATGATCTAGTGTGTAGTCTTCAGCAATAAAAATTGACGGTAGGAAAGTTACTTTGAAGTATATATAAAGTATATATATTTTTAGTAGTTTAAGAATCCTCGCATTGGCCTTTAAGAAGATAATTCTTAAGTTTAGCTTGTATTTAACCTTAACTAGATTCTTAAATGTAGTTCTACTTGGCCAAACATTTCACTGTTTTTATCTATTTAAATGTCAGTTCAATTTTAGTAGTAAATAACTAGGCAGTTTAAGCCCAGGAAAGATTTTCTGATAGTGAGTTTGCATTGGTAAATGTGAAATTTACTCTGGTTTAAATTAATGGTGTACAGAAATAGATGCATCCTTTTTACTGCATTTCTGTCTAATTAGTATAAAAACAAACAAATGAGCAATTTTATTTCCAGAAAGTGCTGATCTAGTATGTTACAAGTAATTGCTGTTTTGTGTGATGTGCTCTATGTTTTAATTTAACCTTTGTAATTTGCCTGGAAAGTTGATTTCTTTGTGTTCAGAATTATAAACTTGTTTAATCCCTGGTGGGAAAAATGAACAGAAATAAAGAAAAAATATTGACAGTGTAATGTCAGACAAGGAAAAACTATTTACCGCCGTTAAATCTCTAGAGTAATAGGGAAGGTACAAATGTCCTTTGATTTTCAAAGCACCTTGTCCTGTCCTGATACATATTAGTGCACTGTCCCTTACCTAGCTGGTAAGCCTATTCAAAGTCTTCCAGGCCCAACAGTGCAAACAACCTTTTTAGTTTAAATTTCAAATAATTCATTTTCCTTTTTAGGGTGACTCCCTGATGTATTGAAAGGAACTAGGCTAGCTGGATCAACCTGAATGTCTTTCTGGCCCTCTGCTATATTTAATAGACTTTCTTTTTGGATGAACAGAAGCTGCTGAGTATTTGTTTTCTGCAGCATTTGCTCCTCCAAAGCTTTCATCTGTTTTAAACGAGAGCGACAAACAAAGTGAAATCATACTTTATTTTCTAGTTAGGCGACATAAATTGTCAGTCCGTTCGCCCTCTTTTTAAATGCTGGTACAACATATATAGGACTAAAGTTAATTCTATGTCTCTTGTTTGTAGGCGACTGGGGGAGGATATGAAAGTGAAGATGCGTATCCCAATGCAGAACTTTTCTTCTTGGACATTCACAATATTCATGTTATGCGGGAGTCTTTGAAGAAGTTGAAGGACATTGTTTATCCTAACGTGGAAGAATCGCACTGGTTGTCAAGTCTGGAATCAACCCATTGGTTAGAACATATCAAGGTAATTTTTTAATACTTATTTAAAATTGTAATTTACTAGTTGACCTTTGAACCTTTAGTATCAAGTACAGCTGTACGAAAGTATTGGAGTATTATGCAATGAGTCCCACTTAATACATTCATTTTAAGTTAATATTTGGAAAATAAGCCTATTAGAGGGGTAGAAGTGCCTTTTTCTAACAACTGAGACGCTTTGGTAATGTCGTCCAAAGAAGAGAACCAAATGAAATACAGAATTTTTAGAGAGTAATTCCTACGGTAAATCCTCTTTTTCTTTTAAAAAAGAAGCTTATGTTCTTCTGTTTATCAAGGTTACTGTTTTCTGCCCCATTTTTTAAGAATTCGCTGTGAGATGAATTAGATCTTACTAAGGGATTAGGGAACCAATCTGTTCCTCTATTTTTATACAAGAAATTTACTTGATCTCCTACAAGATTCTTTTCCAATTAATTACGCCATGCTCTGTAGGTCTTTTAGTGGAAACAGTATCAATTTAGATACTCTGTAGATATAACAAAATCAATTTATTTTTCTTAGAATGATAACACTAATCTCCTTTATTGTTTGGTGTCTGTTAGCTTGTCTTGACAGGAGCTATTCAAGTGGCAGACAAGGTATCCTCAGGAAGGAGCTCTGTGCTGGTTCACTGCAGTGACGGCTGGGACCGGACAGCACAGCTAACATCGCTGGCTATGTTGATGCTAGACAGCTACTACAGAACAATTGAAGGCTTTGAAGTTCTGGTGCAGAAAGAATGGATAAGCTTTGGACACAAATTTGCATCGGTAAGAACTGAAAGATATTTGCAGGGGCTATGCAGCGTTATTGTTACAGAACGTTTCTAGCATTAAATTCCTCGTTGTGACAAGGTCTGAACATTCTTCTCCTTATTTTGGAATTTGGACCAAAAACATCTCAAAGTAAACCTGAGCAGAGCGTTTTTTGTTTTGGGCCTGTTTGGTTTTAATTACCTATGTCCTGTACAGCCTTTTAAAAGTGCAGAATTGCTAGTGTAACTGTGGTGATTGAGCAGAGAAAACGAGAAGGCAGAAGAATGATGGCCTCCCAGGCTTCTCAGAAAAAGATCAAATAAGGTTGGAACATGAGGCTTTTTTTCTTCCCCTATTCCTGCTTTCCCCACATTTGTACTGTTGTAAATGTCACGGGAGGCAGATGAACAAGTCTGAGCAACATCTTGAGTGATGTTTTGAATGCTTCTTCTCAAATGTTCTAGAACTTGTCATAATGGGTCTCAAAGGGCTGTCACCAGTAATGCCAACTCTAGTTCTGTTCAGGCTTCTTCTAGATGCTTAGAAAGTTAAGGGGAAATTGTAGTTTTTAATATCCTACTCAAGTGTAATTTACCTTCAATAGAAGTTACTTAACAGACAGTTTTTTCTCCTGTGGATTATTCTAAAAGTATTACTTGGTATTGCTAAAATCAGGAAAACGGGCAATGTGGAAAATGAAGAAATGCAAAAGTATGCCTATGGGTGTATTTCATGCCCATTTTACGGCTGTAGGAGTGTCTCAGTCATTTGGAAATCCCATGTGTTGCTGTTCAGCATGAATCGCGGCAGCTTGCCATCTTTGATCTAACATTTAAAAGGTGCTGTGATCCTTAAGAGACTTGCATTTTGACTGTTACGAATATCAGCTTTAGCCCAGATGTCTGAGTTCCTACCTGTAGTTTTTTAGTACCGATGTTATATAAACCTTTCCCATATTCTGTGTTGGTGTGGCCACAGGAAGGCTCTGGTTTGCCTTTTTTATTCCAGTTGTATTTTGTTTTGTATTTTTAAAAACATCAGTCATAATGCAGATACAGTCAGGTTGTATCACTTGGAGACCGGTAGCCTAATGATGATTTAACACTGAGCTTAAAAAAGAGATCTCTGTCCTTCATTATGAATAAACTGGAATCATCTGGAGGTTTCTTTACTAAACCATTAATTTTAGTTTCAGTAACCAGAGTAGTCTTTTTCTTTTGACAGGAAAGTCTTTTCTCCTACTAGTGAAGTAGGTCTTTTAGACTCCATGTAGGTGACTAGCTCAGTCCACTGGGTCATCTCTGACAATGTGGCAGCAGTAAGGGTGATTTTAATAGCTTGCCTTTGCTTAAAGTACTGCCTTATTTTCTCAACTTGCTCACTGAAGTAATACTCATTGGAAGTGGTTGAAGCCACTCTCCTTTAAACATGTGTTGTTTTCTGAGAGGACTGTATAGTTTGATTTGATGGGTTGTTTAGCGTATAGTGAATATGCTTGCTCTCTAGAGTGTCTGTAGAACAAAAATAATGCAACCAGAAAATATTTTGACTGTACATGCTCTGCACTTCTGTGCCTTAAACAAAGTAGCTGATAGAGGCTTCATATTTTCACGTTATCGGAGTTGCAATTTGGATGTTTAAATTTAAACAAACAAACCTACAGAGTATATCCTGACTACTTAATAGTTCCTGACAGTGTTTTACATTTAATGAAGCACTTAAGTAGTTTTTTTTTTGTGTGGAAAAAGAATCTCGTACCCCAGCTTTTCTATGTATAGTGAGCTTACCGCGATATCCAGATGGCAAAATAGCTCGCTGTGTGCAATGTCATTGTTCTAATAATGAATTCTATTATAAGAAATGGGACAGGGAAATAATTACAAATGGGAAGATACTCAGGCGTATACAAATCCTTAATAAGATCCTACAGCTGCTAACCAGTGGAAGTGGAAGGACTTTCCTTTCTGAACACATGCAAGAGCTGCTGATGGATATTAGGTTGGATCTTAGGAAGAACTTCTTTACCGAAAGGGTTGTTAGACATTGGAACGGGCTGCCCAGGGAAGTGGTGGAGTCACCATCCCTGGAGGTCTTTAAAAGACGTTTAGATGTAGAGCTTAGGGATATGGTTTAGTGGGGACTGTTAGTGTTAGGTCAGAGGTTGGACTCGATGATCTTGAGGTCTCTTCCAACCTAGAAATTCTGTGATTCTGTGATTCTGTGACTACCTATTTTGTACTGAAAACTTGTGAGCAGGGTGGCTGATTTGTTTTGCCTGTAATGCTATTCTGGTAGTTCACTGCTGTTGACTAAATTTAGCCACAAACCCTCATTTCCCTCCATTTTCTACCATTTAGGACTATTATTTTAAGTTATCTTGCAAATCATTATATAAATCATTATGTGTTACAGAGAATTGTAATGGCTTCGTTGTTTGTCACGTCCTTAAGACATTCTGCCTGCTATCTTACAGGCAGATAGAAAACATCTTGGTTGAACATACATGCTCTCCCTTTGTCTCCTCCAGGCAAATACATTCAAGTAGAATTACAGGATTGAATAATATCTGTTTTCCTTGAATCTCTTATCTGTTTTCAGCTATCAAATGTGAAAAGGAAGGAAATAGCTTTTACCAAACATATTTTTTCTATCTGCGGGGATAATTCCTTTGATTGTTACTGGGGTCTCCTTTTCAGAATAAGGTGGCTCACCCAAACTTGTAAAATGCACATTAATCTTCTGTCAAGAACACAAACATTTCTTTGAGCTTGGTCATGTTCCCTGTCTATCTCAGGGTATAAAGCGCGGAGGTGGGGAGAGAAGAAAATCTGTGCAGATAGTCTCATGATACACATTCTCCAGTGGCTTCAGTTACAAAAGAAGACAAAGTATATAGGTTGGCTTTTGCTAAATGTGTTACAGAAATTTAGTTCAAAATGTCTTATTTGCAATATAATGGATGCTTTAACAATTGTATTTTTCTATTACATAGACCTTGGGCTTTTAATAAAAGGACTTCTTTGGAGTAGCTCTCCTCCGTGGTACAATAACTAATTTTGAAATTGTAAGAACAGGTTGTTCTGTTACAGAAGTGGTTATATTCTAATGCAAAATAAGAAACGGTGTCTATCGGCCATAAAATGGACTGTTTTCGTTAACAGGAGGTTGTATTGCTTCGTTTCAGAGAATAGGCCATGGTGATAAAAACCATGCTGATGCAGACAGATCGCCCATCTTTCTCCAGTTTATTGATTGCGTGTGGCAGATGTCTAAACAGGTATGTTATGTCATTCTTCAGAAAGTAACACTGTTAAGAGGTTACTAAATTAAAAACCTACGTCTTAAAAAAAAAGATGTATTTCAAGAGGACAGAATACCTCTCTGCTCTGATGCTGTAGAAGCAAATAATATATTTACTTTCAAGCTGTACCAGCTCTCTTGCTTATTTCTAAAAATGGTATCCAACAAGCAGTAGTTACGTTGCTTGATACAGGGCATTCAAGGATAGCGTATATTGGAGATGGGCTTGTTGGACACACATTGAGAGATGTGACCTGGCAGCTTTTACAAAAACTGCAACCAACTAGCTTAGCAGGGTCTGCATTTCACTTCATTTTTTGTGAAGCTGTTCTTTGAAATACCTAGGCAGTGGTGTTTTGTCAAAGCTTGAAAGGGACGCCTAGGAGGTGTTGAGTGTTGTGATTTAAACGTATCTTCAGTAAGTAATGAAACGAACTTGGTCTGAACAGAATTAGGAGGCCAAGAATTAGGAGCTAAACCCTTATTCTTATATGGTGCTGTGCTATGAAGGGGGCAGTATGGATAGATGAATCTATCTCTCTACTACAAATATAACAGTAACCATTCAGTATTGTATTCTCCTTAGGAAATAAAGATCAATTGGAATATTTTGAGGGCATAGTTCTTTTTAACGACTAATTGGAGGAGATGGAACACCTCATGCCTTCTGGACTCTTACTCTGCTATGAAATATATGGAAGTATTAGGTTAAAAATATTTTTAAATGTTTTCCGCCTTCTAAATGCCTTTCTTAGTCTCTTAACCATGGCATGTTCTTCTCTCTAGTTTTGCAATACAAAGAACAAATTTGCCTTGTCTTTTTTAGTTTCCTACAGCCTTTGAATTCAATGAGCAGTTCTTGATTACAATCCTGGATCACTTGTACAGTTGCCGGTTTGGTACTTTCTTGTACAACAGCGAGTCTGTTAGAGAAAAAGAGGTCAGTCAAACCACTGGTTGTTTAATTGTATTGTTATCTCGGTGCTAGATGATTACAAAAACTTTTGTGTTGTATTTATTACGTTCCTTGCATGACAGCGTTCTGGAACTGACTTTATTCTCCTGGTAGAATAGTTGCATGGTAAATTTCTTGATTTTCGGTAGTTTAAAGACTATACGGTTGCTAAAATACTTGTCAAAAACTGTTTTAGGAATATTTCTAATACAATAACTTCTACAATTCTAAGTAAATAAGAAGTGTATTATTGTTAGAATGTAGCCATGGCTTCTGTAATGGGTTTCCTGATTCTGCGCAAATACTTACAGTTCTTATTTCAATTTCATTTCAGAAAGTGACTGAAAAAACATTGTCATTATGGTCTTTGATAAACAGTGAAAAATCTAAATACACCAATCCTTTTTATAGTAAAGAGCTAAATCGAGCTCTCTATCCAGTAGCCAGCATGCGTCACCTTGAGCTCTGGGTCAATTACTACATTAGATGGAACCCAAGAATTCGGCAACAAGTAAGTAAATTGTCTAAAATGTACAAAACGCTTGGAGACGTTGGTTTTTGTGTCACAACTAATTTGTAGAATAGTATCTGCAATCTGCTAATTTTTTAAATATTATATTTGTAAGGGTGGAAGGAAAAAAAAATGAAAATGATTAAGTTTTTTTTTGTTTTTGACATCACCCAACTCCTCATAACACAAAGCTTATTTCATTGCATAGTGTAAGGCATCCTCTAACTCCTTGGAGCCTCTTTTCTTGGGGGCAGGGTTGAGAGAGCATTTTTAAGGGCTGTGGATATTACTAGAGGGTGAATGATAATGCTTAGAAGTAGTGCTTACTGAACCCTGGGGAGTTAGACCACTGGCATCACAAGCACGCTTCGCTGCATTTGCATTGTCTTTCTCTTTTTTCCTGGGAGAGCATGCAAGGTCCTTTACAAATTAAGATGAACTATTCAGTTCCTCTTTTAAAACTGCTATCTCTGCTGATGGTTTATGGTAAGTTTTTTCCTGTTTTTTGTGTTTTCTTTGCTAAAACTTTGACCCAACATCATTTACATTGTTTAAATACTGAAGGAAGGCTGTTGATAAGTATACTAGTGAATCAGATTGAAAATCCAGGAACACGTATATCAAACTATACATAATTTATTTCTGCGCTTTTAATGTTTGATATCTGAATGCTCAATTTCTGTTACATTCATGCTAAAAATCTAGGCAATATGGCATGTAAATATAGTGTACAGAGACTTATTTGTCCTGCTTAACAAGCTGTGTAGTTTTGAGGAGGAGAAAACAGAGGAGCAATTTTTTTTTTGACAGAAGCAGTGTTCACAGTCCAGATTCTGGAATGAATCAGGAGTTTTCAAGCAATGCAGTTCCTCTTCTGCAGCTGATCTGCTATATTATTTACAGTACTCTAGAGGCTGTAAGGAAGCCAGACAATATGCTATATCTTCTTGCAAGTATGTCACCAGTTTTAATTTGAAGTTCTCATTTTAAGGCTTCTGTTGCTCGCTGTGAAAGATGAAGGCATTTCGTAAAAGCTGAATCCAAAAATATCACTTAGAAAGTGAGGATACTTAGGGTACACAAACTAGCTGTAGTAAATCTACTTTAAAGTGGTCTTTGCCATTATTCAGGAAAAGTTTTTGGCAGGAGTTTCTTGTTAGATATGCAAACCCTTGTGATAACATCCTGTGCTTGTGCTAGTGGTACCTCCTTTTCACCATGTTTATGTTCGAAATGCAACAAATTTGTTTGTTGCTTGTGAAGTTTACGCTTTGTCTTGACTTAAGCATCAGAGTGGTGCCTGTGTGGCATGAGCCATTTTTTTGAGATGACCTTTCTTAGTGTCATTATGTAGAATCATGAGGACATCGGACTTCTGTCTGATGAAGAGTTTGGTCTGTCACAAGCAGCACTGTTAACTCTACATCTCATCATCTTAGTAACTACGTTCAGTCATTGATCCAGCTTTCATATTTGCTTCAACGCTTATGTTCTCCTTCTCTGGGGTGCATAGCAAGTGGTGTGTCTGAGAGTCACTGGTTCAGCTGTTTTTGACCTGGTAGGGCATTTACATTTGCTTCTGCAAATTTTCTGTTGATAACTCTATGGGCAGAGAATTGAGAAACAGCAGCAACTTCGTGACAGGTATATTACAGTTAAAGGTAATTTAAAGCTCTGTATCTGCTTTGGATATTTGTAACATTTCTTTTGCATTTATTTAATTACTCTGTCTGTATGAAGGAAGCTAAGCTTAATACGGATATAGTTATTTTTGCTGTGAGTAATCTCCTGAACGCTTGAGTAGTTGATTTTTAAACACATTCAAGTCTGTTCAGAGAATTCACTAATGAACTTTTGCATTTATTTCACTTGTTCATTTATATATAGTTGCAAAGTTACTGGTTTTTTTGTTTGTTTGTTTTAAAGTAATTTTAATCAGTAAGAGTGGTTATTTAATCTGAAGATTTGGATTTCATCTTAACCTGATCAGCATAGCTAAACTTCAGTCTGGCTAACCACTTTTTTAGGGAAGACAAGACATTTTGAACTCTGGAATCTAAAACCTCTTAAGTCAGGAAGAGAAAAGCTGTGGATGCGGTATATATGTTGTATATAAGAGTTGTATATGTACAACTATTGTACATACAATATTAGATAACAAGAAAATAAAATCCATATGCTCCAGGAAATTCTGCCTCATTTTTATTGCAGTAGGAAGAATTGTTTTGAGTAAAGCAAGATTTTGCTTTGGATGAAAACAATGTGAACCCAGAGGGTTCTTGCGTTATAGAATCAAATATTTCTCTTTAGCTACAACTTGGTACCTATGCTGGAAACTAGAAATACTAGGTACTACCAGGAAAATTACAGATACTTCAGCAACCTGTGTAGATGCACTTGGACTGAAGTGATAAAGGACTAATACAGATCTCTTTCCAGCAGCCAAACCCAGTGGAGCAGCGTTACATGGAGCTCCTTGCGTTACGGGATGATTATATGAGGAGACTTGAAGAGCTACAGATCACAAATAATTCGAAGATATCCAACTCATCAGCCTCATCAGCATCTCCCTCACAAATGATGTCCCAAGTACAAACGCATTTTTGAAGAAAAAGTTGGCTTCTTTCTCTATTGTAATAGCAAGTGGTGCTTAACATAGATCTATAGTATAAAGAAGAATATTTTAATGCCTTACATTAGACTGTCCTAACACAAAGTATTTTAGACTGTCTTCATTTGAGGAGGACTTCAAAACAGACAAACCAACTCTTCATCTATGTGCCTTTCAGAACCTGTGGAGTGGGAACATGAATAATCAGCTTCTAGTTATGGAATGTTTTGAGTTATTTTGGAAAGCTTGGTACAATTGAATTGAAATGGATTGATTGTTTTTCCTAAGAATGCTTTAATTTATTACATTGTAGGTTGTGTTCCTGTAAGGGAATTCATGCTCAGTCTCGGTTGTGAATAAAACACATTAACGTCAATAGGAATATTCACATTGTGTAAAATTAGGTATGTGTGTATTCCTGTTAGGAATAAGACTGTGGACTTCATGAGGCAAAAATAAATCACATTGTAAGATTTCAGAGAAGTGTTGAGATTTTCTGGTTACCTGAGAATTCCAAATTTTCCTGTTCCAAAATAAGTGAAAATCTGGAAGGAAATTCTCTGATAACTTCTCTTTCTAACTAAACTGTTCAAATAGCCCAGTAGGTATCAAAATAAAAGAAAAATCTATTTTTTATTTTAACTTTTTTGAACAAATGACAATTATACTGGATTCTGAGGAGTCCTGTTTTGGTTAACTGTTGAACACTTCAGTATATTACAAATTATCACTGTTGGCTTTTTGGATTAATGCAGAATAAAATGCTTCTAAAGAAGGTTTATATAATTAAAAACATACCCACGGGGACATTGCTTAAATATCCAGCAATAGCCATTGTATTAAACCTTGAGTCTGTCTTATTAAAAAAAAATGTGCCTGTTTAGAGGAGCTTTTATACCAAAGTAGGCAAAAAAAAAATCAGTTACGAATACTGTTGAAAACTTGTAAATTTCTAGTTTACTGTTTAATGTATATTTAACTTTTGTTTAATGAATTTATTCGTAAATATTTAAGGGACTTCAGTATATGAGATTTGCATATAGTGTGTGCACTTATATTGAAACTTCCAGTGAATTCTAGTTTGAAGTCTTCATTTCAGAGGCTTTTTTTAAACCTTTAATTTTTTCAGGTATTTTTTTAATAGTTGCAAGCATTTCTTATGACAGCACAGACCTTGCTACTTGATATTTAATTAGGATTTTGCATATTCTCAGAAGTTTAATGATATTCAGGCAAACTTTGCAATTCAGAATCTGTTGAGGACTGATACTGTTATTTTAAAGGAGTTGTTTTGATGCTTGAGACTTGTATCACTGTAAATTATTGTATATGTGAGTTTGGATCTGCAGGATATAATAGTATTATATATAAATTAAGTTGTGTAAGTATACATAATATAGTTTTAGAAATTCTGCAAGTTTATAAAGTGTAAATATTTTGCATATGAAAAGTAAATTTAAAGCTATAGTTCCATAAAGTAAGTCAAAGTTTAGAGGACATCTGAATATTTTTAGAAACAGTATTTTTTTCAAAGAAATAAAAGTATACCGCATCTTGATTTGATTCAGTATATACACTGAGTTGCACTATTTTTTTCAGGGAAGCTCAGAGCATACCGCATGTGTGTTTTAAATACACGTGATTTCTACGACTTACTTTTGTCCTCTAAATTTCATTCCCTTCAATGTTTTTCATTATGTTTCCAAAATAACATTTAATTCCACGATCCTCAAATCGTGGCTTGTTGAGGTAAATAAGATGCGTTGCTTCAGATGAAGGACACTCAATTGATCGTGATATACTTACGTTTTGAAAACTATGCATACTCTGGTATATTTGCCTTCTACTTGCGGTTTATAAAGTTTATAAGTTGTGGAGTTTTAAAGTTTCTAAACTTATACAAGTTTATTAGAGTATTTAAAGTTTGTGTTTGAATTGAATGCATTGGTGACATCTGAGCAGTGTGGAGGAGTTCTGAAAATATAATCGTTTTTACTGTGTAAACACTACATGTTAACCTATTGCATTTGGGGAAGTGTAATACAATGGAAAGGAAATTTTTGCACTTAGCTCATTACATATATTCCATTCTTCATGTTACTGCTGCGGTTGAATGCCATTCTTTGGAACTCTCTAGCATAATAGCTATGTGCGGGCTTGATTTTTTTCAAGCCAGCAAGTAAGATACTTGGTTTTAATTCTGTTTTGTGATGGCAATATCAATTAGACAAATGTAGGGATGTTTTTAATCCAATGCTTTCTGGAAAATACTATTTTAGAGTTATTGTGAATGTAGGCATACAAACTGCTCAGTGTTAATAGGAAGCTTTTCATCTTTCCATTTAAAGGAGTGATTTGGGCTGTCATTCTGCAATGCACTGCGAGGCAATACACTGTATCTGTACAGTATCTCCCCAGTCAGTCCCCATCCTCTCTTCTCAGCTGCACTTGTGTGGGTTTGGCATAGCAGCTTCAGAAATAACTGAAGTTAACAAGTTACTGTAGCTGTGATAGCCAGGAACAAAATACAGAAAGTTTTGGAGGTGGTGAATAAGAATGAGGCACTGAGTGCCTTTTTCAGGAGAGGGAAAAATGCAGGGCTGAGATGTAAAAACAACAGCTATAAACACCTGACAGCCGGTGTGAAATATCAGTCTCAGAGCTGTATTTTAGTGATGGCTTTTTCATTTTTATTTTTGTATTCTTTCTTCCATGGAGCTGAGAGGTTAACCCAGTTTTTGTACCGGGCTTCCATTACACGGGAAGCTGTTGTTAACGCCTTCTCTCTTTGCTGTTTGCCTTATCCCTCCCAGCATCGCTGTTATGGGTATACCCTAGAAACCATTTGCATACTACCTCCTTTCCATGTATGTTTAAGCTCTGCCTTCAGCTCTCTTCCTGTTTTGTTCTGTCTCATTTCGGTCTAGCATTGTGTCACACAGGAGAGGGCAGGTTTCTGTGCCCAGCCCGGCCTCTGAGGCGTTCTCCTCGCCCACCATCCTCAGCTGGGCGCTGTCGCCCTGCCGCCGGGTGCTGCTTTACCACCCTTCGCGGCGCAGAAGGGGCTTGCGAGCCGTGTACGCGTGTGAAGGAAAAACCAATAAAGCTGTCACTTTGAAACCACCCGCCTCAAGCACGCGTTTAATTGCCGGGCCGTGGGGTGGGGAAAGGCAGCCGGGGCTCCCCCTCTCCCTCAGGCCCGCCGCCTCCATCCTTCCCCCGCCGCACGGGGCCGCTGCCCGCCCTCCCGGCGCCGCGGAGGCCTGTGGGTAAGCCCCGCCGCCGCTGACAGCTCTCGGCCGCGGCCGGGGCCCGAGCGGGGCCGGGCTGAGGCGGCAGGGCCGGGCCGGGCGCCATGGAGCGGGCGGCGGCGGCCGGGCCGCCGGGGGAGGGCGGCGGCGTCGTGAGGGGCCGCGCCGGGAGGCCGGGGGTGGCGGCGGGGGCCGGGTCGCGGCAGGCCAGCACCGAGACGCTGGACAGGTGAGAGGGGAGCGGGGGCTGGGGGAACGGGGCCGCTCCCCGGGGTCGGGGCCGAGGCTCGGCCCGTCGCGGCGCTCCAATCCGGCAGATTTCCCTCCCCGGGCGGCGGCGGCGAAGTTTCCTGCCTGCGGTTGCGAGCTGCTCGCCATTGCCGGCAGGCCTGCAGGATTTGGGGTTTTGGGGGGAACTACGTAACTTCTGGGCCGCGGGGAGGCGGATGAGGCAGCTCGCGCTTTGCGTTCCGTGTTGGCGTTTGGTTCAGTGCAAAAAGCGGGTTTGGGGCCCCCGGTTCCCTGGGAGGCTGGGGGAAGGTGCTGGGGGCTGCCAAGTGTCCCTCTGTGCCGGCTGGCAGAGGAGTTCCCTGCTTCGCAAGTTTGCGCTTGGAGACAGGCTTACTAACCTAAAATCCTTAAACGAGCTGAAATTTCACTTACGTGAAGGAAAGAGAAACAACACTGGTTTTAGGAATTGGTGCCAGGCTCCACGTTTACTCGCTTTTCTGTTAGGAGAAACCTGGAGTTTTACATCCTTGTAGCAAAGGCCCGTTACCTATCACTAAATTTACGTCTTTCTATTCCTTCCTATTGTGCTTTCATACCTCAATTTTAATTTTTTTCTTCTTCTCCTGATCTTGTTGCATCCTGAGAAAGTTCTAACAGCGGTATATCACATAATTTATTCGCCAGTACGTTTGCAGCAGTCTAGGCTGGTGTGCCTGACCTCGGATGGAACAAAACACGCTGGTGTGCTTCCCCTTCCCATTTTGCAGGCAGTGGTCAGACGCTGCTGCCTGCGATCTGCGTCCTGCGATGCACACCGACACACGGATACGTCCCGGCGTGCTGGGCCTCGGAGGTGTGCGTGTGCGCACGTTTGTTTTCCTCCTGGCATTAAGTTTGTTGATCTAGTGATTCCCGGGGAAGATAAGCCAAAGGGAAATAAATCCTTTTCTTAATTAGTTATTTGGAAACAAACTTAGGCTAACCCTAAAGAGATATACTGGAAATCAAGAGATGTGAGGGTAGGTGAAATAAATGAGCTCAGGAAAGGATTACCATAGATTTCTAGCTCATTCCCTGTTTTGCAAAACTTAAGAGAAAGTTTCTCAAAGTGCCCTAACATGAGGATTAGAGTATATTCCATGTTCAAGCGGAAATATCATGGATGTCTTACTTGCAAAGTAGCAAGTTGTGACCTGGTTGTGTGTAGAGTTTTGCACGTGGGAAGAAAGCTGCCAAAGTTTGTCAGAAAAGTTCTTAACTTCATGCCTGAGAAACCTTTGTGTTGGCTGCCTGCCCCTACCTATAGTAGCACAGTTAAAGTGAAGAAAGACCTCTAGCTAAGTAGTAATTTGTCATCATCGGCCGTTACCCGCCCTCTCAACTTCCCGGTTGTACCTGTTCTGTGCTGGCTACGTGGATGTGGTTATTCGCTTAATTCTCCCGGGATACTCACAGAATCCCAAGCTAATTTGTGAATGAATTTTAAAAATGAAACGTTCTGTTTATGTTTGACTTCTGAATAAGCATTAAATCTGTACAAGCACCTAGCTAAACTGTTTGAAGGAACGGCAATTATCTTGTGCATGAGCTGAGCCTGCGTGCTGCTGGCGTTCCCAGCTTATCAGATAATGACACGTTTTGAAGCAGATCTGGTGCACTTCACGGGGCTGACAACAAACTCATAATTGCTCTTCACTGTCAATGCTGTGTTACTTGTAAGCTGTGCTAGCTCAGGCAACGGCTCTCAAAATGCATCATCTCTGATGTAGTGCGGTTCTGCTGTTCAGATTCGTTGTCTTCACGGTTCTTCTAAACAGCCCATGCTGCAGAATTCATTGCTCTGCCATGGGAAGGCCAGTCGTGAACATTATTCAGAGGTTATTTTATGAATAGGAAAAAAAAAAAGTGGTTAAATAGAAGCTACTCTTTAGAAAACGTGTATTTTTTTATTTCTAATATTAGTATAGAATGCGGTATGACAGTAGTACACATTTTTAAATGCTAGCATGTAATTAATACTAGAATGTAATTTTAAGGAGGATTTGCTGAATAATCAGGAAATAATAAGGAAAGCATAAGGTGTTTCCTGTTACTTGATCAAATCCATTGCATGGATGGTGTTAAGAAAAATATGGGTGAATGTTGAAAAAATTACGCTGGATAATGAAACCAACGTTTCTGTAAGCTCCCAGGTCCCTACGCACACTTTTGACTTATTGACAGCGCTACATCTCTGATAAGATCCAGTGAAATTCTTTTCCCTGATTGGTTCGATGAAATAATTGCATTATGTTCACAACAACAATTTTTGTAATGATAATGATAATTTACGGCCTTCTTTTGTATATGTGCTCAGTGGCTATGCTAGCTATTTTCAATATACATTTTGAATTGCTGCTGAATAATTTCAAATCTCCTGTTCTTGTAGCCCTACTGGATCACATGTTGAATGGTGCAAACAGCTGATAGCTGCAACGATTTCTAGTCAGATTTCTGGGGCTGTCCCTCCAGAAGGCGTGTCCAGAGACTACAGGGTAAGTGACTTGAGGGATGTATTGGTTTGGTTGAGATAAGAGTGAATGGTCAGGGAAAAGTCCTTGCTACCTTGATTATCAGGTGGTAAGTGCTTAAGTGGTCATCAAATCTGTCAGAAAACGTCTCGTTATGCACTGGCATCTTTTGAGTCTGTTGTGTGAGTAGTGGCACTGAAGTCTATAGGAAAATCAAAAGTCAGTGTTTTAAATAAAAAGCCTAAAGCGAGTTGTCTTTCCTTTTGATTACTACATCAAAAAAACCCCTGGTAAAGTAGATTAATAATTACAGGTTGAAATTGCTTCTAGTATCGTTTGGAGAACAAAATTGAGCTCTTCAGATTTCACCAAAAAAAATAAAAGCATATGTCATTGTTACTGTGCAAAGAACATAAATGATTATCATTTTTCATGGGGTTTCACCAGACGGAGAGAAATTAATTTCAAACAAAGCAAAATCACTTGTTTTGTTCCCTCCCAGCAACATTTTTGTCATTAAAGTAACGATTGCACGGTGTGCTTTACCTAGGTTTCATTATGCTTTTCGTGCCCCAATTTGTGCTCATTTGCAGTTTGCAGTACGCCGACAGCCAAGGGAACCATCAGGAGTTGAGCAAACCATCAAGAGTAGAGCATACTCAGTATTCCTCGTCTTATAAATTTACAAGTCACCCACGTGTCAAGTCCCCTTAAGAAAGCCATGCTGTTGCTGTTTAGATCTGAGTCCTCTCAGATCCTTTTTCTTCCTGGATTTGAAAGAATTCTATGTTCTTTATGCAAAATGGCCAAATGAATATTTTATCTTTCTTGTTCTTAACTAGATTTTAAATTATTTACTAATAAGCTCTGTGATTAAAGTCTTTTTGCCTGGAAACAGTGTGTTTTAGCTCCTGTGACTTCAGGTCAGATTCACCCCAAGCCTGAAGATGAATCTGCAAAATGTTTTTGATCGTAGCCTGTTTAAAAATTCACCTCACAGAGCTTCACATCATTGGCACAGTCAGCAGCTTATCCTCATAAAAAAGGGCAGCTCTTCCCTACTATGGCAGCTGAATTGCAAATGCTTACTTGAGGTCAAGGCTAACATCTTTGATAAAACGTTGTGGGAAACCTTGCATTACAGCTGTCGATGTTGTATTTGCCCTGTGGATCAAGGACTTCATTTTAGTAAAATCCAAGTGTGTAAGCTTGGTGCTCAGTTTGTCTCTGAGTTGTATGACAACTCTCCGGAGTAAAGAGAGCTATTTTATTCTTAGTAACCTCGTTCTCTATTCCAAAGTCATCTTGGATATTACTTAAGAGGAGTAAGTCTTTCGAGGCCTAATTAAAAGTGTTTAACTCTGCTTCATTCTCTGTTTCTTAGAAATAAAAAAAATAAGCCTTGTAGTATTCAAAATTGTGGAAAAATTGTATTTGCACAGGATTGTGATTTGAACTCCCATATTTGTGTATAACCTCATGTAATTTTTTTTAACCTAGAATCTCTTTATTTAAATTCAGGACCAGTATCCTGTGAAGTGCTGTCTAGGAAAGGGTTTCCTTTGCACTTAGCTTCTGTGCAAGAAGTTGAGTGGTGCTGCCAGTTGCTTAGTCAGGACCACAAACACGCTGGCTTTGCGTAGTTGCAGAATGACAATTCAGTGCTGTACGTGCAGTGTTCAGAAACAAACACAAGCTTAATATTTTGGAAAGGCGTGGTTGCAGTTGGCTTGTGTCTAAGTGAAGAAACACGTATACCAGCTAAAACTAAGGAAAATATAGGAAGTTTATTTAGAAACTTTACTGCCCAGATATTAGACCTTCAGGGGTTTCACTTATTGAACAGTTTTATTCCTGAGTAAGGATAGTTAATTATGCTGACCAATTCTGATTTGCATATGACTTTATGTAACATTCAGACTCTACTTGATTTTGCCTGTGATTTTAGTTACCTGTCCAGATGTATGTAGCACCTTTTGGCATGTTTTTCGTGTGCCAAACCAAAGCTTGTGGTTTTTGTGGTGTCTTTCTTACAACAATGGAAGGATTTTTATTTTCGTCATTATGACACCAAAACCATTAGTGTCCAGGTTATTGGCATTATCAAGGGTTTCAACAAATTTATAGTGGTGGTTCAAATTTTTTTTTAAAGTATTCTGTATTTTGTTTCATATATATGCAAGTTCCAGGTATAGAAGTCAAACTTCATTATTGCCATGGAGTTCCCATGTAAAAAGATGATGCCAACTTAAAACTCAGTTTCCTTTCAGGCATCTTTCCCTTTTGCTGCACACTGCTCCATTCCTTGGGTCTCTGTTACCTTTGGCTACTTCACATCCTGCATTTAGAGTATCTTACAACTTAGAAACTTCAGATAGGGGTGGATGGTTCATCTGCTGCTGGAACTGGTCAGGCCGTTCTCCTGCTTTCTCCTGGATTTATCAGGAACTCTTGGGTTTATTTTTTATTTCATTTTTTTTAATATTTCAATCGCTATGTTTGCACAGAGCTAAATATACAGGTTCTTGTATCTACTGGTGGCTTCTGTGTTACTCATTCCAAAAAATCAGTTTATCAAAATGTAAATTGGGGTGGGGGGAGCAGATGAATCAAACAGAAGCAAGGGGGGTGGCTGTAAAGGAACCGTCAAAACTGGAGGGTGCTGTGTATGCACGCTCTGCCTGGAGAGAGGCTGTGAGGGAGGGGTTCATATAAACGAAAATCACCTCGACTGCAGTAGCTGAAGGTAAACACACACAGAAGTAAGTTGAGAAGAGCTGGATGTCTTTGTTTTGTCATTTTAATCTAAAATTAAATTTGGATGGTATATTTCATAGCCATTATTGCAGGCTTACTGTCTTCCACCTAGAAGGCTTACCAGGCTTTTTCTTCTCTTTTCACAACAGCACTTTGTAACTGGATAGAAGGGTGATTAAGAATACATTTTTCAAAGGAGTTTGGCATTTGTTTCATCACTAAAATGAGGCGGCTAGGTTGTTTTCAGAGCAAAGCGGTTTTGCAAGTGGGAGCTACTACATCTACATAGGGTTTTTTTGGGGTTTTGTTTTTTCAAAACCCACCTGTAATTAATATGCTTGGAAGTAGAGTTCTTCTGGAAATCTGATGAAGTAAGATACGGTATCTTTGACAAATCAAACCTCTGTTTTGTTGGATAACATTTTGTATTTTAACTAACAGGTGTTCAGGAGGCCTGACATACGGGTAAGATTCCCCTTGGCTAGCAGTAAGACGGCCTCCTACCTGTTTGTCTTTTGTGCTGTGTGAGGTCTTGGTGTGTCAAGCATTCTTCTTTACTTCATTAACGTTTTTTATGAACCAGTCAGACTGTTCTGCTACGCAATGCAACAGCTTCTTTGCCATAGAAATGCTTTATATACGTTCCTGTGTTTTCATGAGCAATAAAAGTCAATGTGTAAGAGAGCAGTATCTTTAAATGATGTTATGAATGTGCAGTACTAACTCCGGTTTTATCACATTAATTTTGACAAAATGGATGCTTGCAACTGAGGTTTACATGCTTCGGACTACAGAGCACTGTATTAGCAACTCAAATGTGTTATCTGTGCTGAAGAATATTAATGGTTAAAAGCGTTACATCTTTCTCTGTCCTCTTTAAGTAAGATTCAGATTCACGCTTGCCTTTGTACATGTTTTACCTTAATTGCTACAGCCCCGTAGAAGAATTGGAAGGTAGGTTTGGAGTAGGACGCTAGTGCAGTGACCTACATCTTTTTGTCTTTTTAATGACAGTTTTGAGACCAGGTCTTGCCCATTCCTCATTGGAGATTAAAATAAAAAAAAGCATGCCTTGTTTTCTTGTCCCTCTCTCTTAGAAACATTTATGGAGTGAGAAACGGTCTGGACAGTGTTCTGACATTGTTCATGAAATGTGTCTAACGCCTTTATTCACACAAAGAGCTCTTGTTCAGTCACACACTAAGAGATGGAGTCTGAATGATTTCTTTTTCTCATCTGTTGTTTACATATTTGCAAATGATGTGTTTAGGCCAGTCATACACATCCAAGTTGATCTTTTTTTGGTTTGGAATAGAAGGCTCTTGAAATATTTGGCATGGGATGAGTAACAGAAATTGATTGTTTTCCTTCGGTTTTTCATAGCTCTTTGTAAAGGCTTTGATCTTTGTATGGTCTTCTATGCTTCTCTTTCTTTCATTTATTTAAAATATTTTGGTGTTTTTGCTGGTCCTTCTAGTTTTCTCTCAGGGATCATGATATCTACTGTAATTTTAGAAACAACATTTTTATGTTTGGAACTTAAGCGATTTCAATTTAACAGAATTTTGTCAAGACCTAAATACTAGGAGTCCTTTATAATTTGAAATATTATTTTATTAATTAAAACTTTTTAAGCAGATGTAGAGTCCAAATTATCTGAAGCTATCTGAATTCTGTCTTTCTTGTGGGGGGGTTCTGTAAAAATACTATAAAAAGAAAAATTGACTTTAGCAAAGAGTTTTAAATTTAGACTCAGTTCTGGCTTTACAGTCTATCAAGTGAGAAGTTTTTTGTATGTGGTTGGGTCCTATTGGGATGTCATGAATACAGCTTCTCTCTAGCTGATACAGAAAGAAGTTGGAAGAACAATTTTGGCTGAATGTATTGAAACAATTAGTTCATTTGACCCAATGACGTTTTTGCTTCTACTTGGAGTGCATAGGGACATCATGTTCACTAAACAGATTTAATAAATATTCAGGATTTGCTGCCAATGTGATTGCAAAAAGAAGTGTAAAAATGCGAGTAATTTTAATATTTTGCCACGAGGAACAATTTTAAGTTCTCTAAAGTTACTGACAACAACACAGAAGTTGCTGGAAAAACGTGTGAAGCCATAAAACTGGAAGTTCAATTCAAACCCGGATTACTGAGTATAGCATTGTTCAAATTGTCTAAATACTTCTATTTGACATTGAGCTATTTTTTCCTTGAAAGATTGCATGACTTTCCCCTAATGCTACCATCGCAAGCTGTACTCAATTTCTTCTATTTATAAGCATGTGGCATACCTTGAATTCATTTTCTTCGCTATGGAGCTGCTTGTCTTAAAAAGGCAGTACATACTTCGTGTTCCTGTGTACCAGCATGGACTCTTTGTGCAAAAGGGAGTCATTTTTAATTTTATGTTGTGCAGATAATGTTAAATGGATAGCCCCAAGAGCTTGGCATCTTCTTGTGGAAAGTGGTTTGTGCCAGGAATGGGAGCCTTTGGAAGGCAAAAGTGGAGTTACAGCATATGCTGTCTCTTTAAGGAACGAAATTTAAAAAAAGGGGGAAACCAAAAAAGAAAAGGTTCTGTCCTTTCACCTGTTGTCTGCATGTTTTTTCTCGTTACTTCTCTCTTTCCCTACTGCTGCCTCATGCTATGCAGGAGATTCAGGATGGACACAATGGCTATCATTCTGAAGCAGAAGCTGATCAGGTGGCAAGTTTTACTCCTCTTCCCTTCATTAACTGTGTAGCACAGTACTGTATGCTAGAACAGTCCATAGAAACCTCATATTTCTCATTTCAGAGAATCCATAGAAAGCATTTAGTGTGTTAACTGGTTCTGTGCTGGGTAGGGCTTCCACCTGATGTCGTGTAGCCCCGCTGTAATGCTGCACTTGAGGCCCCCAGGGGCAGAGCACACCCACCCATCCGAGTCTGTAAGCGCTGGCTGGTTCTCTGCATGTCGTCATCGTTTGTCGTCGGGTGCTGATATAAAAGTCTGGTACTAGCCAAGAAAATACGAACCCAAAGACCAGTTTAAATGTTTTTAGAAGTTACCTAGTGAGGACTTGCATTTTATTTTTGAGGCAGGCAGATCCTACCAATTATTTGGATGTTGATCAGAGCTGTAATACAATACAATCTGGTTACTGTAAAGCAGACCATTATATTTATTCTCACTTCATGATGTACAAAATTGAAAAAATGTCTCATCACATTGACCTGAAAGAGGTATTTTTCTCATATGGTCCTTAAAAGTCCCACAAACCTTTGTATTCTTAATTAAAATCTTTAGTAAATCTCAGTTGCCAACAAAGGACCTGAAAGATCGATCTTGTCTCATTCAGGAATCAAGCCACTTACCTAAACAAAAACTTAAGAAAGTAGCCCTTGTTTTAAAATCACGGATTTTTCTTCTGTATTTCGTTATTACTTCGTTCTTTATCTGACCTTCTGGATCCCAAATCCCTATAGTGGACCTCTTCTATAACTGTGCCACTCCCAGTAGGGTATTGATTCAGATAGAACCTGGTGGGGTGCTTCTGCCTGCTACTAAAAAAAAAATCAGAAGTGGAATTGCTAAATAAATAAAGCTTCTGCCATAAAAATCTCTCAGATGAAAATACTCAAATACTAAATGTTCACTGTTAAGAATAGAAGACAGTTTAATATCAGCTTTAAAATGTTCTCAAGTACATTAAAAAAAACAAACAAACAAAAAAAAAAACACCTGCTTTTAGCAAAAGACTAACAAATTATTAATTACAAATTTGGGCTGGTATTGTTCATGTTTTTGTATGCTATCTGTAGCTAGCATGTGAAACTGTTGCATAAAAGCTTTGTTACTAATACGTTACTAACACATATGTCTAATATTTATAATACCACATTCTGTGTTTTTAATACAGCTGTGCCTTATAAAAAAGATACACTTCTTGCATTCCAGTAGTCTTGTAGTATAAGCACTTTGCATTGAAATATATCGATGTAGTACAGAGGGAAAGTGAGATTTACTCATGGGTTTGGGTTTCTGCCAGGCACTGCGGGATGGAAACAAACTAGCACAGATGGAAGAGGCTCCGCTTTTTCCTGGAGAATCCATCAAAGTTATTGGTAAGCGTACTACTGAGTCCTACATGGAATACTATTAATTCACTAGTTTGCTTATTTAAAAATAGACTATTATTTCCTTTTGAGTTTTGTTGTTTTAAATGTAGTGCTAGTTTGGATTTGCAGATTTGATGGGGATTTCTTTTCTTTGTCTTTTAAATCCAAATGTAGACCTGAAAGAGTAACCAGTTCAGGAGGATGATTGCTCCGTATAGATAAATCATGTTATGTCAGGAGTTAGTTTGTTCCATGGGGGTACATGGGTTGTATTTCTCCTTGGGGCTGCTGAGGATCCTTGGATCCTTCATAGATTCAAAAGCTTTAAATTGTGATAACAAAGAACGTGAAGTTATATAAAACTTAATTTCCAGTTCTTAGGTGGATTTATTTCACTTTGGCCTATGATGGCAAGCTCTGTTTTAGCAGTACAGTTCTTGCCTAGAAAAGAATGTTTGTTCTTTCAAATAAAAGCATGAATAAAGTTATGAGCGTGTCACTGACTGACTTTGAGGTCAGCTGCATACTCTTCAGTAATTACCACTTGCATGCTCTGTTTCTGAGGTGAGTGTGGGTGCTTTACACCTCTGCACAGGGACCAGAGCTGCCTACAGCTAAGAATACCAGCAGGATGCCAGACTTCTTGTTACCTGTTTGCCCTTAGAGCAGGGCATGATCTCTGAGCCCAGCCCTAGTTGCTCAGTAGGGGCTGAGCAGCATCTCAGATTTGGATTATTTTCATTCTTGAGATAAAGACAACTCTTTCAGTCCTGACAGCATTTGTAGAGCAGACTTTCCTCTCTCCTGTAGAGCAGACTTTCCTCTCTCCTGTAGTTCAGGTATCAGAATCTTAAGGTATGGAAGTTATGGAACATCAAAAACCTTGGAAGTAGATTTTTATGGAACAAATGTCTGTAATGGTAAAATAAAGTTTTAATTGGTCTGTTTTCCAGCTAAAGATGTTATGTATATCTGTCCATTTATGGGAGCAGTCAGTGGTACACTGACGGTGACGGACTTCAGAATGTATATCAAAAGTGTTGAAAAGGTAAGCCTTCACTATCTATCTGCATTTTCTTTTGGGTAGAAGTATTGCTGAAGTAGATTTCAAAAAGTGACAAATTTGCTGTAAGTGAAGCATGATGTTCCACAGCAGTCTGTTAAACAGGAATTGTAGTTGACCCTATGAAACACACATGAATAATAAGAGATTGTGTTCCCCCGGATGTAACAAGATGCATTTGTTTTATTCACAAATTTCAGGATCCACCTTTTGTTGTTGATGTTCCTCTTGGAGTGATAAGTAGAGTTGAAAAAATTGGAGTACAGAGCCATGGAGACAACTCATGTGGTATAGAAATAGTTTGCAAGGTATGACGTGGTACAGATTTATTCATATTAAGGATTTTCATTTCACTTTTCTGTAAGAGAAATTTGCATGCACATGTGCTGTTTCTCTGCCTGCTCAGTTCCCTGTATTTGAACCTTGCTTCATTTAGATAATACATTTCAATTCCTCTTGTGATACTGTGTAATCTTCAAGGCTTCTGCCTTTTGTCCCAAGAGTGAATTCAAAGAAAAAATGGTTATTGTTGTGGTATCCAGCAACTCTAAAGACAACTGCAGTCGTCTGATATAAACAGTTACAGAACTACGTTCTGACATGGGTCCAGTGATGTCAGTGACTTAGTGTTATGTATATGCTTTCCTTCAGTCACATTTCTTTTAACTGCTATTATTTTTTAAAAAAAGTTTACCCTGCGGTAAAATAGTGTGACTTATTTTTGACAGGATATGAGAAATTTGCGGCTTGCCTATAAACAGGAAGAGCAAAACAGATTGGAGATTTTTGAAAACCTTGTAACACGTGCATTTCCTGTGTCTAATGGACTGGTAGGTCTTAAGGTGTAGAAAAGGCTGTCTGGGTCTGTCCTATTCTTTGAAACTGTAGGTGGGGAAATACAAGTGCGGTATAACAAACATTAAAATATTGATAAATAAAATCTGTTACACAGCAGGCAAGCTGCTCTGATCCATTTTCCTTTTTTGCATCGTAAATGATTATGCTATGTCCTGCTATCAGTGAAGTTAGCAAATTTGAACGTAACCCTTGAGATGTAGATTTGACTAATGTTGCTGATTAAGAATAAATATATGTATAGAGACTAATTTTCTGCAGCAGATAATTCAGGCTAGAAGGTCTGTATGAAACATAGGTACAACTAGTCATGTTGTTAATTATCTGCGGAATGCTGTTTTGTGTGCTTGTGTGGGTAAGGAGCTGGTTGGAAGGTAGGAGTCCAGTTTTCTCATCCTGGTCTTGCCCTTGATCTGTTCTATGATCACAGGCAAGTAAATTTAACTGTTTCCTTTCTTGATTTTGTTAATTACATAGCATCTACTTGAAAGGAAAAATAGTCTTTTATTTACTTTTTAGCATAGTGTTGTCCATTCTTGACTCAAAGTTGTATGTCTGCTGTTAAGGAATTTCAGAAATGTTACATCTGAGATATAACAGGGGTCTGTGTTTTGGAGCTTATTGTACTTACAGGCCATCAGATAGTAATGTAAGCCTTTGCTTTGTTGTCTTTAGCCCCTTTTTGCATTCAACTATAAAGAAAAGTTTGCTGTCAATGGATGGAAAGTATACGATCCAATGGCAGAATATAAGAGGCAGGTAAGTTATATACCTACTGGGCCTGTTACTTTTTTTTTTTCTCCACCTTCCCCAAAGTAATTTCAACAATAGCAACAAAAAACTCAAAAGTTTTAATCTCTGGCTACATGCAGACACTGTCTAGATCTCATGTTTAGGTAATACAGTGCGAGTGGCCTGGCCGGGAGTGTGTTGAGTACCTGCTGAAATTGATGGACACAACATGTGCCGAATACTTCAGCAAATTGCTCTATGTTAACGTACATTCTTAAATCCGCCTTTCGTACATGCTGTTTTTAGAAAACATAGGCTCTGTGAAAATTTGGTCTTGAATACACATCATTACACAGAAGAGTAACATTAATTTGTCATTTGAAATCTAGTATCCCAGTTGCAAAATTATTTTATTATATGATCAATTTTTACCTGAGTGTATAGCCTGTGTATGCAAAATAACCATTTGAAGAGGTTTTTAAGATAATAGGAAGGTCTTTTGGTGTTTTGATTTATGGTACAATCTGAAGACCTAAAGTTTGCAACTTGTTAAAGACAAAAATGTGGACACACTTTATTAGAATATATATATATATACACGTATCATACCAAAATTTTCATCACCAAACCCAGGTATGTAGAGTCTAACCTGAAGAATACAAGAATGTTTTGCTTTCTTGCAGGGCTTGCCCAACGAGAGTTGGAAAATATCCAAAATCAACAGCACCTATGAGCTTTGTGATACATATCCTGCTGTTCTTGTTGTGCCAACCAGTGTAAAGGATGATGACCTCTCAAAAGTGGCAGCGTTTAGAGCCAAAGGCAGAGTTCCAGTAAGTGAAACTTTCACAAGGAGCTAAAAGTTCTCTATGTATTTTTAGCTTAGAAGAAATGATCAGAGTTCTTCTAGGCTTTTTTTATTTAACAACAATGGGCCCACTTCCTTCCTGACAAGGGGGCAAAGGAAGAAGAATTAGGCTTGATGGGTTTAGAACTGAAGAAACCAACTCAAATGTGAGTCTAATTGCTTGATTATTGTGCTGTGTAATAAGTTTTTGTTTGGAATTAACACAGTGATGTCTGATGCTAATTCGCATATTAACTTGTGTTCTGATTTGGTGTGGAATCTGTTACAGCCACAGTGTTTTTTTTCAAGAATAGATAAATTTTGCAGGTAGTGTAAGAACCCCTATAGTGTGTTAAATGGTGACAGTGTTGATGCTGTAGATCTGCTTCGCAAAGTAGCATACAGGTCCATAAATTTCTACATGGAAGCAGTTTTTCGTCCTCTGTTGCTCTTTTTTTCCTAATTAATAAGATACAGTGGCAAGCTTAGTTTTTATTAGAAATACAAGTTGTTTAGAATTCCTTTGTATTTCAAGCTGATAAGATATAGAATAGAATAGTTGGAAGGGACGGAGATCATAGAGTCCAACTGCCTGACCACTTCAGGGCTAACCAAAAGTTATAGCATATTATCCAAATGCCTCTTGAGCACTTGACAAGCATGGGACATCAGCCACCTCTCTAGGAAGCCTGTTCCAGTGTTTGACCACTCTTATGGTAAAGAAAATTTTCCTGATGTCCAGTCTGAACCTCCCCTTGTGCCACTCCCGTGTGTCCCGTCATTGGTTACCAGGGAGAAGAGACCGATGCCTCCTTTTCCCTTTCTTCTCCACATTTAGGATGAGTGATGCTGGTGTGCTGTCAATATGGTTTTGCATCAGCTTGTCCTTAAATTTACATTTGTTGATTTGCCAGAAAATGATGCCATGTAGGCAGTGGTTGTCTAACTGCTCTCTGGCCTCCTGCTTTTATATTAGTATAATAAGCTAAAATCATTTTGCTTTGTTCCAGGTGTTATCCTGGATTCATCCTGAGAGCCAAGCAACAATAACACGGTGCAGTCAACCGTTGGTTGGCCCAAATGATAAGCATTGTAAAGAAGATGAAAAATACTTACAGACAATAATGGATGCCAATGCTCAGTCCCATAAACTTATCATCTTTGATGCCAGGCAGAATAGCGTTGCAGATACAAACAAGGTAGGTTGGTATCTTAAGTAGCAGTGGTAGTTCTGTCTTTATTTCAGGGCTGAAGACTGAGCAAGAGATGAAATAAGTAGAACTTGATGTGAAAAGAGAGCATGGGAGGGAAGGTAAGTTGCTTGGAACATTTTGGAAAGTCTGGAAGGATTTGAAGGCAGCATGAGGGTAGACCTGAGAAATAATGCCCTAACACCCACGTAAGACCTAAGATTTCTAAGTAGGACCTAAGTAGTAAAAAGGAGAAACTGTTTGGATGTGTTATCAAAAGTAGCCTACTGCAATAAGATTTTTTTAATCTAAAAAAAAACACAACTCCCTAGTTATTCTTACTAAAAATATATATATTTTTTTTTTTCCTAGTGCTAAAATAATCCTTTCTCAAAAAATCCTGAAACTGGACTGAAATAACTCTTCCAACCTTATACTGAAGTACTGTACATGTTCTTTTCTTTGTCTGTTTTTACTTTTTCAATGACAGGCAAAAGGTGGAGGATATGAAAGTGAAAGTGCCTACCCAAATGCAGAGCTGGTCTTTCTCGAAATTCACAATATACATGTAATGAGAGAATCCTTGCGTAAACTTAAAGAAATAGTTTATCCTACTATCGATGAGACCCGGTGGTTATCAAATGTGGACTCAACACATTGGCTGGAATATATAAGGGTAAAATACTTTTGATGTTTAACAATTGTTTCTTAAACCATGTTATTTACTTTCATTTTTTGAAAACGTTACTAAAATAATACCTGGATTTAAGCACGTCTTTGATCAGGATAATCTTGAAAAAAAATGCTTTGTTTTTCAATGGTCACTGAACATGGCATTTTAAGCAAAGTATATATCCATTCCGTTGTAAATTTGTGTTACCAGTTCTATGTATTGGTAGGTAATGAGTTAATCACTGATAGCACTGGTGTTGGACAACGGTTTATTTTCTTGAGGGAAAATGTTTGTGAGCAGTCCAGGATTATCCATTCTTGTTGCAAAACTGCCCTGGGAACTTGAGATTATATTTGAACAACTGCTGAAAGGGCTTCACTGTGGATCCTGCAGTCTTCTCTCATCCTTCTCTCCTTCAGTGCGATGTTGGTATTCATGTGTTGGATACCTCTGCCTTCATGGGCTGTTTATAGTCTGTGCTGCACTGGGCTATAATCTGCTCTATTAGTTAACGTAATATTAAAATAAATCACTATCAAAGTTTTACAGTCTGATTAACCTCTGAAATGCTTTTAGAATAGATTATTTCATTATCACATTCACTCCTCTGTTTATGATGAATAGGGGTGGAGTGGAATTTGTTTTATTAGCAATTGCCTCACATGTCATTCATGCAAAACATGTTTTGGATTGTTCATTAGTTATACTCTTTTAATAACTTGAGCTTGCTAACTGCTGCAGGAGAACCAGTAGAGGGAGCAAATGCTTAAATTAAAAATTAAGCAAATTTAATGATCTTTTGGGAACAGGATAATTTTCTTGTTCACTTGAAGTTGGACTGTTTCAAGCAGCTTTGATAATCCAAGTATCTGGAAACTTTTTTCATTTATTTATTTTTTTTTAATCAGCCTGACATTAAATAAAATCATCTAGTTTTAAAAGTGGAGGTTTCAGGCCAGTGGTCACCTTTCATTGACATTGATTTCCGTGGGGTTTCTGGTTTTAAACACTAACCGAATTGAACCTTTATAGCATTGTTTCACAGGTGACATTAGCATAGCAGTTTGAAACTTAATTTAAGTTACTTAGATCTGACATACGTGTAACATTCTTCATGAACCTGTCCCTTTTATAACCCTTCATGTTACAGTGTGGGCAGCACAGACTGCAGCCTGATTTCTTAAAAGCTGGCATTACTGTTTTAACAGCATTGATAATATCTCCCTGTACTTTTATCCAATAATGCTTGCCTTCCTTTCCTATTTGATTTGACTCAAAACAGCAATTAACAGATCCACAGCTTTACTCTAATGCTTCTTCTGTTTTCCTGGCTCAGAACAGTGGGATCGCCTCCCGGTTTAATATGATCCATTACCAGAAATTCAATTCCCTGGCACTGTGCCCCCAAAAAACACACTGAGTGTGGTGGTCTGGGAGTATCTGGGGAGGCACGAGGAACACTGTGTGTGTCAAGACAGTAGTAACAACTCGGGTCAAGTCACTTGCTATGTTTTGTACACCCAGGATATTTCCTCATGTCCTCCAGGATACTTTTTCAGTCTTTTAGAGCAGAACCTGTGTTGTCAATTATTTTTAATCCGATTCTCATTTTCTAACCCATTAAAAGCCAATTATTCATTAGTAGCCCTAACTGAAATATTGTGATGGCTGCTAAATTTTGAAGCATCTATAAAAAATAATGATCTTTTGTGGAGGAAGCAGTTCTTTTTTCTCAAGACTTTTGCCCAAAGTAGAATAAAATGCTTTGTTTGCTCCACAGATACTAATAGTAACTCCTGTTTTCCGTCTCCCGTTCTCTGCTTATTGCCTGTATGTGTTCTAGCTTTTTTTTTCAGCTGTACTTCCTCAGAGGCATCCATATTCTCTTTAGGACAATAAAGCGAACTGTTTCATACCTGTATATTATACAGATCATTTTTCTGGTTTTATCAAAGACCAAAGTGTTTTAATATTTCAATGCAGTAGATCTTCATAACTGAAATAATTGGCAGTTAACTAGTTGAAGACCACAAGCTTTATTCTCTCATACAAGCTTTTGTAGTGCTTCCTTGTATTTCTGTCCTGGCAAACTTCAGTTGCACTGTAAGAGATACAATCATTGAAAATTATCTCTAAAGTATGATTTTGGAATGGCTTCAAAGACTGGTCTTGTGCACTTCTCCCATGGATGTAGGCATTCATTCGTCCCAGAAGATTTTTTTACGTGCCTGGGAAAGGATGAATGTGAATATTTTGCAAGTTACTGTTTTCTAATGTTGGAATGTAGAGATACAAATTTCTCCTGTGCTCCTGTTCTAGTGTTTTTTTTTCCCCCCATATTTTTCAGTGCTATCATAGGTTGTGTTTCAGAGACAGATCTGCACAGGGGAGATATTATTCAAGTTTTTAATAAATCTAGAGAGCAGCCAAAGAAAACTAAGAGAGGATTTTTTTGTGGAGGAGACAAATAACAAGATCACACAAGTGGTCTCAGTTCTGTGCCATCTCTCCTTTGCTCCCCAGCATGCCTCTGAACCCAAGTTATTAATGGCCTGCTTGTCGGTTGACTACTGTGTATCCCTCATGCACCAACAAATCAGCACAGGCTCCTAGCCAGCAATTTGTTTTTGTTTGGGTTGTGTTTTGGTTTAGATTAGCTGGATGGTTTGTCCCTTTCTCTAAACTCAGTAGTTGAGAACTGAAAGCTGAGGAAGAAAGAGCATTTGCTGTGATCATGAACACTGAAAACACTGAACCTTCAGCCTTTGAAGTACGTTCCAGTATTTGCGTCTATTTTTATCATGACACAGAATTTCAGATTTAATTTAGAGAAGGGATTCCCAGCTTCTCTTGCTCTGTGCTAATAATGGAGGGCTGGTAGCAGCAGCATGCACGTGGTTCAGAACTGGCTTTGTACCTCTAGGTACATGCATACCACCATTTAGAAATCTCTGATTTAAAGCAATGTTGTCCAGATGATTATGTAATTAATCTGAACATTTTAAATATGTTAACTGTAAGAGTATAAAATGATTTTTTTTTTTTTTGCAGGGTTTTGGTTAGTATTTAATATGCTTGTTTGTTTGTTTTTATTTAAGATGCTTCTTGCTGGAGCAGTAAGAATTGCAGATAAAATTGAATCTGGTAAAACATCTGTGGTGGTACATTGCAGCGATGGTTGGGATCGAACTGCACAGCTTACTGCCCTAGCTATGCTTATGCTGGACAGCTATTACAGAACTATCAAGGGGTTTGAAATCCTTATAGAGAAAGAATGGATAAGTTTTGGACACCGATTTGCAATGGTAAGGTGAAAGAACTTATGTGCAGGTTTTCACTTTTCATTTTGAACATCATGTTTTCTCATGTCAGTTGCTTTTTTGTTATTATGTCTGATATCCTTCCTTTAACGGTGTGTCAAAACATGTAAAGGAGAATTGTGAGCTATCCTTTTTTAACGGGAAATCTTTGTGTGACGTATTAAAGCTATGTCTGGTATAAAAAAAAAAAATGACTTGAACTTAATGATTAAAAAATCACATGACTGTTGTGAGGAAGAGAGATTATATCACATTTCTTCATCTTTAACAATCTTAAGAATAGAAAAACAGGTAAAACATTTAAGCTGTCCAGAAGGTAAAATCACTGTAAACATTGCTGTGACTTAACATTGCAGTATTTATTTAACATGTGGGCCGGCAGGGAATTAGGGCATAAATTATTATGAAATTTCTGTGGGCTCTGACTTGAGATTGGTTTAGAAGAAATGATGTCTACTTAGGGCAGATGGATATGGAAGAATCATTGTTTCGGTACAGTCGTAGTAAATACCTACCAGTTTGACCCACTGATAGAAATAAACATCTGTGTAGTGGAAGATGGGGAAACAACTGGGAGAGGTTTGCTGACTGGTGCCTTTATAGCTCTTCTGAACAGAGGAGGCATGTCCATAAGTGAGTATTAGGAGAGAATATGCATTTTTAGTAGCTGAAAAATACAGGTTAGCTTTATGGAAGATTTGTTTGTCTTGTTCATCTTTGGAAAATATCAGCATTGAAGTGTTGGGGTGACGCAGACACTAGACTGAAATGAAAACCTGATTCTGACTTTCAGAGAGTAGGACATGGAGGTGATGATCATGCTGATGCAGACAGATCTCCCATTTTCCTTCAGTTCATTGACTGTGTTTGGCAAATGACAAAGCAGGTAAGATGCTTAGTACATTTCAATGAGGTCTCGGTTTTTGTCTTGGAAATGTAATTACTGTAGGAGAATACATTCCTTGGCAGCACAATTGTATGTATTCCTGAAGTTGGTTTCACTATGGCTGTGTACTATACATACTTTAGGAGAAATTTTTGCTCAAAGTGAGCCTAATCTCAGATAACTTTAACAAGCAAGTGCCAAATTGTGCACCTGGGAAGGGGCAGCACTGGGTATATGTGCAGACTGGGGGACAAGAGGCTGGAGAGCACCCTGCAGAAAGGGATCTGGGGATTTTGGTTGATGGCAAGTTGAATGTGAGTCACAGCATGCACTGGCAGCCAGGAGGGCAAACTGTATCCTGGGGTGCAGCAGGCATGGCACTGCTAACTGGTCAAGGGAAAGGATTGTCCTGCTTGGCTCTGCACTGTGCGGCCTCACCTCAAGTGCTGTATGCAGTTTGGGGCACCACAATATAAGAAGGACATAAAACTACTGGAGAGTGTCCAAAGGAGGGCTACAAAGGTGGTGAAGGTTCTAGAAGGGAAGACGTATGAGGAGCAGCTGAAGTCACTGGTTTGTTCAGCCCAGCGCAGAGCAGGCTGAGGGGAGGCCTCATGGCGGCCTGCAGCTCCCTCATGAGGGGAGTGGAGGGGCAGGCGCTGAGCTCTGCTCTCTGGGGACAGCGACAGGACCCGAGGGAATGGCATGGAGCTGGGACAGGGGAGGGTCAGGCTGGGGGTTAGGGAAAGGTTCTGCACCCAGAGGGTGGTAGGGCACTGGGACAGGATCCCCAGGGAGCAGTCACAGCACTGAGCTGCTGGAGCTCAAGAAGTATTTGGACTGCGTTTGTACCTACATGAATATAAACTTCAGATTTCTTTATGCTTTTATACTGGGACTCTTTAATGGTGTTGCTGAAACTCATTGTCCACATGGAGAATTCCAAGTAAATTAGAAATGCTTGACTTCTTTTTTCCTTCTCTCTCTCTTCTTCACTTTCCTTGAAGCCTAACATTGATCTGTTCTAGCTTTTATAGTAAAATCTGAAGTACTGAAGTCTATATTATGTGATTTGTTTTGAGGAGAGGAAGATAAAGGAATGGTTCCATGTAAAGCTAGCATTCCCAGATCTCTTACCTCAGTCTTCCTGTTCTGAACGCGGTTCTTAAAAACCTTGCATCACAGTTTCCAAAACTTGTATTCAAAACAGTTGTCTTAAGTGCATTACGAAAGCTCCCTGCTGTAATACTGGGCCCTTGTCCAGAGTTGCTTGAAGACTTTCTCTTTCCGTGTATCTGCATTTCAGCATTAATGTGCTGTTTATTATGGCTGGAAAAAAAAAAAAAATAATGAAAAATTCTGCCCCCCTCTCTGAGGAAAGCTAATAACAATAGCAAAGAGAGAGTTCTAACCACCTGGTAGGAACAAAAGTCCTCTGGAGACATCCTTAATTAAGAGCAGCCTCTTCTATTTTTGTGATCTCCCTTGCTGCCTCCAATTTCTTGCTATAAACAGTTTAGTTCCCTCTTGTTAAAAATTAAAAATTAAAAATAAATAAAATAAAAAATAAAAATGAGGGAGAGCTATGGAATATTTAGCCAGTACCACATCTGTTCAAAACCTGGATCCAGAAACCATTGTGAAATTCATGAACAGCAGTGGCATTGAAAAATCATTAATGTTACAGCACGAAAAATTGAAAACATCATTCCTGGAGAGTTCTTGCCCACTTATTTATATTTTTAGTTGACTTCAGCACCTAGAGATTACATTTGAAGACTGTGATTAGTTTGACATAGAATCCTGGTTTTCCTACATCTATTTTATCCTTGTGTAGATCACTTGCTCATAAAACAGGGCTAGTTTCGTGCTTTAAGATCCATAGCAAACATATGAGAAATGTTCCAAAGCTCGAATAAGCGTTAATGACTGGGAGGGTGTGTGTGTATGGGCTCGTGCTTGGGCACGGGCTCAAAACAAGCAAATTTGCTTTTGTGTTTTGAGAATTACATTCTTAAAACATTCAACTTAATATAGCAAGAGAATTTCTAACTGCCATCTAAGATGCAGACATCTGGATAGCTTCAGACAAAGAAACTTAATCTTTGACAGCCTTATATTTCCCCGTTTTTTTTACAGTCTTGATGACAAACAAATACAGTAATAGAGAACTTGAGGGAAGTACAATGCTATCAGATTTAATAAAAAACATGATGAAGTGATTTCCCTTCTCTGTGTATAAATTCTGATGATTTTGAGCAGCAGATGTCAAATTGGAATGGCCACATGTGATCCGATGAAATACTAAAGCCCTGTTAAAAATCAAACAAAACTGCAAAATTTGTATGTAGTATTGCAGTTCAAGCATTATCTTTCTACCTCTATTGCACAGTATCCACAGAGGAGGAAGGTATGTTGGTAAAAAGCTGCATTGTGTTTATTACCAGATGTCAGCAGTTGCCAGAGATTCATTCTGGATTAATTTCTGTAATGTACTTTGTTATGATATCCTGCTCAGTTAACGTAATTCAGTCCAATTCCAGTCATAAGGACTATTCAGCAGAGTGCTTCAACTTTAAATGTTACTATAGTACACAATGAGTTTATTGATTATAAAATGAAGAAGCAAGTTTATTTTGCGTGCCTCTGAATCAGATGCCACTTGGCATCATCAGACTTCTTAAACAAGAGAATTCTTCTTCTAAGTACCTCCTTGAAAAAGAAAAAACAACATCAACAACAAAAAACGCAACTCCAGAAGCATCAAGTGGGAGTTTTTAATGACCCATGAGTTCTCTTGCAATTAGTGGATTTGACAAGAAGTAAATTTTCATTTGGGGAATTTTTCCACCTGAATCTTCAAACAGACGCTAATGGGCTTGGAACTACAGAGCAAAGAATTTTTAGGTCAGTGATTTTTCAGCAGCAGTAATAGAAGCTTTACAGTCTTGATACATCAGTTCCAACAGTACAACTCTTGTATTCAAAGGCAGAGTTTCAATCAAGTGCTATCACTTATTAATAAATTAGTTGCAGTGCAACCACTGATGTATGGAATTTTGAATATGCTTCACTGGATCGGAATAGCAGCCGTGTCAGCATCCATCTGATTAGTATGGACCCATCACAACACAGAACCCTAATGTGACAAGGCTCATTAAGTGCTTTCAGTTAAAGAGAGTCCCTTTACGAGAGGCTTTGTCCTCAAAGTTATTTCCAAATATCATTTTGATGCTTGCAAATTATTTTTGTTTTATGTATCTGATTGCCGCTTTGAGCTGCATGCAGGAGATTGAGATCTGAGAGGCACCGAATTTTCTCCTGACTAGCTCTGGCAGACCTGCTTATCAGATGCATGTTTGTTTGTTTGTTTTTAATCATAGATATGTTGTTAAGATTGTCATATTGTAATTAAGTTCTGGCATGATTTACTAAGAGAAGGGAGTGCTGCTACTGATAACTTTTGAATACGTCTGAAAAAAAGAATTTGATAATATCAAGTTCCTCTATGTCTTATAAAAAACAAATGATTAGGTGATTGAAAACAATCTGTTGGTTTCTGAGCGAAGCTCCAGTGTGAGCCCTGCACACTACTGAATGTGCATAATCCATAGCAGGGTCAGCAGGAAGGCTCTGTTCTTTCGGTAAGCCATGATGTCAATAGTTTCCTTACGCAAAATTTTCAGTTGAAAGTTGGTACATCTTGGCTTGAGAAGCCTTGGAAGGAGAATGTTTTTGCAATGTTTGACTTAAAGCAGTCTTCTTTTTAAAGAGCATTGCTTAAAACTTAGATCTTTCTGGTTTTAATACAAGCCCAATCATTGCGTGTTCAACTTTCAACATGCTTGAACATTTGCCCTTCATAAATCACAGATGACAATGAGGAGGAATTCCTGGATCAGCTAGTTCATCCAACTGCTGGGTTATTCCTCCTAGGTATACTTGTCTTCTTTTGTCATTTTTGTGTTTAAATTAGCTCTTGGGTCACTTGTGCCAGGGTGTTCAGTGTTCTTCAGTGGCACAAGCCAGAACCCAGTTCTTCTGCTTCACATCTGAAACAATGACTGGAGAGTTCTGCATATGGAATGAAATTCTTCATTATGAATCTACAACACTGCCTTTTAGACTTCTGCAAACACTTACTCCTTCAGTGGGAATGAAAAAAATTTAATTTGTCCTAAAAACATGTCTTCTAAAAACACACTCTCATGGTAAATGAGAGAAATGCTACTTTTAAAATTTTCATTTAGTCTTCTAAAATTGTTTTTCTATTAAGTGTTTATCATCCCATATCTGTGTTTGAGGCCCTGTCACACTGAACACGAAGTTATTTTGCCACACGAAGCAATTGCCGTATGTAGTCCTACAATAGAATATGATTGAAGGACTTTTCCACCTGAATAGGTAGCAGCCGATACTCTTTGTGTTAATTCCTTCCTTTATGACTTTTGAAGCACTACAGATTTAAGATACATCTTAAATATTTGGTCTGTTTTCAAATTTTCCTTTTTTTTTTTTTTTTTTCTGGAATATGTCAGGTAGCCTCTACTTGTAAGTAAAATAGATAACAGCGATCAGTGAAATAATAGTTCTTATATACAGGATTTATTTTTTAGTAGAGAAAGAAGAGGGATTAAAGGATTATTGTACATAGCTGATGGTAAATTCAAGGGGTGAAATTGAGAAAAATAACTTATTTGGGTAAAAAGTGAAAGAAAGGTTTTAAATATGTTAGATGTATTTTATGTTGTATTTATTGTTGTATTTATTATCCAGTTCATCACATGTTAGAATAGGAAATAAAGCTCTTAAACATCTGTTGTTTTTTTTTATTATTATTTTTTCTTTCAAAATGATTTCTTGTTCTTTAAGAAAAGAAATAAAGCTTATGTTGAAGACAGTTTGGGGTGTGTTAGAACCAAATAATGTTAGATAGGACTCCTTATAATGAATTGCTTTCTGTCACCAGTTTCACATTAGCTAACATTTTTACACTTATATACTAGTGTACTTACTCAAAGAATGTAAGGTTCATCTCCAAGGAGTGTATGTGTGTGTGTGTGTATATATATATATATTAATACATTTATTTTAATTTCAGTTTCCTGCAGCCTTTGAATTCAATGAGTTATTTTTGATCACCATTCTGGATCATCTTTATAGTTGTCTCTTTGGGACTTTCTTATGCAACTGTGAAAAAGAGAGATTAAAAGAGGTAAATAACTTCTGTAATATGCATTCTTAATTTGTTGATTTTTACATGAAAATGCTTAAGATACATGACCTAAAAACACTTAAGCTGTATTTTTTGATAAATTTGCCATATAGTCTTCAAATACAACATGAAAATTAAATTTCATGGTACGAGAAATACGTACTGAATGCTCTACCTCTGAGGTGCCACTCATTTTTCTTCAATTATCATCTGTTGTGGGTTTTGTGGGTTTTAGAAAAATAACTTTCAGATATTTCTGGCCAGTATACACAATTTTAAGTAAACGTTATCAAGTGATACTAACATTTCTTCAGCTATTACCAGAGCAACTCCCATGCATGACTTTGCAGGTCATTTTAGGACATAATTTGATTGACCCTTTGGCTGGAGACCAGGGAAATTTAAAAAGCCTAAATGAATGAAGCTAGGGCTCCAAGAAATATTTTGAGTTTGGAAAAAATGATTAAAAAACAAAAAAGATTGTTAGTATTCCAAGTATGCGTTTGCTTACTTTGGGCTTTATTGTTTATAATACTTGCTCTAACAAAAACACGAAGTAACTATTCCTTGGCAGATTTAGCTTTGTTATTTTTCTAGTTTGTCTCACTGCTTCTGCAGGAAAAAAGTTGCATGCAAATACCACAAGATGGAGCTGAATAACACATTCTCAGCAAATACAGGGTTTCCAAACAGCTTTTTTTCATAAATGAGTAGTCATATGCAGTTCTCAATAAAGGAATGCAATTTAAGACACAGCGGTAGTAGAAACACATGCTTTACAACACTGAAGGAGTATAAAATTGCAAGATGAATCCGATTTAAGTTCAGATTTAGAAACTTTGATCTGACGATGTTTATGCTGATTACATTTAGAATAATACAACTTTCTGAAGTGCAAGTAAAGCTAAAATAGGCATCTTAAAGTGTAATACCAATAGATAGGAGCAAATAGTGCTAGTAGTAGAACAGAATAATTATTTTCCACAAATGCTGTTTTGGATCTTTCAAACTACATGTTCTCTTCACTGATTTTCTTTTCAAGGCTAATTTAATTTTAAATCTTTTTGAATTGGTCAGTGTGTAGCCATAGGTATAAGGAGCTTTAGACATTGCTGTAAATTATGACCAGTGTAGCTTTCTTTTGCTCAGCTAGACCTTGATGTCTTTGAAAAGAATATGCATGAATCTCCTTTCTCAGTTAGCCTTGGAAGGCAATGAGAGTTAAAAGTTTTGACAAAGTTTTCAGGCTGCTTATTGATAAGCTTCTGGAAATGTTTTCAGAGTGCAATTTTGCAGTAGATAAGGCAATTTTCATAAAGTTACTGACATACAGATATTAACCTCACGCTTTAAGATTTTGCAATCTCTACAATCTATGTATTTTTTTGCATATCTATTTATATTTTTATAACCTATCTATATTTTTGCAATCTATATAATTTATATATTTTTTTTAAATCAGGAGCTAAGCACAAAGACTATATCACTGTGGTCCTATATAAACAGTCAGTTAGATGAATTCACAAATCCTTTCTACGTAAACTATGAGAACCATGTCCTGTATCCTGTTGCCAGTCTGAACCATCTGGAACTGTGGGTGAACTATTACGTCAGATGGAACCCACGAATGAGGCCTCAGGTATGAGCTTTCACATGACTTTTATGTTTTAGTGAAAAGTACAGAGAAAAATAAAATTACTCTTTTTCATAAGGTCAAATGCAGTATTTCATTTCACTCTTTCTCTATTGCTGATAGGGAAAATTAATTTTCTAAAACAAGGTATGGGTTATGTTAAAACTTGGTAAAATGTTTAATGTTCATTAAAGACACCAGTAGAATAGTGTTACAGTATCACTTTACTGACTTGTGAAAGGTGACATTAACAGTCTTTGTTATCAGAAGATTGCTTTTATAACACTTCTATAATATTTTATAGCACTTTTTAATGCTTTTATTGCCTTAACCTTCTCATAGAGTTTAGTATAACTTTATCTTTAATCATGTTTTGCCATTTACCAACAATGATTTAAAATAGAGCAGTGGTTTGCGAAGGACTTGGACTGCACACCAACTCATTTGTAGATGCTTACTGTCTTACAGATACTTGTTTTCAATTGACCTTTCTGTTTTCAAGTTGTCTTGCTAAAGATTAAACAGCCCTTATACGTGCTCCTTGATTCATCCAGTATTTGTTCTTATAAGTAATGTCTGCTATTCAGACAAATCTCTGAATCTCATCAAACGAATGCTCTGTATGCTCTGTGAATTCTGAAGAAAGAACAATCATTTTGTTTTGTAACCATGATATATCTGAGGGTGCTACACTGTCTCTTTGTTAAGGTAACATTTCAAGGTATCCCCAAGCGTATTATGATAAATTACCTGCATTGAGTGACTGTTTGAAAGCTGCTTTCATCTTCTGGCAGTTAGCATGAGATGTGAGTTTCAAATTTATTAGACACCCACAAGTCACAGGCTGTTTTAAAGATGTGTTCCTAAGTAAGTTTCAAGGACAGCACAGTGGTAGAAATCCAGGCATCTGAAAAATACCTTTTAAGATACAGGAGAAGTGTTGATTGCTTGCTTTCTCACTGAAATGTTTCCCTCACTTGTTCTATTTGGTTGCTGTAGTCCTATAAATGTTAGGTATCTGTTTCTAGTACATGTTAAAATTTGAAATAAGGCGTATTTTAATCTTTGTGGTTTTAAAGTAAAATTGTCAACTGCTTTTTAAGAACATGTCATCTTCCCTTAGCCTGTTTGCTGGAAAACATTTGTATGGTTTATGCACACATTGGTATGATTGACCTGCAGCAACGTCAGGTTATCACTTGTATTTAATTGGGATCTATAGGCCTGAAAGTGGGCAGACTTTGTAAACATACACAAAAGTCAGTCCCTCTCCAAACGAAATGAGTGGTGGGGAAGAAATGGCATAATGAGAAAATACAAGAACTGTTTGGCCACCAAGTTATACTTGGTGGCAAGCTTTGCTCGCCGCCTCTCTGTTGGAGGCTCCGTAAAGAAAAGATTACATATGATAGTACATCATTTGTGTGTTTTATGAAAGGCTGAATCGTGACTTTTGATGGTATTTATTTGTATCAAGAGCCTCGTGTTAGGATTACAGCCACATTGCAATAGATCCTGTGCAATTAGGTGACACACAGCCTCCTTCCAGAGGGTTCAAAGCACACGTGTCTTGGTAAGTCACAATGAGGAAGACTGTAGGTTAAATGTGGATATCTCTTGCAGATTCCCTTTTTGCTAAACTGTGCTTCAACAAGGTCATTCTAAGTCTGAAGTGAAATAAAACGTTCCTTGGTTTCAGTCTGGAGGTATTACATCATTATTGACTTCTTGTCGCAAGAAAATCAGATAGATTTTAGTCCTATCATATTTAAATTCATTGACTGGGAACAGGGTTTTTTTTTTCAGATTTGCCCTTTGCTGGAGTTGCAGAAATGTGTATTTATATGTGACATGTGGAAGATAAGTTCTTTCATTCTTCTGTACAGAGGTGTGTGCTCTGTGGGTACCTGCTGCTGTATTTACAGATGAATCTACTAGTCTTGAATAGATAAGATAATATGATGCTCTTGATTTTTTTTCAGATTATGCCATTTGTTTCTCTTCCCTTTCCTATATAGTCATTCAGAGCTCTTCTTTGCAGTGGTCTGAGAAGTTCTGGCTGCAAGATGTCAGTTATCTGCCTGGGCAACTCTGGAGGGTGGGGGGAACACAACAAATGATGTTCCCAAATGGCTTCTGCAGGGGCAGTATTTTCAAACTAGTACACACTTTACAATTCATATATGCAGAGCGTGAGTAAATGTTCTGGTCCTTTCAATTCAAGCTGTGGTTTGCTCTGTGCGACGGAAGAACCAGAATGTATTTTAGTTGATAAATTTGCATCATCCATTAGGGTACGTGCAGTTGTTTTTATAGCTACCCTTGGAGTACAGGGCTTAATCTTGTGGTGTATTTTTTTTTTTTTTTTAATTTTTCTAAACCTGCATTTTTTTCTCCAAGCTCTGCTCTGGAAATTCAGTCTCTGTGCTAGAGAGAGTACTGTAGGAATCCTTAGGACTTTTCAACTCATTCTTTCTGTGTGTGAAGACTTTGATCCAGAACTTCAGATTAGCACTATCTATGACAAATGAATTCAGTTCAGCTAGGGGTTTAGGACTGGCTGCTACAGGCAGTCTTCAGAGATTCCACAAGCAGCCGGGGACAGTCTGTTTGTAGGTTAATAGCTGGCTTTAAAAAAAAGGAAAACAAAAAGCAGGCATAATAGCTGTTTGTACAGTGCAAGCAGAAATTATCTGGAAAGCATATAAATAGGTTACCATGATTGCTGCCTTTTTTTTATGCTGTGTAGAAATTGCAGAAGAATCTGACGCATTGAACAGTTAAGTGATCAGATCTCAGCTAAACTTCAGTGTCAGTAAACAAAAAAATTGCTTATTTAAAAGGACAAATAAGATGCTAAATGGTATTGGGAAAAAAACAGCTGAGATTGAAATGGAAAATAGAATTACTGAGATGCTTTGTGTTGCCACATACTGGGTGTAACTTGCTGTCTGCCACGTGGGGTGTCCGTAACCATTATACCTGCCTTCAGTCAAGTTGCCCGGCATTTTCTTCTCCGATGTTGTTGACATTGGTTACAATATTTTTAAGGTTCTTGCATTTAATTTACATAATTTTGTGGCAGGAAAAGGCTGTCTTACGGCTCTGCAAATGCTTGGCATTGCTGGTCCACGGTCTGTGGTTTTGAGTCCATCCTTTTTGCATGAAAGAACGAGGCAGGAGACGTCAGGAGAAGGAACCTTGTGGGTTAGGTACTTGAGTATTGCCCTGGATAGCTAGATTTCATCCTGCATTCACCGCAGACTTTCTTGTAAGGCGAGGCATGTTTCTTGCACTACCCGACTGGTTCTCTCTGTGTGTCTGAGTCAAGATTTCCAGAGCATGACTTAATGCAGGTAACATACTTAAGCAGATAAACCGTTCTGTATTTGATTGATGTGGATTAAAATACAGACTAACTCCTTACCCTGTGTTGTGAACGAATCTGTCGTCACTTGAGGGAAAAGAAAAGGTTGTTACCCTGTAATGAGCACTGTGTCAGAACATGCACAGGAAAGGAGAAACTAATACTGTACAAGTAGTATTAATTTTTGGCCGTTCCTAACATATTTTGAAGAGCAAGCCCTCAAAACGTTCTAATCTATCAGATGTCAAAAGCTAAATGGGCTGTAGGTTTTAACAAGCGATGGCATTAGTCTGTATCATGTAGAGTTTCTTGAGCCTGTAAATCTATACGGTTGTTTGCAGAATCTGTGTTCCAGTTCCCACATGGTAGGATTCATAATTTCTCTTTGCTAGGTATTGCTTTTCCAGAAGGCCTGGAGGTTTTGGTTGCTTTCCCAGGAGCATACCTTAACAATAAGTGTGAAAGTATTGATTATTATAGAAAACTGCTGTTTTCATCATTTGAGATTGACTTTTTCTATGAGTGTACTGTTAACTAGGCTTTAAAAGCAAGCCTGTCAGACTTTCAGCTCTTCGTGAAGAGGAACAAAAAGCTTGAGTGAAAGATAGTGTTGTTTTTGCAATGCACGGAGTAGGTTTTTGGAAAAACTGACAGTCTTAAGTCAAGCGATGAATTCAAAATCACCATTTTTCTTTGCAGCCTTTCTTCCCTGTTGCTAAAATAGATAACGTATACTCACTGAACAAGACAAAATGCATTCACTGTTGAACAATTTCCATGTGAATGGCTGTCCTTGAGCTAGTACAGTAATACACAGTAGATATCCATCCAATTAAGACTTGGCGGTACTATAACTGAGTAGCTATTATAATTTCTTTTATAACTATCCTTGTGTTGACAAATTTTGCCATCCACAAGCACTTCAGGATCCTGAAGGATTACTTGGGAATGAAAGCCTGAAAAATCAATACTGAAAGTGAACTGTAGTAATTCAAAGAAAAGGAAGGTTTGAAATTTTTTGGAAATGAAGCTGTCTTATGTCTAGATGGTTTTTATATGTGTTGTAGTATGTATATTGGAATTGTAGCTTCTGTGTAATTATAAAAACAGACAAACAAGAAGTAATTTCTCTTTCCTTAAGTCTTCACCTGGCAGGAACGATTTATTATAACTGTGAAGTGGCTTTTTCTGAGAGTTATGCTACACCTGGTTCTGCTTTTGATATAAAAATAGTTCATATCAGCGGTATTTTCAGCAATAAAGGATGTTTGTTTAGTAGTGTTCTAAGTATTTTTCGGCTTATTATAGGCAGTTGGTGCCCTATCTTTAGGATGTAGGAGAGGTAAGTACTTGTTTTTGAATGAAACGGTATAAATCTAGATAAGCGGGGAATAAAAATCCCCCCATTTTAACTAGATAATACTGCAATATGAGATGTATTGGTGGGAACCTCAATCAGTTCTTTCTGAGTGAAGAACTCCACTTGGCTAACTCAATTTTATAGCCTTTCGCTGGTTTTTATTGGCTTGGGTAGCGGGTGTCAAATATAGTGTCACTAGGAGTGAGAGGATCATGTCCAGCCTCATGAGGGAAAGAGAGTGCTCATGCCAAAGAGAGGAGAGAGGGCAACTGCCAATATAGGCATATATAGGGAAGAAGTGCAAGAGTAGAAGCTAGGTATAAGTGAAGAGCTTACATGAGGGCAGAGGCAGGTTCTGTGCTTAATCAGGGCTTGATATAGAAAAGTTAGACTGGAAACTTTAGGAACTGAAATGGGCAAAGATGTGACTTGTGTAAAAGCAAGGGAAATCTCAGAACTTGGCTAAATAAAATCTGGGTAAGTTGATTTTATTTTATTTTTTTATTTTAAGTTGCTTCTGAGTTGGGGAGGGGAACAATATACAGTATGTCATATTTGTTTTAGCTCCTGAGTCAATATTAGGGTAGTAATTATAATAAATTAAAAAACAATCAACATCATAAAGTCTTCTTGCGGTGTTGCAGGTCTGGAGCAAGGATCCAGGCCCTTATCCCCACTAGTTAGTGCTGTTGGCCAGCTCCTTTCTGTTATCCCTGCTGGGATTGTATTTCTAGCAGTATCAGATATAAATGACAGTTTTGGTTTTGTTTTATCAACTTCTGGGGTTTTTTTAGTAAGTTTTATGTCATTAGAGAAATCTGATTTTATCTTTTATAAATAGTCAAATGACAGATTTTCCTGATTAGGTTAACACATCACAATCTGTTAAAATGCAGTATGTTGATTTTGCGATTTCTGCTTTACTTTTTACCAGAATATTTTGATGAATAACGGAAAGGAGGCAGATCAATTTTCAGCACTTTGAGGTAGTAGCTTAACTAACACGGGCAAAACATCCTGAAGACCTAATGAGAAGTGGCCCCGTCAATTTTCCAGTTACAGCCCACCAAAGATGTAAATGCCCTGTTGGGTTAGCTTTCATCTGTAGAGACTCCTCTCATGCGGCAGAAGTAGCTATTTTCTTTCACCTGGAGTACAGCAGAGAGACGATTGGGAACTGGCTCTCGTGGCCTGGTGTTGCCTAGCAGCATTACTAAGGTGATGGGCTGGGAAGCTGCTGTTACAAAGGGAGGGATGCACGCCTTTCTCAAAACCTAGCATCCACGCCACGGAGTAAAGCAGCAAAAAACAAGTGGTGGGTCCGGAGACAGTTTTCGAGCTCCTGTTCCTAATTTGAGAGGCATGATGAGAGAGAGGAAGCAATGCATCTGCTGTCAGGCTCCCAACAAATTCATCTCAGTCAAATCAATTAGACGATTTCCTAACAAGGCTGTAATACAAGCTTGTCGTGGAGGCACAACTAGTGCTGTGTAAGTGTACATTTCTAGGCTGAAGGTGATAAGATCTCCTAATAAACGATCTTCTCCAAGCTTCTAGTTCCTTGCACAATCTGCCACCCTTTCACTTCCTTTTATTCTACACAGTGGCAAAGTAAAGGAGAACTTCATTCAGAGCAGGCCGTTACAGGTATTATTGTCAAGACTGCAGGACCCATTCCCTTCTGAAGAAAGCTTTATTGGAGAGAGGACTCGCGCTGAAATAGAATGGTGTGAAATGGCGAACTGTCGATAGTTAGCTGTCAGAATGTGCACAAGATGGCATGAGGAAACACTGGCAGCACCAGGTCTGCCGGGGAGTAAGTCTTTAGGAAATACGGAAAAGAAGTAAACTTTATTATTATTTTCATGGGTCTTGTGATGGAATCCATTTGAAGATGCTTCGTCCTCGTAATTCTTCTTTCTCTCTCCAGGATAGTATAGGAAGCTGCATGACAGCAGTTCTGTTTGATTCTCCTAACAGTTCCATGTATAAAAAACATGAACATCACTTGAGATTGAGGCTTTGTTCCCCCCACCCTTTTTTTTTTTTTTTTCTCTCTAGCACCATTATCCATGTTTTCATTCTTTCACATTTGAATTTGCTGTTTTGCTCAAGGAAAGGGAATTACAGCAGCAGAATACAAGGTATCTGGAGAAAACGCAGCTCCTCATGCCATGTGGCTCTTCAGTTCTTTTATAAAAACAACTTTGATGATGTTCTTTATATCGTTCAGCTGCCTGTATCACCTTTTTCTTACCCAAAGCATACGTCATTCTAATACAGACCTTTATCACTAATGAGTACATACATTATTGTCAGCTGTTTCAAAATGCTCTGAAAGCGTGAAAGATTTGCCTAGAGTGAATTTGACACGTTATTACAGGACATTAAAATATGTATCTGAAGTTTACTGTACAAAATGTTATCATTTTGCACTATTGTGCATCCACATGGTACTGTATGTGTGCACGTGATGCTGTGTTACATGCAAAGCAACAACGAGTCTTTTCCTGGAAAAGACTTGATGTTAGAAAACGGTGTGTGTTTGCACTGCCATTTGAAATGGCACAATGATATGTATGGAGAACTGCTTTGCAGCATTTGCATCTAACGTGCACTTACTAAACGATGGCCAAAGTGTAAAAGATGACTATTTTTGCAGACCCTACTCTGTCTTGCTTACAGCTTTGCTAGCCGTTAGTGATTTGTATTGAGCCAACAAGTGTCTGTGTCTGACCAAATTGGTTTGTAAAACTTTATCCAAAAAGGCTTAGTTTCTTAGGAGACATCTGACAAAAATGTTTTCCCCTATGAAAATACTGGTGTTAGAGGTTTTTGATGGGGTGAAGTGCTGATTTTCTGTCAATACTGCATCTCTAGGGCAAGCATGAGATCTTAGGAAGAGAAATTATCTTTCAGAATTGTGCCTGGTCATATCCTGGAAAAAAATTAATCCAATTTGGAGGTTGGAACAATCTCAGGAAATTCTCAAGAACTGAGAGGAAATGGAGTTAGAAAGGGAGAGATGGATTTGATACAGCTGATGAAAATTGTGACTAGCAGGGGATAGGGACGAGGAGTGGATAATGCTTAGCATGATGCTTTCCATTCTGCTCCTGGGATATAATCTGAGAAAATACTCATTTACTAAGTCTCACCCAGCCTGTATTAAGAGTCTAATTGGAGGTTAAGCACTTGAAAACTAGGAAGTGACAGCACTCAGCTTGTCTCTTGATGTACTTGCTGTTTATCCTTAATTCATAACAATATGGTGTGTTGTACAGAGCCCACCTTGCTCATTTTCTGGATGTCTTTCTTTGAGATGATCTAGACAGGATTGCGAAGGATGCTGTTGTGTGTGGAATCAAAACCTCATGTGCACTGTTCGGAAGCAGTTGAAGGAGGCATTTACTGGGTGTCCTGCTTGATACCCAGGAGGTTGGATGGCAGAATTCCTGAATTCTGTTAAACCAGCCTGAGATCCAAGGGATCCAGATTAGGAGGTGCTCCTTCCACATCCTTGGCTGTGAAAGAGAAGTGTTAATGCTTCCCTGCCTCACGGGGGTGCTGGAGAAATAAATTGTTTTCTCGACATGAGATGAAAGTACAGAAAAGTCCGTGAGGAAAACTGAGCGTTTTTATTTCAGAGGAATAAATAAAGGATGGGGTCAGACGCTGCAAAGAAAACTGAATGCTGAAAAACTGCTCACTAATTGAGTAGCATCAAACTGTGCACTGAATAAATCAGGAATACAAGGGAGGAATTAATGTTTTAAAATTTATTTAACCAACAATTTTATACAGATGTACAGGAAGGCTGAATTAAGTGTGGAGAAGTAATCTTCATTCTGACACTTTTTAATTTTTGGAGTGCATAACTTTTCAGCCGTCTTGTTGAAGAGTTTTCTCCATGACTTGAATATGCACTGCTTTTTAAAACGTCATTAATGTTATTTAGAGCATTTATTTTAAGATGTTCCTGATCTTTGAGATGGAAACATGGGGAGAACAGCATCTACATCCAAGTTTGAACATGTGGATTCTTGAATTGGGTTCGGGGGGAATGCAGAAGGATGGAGAAGTGCAGCCAGTCTCCCCTAAGTGCTTTACACAGCGTGCCAAGTCCTGCAGTGGCGTTTGTGCTGCGTAGCCTGAACGGATTTGTAGTGGGTTTCCCCCAAACCAGATGTGAGTTAGAGCACAACACAGAGGAACACGCCAGCTAACAGCCGTGTGAGAGGTGTCTAAGAGAAGTTGGCGTAGTAAGCTGAATCTTGATTAAGCTGTGCAGAACTCAGGTGTACAAATCTCCCGTGACCCAGGGCTGGCGTGACTAATGATAGCAATGGTAAATCATTCTGACACCGACCCGAGTGTTTCAGAAAAACATCTTCATAACTCTGAAGTGGCAGTGGAGGAAGAAGGGATCTCGTACATGAAGGAAAGAAAAAAAAAATAGGGGGGAGAGTGCTAAGTCCCGAAAGTCTTGGGCGCCAACAATTTGAATTCCCCAGAGTGTGTCATCCGGTATCTTGAGAAACTTCAAACACTTAACGACCACCTCAGAAAAACTGAGATTGGCTTTCTGTAGGTGTGCTTTGTGTTGGTTAGTGGAGGAGGCTGCTCTCTTCAGACGTGTGGCCTCGCTTGCTAAAGTATTTATGCAGTGGATGTGGGAGAAGATTGCAAGGAGGAAAGATTCGTTCCACAGTGAAGGCAGGACTCCAGGGCCATCGGGATCTTGCTTGGTGGTGTGCACTGATTGTTCTGCTGAAGACTCAAAAAGTTATGCTTTAAAAATTGCTCTAGCTGGCATGCTGGATGAATTGATGACTCCCAAGGTACCGGTAGCAGCACTTCGTGAATATGCCGAAGTTTTGGTTTGTGGGCTAAGCCACAAAACAAGAAAAAAATAGTAATTCAGTGAATAATATGTTTCACTTGCCTTTAAGCAGTCTGTTTGGTCCAATTTTATCCTCTCAAGTTACAATTCAGTTAGAAATGAAATGTGTGTTTCCTATTTCAGAAACACAAGTGTTAGATTTTGAAAATGTCAAAATCAAGTGCATGGGGCTTTTTTTGAAATTTCTTTTAAAAGTCAGGATTGACAAAATCTTAAATTGTGCTTCAGCTGTGTGTTGACAGCAAGAAGAGGAACCCTCTCAGGTTTTTGAAATCATCTTCACCTAGCACCAGGTGAGAATTTCAGGCTCAGGTGTGCATCCCAGCCCCACAAATGCTTCTAAGCAGTAGGAAGTGATTATAGGTGAAGGCAGTTCTCTGGAGCCTGGCATTCCAGAAGCCTAGGGTAGAATTTCCTTATTATGTCTAGCAATCTCTGGGTTTTCCAGTGCTGCGTTTCCCTGTGATTGTCTTGACAGCCCAAATAAATTCTTCTCCCATCTTGCGCTTTCCAAAAGCTGTAAGCAATTCAACGTTTATAGAGAATGAAATAAATTTAAAAGCAATTGACAGCCAAAGTTTTTTGGGTTTTCCGTGGTATTTGGAGGAAGGGGAGGTCTCTCTCTGCTTGTCTGAGAAAACAGATCCAGCTGCAAAAGCAACGTAACTTGGGTCTTCCTTTGCCCATGATATATTTGAGTGTTCCAGGAGAATGTGAAGTCTGCCTAGAACTCCGATGCAGACCCTTGGCCAAAGTCAGCAGCAGAGGCAGGAACCTGTATGAGACGCTTCTACAAAAGGTTTATCAGCGTGTGGCTCCATGAGATGCAGTTAGACTCGCTTGCCTGGTGCACTTTTCTCACTGCAGTGCTGGAAGGGGTCAGATTCTTGGAAAGGCGCCTGGCTAGATGAGTAACAAGATGTTCCATATGCAGCCAGCTTTGTGAACTCTGCTCTCTTTGCATAACAAGTTCTGTCCCAGCAGGCAGAGGAAACAGTTCTCAGGGAAGTACATTTATTGGAGTGTGTACTATCCCAACAGCTCGGTTTGCAGTCTTTTGAATTGGCCTTCTGCCAGCTGTGTTGTTCGAAAGGGACAGTTTGAAATGCTTCATTTCAAGTGACTAGGGAAACTCTCACTAAATACCAATATACTGAAATTCATAGCTGTTGGATTCGTTGTCTTACTGCAGAAAGCAGTGGAAGCATTACTTGAGAAGCCAACTTATTATTAGGGTCAACGTAAACCTTTTCTTTCTTCACCTGCAGGTTCCAATCCATCAGAATCTCAAAGAACTCCTTGCCATCCGGTCTGAGCTCCAGAAGAAGGTTGAAGATCTGCAGCGGGAAGCTGCTACACGGTCCATTTCTTCCTCCTCTGATAGAGGTTCATCTCCTTCCCACTCAGCAACACCGGTACACACTTCTGTGTGATGCTTCATGCGGCTTTTGTTACGCAGTTTATGTCAGGTAATACAGAGAGGAGGGGGAAATGTTTTTCCTATCACACAAGGATTGTGAGTGACTTGTAATTGCTATGATCTACATGCCTTACTGTGTCTGATATTATCAAGATGAGGCCAAAAAGAGCTTCAATAGATGTGATGTATTTTCTTGTTGGCAGTTCCCACGTGTTTTGACATCTCTAGCTAAATCACCAATTGTGAAATTAAACTTGGTTTTGAGCAACTAACAATTTAACCATCCTAAAAAGGAATCCATCTGCCAAGCAGACAGAAAAATGCCTCTCATGCTGCCGAGGGTACCATGTCTAGCTGGGAGAATCAGACAAAATGACACGTGATGCTTACACAGAACACTGAGAACATTTTTCTGAATGGGAGCTCCTTATTTCACACAGGTTTTTTATGTTTTGTTTGTTTGTTTTTGACTAGAGCAATTGTGTTGTTTTAAGGTAATTGATACGCTTGGAAATTGATTTTAAAGTAATGTTTTCCAGTTTAAAGTAATGTTTTCCAGTGTAGTCAGTTTTGCATTTCAACTGAATATGCCATTGAAAGTGGATGAAATGAAGCTAGGTTTGTCAAAAACACCACGCTGACTTGTATGATGTAATATATTTGGTAAAGCATGTATTTTAGGTTTTTTAATGCCTTTTGTACAAGTTGAAATAAAGTCTTTTGACAGTTTAGTTTATTGTTCAGTTTAAGCCTCCTGAGTGAGGAGTAAACTTAATCATGTCAAGGTCTTGTACAAAGTAAAAGTGTTTTCTAGCAAATGGTAATATTTGGGGTTGAAATGACACCCACCTGTGTAAATTGTATAGTCTGTATAGCTCCACATTTTGTTGTTTTCTTTTGAAGTGTACACACAAAATGCAAAGCTGTGTCCTTTATATATACATGTGTATGTGATGTTAAACATATGCATACTCCCATGTTTTTAAGCTCTACGTTCAGAAAATGGATCCTGCCTATCCAAACTCTTTCAAAGACCTTAACTTGTAATGACTTTGTCAAACAAAGTTTTTTTAAATAATATGAGCTTAATTGGTTGCTTGAAATAAAGCCGGTTGGCTTTCTGTTTTTTAAGTTGCCGCTAGCATTTTTTTCTGTACAGTGAATAATGTATCTGTGTTATCGTATAAAATGTGCATTCCCATCTTTTTTGTATTCGCCCAAAATATTAATATTAGAGGGATCTGGTTACTCTAACATCCAACTTTTTGGAAAATTTTCAGTGGGCTCCTTGGAAGGCCCCGAAATGGTGCACACTGAGAATTTTCCTTTGCTTCTTTTCCTCTTTGTGTTTCATGAGAATCTGGCTCTTCTCCTTAAGGTGCTTAAATGCTGCAGCTCTGCTTTGTAACTCGTCCTCCAAGTTCTGCTGATGGGAATTAAGCCCCGTTCTTGAGTTGGTTCTGTTTGCCAACTGTGGGTTTTGCTGTCTGTGAGTAGTCTGCACATTTGTTCTTTAATAAGATGTCGCTTTTCTGTTCTCTGCATTCATGTACGTAGCATTTAGTTAATGAGTAAAGTGAGCTGCTTAGCACTTTGGCAACTTCAACTGGAAAGGCAGATGTGTTGTATCCATTCTTGCAAGTTTACTGAGCAGCACAGGGTATGTCAACATCTCCTTTTGTTACAGTAAATACACTTGATAATAGATATCGGCCTGCAGGAACAAAGTTTATGGACATTTGCAATGTGGCATCTCTTAATCAACCTCAGGCTTTTTATAAATAGACAAAAAATGTTTTGCTGTAAAAATGATTCTGCTAACTAGTGTGCCAGCAGTGAATTTTACATTGCCAAAATATGTTGAGCTGGTATTTAATTAAACTCTTCCATACTTAAGATTTCCTTGACATTTTAACTGTATATTAAAGCAAAGCACTTTATCTCTCAAATGCAGTGCTAAAGAAGATCTTTTGAAGTTTTTCTCTTTATTGGTGCTAATAGTCACAACGTTTCCTCTATAATTATTGTAAAAGTGATGACTGGATTAGCTTAGGCATTGTGAGATTTTAAAAGCTTAGATTCCTAGAGCTAAAATCTGAGAATTCAGTTTCGCCGAGACTACCAGTTATTTCAACTGTGCCTGCCTGTTTCTCCACAAGTTTCAACATTGCTCAGTGAATTCTTCTCTGATCATAAGGGACAGCAGTGGGGGAGGGATCCTGCTATAAATCTGGGTAAGCACAATGGATGTTTTTGTATATACTTACCATGGTAATTTTCAAAAATAGCCTACATATGCTAGTTAAAGCATAGTTTTATTCTGAAGAAGTGATTAATACGCTGTCTCTGTGTTTCGTCTGCTTCCTAATACTCATATTTTTTCCTATTGATATAACTACTTGTGCCATCCCTTTTTTATTTTTTAATAAGGCAGTTTTGAACTGTTGGAAGAAAGAACAGAACCTTGTTCCCCGTCTGATGTGCCATGAACAGAATTGTTAACTTCTAATTCAATCGCTGGATCTTTTGTGTTTTTTGGATTTGACTCTACTGAGTATAAAGGGAACGTGCAAAAAGACAGAAAGCAGTTAAATATGACCTGTAGGGTTTTCTTCGTGTAGATGACATGTGAGAGGGAGAACAAACTGAATCCAGTATCCCAGAATGGGACGAAGCTGTGGTAAGCAATTGAAACATTTTTTGCTTGTGAAGTAAGTTGAGTGAATCATCAGCATCAGACACTTTGCCATCTTAGCCCCGTTTCACAGCTTAATTACCCTTTTTCCTCCTTTGTAGATAAAGTCTTTTTTTTTTTCTTGTTGGTTATTTTTCAGAAAAATGGAAGAAGGCTTTTAAAGTTGGTAAACAGTCTTATCTGCCTCTTTTTGTTCCCTGCACTGGCAGCCTTCCTCTCAAGGAGTTGATGCTTTAAGAAGTGTTTGATTTTTCTCTTATTTTTCAAGAAAAGCTGTACTAAGTCATAGGCAGTACTTGGTAACACCAAGAATGGCTGGGTTTTGAAGAGCTGGAAATAAGGGATCAACAACTCCCATTCACGTGGATTGAGCCCCACAACAGAGGACAAATTAAAATGGGAAAATCAGAGTATTTCCCCTTTGAGATACAATTTCTTATGTTAAAATGCACAGAGCAACATCCATTTGCTGAGCAATCACATCTGAACTAAGTGGATATCCTATCAGAGATCTCTTTGCTGCCAGATCATGTGCAGTCAGGAAGAAATGATTTTATTTTTACAAGAAATAAAAGTCAGAAGTAGGTAGTCTGAAGTGTAAAACACATTGTTTAACTCTGAGATTAAGTACTGCATCATTATACGAAAGCCAAAAACTTAACTTGGCGTTGCATGAGAGATTCATTTTCTGCATATGAAAATATACAGAAAATGGCAGGAAACCTATGGCAGTGAAATGGACTGAAAACTAAGCTTGAGTGAGTGCACCCAAGGATATAGGGCATTCATTACCTGAGTTTAGTTGCTGGGTAGCCTGAGGAGGGAGAGGGACGGTGAGTGTGTGTTTCAGTATTTCAGTTTTTGTAATGATAGGTGTTTTCTCACAAAGAAAACTGGTTTTGGAGGTTTTGAGTGGTTATGTGTTGTTTTTTTTTTTTTTCTTTTATTAAAGTCTTAAGTTATAGAAGAGGTTATGTATAAGTAGGATACGGTCCACCTTTTGCAATTTACTTGCAACACGAAAAAAAAAAAAAAACAATCTATCATGTCTTATTAGACAGTTTATTTGTTGTTTTCCAAAGGTAGTCAAATTCTGATATTTCCCCCCATGACCCTTACATGCACATTAGCAAAATGAGTCTTATCTTTTCACAGCAGAACATTCAACCTTCATTTGGTATAGATCACTTCTGCATCAGTAAACAATAGGCTTTGCTTTTAGATAAGGATTTCTCTCAAAAGAAATTATTCTCTAATTTCACAACGCTGTTGTTCCTGGACCTCATTTGTTGCTGAAGCAAATCTGAAGGCCTTAGCCTGTCTATAGTCATTTTGCTTTTTCAGAATTAGAAACGGTACTGTGGACTAATTTCATTTTTATCACAACAAATGAATAGTTAGCAATGACAAATATAGCACTTGTAAAGGTTCCTTGAAGGGGCTGCATGAGAATGACTGAGCTTATTAAAACACAAAAAAAGATTTGAAATTCATGTCAGAGTATTCTAAACCGAAGAAACGAATGTCACAGTACCCTAAATGCAGAACCTTCTACAATTGTGCTGAAGGAAAATACAAGTAATTCATAGAATAAACAACAGAATAAGAGCTGGTTAAGTTCCTTCAATTCTCTGTTTCCTATATAATTGTGAAACCTCAATCATTTCATTAAAAGTAGCTTTAGTTAAAAATATGGGGTATGATGAGAAAAAAAAAAAAACACAGCACGGTTTCACTTAAACTCTCAGGGCAGATGTATATACATAATATTGGAATCCAGAAAAAAAATAATCCTAGTTTTCTAGTATTTTAACACCTTTTTTTTTTTTTTTAAATAAAGCATGAGAACATTCATACCATGTATACAGAGTATAAGTGCAAAATTTTTAAAAAGTCAACATCCACATAAAGAGAATGGGTACTAATTAAATGAAGATAGTTATAGAGGTGTCAGTTGTTTCAGAACTTGCATCACTGCTAGGAAAACACGAATGAACCCTCTCAGTTGCTCTAATGCCTGAGATAACAATGGTGTGAAGCATGAACTCCCTGTTTCTCAGACACTGATCTGACAGTTCGGATGGAGAAGGAAACAGACTGCAACAAAGCAGCATTTTGAGCCTTAGCTGACATTTAGCACATGAAGGCTTTGATTTTTGTGCAGTTGTTTTGAAGAGAAGGCTGGATTTAATTTCTTTACTGCAGTATTTGTCAATGTTTTCCCATTTGAAATGCTGGAGAAAGAGTTTTTGAATTCTGTTACTGTGAACATTTGAAAAAGTGCTCCCTTTCACTGTGCACTTACATTCTTCTGTATATTATACCTAGAAATATTAACAAAGTTTTCACCAGTCATAAAAAAGGCCTCATGAAAAGGAGCAACTTCAGTGCTGTTTGCTTCTCAATTCCAAAAGCAGATCTTTTTCTCAGTGAAAGTTTTTTTTAAAAAAAAAAAAAAAAAAACCAACCTGCAGTATTTGTGAATTACATACATGTTTTTTTAATCTCCTAGTGTAACAGTTTCCCAAAGGAGGGTGTTACAGCCTGTAAGCAATCCTGAACACCCCGCTGCACTGTCCACTAGAGAAACAGGGAGTGCATTGTAAGAGGAATGCGCTAAAACGGATGATCTGCATCTACAGCAAGCATTGTCATCAGCAAAAAGAAATGGAATTACGTTCGCTTGATCTAACCTAGGAAAATGACTCCTAGTGTTCATCAATGCTCCGTTGCAACATTTTATCTATAATAATTTTGTAAAAAACATTTTTCATGCTACAGCTTTCAAATATGTTTGACTAAGAAAGAGAAACATAGATGATGGTGTTTGGAAATGGAGATCGTGGCTTCGCTAGAGTCGGACCTCCTGCATGGGATGGTCGGAATTCTGCAGACCGTGCTCCCCCATGGAAGTCTTACTCTGGGACTAAGCAAACATACCGAGTGTATTCCATATCTATTTCTTCTGCTTACGGCTTCAGAACAAACGATACTACCTTTTCTAACCCAAACACATTCATAAAACAAAGCAGCAGTAGTTAGTCAACAGTTGTATTGTAGATAAAGTGTTCTAAATCTATGTGAGGCACCATATATCCTTAGAACCTGTCTCCCTTATAAAATGCTGTAGTTGTTCTGTTGAGCTAGTGTAAGGCTTTAAAAATGCAAGTGTTAAGAAGAGCATAAAGAATTGTGCAGCTGTTGCAGAATACTTACAATGTTACTGGGCAATTTCCTTTCAAATTGAGCTGTTCCAGAGAAATGCTCCTGGGCTCATTCACCTATTGGCAAGGCCTCGTGTAAGTCATGTCTGTCTGAAAGCTCTGAATTTGTACATCAAACTGGAAATGATTTTTTTTAGTTCACGTTCACACAGTCTGGGATTTGCAAAACATTACAAAATGCACACATTTTAGGTTTATATATAAATAGTGAGTACTTTTTACACTAGGTAAAGTGAATTTTCCTTCACTTCAGAGCATGCTTTTTCAAGTATTCATTGCTTTGGGAAAAACTGCATCAGAAGGTAGCTGTATCCACATTTCAGCATCGGTAAGAAAGGGTTGGGGAGGAAGTATGAAAACTAGTTCTTGCGAGATAGTGAAGGCCGGGTCTGGATAGCAGTACCACCGTGGCACAGGGTGTGTGGGATGGGTGCGCTCTCCTGGCGACAGCGCAGTGTCCTGCTGAGCAAGGCTCACAGAGAGCTGCAGGACCCCTGTGGGACCCGTCCTCTGAGGACACCCTGCCTTTTTTAAAGGTTAGGTAGTGACCCAAAGGATGAAGCTTTGTATACTTTTTCTACCTAATGTGCCAGGAAATGCTCTCAATAGTTGTGTAATGATCAGGAGAAGGTGAAGAACTCTACCTACGACTCCTGTGGCAGTGAGTTAGAGATCTTAGATGCACACATTGTTTATTTTCTTTTGGGTTAATTTTGTGGTTTGCTCTATGGATGAGATCTCAATCTGTCCTTGAAAGCATCTGAACAGTTTTTGTTTCGTCTCAGTGACAATATAGGAATCTCATGTCACAGACAAACCCTGCCACTTGGTAACTCTCTTCCAATCTCTACCATAGCCAAGCATTCAAATGTTATTTGCTACAAGCGAACACTGCAGTTACCTGTGTTTGGGACTTGGCATGAAATCAGGTCCTCTGATTTGGTCAGAAGCCCAGCGCTGCGTGGAGGTGGAGCATTCCCAACTCCTGGCTTGGGAGCAGGGACTCACCTGCCTCAGCCTGAGGCCCTACCTGAGGACATACCCAGAGGCACTTGGTTTTAGGTACAGGTACACTAAGGACCACAATCTACCCTCAGGAAATGTGTGGCTTTCATCGCTGCTGCCAGAAGTGACAGCCCATCACTGATGGCAGAAGCTGGCTGGAGGTGACTGACTAAGGGTTTTGAACGGTTTGCTTTGGGTTGCTATTTACAGGCACTTCACTGTCCTCACCTGTAAGCAATTCCCTTGTGATAATCGACCACTGCTGAAGCACCTTCTGTTGGTTTGCATACAACTTGAGACCAAACCTACAGTATTACTTCAATGTAAACATAGCTTGTTACAAAAAAAAACAACAACAACAACACGTACTACCATCCTAACCCTAAAGCCTAGAGCAATAAGAAGCCAGTCCAAGCCTAAGTACACATTAAATAGCTTTGGCTTCAAATTAAATAAAAAGCTAAATTACAAGCATGTAAGATCTCCGTGTTTGCTGCTGACTGATTCTTTTCTAGCCCCAGGCCACGCTTTAGATCTTTGCACTGTCTTGTTTTGGTGGTTCTGCTGACTGTGTTTCCAGTACTGAATATTTCACTGGAGAGGAAAAAAAAAAATCATTAGTACAATAGCACACAATAGTAACAAAGTGCAAGCAACGGGTGCCAGATACTGGTTGGTTGAATCTGACTTTGGAAAAGCTTTTACAGCAGCCTTGATTATCTGTCACTGAAAGAAGGATCATGCTTTTCTTGTGTAAGACACTTTTGATGGCTGAAAACATGAAAGCTAAATATTAACTGCCACCGCTTGCAGAATGAGATCCTTGGTCTCTTATCACGGCTTTCCTTTGTGTACGATAAAGAGGGAAAGACATTGTAGTGGATGTTTTACAAAAAGCTGCGGCATAACCTAAGTAGTGTCTTCAAAGAGACGCTAGCTCGGTGCAGTGTGAGCGCCTTTAAGGAAGTCCTTCACTACAGCTGCTTTTGTGGCCAGATGCAGGAAGGTTAAGGAATGCAAAGTTCTCACCTTGGGGTTCCTCGCTTACGACGGCTTCCATGTTTTCCCCTTTCACATATTCCGCGTTAAGTCCCTCTGAGAAGTAACAATAAAGAGAGTGAGATGGGAGGGCAGAAAGCAGAAATGATTTGCTTTGATGCTTTAAAATCTCTAGTAATGGGCCTATCTTCTGTAAAAGCTAAGATGCTTTTTTGCAAACTCCTCTGCATTAACGGCAATACAGAAACATCACTAAACCATGATACGCAGCTGAAAAACGCTGTTGGACTTTCAAGTAACCACAGAGGCTCTCTCAGAAGGCAGAGCTTCCAGTCCCATCCCTTTTTTCTGATTCTCTTGCTTCACCTTTACCATGTGAGGAGGCAGCAAGGCTAATCGCTGTGCTAGCATGGCTCAGCTTGCAGAGGTGCACGGACCTGGTACCTCTTCCAGGAGGGACTGCTATGCAGCAGGGGCTGCTTCTAAGCATAGATATGTGGCGTACTTCTCATTAAAAGCTAAATTATGCATAGCTGTAAGAAGCAGCTTAAAGCAAAGCTGTGTTGATGAAGCAACGTCCCAGCACGCGCCCCACAGCAGCACCAGCGCTGCTGAACCACGGGGTCTGCCGAGGGAGCACACGGGCACGGGGTCCCCAAGGCTGCCACAACGCCACTTTCAAGCAGGGCAGCAGAAGTCAAAGACGAAAGCGAACCTTTACCTTGTCCCTCTGCAGCTTTGGGTAAGGGACAAAGCAGAACTGGTGTCGCGGGCGGTGCTACCGCCGTTTGTACCTGTGCCTCCCACACCCCACGTTGCAGGCACTGCAGCGCTCGGTTTGCAGGCATCTCAACTTTTCTACACATCTAAATGCAGCACAAAGCCCGGCAGGGCCCAGCCCTGCCCCTGCCCTGCTCCGGACAGACCTGTCCCCACCTCCTGGCAGGGAAAAACCAGAGCAGGGCTGCTCCTCGCCAGGGCCGAGCCTGCTCTCCCCGCTTCCAGCAAGCGGTCATCACGCATCACCTCCGCCTCCCCCAGGCCGTGTGTTTTGCTGGGATAACACCAAATGCAATTTATGTTTTTCAATAAAAAGCCACTTCTGCAGTGGCTGACGGCTCTCAGATTTCTGTCATGCATTGCAATGCATCTAAGGCCTGACATTAGCCCAGCATGCCATGTCTGATGGCTTAAATTAATCCTCCTTTATAATTAACTTTAATTTCCTGCCGCCTTTCTGGGGCTTTGTGTGTTTCAGCTTCCCCCTCATCAAAGCCTTTGCTCTCTTTTTTTTAGTTATTTATTCTTGCCAAAATATCATTTAAGTGGGGGGAATATACAAGCATGTTTCATTCCATCACATTCATTTGACTTTCCCTGCTGATCTAATTTACCAAAATGCTCCTGTTTGTTGTAGACACAACTGGGAAAATAGCACGATTCCACCCAAAGCTTCCAGCCCCCAAACACCCTCCCCAGAGCACAGGAGGCTCTCGGGAGAATTCACTGCATTTATATAGAGCCTTTTCCAGCTGCTTGAAGCTGCCCCATAAGGGGGCCTGGGGACTGCCTCCTGTTAAGGCCAGCACCACGCTGCCCCTCACCTGCCCTTAAACCTTCTGGGAGGGGTACAGCCCCTGGGGACACACAGGTCCCTTGTCCCCAGCCACCTGCCTGCAGGTGACATACCCCCAGCCAGCACCTACAACACCTCAGGGAGCTTGGCAGCTTAATTTGTGTTTAATTGCAGTGATTGCAAAGCACCTGTGGGGGGGGGGGGGATGGGATATATCACCCACAGCTGTGGCTGCAGGCAGCTTCAGTGTTACCCTGCTTCCCTTACTGCTACTGGGTGAGTGTTCACCTCTTGTGATAGAAGTTTTTTTCCCCTTGTATTTACCCATATTTATTTTGGGGTCAGAATTAAGTGTGTGTACAGGGCTGTGCTGGCAGTGGACGCCTGTACGTGGTGTCTGGTAAACCTCTAGCTAGGGCAGAGGCAGAGCTCTCCCCTACCACACCTTCCTGGGGGCAGTGTGGGGAATTAGTGGGGGCAGAGGGGTGCAGGTTCTGCTGGTGTGCCTGACCCCTGCTTTGGGCACCTCTACCTCCCTGACCTGACCCCACTGCCTCCCAGGGGCTGCTTACGCTGGATGCTGAAGCAGAACTTCTTCTGCTGGTAGGAGATGTAGCTGGAGACAGCCCCCACGAGTGCCATGGCCAGGGCGCTGGCGATGCCGGCGATGGTCCCCGTCTCCACCGTGGTGCTGCCTGCAGGGCACAGAAAGGCACTAGGTGGTGGGGGGACACTCATGGCCCCGCTCCCCCCCCAAGACCCCATGGTCCCTACCTTCATTGTTGGTGTTGCCCCCGGCACCTGCAAAAGAGGGGAGCCTGTCAGTGACCCTGCAGACCTGTTCATCCCCCCCACCCCTGGGCTGGCACACAGGGCCCTCCTTGTTCCTGCGCTGTTCTCATAGCAATGTGAGGGTAAATGAGGTGTCAGGCAGAGGTACACAACATCCCTGTGCCACCAGAAGGAGATAGCTGGCTGAGCTCATCATGCCAGGGCATCTTTACGTAGCTTAAAGTCTGTTTTAAAGTCACCTTCCCTGGAGAAATGGTATCGGGAGGAGAGAGAGTTCCTGCTGGAAGCTGTAGTTGTGAGCGAGGTGTTTAAATCCCGAGTAGTGGAAGCAGGTCAGCACTGCATTAATGTCTCCAGTGTGGTTTGTCCTTGGCAGGGTGATTCATTAAATGTTGATTGGGCTTGTGGTGTTCACCGTCTTTAACTCAGCTGCTTTTAATATTGAATGCTGTGGATCTTCATGCGGGTATAGCCAGTGCCGCTGCTCCTTCCTGGTGTCCAGCCATAGGCGGTCATGCCTTGAGGGCTGAGTGAAGGCCAGTGCCATGTTAGGGCATGGGGGTCGGGGGACATGGGTCCCATAATGCCTCAGGGGGGCAGGAACAGGCATGGCTGACTGGAGGTAGGAGGCTGAAGGCCTCTTCTTCTGTCCCCACCAGTCATGGTCCTGCTGCCAAGCAGTGGAAGGTGGCTTTGGTGTCTCCTGAAGGTGGCTGTGGTGTGGGCTGACGTGCCAGGCTCCAAGACCACCTCATGTGCAGGCCGCTGCTACGGGGGGGCATGGCCAAGCCCATCAATCCCCTCAGGTCCATCAGGGGGTCCCAGGGGTCCCCTCCCCACCATAGCAGCAGGGGCAGATGCCCTCCAGGAGGCCCCAGGGCTCAGCCTTTGTCCCTGCACCTGAGGTTGGTGGTGCAGACCCACCTGTGGGCCTGTGCTTACCTTTCTTCTTGTCAGGGCTGTAGCCTCCATCCACAATGCCAGCCAGGTCATCATCTGAAAATGCTTTAAAAATAACAACAAAAGCTGGTCGGAGCCTGAAGGGAAATTGTCTCCTGCAGCTGGGAGTCTGGCAGCTGCCTTCCCTGGGTGGGGGGGGAGGGGGGGTGAGAAAATAGCCTAGAAAGCAGCAAATGTAATGGAAAGGAAAAACAGTGTGTGGCTTGATCGGGGTGAGAGAGGTCAGGGAAGCTGGGTGACGGCTATGTTGGTGTCTGTGTCTGTCTGTCCTGGTGTCTGTGGATGCTCCTGGGAAGCCGAGGGGAGCTGGAACCGGGGCTCTGGGAGGACTCTGGTCCCCTGCGAGCATGATGCGCCTGGGCAAGATGAGCTTCCAGCAACCTGCAGGGAAGTGCTGCTTGCTCAGGAAGGCAAAGGCTGCGGTATTCATCTCAGTATTCCCTACAACCTGTCTGGCTGTCTGAGGAGCTCGGCTGGGTTTTCTGTGCAGCCTGGGCTAAGTGCAGGGCTGATGGGTGCGTTGCCACCAGTGGCTCCCGGCTGTTCCGTCCCCAAGCAAGGACAGAAAGAGGTTAATGAGCCGTTCCACTTCCCTTGCAATTACAGAGTGTTAGCAAAATGTTCAACCCCAAATTATTTTCTTTTAAGCTCATAAAAGAGGTAATAATTGACTTTAAGTCTTGCTTGAAAGAAAAGAGAAACGTGGAACGGGTGTTAGCAGCAGAATTAGTAAAGCTATTGAACCTCTGACTTTTCAGCCTGGAAAGAGACTTCCTTGCTCAATATCTTACTGCAAAAAATGGTTTATGGGTTTAGTAATGAGTGTAAAAATTAAAAAAAAAAAAAAAAAACAAGAGGCGGCGCCCGGGCGAGGCAGAACCCAGAGAGGTCAAAAGCAACGCAAGGTGCAGCAATGCTGGGGAAGTGTGCGGCTGTTGGCTCCGTGGCTGGCTCACAATGAGTGCCATGTTTCAGCCAGTCAACACCTCAAACCTTCCTGCAGGAGTCTAATACTCCAACAAGGCCAGAATATCAAAGTGCAGACAAGTCACCTAGTTAATACAGCCTAATAAAATACCTGACTATTAATTACATGTATGAGCAAGGTATACGGCCATCTTGACATCTATAAACTTGCTGTGCAAAGTCTGTTTTCTAGCTCCGGTGCTCGAGGGAACAATCCTCTCAGACAAACGATTCATTCACTGGAGTATTTTAGAGATGGAAAAAAAAGTCTCCTGGTCCATGGCGTGTGCTGTGCCAGGGCTGAGGCTGCTCTGGATTTATGTCTTGGCAATGACTACGAACCCCAACAGCACTCAGTTAAATAGCTGTCAGGAATGGGAGCGAGGTATATGTAGCAGAACCATCACGGCCCAGACAAGTCATCGCCTTTCTTTCTGCTCTCCTGCTACTTTCTGCAGCAACCCATTGTGTTTAGCCTGGGGACATGTGGCTGATGGCATGATGTAGTCATGAGCAGGATGGCAGGGAAAGGGAAAATCCACACGTACCTTCACCAGGTCTCAAGTTTGGCTGCCCACCACCCTTCATATCGTTGCTATCATCCAAGGCATCAGCCAAGTCCAATTCCTTCCCTGCAAAACACCGCAGCAGTGTGGGAACCTCCTTAATGATGACAATTAGTCAAGGAAAGGCTTAGCTTTGCTACGGACCAGCATTACTGGAAGAAGCAGAGCCCCTGATGTCACCGCTTCCTAGTGCGGCTACGTGCTGTTTGGGTGATGCTCTGAACCTGCCCCAGTGCTGCTGTTGTGACAAATGCAGAAATTGCCTAGTTTCACAGATTTGAGCCCAGGAATCACACAAATTGCACCAGACATAAGAGGTCAGAGCAAAGGTGGCATGATGGGGACGCTAGCAGGGTAATAGGTGTCCCTCAGCGCCTACACCATTGCAAACTGCCTCTGACCCACTGGCTTAGTGTTGTGTTTTTTTTGGTTTTTTTTGTTTTTTTTTTTTTATGCTCTCCATAAAATGCACAGTTGGTATCCTCGGGAACTTGACTCGAACAGAGCAGCTTTCTATTGCCTTTGCTAAATGGCAGCTAAAAATGTGGAATGGAGCCAACCTGAGTTTCTCAACCCACTCGCTAGCTTGTAAATAAGTTTCTTCTCATCCAAAACCGATGTTGAGCTCGGGAGTGCCTTTTTGCCCAAAGCTCTGCCCAAACAGGCAGCACAGGAGCTTATAAGCTGTGCACACTGAGACCCAAGCACCAGCCCTGGTGGGGAAATGCAAGCGCCCTGGGTGGAGGAGGTGTGCAGTGATGCCGCGGTGCCCCATGAACGGGCTGCTTTTGTGTGGTTTGATTACTCTGGGGCTTTTTCCTACCTCTCCTGTGAATACACAAAACAAAGGCTGGAGGCAGCAAGGCTGGGGAGCTCGTGCTCACCTGGGTTATGCCTGGGAGGGGGTCGCGTCGTTTTCGGCCGCTTCGTTGTGGTGGTGCGGATGACATCCCCAAAGCTGTTGTCTGGAAGCGTGTGGAGGAAAGCACAAAACTCCATTACCCTCCTAAATGTGCATCTGGCAGGCACCACAGGGCACCCCCCTCCCTGTCCCAGGGCACGCATCAGCAGGGCTTCAATTTCAGAAGGGCACGAGCAGGGCCGTGGGGTACCTGGCTTCCCTGGCCGAGGGAAGGGCTTGGGGGTCGGCTTGGCTGGTCTGGTGGTGGTCTCCAGAGGGTCATCGAAGTAATCGGCCAGATCAAATTCTGTTGTGGGAGAGAAGAGACCGGCAAGTGGCAGTGCTGGCGGCTCTGCTCGGGCAGCCCCTGGTATTTGTCACCACTCGGTGCCTCAGGGGTACATCGGGCCAGAGCCGGGCCAGGAGAGTCACCAGGAGCAAAACTCTTGTGTCTGAGTGAATTTAAGCAGCGTCCTGGAATGGGGCACATGCTGGGCATCTGGCCAGCCAGGGCACCTGACCGGCACTGTCAGAGAAATGGCTTTCCCTGGGTGGGAAAATGTCACCAGACTGGCACCGTTCAGTGGGAGCTGGGGATGTCTTGGAGGAAAAGCAGGAGTAGAGACATCCTCCGGGCTCCTCCTGGGAGGAAAGCCAGCAGGTGCTGCACAGGCAGAAATGCAAGTCCTCGCACAGCCGAGCTGTAGTCTGTGTCTCCTCCATCAAGATACTGCAAAGTGTGCAAAACTCAGCCTTGGCCATAAATGCTCTCACGCCGCCTGCCTTCAGAATGGACAGAAATATCAATACTGCATTTACTTAGGTGCACAGACCCTGCTGGGGAGGGGAGACAGAGGAGGCGAGCAGCTAAGGCTCACAGAGACACACATTCAATGGAGAAGACGCCTTGGTGCGGGTGGAAAAGCTCATGCAATGCAAGCAGACATTGCAGCGCAGCTTTTGGCAAACCGAGGGGAGGTGGTTTACTGAAAACCAGGGGCGAAGTTACGTCTGGGGCACCTGTATGGGCAAGCGAAGGTTTCTGCACCAGAGTCTCTGCCAACACGGCACACAGCCAACAGGGTGGCTGGCACGGTGCAGCCCCAGGGTTTTGCTTAAATGATACGCGTGCAAGAAGGTCTCACCTCTTCCTCCTGTCCCGCCGGAGGACGGCTTCTTGGCTCCCTTAGGAGTGGCTGTGGCAAAACAGGAGAAATGTTAGTTGTGGGCAGCACTGGAAATGTCACCTCTGTCTGATGAGTGGCCAGGACTTGCTGGTGTGCCCTCAGCTTTACAGCCAGCCCTCTGTGCCTGCATTTGTCACCAGTGAGTCCACGCCTGTGACACCCCCAGGCTGTGACCCCACACATGCTGACGGAGCCCTGTGCAGGATCTGGCCCAGAGCTTTCTTGGGGTTTGGCTGCGACTGACACCCAGCAGAGAATTGCAATAAACTCCTCCAGGAGACAGCAGCAGACAGAGCAAGGATGGGTACCGCACAGAGCAGCGTGGAAAACAGCAGCCAGCTCCTGGCGCTGGGCTGTCCCTGCCCCTGGATACTGGAGTGAGGGATCGCTTCCAGCGCTGCCTTACGTGTCGGAGGCTGCCCATCAGCTGGAGGAGTTCAGGAAATACCCCGATGCTCAGTGCCCAGCTCTCCTGGCCGCTTTCGTGTCAAAACAAGCTGCTGTCAGCTCTGCAGGTTGGATTTATTTTTTCATCATTTTTATTTTACCTGTAAACCACTATCCATTAACATCAGCATTAGCAAGTATATGAATAAACTATGAGCAAGAGCTGCGGTTGCTCCGTTCCTATTAATTTCCATCTGAATACCACTGGGCTTCTGCTGGGCTTCAATTCCAGCATGTGGTTATGATCTGATGGGGTCTGGCTGCTGACTTCCCTTGCTCTCAGGCTGCTGCGATGCAGAGGTTTCAGACCCTCTTACAGCCCTCACTTTGCTCATCGCTACTTCTGGTGCGCTCGCAGGGAGCTCCCTGGTACCACCAAGCATGGAAAGGGAGTGGGGTGCCAGAAGGCCTAGTGCAGAAATGTCATTTGATCGATGACGTTTTAATAAATGTAAAAATAAACTTGACTTACGCTGTACGGGGCCAAGGGCATCTTCTAGGCTGAAGCCCCCTGTGTCGTCCCCATAACCTGCAGACAAAGAATCAGCACAGGTTTGACTTGCTCCACACAGCGTCAGTCACCTTTAAATACGGCCTGGCTAGATGTGCTTGCTCAAATTGCTTTAGTTTATAGAGGGCTTTCTGCTTTTTTTCTAAGCCTGACCCATCATCAGTGGTGAGGAAGACATCAGCCTTCCCTGCATCCCGTGACTGTTAAATTGCAGAGCAGTCGTCTCTGGCTTTTCCATTTGTTTGCCTTAATGGATGCGGTATAAAAACACACGCTACGCTTGAATTTGTCAAGCAGAGCCTACCAATTCATCTCGCCGGCTGCCACTCACCCGTGGCTGTGCTCCCGATTACGGGTTTGCTAAACACCAGGAAAACACGGGAACGCCACCGACAAACTGGGTGAAAAGCCAGGAGAGACAACGCACCTCTTCGTGATGTTTGAAGGCATTTCCCGAGCATGGAAACGCTGCTGCTGCCCGCAACCCCAGCAGAATACTTCAGGTAGCACCTGTATCTTCCTGCCATACTGATGTGCACCAGGAGCAGGGTGAGGAACTCAGCCACGTGGCACTCGAGGTGCCCGCACCAGCTCTGCACCACGCCACGTCCCGGGGATAACCACGCTGTGCCGCGGGCCCGTGCACCGGGCCGGCTAATCCTGCCGCTCTCTGTCTTTTCCTGCATCACGTTAATTACTGTTGACTTATCCTAGTTCTGACTGTATTTGTCTTGATAAATTCATGCTTTTACATCTCGGAGCATGCTGAGTAATTAATATCCTTTGGGTTTGCTAAGCACTGCTGCACTGCGAGAGAACATTAAAATGGCTTTCCTCTTATTCCTACTGCTAAATGGATTTAGCTGGAGCCACCTGAGCTCCAGTGTGCTTCATGAATAAATTTAAAGCTTTACTGACAAGGACAATAACACTGAAAATGCACCAGTCCATCGGAAAGCAGGTATCAGCATTTCAGAGGAAAACTCGTACAGGGAGCGGCACCGAGCGCTGCAGCGCCTTCAGCTCTGCTTTCGGCCACTCGTGCACCGCGTCTTGTTCCATCTGCCGTCTTTAAACGGAGCCCCAGCAACCAGTGTTACTACTGGTAGTAATGCCAGTAAGTCTACTTGGATTGGGGAATCCCCCAGGTGTTGGTACAGCTTAATGATGGATGGCCAGGTAATTGGAGCTGCCAGCACCTTTAGGTCAGGCAGGGAGTGTTACAGATGTACTGTACCTTTATGGGGTCAATAAGCAACGCTCCTGGCGAAGGCAGGCTGGGTGCTCACCAGCAGGTAAGGGCTGAGCTCTGCTCTGTGTTTGGTCACTGTTACACACCAACGAATCACGCTTCGCAGCCAGATGCTTAAAATCCATGCCGTGCTTGTTCACCTCGTACCAGCAGCTTTTCAGGTGCTGCACCCTGCCCCATCCCTGCAAATCCCTCTGCTCTGGGAACACGGAGGGGTAGGAGTCACAAAAAGCCCCCAAATCCCCTTCTGTGCTCCAAAGCGCTGCCGGCACAGGCTGTCTGTGCATTATGGGCTGGGAGCACTCCCCAGGAGCAGCCGGGGCTTGCTGCTGCCGATGCAGGTCTGCGATGCATGCTGAGCACACACACCCCTTTAGGACCTGCCCACGCTGCCTGCAGCCTCGCAGAGGACTATAAAAACACTGGTGTATGTTATAGGACTCAGGAAAACATCTGCTGACAGCTCGGTGTCAGGGAGCAATATGGGATCTTTGGGGTTTATGGCTAGGTGGTGGTTTAGGGTTTTTTTTGTATGGGATTTTTGGCATGACTCAATCTCTGGACTAAACATCACTGGGACAGGAGGTGATGCAGTGTCACGGGGTCTCTCAGGTCCCAGAGCTGCTTTTAACTCCCCCCTTTAAATCTTTTTGGGATAAAGGAGTGCTGGGTGCAACGCAGCCCCTGCCCTGTGCTGCCCTCACCCTGCTGTTACTGTCAGCTGGTGCTGGAGCATCCTCAGGGCTGCGGGTTTATAGGGAAAGGACAGGTGAACAAGATGTTTTATTTATTTTTCTTCAATGCAGCAACCTAATGAAACAAACCCCAGCACCTCACAGTGTGTAACACGGATTCCCAAATACTTGAGCCGGGGAAGGAAGGACAGGGCTGAGGCGCTGCAGCTTCCCCTTGCCTTGCCAGGGGTGTATTGACTCCGAGCCAGCTGCTCTCTGAAGGTAGAAGGGGTTTGTGCCTTAATGCATTCCCTCCTCTTATTTTCCTGTAGCAGGCAGCGCAAACGCGCGACTGTACTCGTCAGATTTTCAGTTGTACAATTACATATATATTCTAATTAAGCCTCGCTGTCTGACAAAGCTGGAATTACGGTACCGTAACTCACACCAGTACGCTGCCAGGCCGCTGGCACTCCTAGCAGTGCGCCCATTTCCATTTTTAGTGCCAGCCCACGTACCTCGCTGTGCAATACGGGTGTGCTCGGCTTCCTGGGGAATTCGGAGCCCGTGACGGGGCGAGACTGGCAGTCTGGGTGAGCACAGCAAAGTGCAGAGCAGGTATGGGGCTGAACGGGAGAATCCAAAGGGCTCTCCGGTGCCTTGGCAATAGGAAGCAGCTCCTGCCCCTAGGGCTGCCCCCCTGGTGGGCACGAGGCGATGCTGCTGTCCTCGTTCTCCACTCCCAGCAAAACATTTTGATTTCCAGAAGTACTAATCAAAATCGCTCTTGATTATGGCAAAAACAACCTCTGATGTAATTTTTTTTATGCAATTAACAAGGGTATATGGTAATTCCAAGCAATCTTGCTCTTGAGATTAAAGGAAAGCCTGCCAGGAAGCACATGAATAAAGCTTTAAGATGAGAATTTGCATAATGAAGACTTGCTCTGTGCAGAGGGACTGATGTCTGAGACCTGCTAACAGCAAGGCCAGCAGGAGCTGCGTGACCTGCCCGGCTGTGCCCCGCACACCCAGCAGGAGCTGCCACCACCCGAGGTCCCTGGGCATCCTCTTGTTTGGGCAGACAGACAGACCTCCTTTCCCCACCTGGGTGGACAGACGGACCTCCAGCTGCTTGCAGAACTACAAGAGCCCCAGCTCTGGACCCATCTGCAAGTAGACGAGCTCTCCCAACATGATGCTCTTCAGGCCCCTTTTCCTTCCCTGCCAGTGCTGGTTTTGGTGCCTCAACCTTCTAAAGCTGGGAGGGGGCTGCAGACCCCGAACGTCCCCACTCCGAATCCTGGCAAGGGGACAGCGAGCACCCAGGGCAGCACCTGCAGCCCCAGCACCTGCCCCAATCACAAAGCCTGCAAGGTTCCCAAGGCTCCTGGCATCTCCACCCCACAGGCAGGTGATGAGTGTCCCACACAGCTTCTCTCAGTCAATCTTTGCGGTTTCATGCCCAAGAAGAGGTCCTGGTGTGTGCCACGTTCCACCCGGCCCAAAAAATGCTCTGGTTATTTCCAGGGGACTGTATCAGGAGAAGGACGCCTGCATATTCTGGAGCACGAGCATCTCCCTCCGAGGAGCAGGAGCCAGGTGGGGGCACACACTTTCCCAGCCCTCCTGGCCACCAGGCAGCAGGAATTGCCCATCCGCTGCCACCCCGCAGCGTGTGGGACCCACGGACCCAGCTCATGCAGCTTGCCCTCTTCAGTGAAGGTCAGAAAACATGGAAGGCTCCTTTCCCTTACTTTCCATTACTGCAGGCGTTTTCCTGCCTTTCTGCATGCTGTCCAAGCAGCGCTGCTACACAGAGCCATTACGGGCTGCGCTCAGATCTATCATTTGATTTCTGCTTACACGTTAAGTAATGACTCTGAATTCGCTTAGGGCCAAAGATGCCTGTTTATAAACCAGACAACAAATTACAGCACGGAAGCATTTTGTTCCTAACCCCGCGCAGAACAGCTGATGACAAAGCCAGGGATGCAGGAGCCCAAAGAAAACCGAGGCAGGAGATTAAGTGCTTATCACCTGATTCCCAACAGAGAGACGGCACTCTCATCAGATAAAGATCAAGAGAAGACGCTGCTGTTAAAAGTAGGTAAATAGGGAATTACAAGGTGAAAACGCTGGTTCATCACTTGGGATGCACTGCTACTTTAGTGTCCCACTGCCCGGGAAGTTCGCCAGGGAACCAGAGCGGTTTGCTACTCACCTGGCATGAAATAATTTACATGTATAAACTCGGGAGCTCCCAGTCCACCACTGAGGCTCAGCCCTTCTCACCCAATCTGTGGCTACCCAAAAGGGAAATGTGATCGCTGTTTCTTAGGGAAGTCCTGCTTCCTTCCCCCACACCCTTTTAAGAAGCCTCAGACCTCAGCGCCATGCAGAAGTGGCCTCCTGGACCTCGATGAGAAGAGCGCGACTCACGGCCATACTGCGGTACCCCACTCGTTATGGAGAGATGCCGATCGCTGCCGCTGTGCGTTAGGTCATCGTATGAATGAAAAGCAGAAGTGGATGTAAGTAAAAGTATGGCAGTAATGAATGGAAGTAAGAGTATGGCAGCTCCAGAATATCAAGGTAATACAGGAACACTCGCAGAAGAAACCAATTAGTCAAAGAAGAGCAAAACCAGGCAGGCACGGCTTCTGGCTACAAGTTGTGTGGCTACAAGCTGTGTGGCTTCCACCACCACTTGTGGCACGGCCGTTTCTTATCCAAGCACAGAGGCTGCGCATGCCGCCAGTTGCTTAAAACCTCTCCTTTTCCCCTTTTTCACCCAGGGGCTTTTCCCTCTGGCTTGCTCGTTCAGGACTGCAGGGTAAAGGCACAGGAAGGCTTTCTGCTGCTGCCACAGGATGACCCCTTCTGCTGGCTGGCCCTGTTGTCCTCCCACTGGGACAGAGCTAGGGCTGTGCCATTGGGATCTCACCGCACGTCTCATGCCCTGCCGCTGTGTAAAGCTCTCCCTCCTGCCTCCGACCACCCTGGTTCTGTACTGCAGCCACGTGCGTGTCCTCCTGAAGCAGGATGTCAGGCAGCCTCCCTGCCTTTGGCAAGTCCTTTCTATTCAGGTTCCTGTGTGCATAAGCATGGGGAGCATTTCAAAGAGCAAGCAAAAGGCTGAGCAATTCCCGTTTTCCAGCCCCGTGCTGCGCCCGCCTGGCCCTGCGACCGCTCCTTGGGCCACGGCTCTCCGCTGCCTTCTGAGAAGCGCTCTTGGCTCGGCAAATGCCTTCTCATGCTCGCCTCCCAGATCACAGCTTAGCAAACCCAGCATCTGGATCCCCAGCTTTGAAGTCTCCTTTTTAAGAGAAGTCCTTTCATGTTTTGCCTTTTGATATGCAGCATTCATCTTCCCCAATCCCGCTCTATTCAAGTTCTTCCCCCAGTTGTGAATTACGCCAGTCGGATTACAAAGGATTTATTGCAAAGGTTTTCTCTTTGCCGTTGGTGTGATGTAGTTTATTAAACATATGTTTTGCTATTAGAGTGGCGGCAGAAGCGGTGTCTAATAAAAACCCCCCTTTTTCCTTTAGTTAACTATAAAGTCAATGCCTCAAACCTCCAGGAGACGGTTTTGCAAGGAGAAACAAATTTGTTTTTAAACTGAGCGGTCCTAAAAGTTTATTCTAGTCAACGCTGGAGATCAATAGACTGCTCTGGTTTATGTGCTGTAAGGGCTGAAACGGTTGCAACAGATGTAAGGAAAAAATTACATTTTTGTACAGGGAAAAAAAATATCGAGTGAAATAGCCATTTCTAAGCACAGGTATCACCAAGCTACAGAAAGAGGTTCTGGAATGCAGGCAGAAATATGGAAATTAATGATTTCTAAAGCTCCATACAAAAATATCTAGGCATAACACGTTTAATTAATTCGTATTTGTTCAAAGATCAGAGATAATTTGTAAGAAAACCAATTTAGCTTCTCCCACTTCGTCAGAAACGCTATCAAAGTGAACATTATTCTTTAAACGTATTCCTTTGACTCGCTACCGATACCTAGTAATTATAAATTTTATTACATAATAGTGGATAATAACTAAGGTTTTTAGTAAACGTAGATGCCTCGCACGAGGCTGCTACCTAGCTCAGCACCGAACTGCACCGTTCGCTCCTGTGCCACACAATTCCTCCCTACTGCCAGGTCCCTGTGGTGCTGGCAGGTCCCCGGGCGCTGGCAGAGCTGCCACCACCACCACTGCCGTGGCAGAAGCAAGCCCGGACAGCTGGGCAAACACCTGGCGAGGAGCTGGCTCCTGCTGCGCTCGCCACTGGCTGGCATGGCGTGTGCAGGGCATGCAGGGGAGCTGCCGGCAGTGACCGTGGCCATCTGCGCAACAGTTAGCGTTAATTACGCTGTCAAATATCGCTTTCTCGTTTAAGTAATTATTGCAATCGCTGGCGGGACATTGCTGTCGCACTTGAGCAGAGAGGTATCCGTCAGAGGCTGTCTGCTAGGATGCGGGATGGGAGTGCCAGGAGTTGCCCGTCACTGCTGCAGCTCCAGAGGATGCACCAAACTCTATTGCTTGGTTGTAATCACTTTGTAATTGCTTTTTGAGTTTTTCTTGCACAATACAAGCATAAAACCTGGAGAGGCCCCTTCCGAGAGGCCTGTGAGAGGGAACCTTGCGCTCCCTGCAGGAGCAATGACCTCAGGTGTCACATCTGCCATTTCCATGAAAACATCAGTGCTCTTCTGTCCTGGCTTAGGATGAGGAGAAACTAAAAGAAGTCCCAAGAGCATGGAAAGTTCCTTGCTTGACTGTTTTCTTTATCATTTTGGACAAGCATTGGGCTAACCCTGAATGACTCAAACATAACTACTTGTTCCTGGAAAAGCCACAGATCTGCAGATTTAAAAAATCATGCAAGGTGCTAGAAGAACTCAGGCTCCATCGTAATGCTCTGGAGCAAAAAGGCTTCACAAAGCAAAACCTACCATATTTTTTCAGTTCAAAAGTGGTCAGTTTGCTCCTGCTTTCCTGAACAGCTGCAGCTGAGATCCATATTATTCTTGTGTTGGTGGCTGATACGGACCTCAGCTGCACAAATCACGTTCAATACTGGTTTTGCTGCATAGTTTGCTCTCTGACACGGAGAGCACCTCAGAAACTTGATTTCTGTTACCGCTGCACAGCACAGCTGGGGCTGAAAGCCCCAAGGGACAGCTCCACCTTGGAAACCCATTTCTTATCGCTACCTTGTGCTCTCCTGTGGCCACTTCAGCGCTCAGCTGGCAAAGGGCTCCCGGCACCTCTGCAAGAGCCACGTGGCAAGGCTGAAGCCGCCTGCCAGGACCTGATGCCTGCTCCATGCAGAAAAGGCTGCAAATGCCAAGCCCCCTCCTTACCCTTGTGCAGTCATTCCCATGGAGGGGCAACTCAGCGCAGCTCAGGCAGGGCCAAACTGAGCGTTGTTCAGCTACCTGCGAAGCCTGGCACCAGCAGAGATGATTTGCAAACCTTCTGAGTGAAATTCGTTTTGATGCAAGCACAGACAAGAATGTTTAAGGCTGGACCCTGCAGCCCAGCACTTAACAACGAAACAGAGCAGCGTTTTTCTTTGGCCGTGCTGCAAGCAGCACAGAATGCAAACAGCTTTGCTGCTGACTAATCACTAATTTGTCATTTTCACCTAAAATCAGGACTTCACACCCAGCCTCTCAGCTCAGTCTGCCAAACCGACACCCACATTTGGAAACACAGCCACCGAACAGCGAGCACGAGCAGCCTGGGACCGCACCGCAGGTGCCCGGCAGGTAGGGACCCAGATGGAGATCACCTCCGGGCTGACTCATGGCAAGCCTCGGCGCTTCCAGCAGCACAAGCTGCTCACTGCCGCCTTCATCTTCATCGCAGCGCTGCCCTTCTGCAACATAGCTGCGTTTGATGGGTGCTTCCTCGCCAAAAACGGATTTTTTGGGAACTTTCCTAGGGCCTTTTACATAATGGTCGTCTATTTTTTCTGCGTGACCTTAAAAAGGACTTTTTTTTTCTATTAAGAAATGAGAAAATGGATAGCTTTTTGAGAATACTTTAAAATGAAGGAAATGAAGAGGTAGGGTAAGCACTGATTTCATATCACCACCACCCAAAAACAAACAACAAAAAGAAGCGCTCGTTTCTTTCCATCTGCAAAGCTCGCCGCCCCGCTGGGACCGCTGCCTGGGCTGGCCCCTGCCCGTCTGCAGAAGCAGCGAGGACGCAATCGGCAAATCTGGGTCGCGCAGGGGGAGGCGACCCTGCTGCCCCTGGGCTGCCGCGGCGCCACCACCCCAACCCCAGCCCCTTCCCCAGCCCCTGCCCGAGCCCCCGGCCCCCTGCCCGCCGCCGAGCCCCCACCCCCGGCCTCCCTTTCCCTACGGACGATGGGGGGTGACGGCCGGGCCCCCCGGCCCCCCGCCAGCCGCCCCTTCCCCTACCTGCGGCCAGCAGCGCGGCCAGGGCGAGGAGGCGCAGCGGGCGGCGGGCGGCCATGTCGCGGCGGGGCTGCGCCTCTGCCGCCCGGCCTCCGGGGCGGGGCTGCGCAAAGCCCGCCTCGGCCCGGCCTGCTGCTGGGCTTTGGGGGGGCCTCGGAGCCTTGCTGTGTGCCCCCCGGGGGTCTTTCAGCTGTGAGTCGGCCTCCTGGCCCGCGGGATGCCTCCTGTGGCCGGTGGGCAGCGGGCTCTGGATGCGCTCCTCTCCTAAATGGGGAGGAGGGGGGAATAGTTGGAGTACTGGAAGCATTAAAAGGCCTCCGAGATCATCCGGTCCAACCATCGCACTACTATCAGGGTCACCCACTAAACCGTGTCCCTAAGCACCACGTCCAACCTCTCCTTAAACACCCCCAGGGACAGTGACACGTGGGTCACTGCAGTTTTAGCCACCTGTGGGATGCAGCGGTGCCAGGGCCCCTTCCATCCCTGCGAGCAAACAGGCCATGGTGGGGTTGCAGTCCTTCCTCTGAAAATAGGAGGTGGTGGGGTAGCAGGGGAAAAGATGCTGCAGGCCAAGTGTCCCCGGTGCCCTGCCTTCCAACATCCTGCCCGGGGAAGGCCACAGGCACCCGCTCTGAGGCGGCTCTGGGCATAGCAGGGATATGTGGCTCCCATGTCGTGGGTCGGGGTGGCAAACGCTTCCCATGCTGGTGATCTGCTGCTGCAAGCTATGGGACCTGTAGCAAGGACCTCGGATTATGGGGAAACTAAAAGCTGAAGATGCTCTTTGGCTCCTAAACAAGGCCATCCTTCACAATATCACCTCTCTTCGTATTTATACAGAGAGAAATTTAGTATTGCAGTCCTGCAAGAGTTGAACTGAAGGAAACTAGCAGGGCAACGTTTGCCCTGTCCCAGTGCGGTTCCCCACTAACCTCTCCATCAGCTATTTGCATTTCAATAGCTTTCCAGCCCTCTGGTAATTGTGGGGGGAGGAGGCGAGTAACGAGGCTTTTATATTAGGGTTAGATCAGCTTTAGCAAGCCCGAAGGCATGTGAGAGTGCCGCAGCAGCTGATGTAACCCGGGACAGTATATTGTCTGCCTGTCTGCATGAGCCTGGGGTTTGCACCACCGCTTGTGAGTCGGTTCATAATTACAAATAAATGTACAAATGTAGCAGTGAATTGGCAGGAAGGCAGCCACAGCGCTGGGCACCGAAGCTGTAGGGAAGTGGAGTGGTGTGACTCCAGAGTCCATGCTAGAAGAGCTCACCTGGCTGAGAGCCCTGACACCCACAGTTGCCCCCTGTGCCCATCACATTGGCTTTGGGCCATGCCTGGTGGCACCACCTGTGCCTCAAGGAGAGGCCAAGCCAGCAGCAGAGCCTGGAGGCTGGCACTGGGTGCCCTGGGCATGCTGTGAGGCTGCAGTGCTTCCACTTGCTCCGCATCATGACCTATGCCATGCCTCCCGCTACCTGGTCCAGAAGCACGGTGTGCTCCTCTTGCGTTTCTTACCTCCAAGCTTGAGCAGGCAATGGGCTTTTTATTTTCTTCTGATCTATCTTAAAGCTGGTGGACTAAACAGCAAGCAGAGGGAAACTTTCAGTGGGAAAATGAGTCAAAAACATTAAATTGGGGAAATGTTTTTTGTTGTGTTTTAGCAGGTACTACACTTAGCTCCTCTTGCTGCCTTTGGGAATCTGCTCCCTTAGCATGCGTTTGTCACTGAGCAAAAATACGTTTGAAGGGAAGCAGAAAAGCTGAGTGGGGAACCTAATGTTGGGTCAAAAAAAAAATCAGATTCAGAATCCTTTTCTTGCTAAATCTGTTCAAATAATTTAGCAGGCTCAGAACATGTAATCTGTTAGATCCCAGTGAACCCCTCGCAGGTCCCAATCAATTACCTTTGATAAGTGATGGACACATAAAAAGCATCAATTTACCTGCTGCTGAAGTGCGGCTGTTTTAAAAGCAGGACGAGCTGTCATGTAGCAATGCATAGCCTTGCTACACTGTTATCTGTAATGGAAAGTGAAAATACTACACACAATTTAAAATGAGCAATTTCAGAAGCAGAATTACATTTCCGCCCATGTCCATCTCCTGCCTGAGATGCTGTTGTTTTATGACACAGTTTCTAAAACCAACATTATTTTTTTTTTTTTTTAATAAAAATTTGCTAGTTTGGGGGTCTTTTTAATTCCCTTGCACAGCTGGAACACATTTGGTCAAATCATCTAAATGCCTCGTCCTTTAGAACTTGAGCTCCTAAAGGCTGCCTTGCTGGACTGCTGCCCCCAAACGCACCAGCTGAGCTGGGGAAGGAGGCTTGGGCTGTGCTGCAGCTGCGTGGTGGAAGTCACAGCCGAGCAGAGCTTCCTGCAAACAGCATCCCTCTGCTTCTCCAGGCTTGCAAATAGGACTGGCTGCGACCGTGCCCCTGGAGATCACCCGCTGCCTCCTGCCTGGTCCACTGCAGTGTGGGTGCACTGGTGGGGCTATTTGTACCAGCTAATTTTAAGCATACAGTTTCTCTGCCTAAATTAGATGTCTAGACTCCTGATATATTCAAAGGTGAGAGGCAGGTTGCTAATTACAGTGCTTTGAATCCCACCCTAAAAGATCCCTTGTCTGTATAGGGAGCCTGGGCACCTTAAGTAGGTGCTTAAAATGGGTATGAATATTCCCTATTGTATGCTGGGTCTGGTAGTGCTACTGCAAACAAATAAAGAACCTCCTTGCCTTGCGTAAATCAAATGCCTGAACTGCACTCTTAAAGGAGAAGTGTTCATAGTACGAGCGTGGAAATTAACTGGAGAGTCCATTTATTTTTGGCCAGTCTCCTGGGAGCACCTGCCAAGCACTGCCTCTCATTTCAAGCCTGACTGTTCCTGCTGAGAAAGTCTGATGAAGCTCTGAGTCTGGGTCAAGGTGAGTGCTGGCTCTTCATCAGCTGTCTGCCCTGTTTCAAAGGGGAAGAGGAATGAAACCTGAGCAACGGATTTGGTGTGAGGAATGGCGTGCTCATGCTAGAGAGAGCAGGAATGAGAAGAAACAGGACTGATCGTTTATGGTTTGGGTATTGATTAAGTGCACCTGCCGGTCCCCATGCATCAGCGTACAGTTTTAGAATAAAAATGTTGAATTGTAAATTCAAGGGAGAAAATTAATTCTGGCCTCGTCTACTCTGAGACTTTAGCCAGTCACTTAAAACAGGTCTTACGTGCACCTGTTTGAAACCGGAGTAGCTGACACAATCCATGGTGCCTACGTAAAAGCTTTCTGGGACTCATTAAAGCCACAGCGTGGCCGATGGGGACGCCCGTGAGGATGGAGCAGGCGCAGGGCCGCATCCTGCAGGGCACGGGTGCTGGGGTGACGCGGGGCATGGACCCGCTGCGGGGCTGCCGGCGGCGAGTTCAGGGCTTTGTTTTTGCAAAATGACTGTGATCTCAAGTGGAAGGGCGCCGGGGCATTGGGGTCAATTTACAACTTGTGTTTGTTCTCTAGATTCCTGAAAAGCAGCGAAACCTGGTATTTTTTTTTTTCTTGTATTTTTTAACTTTCCACTAGGGACAAAAATTGCTGGCTAAGAACCCGAGGCCCGAACCCAAAGAAAACATGTCTAGAGAAGCAGCATAACTGCTTTTCTGGCCAAGCTTTTTATTTTTATTTTTTCTCATACTACTCCAGAAGTCTGCAGAATCCAAAAGGGGTGAAAGAGTGTGAGGTGATGTCCAGTGGATCAATGAGCAGCTGTAAAAGAGCTTTCCTGCCACTCCCAGCAGTTAATAACTTCATTGCACAGAATGGAGGTTTTCAAAAAGACCTTGTGTGTTTTTTGGCTGACTGAGGACTGGCGAGGAATTTTCATAGTTACTAACAGTGAGAATGCATTTTTTTTAAAGGGGAGGGGAAAAAACTTCAAACAAAAAAACTTGCTTTCACCAAAACCTTGGTTCCTGTTGCTGAGAGTGTGCAGTATAGCTTGCAGCAATAAAATGGGGCATAAAGCAGCCTTATTCAGGCTGGGAAGTGTGGAAACTTGGGTGTAGAAGTGGTAATGTCAGGCAGTTAAGGTGTCTGCTTGCTTTTTCCCCTCGCACAGGCAGGACAGGGGTGATGGATGTGGCTGGGTGAGTGTGATGGTAAGGTGGGAGCTGGCAGAGGGCAGAGGTGATGCCGGGTTGACGCTGCTTGGGAGGAAAGTGGCTTTGTTGGTAAATCCTGAGTGCTTGCCCTTGGAGAAAAGGGGAGGCTGTATTTGCTTGGCACCCAAACCTAAGGGAGACTTAACACAATTGTAGACGTGGGAGGGCTTTGAGGCTAAAAGCACTTAAAAATAAATAAATAAATAAAAAATAAATGGAGACTTTCATCTAAATACAGTCCTAGGAAACTACCATGGTCTCAATCTAATATGCACTGTGTCTTGTAAAACGTTATCTTTCTTCTGTAAATAAGGGTTTGCCTCTTTACTAATCATTTGACCTTTAGTTCTGTGAAGTGTAAAACAAGTTAATTTTTTAAAAAAGGAAACTAAATCATATCGCATCCAAAAAGTTTGGGGTTGCCTTGGATTTGTTTTGTGTTGTTGTTTGTTTTTTAAACTTGCTATAAAATTTTGTAATTGAGCAGTGATTTTACATTAAATCTTGTACAAGGTTAAAAACCCAATGGAAAAGTGTTCATGTGCCTGGTGTTTTCTCTGTGACTCCTCTGTAAAGGTGAGGTTGAGTTAAAAAAACAACAAGTTCTGGAGATGGATGAGCTCTCAGAGCAGCACCCAGCTGTTCCCTTGCTGGGACCACTAAGGCTAGCTATAGGCACCCCATAGTACATGGACTGATATGAATTTAATGTTTTTAACCCAGAATTATGAGGGTAATTTTATTTTATCAACCCCCGGGGATACTGCTATATGTGTGACTTAAAAATAGAAAAATCTTTAAAAATCACGCTTATTATTATTATTTTTTTATTCTGATCTCTGTCAGCGGCTGCTGCCCTGTGCTGCAGCACGGGGAACATGCGATCTGACCCCTGCTGGTGGCACCAGCGATGGCACCGGTCCGCCTGCAAGGGCTCGCTCCCAGCGCCTTCAGGGCAGGAGGTCTGCCTCCAGACCCGCTCGTTCCTACTGGGGATGCCGCAAAGCGCATCTCCAGCTGTAGCAGAAATCCCGGGCTAGCAAAAAGAGGAGCTGGTGGGTGTATAAATGCTGACTTAATGAACAGAAAAAAGATCTGACACTATTTTGACACATGCCTCAAGTGATTCCGATTTACACTCATACTTTGATTTTTTTTTTTTTTTTCCCCCTGTCTTTAGCTAAACTCTTTTCCTTTCCCTCTTATTGTTGCTGTGATCGTAATGCTTTTCCTACCCCCCTGCTTACTCGTCTTTATGATCACACTGATATTTAAATGCAATCTAACAGACTTGCTGCATCGGTCCCTGGCTGCAGGAGAGCCCTGAGCAAGCACGCCCGCACCAAAAGAGCAGCTGCCATCCAGCAGAGGGGCCAGACATATCGGGCAGAAGGTGACTGCAAAGTAACCGTGCCGATAGCGAGGGTAGGAGAGCTTCTGTGCCAGCACAAGCCTCGGCAGAAAGCACGTGTGTGTATGGACGTGTTCAGGTCTGACACAATTTGACCGAAGTTTTGTCCTCTGCGCATCATCAGCTCCCACAGGTCTCGCATACATCCAGACCCCTGCAGCCTCAGGTGCTCTGGGCAGGCATGATCTTAGTGCTAAAGGTCTGACCATCAAAATAGCCTCTTATTGCTACACAGGAGTGTAGCAACCACACTCTGTGCCCAGACAGAATTCCCACCCATGTCAAAGGTTTATTTCCACTGAGGAATTACAAAGCACTATGGATTTTGGAATATTATCAACGTTAAAACAACAGTCTGGACTGTGTTGTTTTTTTTTTTTTTTTTACTGTTGTCATGCAAAACACTCGGGGTGACTCTAAGTGTAAGACTCTGTTCCTCTTTCGTTTTGTTCATTTGATGGCAGAATTGCTGTCGGCTCAATTAATTTTGCCTGCTGTGCTCCGGCCTTTCACACCACACCGGGGAGAGAAGAGTCTTAGGGAGCGAGACAATGTAGTGCAAACCCACAGAATTTGTTAGAGGGACCCAGGGGAGGGGAGAGGTTCTGCAAGTTGTTTTTGTTGTTTAAAACTGGTTTTCCTGCTGAACGCAAGTGTTCGTGACACTGCAGAGTCAGCAGTGCACGGCAGCTGAATGGGAAGGAGGTTTCGGTGGGCCCACGTGGAAACCACGTCTGAAATTCTGTGCTAATTCACTGTGGGCGAGTTGGTAAGTGATCAGGAAGCTGTTTCTTTCCCATTCAGGGCTGTCAGACCTTTTAACCATGGGGGTGAAGTTTTTGCTATCTCCCGCGGCTCCGCTGTGGGAATGCAGCCCGTTGTTTGGGCTCCGGTAATGTTTCTGCCACGGTCAGGCCGCGAGCTGTTCCTTGGGGAATAACACTGATGATAATTAGGCTTTCAGTCCCCGATCCTGAGCCAACTGCAGAAGTGTAAATATTGTTACTGCTGTTTTACAGGTGAGGAGAAGACGGGTGGGAAGAAACGTAATCTGCCCAGAGAGTTCAGCACTGTGAAGTGATGGAGTGACCTCAGAGAGGCTGCAGAAAAAGACAGCGCTCGCTATTGCCGCTCTGGGAGAGACTGGAGGACACCAAAACTCCACCCACTTACACAACACCACCCTGGATTCACATGTAAGCTGTCACATCACAGGGGCACAAGAAGATGCAGTCTGTTCAGGGCTGGGTGCATCTGGAGCCTGGCCTGTTGGAGCTCTCACGCTGCTGGTGCTGGTGTTGTAGCCAGTGCCCACCACGTTTCTTCCCTTCCTAGCATCTCTCTGTGGCCTGGGTCTGTGCTTGGCCCCTCTCTGCTGGTTACACCAAGACTATAAAATGGTATGTGTCGTTTGGCATGCCTCTGCCTGTTGTGGCTCCCTGGGAAAGCTCAGCACTGTGAGCCTACTGCCTTCCAGATGCAACGTCTACCATCCCCACTCCTCCCGTCGAGCCAGCGCTGTCCCTGGTGGGAGTGTTTGCTACATCAAAGCCCCAGTTTGTACTGCAAGCGGATGATTTCTCTGGTATATTTACACTTGTAAGGGAAGATTTTTTTTTCCCCTTGTAAATATCACGGCACTTCTGTTGCTTCTGTGCTGGCCCATCTGTGCACCATTTTCACTTGTACTGACTCATGTTCACAGAGTAGTAAGAGCCGTCGCTAAGTGTTTTAATTTCTGCTTTAGAGTGGGCCTGTTTTGCTTTTCAAGTTAGTTCCTAGGCAGTTATATGATGGTTTTCCTTTTTTCTTAATGACATCTCTGGGCTCTGTTGGTATCTATTTTAATAGTTTGCAGGGTTTTGTTCAGATTTTCCAAGACTTGCAGTCCTGTGTTTCTGGAGTTTGTTATCAGTAGTGGGATGTTTTTTCTGTGTGACCAGAAGTCACTGTGCACATGCCCCCTCTGAAAGGCTGCAGCAAAATCTTTAGTCTGTCATAACACTGCAAGTTCAGATATTCCACAAGAATAGGCGAAGGTTGCTTGCACACATGGCATTCAGGCCTTTTGAGCTGTGTTGTGCTCTTTTTAATAAGTGATCATAAACTTGTTTTATCCATCTCTGTCTCTTTGGGTAACCGCAGTAGACAGCAGCTGTTTTGTGAACTGCTCTTGAATATTTTTGCCATCGCTGCTGCGAGTGCACCCAGGGTTGTCTTCATTGTGCGTGGTTCCTGCCGTGCTCTGGTGGTAGGCTGATCACAAGCCCTTTGTCCTAGCTACTTCCCTGGCGTTCAAGGAGATGGAGCACCCGTATCCTCACTTCACAGGGGGAGGTAAGGCACAGAGAGAGTCTATGAGCTGCGTACCCTTCCGGATACCTCATGTTCCAGAGTCTGTGGCAGGATGTTTGACGCCACAGTTCAAAGCTCAGCTCTCGGTGACTTCAGCACTTAGCAGCTTTCCACATGAGACCCTTGCACAGGAAGGGTTTGGGAGAAGTGAATGTGCATTAGTGAAAGCCTTGGGCTAAGTGGCCCATACATCACAGAGCAGTGCTAGGAAGGGATCGAGAGAGTTCAGTTAAGCACAGGATTTGTATACCTTAATTAAGAGACTTTCCTCTCTCTTTAGATTCTCTCTGAGTGTGGCTATTACCATCTCATTCCTCTGACCTCCTACCATGCCTTGCCCTCTCTACATTAAAGTCCAACCAGCTTTCTCTCTCTCTCTTTTTTTTTTTTTTTTTTTTTTTTTTTTTTTCCACTGGTCATATATGCTGAGAGCTCAGCTTAAACCAGCTTCTAGCTCCCTTCTGGCCAGGTGCTGCAGAGGCCCTGCTGCTGAAAGAAACGCTTGCAGTGAAAGCCCTGCTGAGCCCAGAAGCTACAGGAGCATCCCCAGGCCCTGCCAGGTGCCCCATGTGTTGTCTCACCAGTGCCTGGCACAGTGGAGTATGGAGCTTGCTCAGCACTGAGGACAGCCAAAGTAGCTGCTGGATCTCTGCTGCATGTGTGTAGACAGACAGATAGATATAGATATATGTACTTGCTGTTTATCTATAGATATTTATGAGAGTGAGGCTCAAAACAGCCAAATTCTGATACATATATATTTCTTTCCCGCCGCCGTCCCCCCCCTCCCCCCCCCAGGAATATGGAAGGATATGCATTGCACAGCAGCCGAGGCTGTCAGTGCTTCACAGCGCTGCTTTTAGAAGTATGGAGTGTGAGAAGATATCAGTAAATGACAAAAAGATCCTTTTAGCAGGGGCAAAAGGGAATCTTTTCCCTCGAACGTATTCTTGGGAAAGACTTGGGCCATTTCAGCTGAAATGAAAAAGTTTAGCCTGAGGCCAAACCCAGCTGAAGAAATTTTCAGCCTAAACAATTAATTATAGATGAAGTTATGAGCAACCAAAACCAGAGTTATACAATAGTCAACTGTAATTATAGTGGTGCTTTTAACTCTGCCTGTAACAGAGGCATGTATGTCAATGTAAATTCTTGGGTTGGTCTCGGGAATAGCCTTGTGGAACTGTTTATAAATCCCAGCTTTCTGATCTGAGGGGATGGGAGCAAGCATTTTGCATCAGAAATAATCTGCTTCTGAAAGATGAATTAACTGGTGACTTTCAAAGCTGTGTCTTGTCTGTACTCAGCATTTACCTAGGGTCACTTTAGCCGTGATATTATGTTTCTGCTCTATGTGGGAGGAAGGGCGTAATGAAGAGGGAGCCTCCTATGACGGAGAACAGCTCAGTCATGAGAAAGCTGGGTTGGCAGAGATTAATGGGGCAGCATCCTGTCTGCAATATCACCATCTGAGCAAGCCTTTCCCGGGAAACTGGTAAGTAACCTCCTGATGGAGGAGGCTGTTTGTTGTAAAAGCAGTTCCTTGCTTGACAAGGAGAACACACGGAGACTGGAAATTTGTCCTGAACAAACAGTTCCTAATGGGGACCTTCATGCCTTATGCAGTCATGGGAGAGCATTTTAGAAGCTTGAATGTGGGGGAATATTCTCGCCTGTGTTTGCTGCTAAGCTGAGCTACATGTGAGTTCTCTCAGCAGTAGAGGTACTGCTGACAAACAGTCATCTTCGGTGATGAAAGGAGTGCAGGTGAGAGGAAATTTTGTGGGAGGAGATCCTGCTCTGAATTTCTTGTGGAAACCGTAATTATGTGAATCAGTGTAGAGAGGTATGAGGGTTTCCAGTGTAAGCTATAAAAAAAATGCTTAGGGAAGCAACCATACGGACGAGACTGCTCATTCAGATCTTATCTTACTCACGTGGGAGCGTGGAAATCTTTGCGTTCCACCTTATCTCTTCTCCCCTGGGAGATCAGTGTTGAGAGGGCTTGACCTCTCACTTACCATTTCAAATCAAACCTAGTGTAATAGTGGTGTTGGCTGTGCAATGCCTCAATAACTTAATGAAATAATCTGGTTCCCTGCCATTGTAGGTCGAAATGTATCTTGCCAAAATACCACTTAAGTGACACCTGGAGGTTAGTTGGAACAGCGTACAGTTATGTCAGAAATACCCTCCCTTCCTCCTGGCTTTCCCTGCAGGTATAGAGCTTAGTATGTTTCAGGTAATGGAAGCTTGTGCCTCTGCATCGGAGCAGCTCTTGTTTTCTATACAGAGGATCCCTGTTTCTCTGCTCACTCCTGGGCTTTTGCAGTCCCCCACAGATTCAAGTGAAGTTTTTAATCAATGTTGATTCGAAGTAATCAGTGCAAGGAGATCCCAGATCTGGAGTGGACGTTCTCCACAGCAGCAGAGCCTCGGTGCCAGCACAGGAGTATGCGCACAAAGAGCTCTCAGCCAGAGCAGGCCCAGAATCTGTTTTGCTTTCCCACACTTGGAGCTGGTATATTTTAAAGGATATCAAGCGGCAAATGTGGCAAAGGGGAAAAATTGCTACAGACTGTATCTGGCAGAAAACCAGCAAAGATAAAATACCATACGTTCTGTGCAATGAGCTCCTACATAAATGATTCATTCACTGGAATACAGCTGGGGTCAAACACCTTCTATGTGAATAGCCAAAAGTTATGCAAATATTTTATGTGGATTTTTCTCAAGAAAAGAAAGGGAAAAAAAAAAAAAAAAAAAAAAAAGGACAATATATCCTATTCCAGTTTAAAAATAAAATAAAAGCTGTTTATCTATGTAACTTTTAAAAAAACAAAATCCCACAAGAACAGTGTCACTGTGTTATACACATATATTCAGCAGCTGAATAGCTGGAAAATGACAAGATATGCCCTAGAGATGCAAACTCTGAAAAGATTGCTTGTTTTCCTCTGTATTGCCAGCCAAGTCTGTTCTACAAATTGTGTGTGGTGGAGATCACACTATTTCAAAATATCAAATTGCTAATTAAAGAAACTGCTCAAGGAAACTTTCCAGTAGAACAATATATGCAGTGGGATAATAGTAGTCACTATTTCTTTAATGAGTTTCTTTCCTAACCAGAATTTCTTGCAATACATTCAGTGCAGCCATTCAGTTAGATTATTATGAATCACATGTGTATTATTTCTGATTTGGTATTAACATAAAAACTTCTGATGAACCATAGTATTATAAAAACAGGTTTAGTGTATAGAATGGCAATATCATTCCTGCAGATAAAAGCCTGGAAATGAAGGTCCTTATACAGCAATACAATTTAATGTTTTAGTTTCTGGGCATAATTTGCAAAGGTGCTGAGAAATTATAGGTCCAACCAAAATCAAGAAGAGTAGAGTGTCTCTGGATGGACAGATATGTTGATCTGCAGCATGAGTATTGCTCTGTGGTACAGTATTGCATTCTGCAGGATCTGAATCAGCAAAAGATAATGGGAGGGGAGAAGTCTTTCTTAGTGTGTGTTGTCATAATATGGTTGGTTGAGTTGGAGATTTTCTTAAAATACAGATATTTTGCTAGAGCAAAGTAATTTAGCAATGCCATCCAAGGGACAATGTATAGAAGCCCTTGTGAAATGATATAGGTAGATCAAGTCAAGAAAAAAAGTAGTTTAGTTGTGTAGCAGAACAGAGAACCCAAGAAATCTCAATTCTCTTCTTCCCAGTTCTGGGAGAAGATGGTGGCAAAAATATTCCCTTTAGGGTCTGAATAGAAGTTGACATAATGAGATGAATTTCCAAAAATATTCTGAAAAGCCAGACAGCCTTTTTCAATAGCTTGTTGAAGGTAACTAGGTGCTTCGTTTGGTATTCTTGAAAATCCTTCACTCCTGCTCAAGAGATACTAGAGAATCTCTTTTATTTTCTCTGGTGAACAAGAACAATTTCTTGACGTTAGGTTTTGTATTCCCAAATAGCCATTCTTCTTATTCCTCTCAAGTAAAGAACGCAAACAACCATCTAAAGCAAAGAATGCAAGAGCTTTCTAATCATAAAGGTAAGGTATTTCCTCCTTATATGTCTGGATTGGTTACTGGGCATTAGATAAGTAGTCTTTGAGTCCTTGATTTGAGTCATATTATCTCACCGCACAGTTAGCCAAAGACCTCAAGAATTATTATTCTTCAGCTGCCTTAAAAATGTATCCTATAGCCTCTGGTGCTCTGAACGACATAGTCTTTTTTGTCATTAGATGTGATGGTAATAGCTGTTTTGATAAAGGCTTTGGATGGTCCTTCCATAGCTGGTGCTCACCTGTGGTACTGGTTACCACAACTCTTCTGCATTGTCTTGGTGTGATTGACTACCATTCCTTTTCAAATAAGGACTGAAAAAAGCCCCATGGGAATAAATTACTTGGAGGACAGCAGCTTAGCTTGGTCGTTCTCTGAAGACAGTGGAGACAAAGCCTTCCAAGTAGGGGATCAGCACTTCACTGTGCTGTGTTTTATACTAATTCCTAATAGAAGGATTAGAGAAAATTAAATATGTTTTTTTCCACCCGTTTTGGCCAGTAGAACTAGCCCAGGGTACTGTGTTCTCTGTGTTGGCTGCAGATGGACTAGTCTGATAGGGAATTAATTTGTTGCTAAACATCAGTAGGACAGTAGTGTAGTCAGGCTACATGTGCCATTGTTTTCTTGGCATCTAAGTGTCACTTGGATGTCTGCCATGAGTGTAGTGACCTGGTGAGCTATTTCTAAATATGACCTATGGCAAATGACTGAGGTCAGGGAATATGGATCAGCTTCATTCCCATGTGTCCAAAGCACCCTGTCAAACACTAAGAAAAATATTGGAGAGTCTAACAGGTCAGACTTCACTCATCATGTCCAGACTCAGCCCTTTCTCTCTAATGTCTACCTCCCTCTAACAAGAAAGCCAAAATCTCAGTCAGATCACCACCTCCAAAATGTGGGAAGATGTCAACACAGGGTCTATCTACCAGGCAAAAAATTAGTGGATATTTTAAGAAGCAAACAGATATCCAGGATGGGACTCCTTCATTCCAGAAAGAAAGATAGGGAGGATCAAACACTGGTAGGCTTGTCTGCCCCATCACAGCTGTCTTTGGGTGGCTTCGCTCCTCTCTATATGCAAGGCATCATGTCAGATCTGAGTTACTGGTCTGAGAATTGTCTGACACCTGATGGTGGAAAGCATAGTGAGAAGGGAAAGGTTCAAGCAGGGCAGCGAATGACCCGAGAGGCCCCCAACTTCCCAGAGATGCCTTTCTTTCCCTGTTTCTGACTACAGGTGTCACCTCACCATTTCAGATGTTCTCCCTCTCCCGTGCCTTGCAGAGCCTTACTCTCTGCATCTCACTGGATTTATTCTCCTCCTTATCTAATTTTAATTAAAGTTCCCTTCTCCCTTCCCCTCCCCCACCCAAACATAATCAACTGAAGAAAAATGAGCTGGTAAGTCATTGTTTTTACCACTTTGGCAGCAAACGAATGTTATGTCTGGCACGCTCGGCACCAAGTCAGAAAATGAATCAGCAGCTGTTGTGACAGAAGCTTTTTCCTGAATGGGGAAACAGAGACAAAAAGAAAACAGGCCACAGAGAGGTTTCTGTGAGGGACACTGCCAGCGAAGCATCCATGAATTAACGTGTTCGCACTTCAGTGGGGAAGGTGAAGCTGCCTGGGCCCATGCTGGCCTTTTCACATGGCAGTGGGGCAGGAGCCACCACAGGCTCGGCAGCGCTGTGCCCATGTAGTGACATGGCTGTTGCTCTGCCACCAGTGCTGTCTCCTCAGCCCCTGCAAGGGTCTAAAATGCATTGAATCACTGCTGAAACCATTAAAGAATGACCATCCTTTTGTTTATACAGGTGTGTAGGCCAAAGCACAATTCTTGGTCCTAGGACTGCACTGTAGTGTAGCGTGCTTTGTGCCTGTCTGTGGGAAAAGGGTGAATTACTTCTTCAGACTCCGACTCGTATCTGGTTGCTTTAAGTGGTAGCCTTGCATACGTTATACAGCAGGTGGTGTGAGCCACAAGGTCCTGGATGAAAGAGTGATTTCTAGTACCTCTCAGATCATCCTCAGCCTTTATCTAACAGTTAACTTCTCCTAAGGGCTTTATTTACTTGGTGACCTTTGCCACCTGCTACTTCTTTTACACCAAACATTTGAACAGACTCAAAAATGCTTTTGATTAATACTAAGATCTTGTTAATGTATTGCAAATATTGTATTTCTACAACATTGGCAGTGAAGTTATATCTACTAAATAAATAATACTGGGCTGAGCTAATATGCAGAATAGACCTAGAGGCACTACTGCAGATGCACGACCCAGCAGAACAGTGCCGTAGGACTGTACAATGTGTGAAGCTGGAGCTCCAGCAGGTTTGTCTGAGACAGAGCACCAGTCTAGGTGTCTTCTTGGAAAGGACTACTTCTGCTAGTATATTTTTAAAGGGAATAACAAACCATTGAACCAGCTGAGCTGGTCATGAGCAACCTGAATAGCTTCAGTAAAAAGTCCAAAGGGACAGTGTGTGGCATGAGTTAGGGCAGAGGTTGTCCCGAGTTCCTGGAGGCAAGTATCAGAGTATTTATAGCTCCCCTTGTGCCATGTGGACAAGCACTGTGTTTGTCCTTTTCCTTCACCTATAAATTCCCTCCCCACCTCTGCAAAACAGGGTATGCTTTAATGCCTGCCCTCTCACACACTACCAGTGATGTAGGTTGCAGCAGGGTTTTCTTCTTTGGCATGGCTGAAAGGACTCTACCCATTTTTCTCTTGCTGAGTGCACAGTGGTGTTCACAGTCCGGCCCACAGCTTTGTGATGCCAGAAATCAGGTTTAATCAGATTTTATATAGGATGGGTTGTTCGATGATGGGGGAGAGAACAATAATTACTAGAAGTCTAAAGCTAGGGGTCAGGTCTGTTTGATGCTTTGTGTATTGACCGAGGAGGTTTTCAGTGAAGCTGTGTACTCTGTGTTTCCCTTTCAGCTCCCTTCACTCCAGTGCCAGCTCCCTCATTCTCATCCAGTAAATGTTTTGTCTGCGCTGTAAAAACCTGTGGTCCTGTGGAAATGCTGCACATAAAGGGCTTACAACCACACATGGCTACCCAGCTGGAGAAGGAGAATGTGGTACTGACAGCCCATCCTGCTGCAGTCACGGAGAAGTGTTTGACAGAGGTTTGTTATTCACTGACCAGAGAACTGATGTAACAAATAATGGGGGGCTGAGAGCTTTAAACATGCAAGTCCCCAGAGTCCTAAATTAACTGGCTTATATAGGGAAGAACTTGTAGAAGATAGTGTGCTCTAATAGGTGTATAGTTACTTTTTCTTCAACTTTTATTTTGTTTTATGACTTGGGTGACTGGTGGAGATTTAGAATTCATGCAGAGGAATCCATTAGACATCATTTTCTAGGACCCCTGCTTTTGTTATCATTTATTTTCTCATACCATTAGTGATTCTGCAAAGCCTTCCCATCATGTGCAGATGCAGTGGTGCTCATTGCTTGTGGGGCAGCAGCTCAAGGATCCCCAGACCTGCTGGAGAAGGGACAGCGCCAAGCAACAGCTGTGAACCCACAGGCTTCATCAGCTCCCGAGTAGCTTCATTCAGCACTGCTGAAGTCAATGGGAGATGGGCCAGTGTCTTCAAAGCAACTTCACTTGAATCATTCCTGAGCAGACTTCAAGGTAATTGATTCTATTTGCAAATGTGAAAAGGAGGAAATAACATGAAACTGGCAAGCATGTCACTCCTGTTGAGGCAGCACAGAGAAACCCTTTCAAAACAGCCCTCAGGTATTTAAAAAGTATTGGGCCTGATTCTTAAGTCATGCATGCAGCTTGCTTTGTATGCTGTAATGAAGTTGCTCCTGATTTGCTCTGGGCTGTGATTATGTGGGAGGGAGATGAAACTTATTGATTCTCTGAAGATTTAAAACCCAAGCTGGGGGAGGGCTAGGTGCAGCAAATTTTCAGCACTGACCGGTCATCTGTGCAAGCACCAGCTATTTCCTAACCAACAGGTTGAGTCCACATCCTTCAAACACATTCTGCCGAGCCCGTCTGCTGTTGCTGACAGTGCTGGGTCCTCTCACAGCAGCACCCATAGCCACAGCTCTGCCATTTTAAAGACTTTAGGGATTAGGCCAGGGCTCCTGCACAGCTGCGGTGTCTTGCCCCTATTTTACATCCACTGAAAGATTTTTGAATGGACTTCAGAAGCCATTAGGAACCCAAATGTTGACTTGCACTTGCAAAATGTCTCTGGTTAATGTTTTCCTACTGACGCTCTGCTTTGCTCCCCGCCTGCCAGAGTTTCCTGTGACCTATTTGAAATATCACTCTCCTAAGTGAAAATGTGCCTCTCTTTTTCAAACTTGCAAAACTCACAAAAATAAATAGCCTAATTTGGCCAGTTAATAGCCCTCTCCTGGGGCTCCTCTCAGCAACTAAGAGGCCTTTTAAATACAACATTTGTGACTGCGTCATTAAAGCTCTGCATGATCCAAGCAGACTAAACCGAAAAGAAAGAAATGCCTTATTTGATCTAAGATTTTTTTTTTTTTTTAAATAGTGACACTAGAGACCCATTTATTTTTAATTACACAATTGCTTTATTAAAAGCCTAAATCCTGCAGTCCCTAGTCATTGCTCAGGCAAAGCTGCTATCATTGAAGGAAGGACCTGTAGGAGTCAATCCTAAAAATAGGGCAGCTGACAAAGTCTGCCTTTCAGAAGGGCTTGCTTTAGTTTTGAAGGGTTTCCCGAGTCAGAGAACTTACCTCTGCTTTGCTTTTCAGCTCTGTGGAAATTTGAAAGCTGAACATAGGAAAGCAGTCACTCCAGAAAGCAAAACCAACAGCAGTTTTCCTTTCAGATTGAGTGCACTGCCCTTTCCACCCTTAGACACTACCCTGTACATAGCTACGTTTAGTATTTACTTACACGGTGAGGTATGCACGAGGGTTAGCTCTGGCTCTGTCCAAACATATCTCTGAGCCTGAGCCAGCTCTACCCAGGTGGGGCCTGCACAGAGAGGTCTGGGGCTGTCCCTCACAGCCACCATGGGATGAATTCCACCGTGCCTAAATGAGCCCTGTGGAGCTTTCAAGGTATCGGACAGATTGCCAGCCCCCAAATGCTTTTCCTGTGCTGCCAAACGCAGCACCTCTTGCAAATCCTCCCTGGGCTGGGGTCTGTTCTGCTTGTATAGAGTTACTGGCGCTGCTGAAGCAGGCAAGTCCATCAGGTCCTGCAGCACTCCTCTGGCTCACACATGGTAAACAAACCCAGCTGCTAAGAGACTGGGAGAGGGTGAGACTGATCCCTTCCTGTGCTTGTACCCAGGCTGGGTTGCCTACATGCATTTCTGTCTTTGGACTCCACGTGAAGGGCAGATCTCATCGCTAAGTCAAGCTGGTGATGCTAGCAATAGGAAAGGGAGCAGACTAGCCAGCCATACACACTGGATATGTTCCTGGGCTAAACTCCAGACCCTCAATTTTATTATCTAATTACCTGACCAAACTCATTCATCTTTATTTTTCAGTCTTACTCAGAGACCCGTGTTTAAACATGGCTCTGCTATGTGAAGCACTGCCCAGACAGTCTTAGCTTGGAAGAATTTACGGTTTCTCAGCTCAGACCGTGTTTTTTTTTTTAGTGCAAAGGCTGCATGGCAGAAATCCCAGCCCCAGTCAGTGGCAGAGGTCTGCATTAGGCTGTGCTGAGGACCTGAGGTGGCTGTACCGGGGGGAAGAAGAGAAATAAAATAAAATAAACCTCTTGTGTTATATCAAGGTTGTGCAGCTAGACGTAGTCTTTGTCACCACTGTGACAAAGCATTGTTAGATGGCATGCAGGGTGGTTCACTGTGGTGTGGCTCACTGTGATATATATTTGGATGACCACGCACGAATGCCAGGAGTTGGAAAAAAAAAAAATAAATAAAAAATAAAAATAGAGGGATGGGGGGAAAAATTCCCCAAGGCATCAGGAATTTATCTCTGGAACCTGAAGCCCATGTGGGCACCAACACTGGTATCCCCTCCTTTTGTTTTTCAGGTCAAAGCAGGACCTTGGCCCTGCCCCACTGACCTTGTATGCCTGTGGCTGGACGCTGCTCCTGGCCACATGTGCCAGGGAAGCTGCGACGTGCAGAACATGAGGCTGCTGGCCTGGAGCCCTCCTCACCATATGTTACTGCCATGCAATCCCTGCAACACACCGGGACAGAGGCTCCTCAATTAGCATAACTCTGCCCCCTGGGAGGGGCTTAGCTTATAAATAAGCTGCTTTTGCTGTGCTCCTTGTCCTTATTTCCTAAGGGAACGCAGATATGGGCAGGTTCAGTGGGTGTCCAGAGCAGGTAAATGGTTAAAAGGGGCTGAAGTAGAAAACTTTCCTCTAGATCCAGCAGCATTCGTGTTTGCTCTCCAGCTTGCAGGAGCTGGGAGGGGGGAACGGAAGGGAGAGATGGCAGATGCTGCAGAGCGTGAGGCTGCTGGCTCACCAGCTTGCTTTCGTTTTAGAGAGAGAAGAAACATGGGGGAGAAGCCCTCGTGCAGCCTTCCTCCCTTGGAGGCCTTTTGCAGAAGGAGCCCTTCTGGTGCTGCTTTCCCAGCCCCAGCATGCAGCCTGCTGGAGCTGGGGGACTGTGTCCCGTAGGAGGCTGGGGTGGAAACACAGATGCTTTGCAGAGTTCAGCCTGCCCGCCGGGTGATCAACTGCTCCAGCTCCTCAGCAGGCAGCACGGCCAGGACGAGTGTGCGGCAGGAGCAGCGAGGGAGGTGTTGTGTGGTGTGCAGTACAAGGAGCCTGAATGCAAGAGCTGCTCAGCAGGGCAGTGAAGTTGTTTTGCAAGACAGGTACGTGACAGGGATGGTGCTCCATCTTGGCCTGCTTCTGTGGAGCTCTGCAGAAATGTGGTGGCACTTTCTGCGGGGCAGGGATCCCTATTCCTCACTGAGTAACCTGTGGAAGGAGTCTCCTGGCGTGCAGCACGTGGAAACCCCAGGACACGGCACAGAAGGGGAAATGGAGACTGGTCTGGTCAGAAGGAGGGGAAGAGCTGCAGGAAAAGCTGCTACATCTGGTGCTGGAGGGGCTGAACTCTCTGTGTGTGTCTGGTACAACCTGTCAGGCTCCCAGAAGCGTGCTGTGCACTCAGAGGCTTCGCTCAGGGATGCTTTTGCACATAGCCACAATTCAGTTAATTTTGCTCCTCTGGTGGCAGTGTTACTTCTCCCTGCCTTGTCTCTCCTACTGGCTGTTGTCTAGGCTTTCTCCAAGCAGAGACCAGCTGACTTTATCTTCCCAGATGTTTCTCGTGATCTCTCCCATTCTAGCTTTTATCCCTGACCACAAGCAGCACTTGGAACAATTAACACCTTATGCTTCTAACATCTTATAGTTTACAAGACAGGTGGTTACTAGGGCAACAGCTGTACTTTTTTCTTGCCGCGTATTGACTAAAAATCAACATTTTATATTAAAGCTAAAGAAAAATAATATTCTCTGTAGCCACAGTGAGTTATAACACCATCTTTCCTGTAATCAAGATATTGCTGAATTATGGTGCTATAAACAAACACTTCTGATATAACCACAAACACTGTGGGACATGTAACACATTGGCAGTATATTTCAAGTGACAAACTCATTTATTGTGGGGAGCAGAGAGAGAAAAACACCTTTCCAGAAGTTGCTGCAAGGAATTACAGCAAAGAATGGCTGGAGCTTAAGGATGCAGAAGCAAAGTAATTCTGTCAAGCTGACTGGAACGAAGCGCTGTGTGAAGATCTGAGCAGTAGCAGGAGCTGAGAAGGAGAGGACATAGGACTTGATTGTTCTCTCCCTCCCACTGGCATAAATCAAGATTGATTCCATAGTACTTAATAGAATTAGCATGCTATAAGACTGGTGTAACGAAGTAGTACTCAGGAGGTTTGGGAAGGGAGCCCGCAGCTATCCCAAAATGTTAGTAGGCTGGTGTGGAGGCTTCCTTGCCTGCAGGTGGGACTTGAGTAACAATCATGAATCATTAAGGCATGTTACTAGCTGAGTGACCAAACTGCTCAGGAGCTCTGGATGTGAAACTGGCTTGTGCCAGATGCCACAGAGGCAGAGGAGAGGCTGGGGGCTGCTTGCTAAAGAGCTTTTGTCTCTTGCTGTGTTCCAGGTGGCTGTGGGGTCTCTTTGGTCATCGGGATTGGAAGAGAGCCATCATCTGCTTCCTCGATGGTCTGCCAGCCTGTGTTCTTGGTGAGTTTCATGTTGTGGGACTTCTTTGCCCACACAATGTTATTTTGTATGCTCTTTTATTATGCCATAGTGTGCTAGTCTGTCTTGGTTGTGGTCTGCTGCCCAACTTGTTAAATACATGTGAGCTGTCAATAGTGACTCTTGGCTGTGAACAGGACCATGGATGGAGAGGGGGATGCAAAATGAGCTGGGCAGCTGCTCGGTAACTCCCTAGTCACATACAAAAAGACCCCTGTGGCATGCAGCCCTACTGGGAGAAGGGAGGGAGGGATATTGTCTCCCTCCATCCCCTTAGCAAACCTGCCACAGGAAATGATCAGGTGTATAACCATCTCTGTGCACACAGGAATTTAATAATGATTGAGCACTTGTGATCAGGAAGTACCTGTGCTTGAAGTTCATTCGGTGTGCGTTTGTAAATAACACATACAGTATGAATAGGTATGCAAAGTTTGCATGGCAATTGCAAGGCTGTCTGTCTTCAGCAAGGGACTTTGAATTAAAAACAACAGTGGTCTGACATGGAAGGTGACCTAGCTGACTTTGTGGGCAAGGATGGTTAGGGTGCTGTTGCTTCTGAGAAGCTTGGTTTCTAAACACACTGCTGTAAGAATATTGGGGTTCCCTGCCTTTAGTCTTAAGTGAGTTTGCAGCTGAGGAGAGTAAAGCTCTAAGCAATCCCTGTAGAGTTTGCAAATGAGCACGCAGATGCATTGAATAGGAGCTGTTCAGCTAAAGGACTTCTGATGGTTTTGACAACAGAGCTCAAAAGTTCCCTGAATAATAGGTCTCTGATTTCTGGCAGTCTATAAGTGCTGAACTTCTTTAGATTTCAAAGCAAATAGATACATCTTAACAAAGACCACCTTGTGTCAGCTATCCTTAAAATTATAGCACATAGATTAAAATGAAAAGTGTGTACTTGTCCCTCCTGGGACACTGGGGAAGGGAAAAGCATTATCAGAATTCTTTAAACTCATCTTAACAGTATTGAACCAATTATTTTGTTAAATCTAGGTTTGTTTTCTGCCTCTCAATGAGAACATTTGAAGTCTATCATCTCCACCATTTATGAGTTACCAGTATGCAAGTGTAAAATTTCCAATTGGAACATATGGTATCAGAGGGAACAGGGGGGAAATATCTGATTACTTGCACTCCCCAAACTCCAAATCTATTGCATTTAGTATTTTGCTCACAGTTCCTGCAGGGGGAAATAAAAGAAATCATCTCTGAGCTGAGACCAAGCACTGAACATTTCACCCTGAATAGGAATCTGTTTGAGAAACTTAGAAGCAGCTGAAAGGGGAATAGAATAGAAACTGCATTTCGGTTGCTTCACTGTGGTTGCAACTACTGGTAGAACTCACCAACACCACTGGTAGCAATAAAGGCTCTGAACCTTTGTCTTTAAGTGCTGACACTTGATTTGGGGTGTGCCCGAAGGCTGTGAAAGCCTTCTCCTGAGTGAGGAGGGACTATCAGTGGCCACTCTGACAGAAGAGACAACTTCACCTGCATTAACTCAAATGGTTTGTGATCAGCTGTGCCATTTGTGCAGGGGCCTGTTGCAGATACGGAGTAGCCTTGTGCAGTTGTGTGCTGTGCCTGGTGAAGGAAAATATGCTGGCAGCTGATAGAGCTGAGTGGTGGTGTCAAAGGAGCCCTTGCTGGGGTGGTTGTGGGTGAATAATATGGGCTGGCCTCCTCCCTCTACCTAGAAGCAGAGGATCACTGGGTGAAACATAGCTGGGCCTTTCACAGCTCTCAGCTGAGTGACACCCAACTGCTTTGGAGAGGGGTGGTAGGGCCCCAGGACTGGATTGTTGTTTTTTACCCTGAGGTTTTACGCAGGGCTAGATTTCAGGTTTTTGTTTGCCCAAGGACAGAGCAAAGAAATGTTGCTGAGGCATGGTGCTGCTGTACAACAGCCCTGCTGCCAGCCAGTGCAGTGGGTAGAGCAAGGGTCCAGTTGTTCAACGCTGTGGTGTCAGCAAGGCTGGGCACTTCAGCTGCTAGCAGAGCTGGCAATGCAGGCACTGGGGTGGCTGTGTCCTGCTGCAAAGGCCTGGAACATGCTCCATCCCTGGGCCCTGCGATGCCTGCAAGCCTGCCCTGTCAGGCTGTGCAGGACATCTCTCTGGGCACATTGCTCGGGCTAACCCCGTTATCTGTTTACACCCTTACAGAAAATGATAATACAGCTCTTCTTCCTGTGAGGGGTAGTGAGTATCCCTCTCCTTTGCTTCCCTGCCTAGCAGAGGCTGCTGACCGATGCAGCACAATGCACTTCTCCCTCTCCATCCTGGCAGCATAAGGAGGGACTAAGCCTGTAACCTTGGGAATTGATGTGACCCGCTCACAAAAGAGAAGGCTTTCACTCCAGAGCCCGGGTGGTTGTGTAGTGCCACGTGTACAACCAAATATAGCCTTCCTGCCATTCAGACAGAAAGCAGCATGTTTTGGAGCAACTTCCCTGGGAGGGGGAGGAACAGATGTTGGAACCAGAAGCGTATGTGACAGTTGGGAGAGACAGCGTGGAAACGCACAGTTGAAAGGAGAAGTCTGATGGGAGTGTGATGACAGCAGCAGGACTCCAGTGACAAGGAGTGGGAAGGAGAACAAGCAGAGAGGAGTGTTACTTCGAAAGCCGAGCAAAGTGCACAAGAAGATGTGTCAGGAAAGCATCAGGGAAAGGAAGGGAGGAAATGTGAGAGTAGAGACAGGCTTTGGGATCTGTCTGCAAGCATGTGTGACCTGTTGTCTGACAAACAAAGAAAGGAAAAGCTTTTATCCCTCTGCCTTCTTCCACTGGGCTAACTCTGCTTGCAGCCAAGCTGGCCAGCTAGCTCTGGTGGAGTCTTCAGGCATCCTGGTAGCACCTGGGAAAGGTAAATCTGCTTGTGCTTCCACCAGAGCACTGAGCTCCTGGCGTAACACGTGCTAGGGACTGTAGGAAGGATGCTGGATCGCCCAGGCCTTTCTTCAGCCTGCTGTCTTTGCAGGGTAGCACAGTAGCCACGTGCCTTGGCATGCTGGAAACAGATGGGGGAGCGGTGCCATCCTCATAACAGGTTTCCCCTCTGAAACTGCATTCGTCATAAGGGCAGGATGCATGAGGAGAGGCAGAGAACAAGTGAGCGTGTGTTCCTCCTGCAGCAGGGAGGGACTCTCCAGCAGCGCCGTACCCTGGTGATATAAATCACCTCTCTGCAGTGTCCGGTTTTACCTTAGTTCAGCAGATGTGCAAGGCACCCTGGGAGCATGCCGCTGGAGTGTAAAGCCCCTGATCTTACGGAGACTGCAAGAGCAGGGGGAGGGGGTGCTACAACTTCTCCTGCAGATGGATTTATGAGTGATTTTTTTTCTGCAGACCCCTGACTGCACGTGGGTTCTCCAGTGACACCCCCCCTTCCACCCAATGTGGCTCGGAAGGTGCAAACTGGCCAGTTTTGCTTTGTGCTCTCCTTTGGGGAGGGGGAGATTTCGGTGTTGGCAGATAGACACCAGCCGTGGCTGGCTCCGCATGGCTGGTGGCTCCCTCCCCCTCCATGCATGTCTTGCAGTGAAATCCCAACAAATTAGGGGACAGGCATGGCAGTAGGACTGCACGGATGTGCAAGGCTGTACGAGCTGGCAGCACTGACATTTCCCATGTATGCACAAGTATCTTTCCCCTTCCCTAAGTACCAGTCGAACCGTGTTCCCTGTGAGGCTGAGCCCAGGGTGCAGATCAGGGATGTGTCCGGCACTGCTGGGGGGTCAGGAGCCTCGCCAGGGGCAGTGGATGGCACAGACTGTGTAGGTCGAGGTGTTAGTTTAGTTATTGATTACGATGAGGGAGCTGATGGGGAGAAACAAGGGGAAAGCAGGGGAGAGTCTTCCCTCCTTGTTAGGGCTCGTACTGGTGGCTGGAATGATTCATCCCACGCACACAATTGTGTTCAGCTGTGTGCTCATTGTGCCAGCCATCATGTGAGGGCCAGAGTGGGCTGCGACAAAGCCTGGGGGTGCTCCAGGCTCCCTGCTGCTCTGAGGGCTGTTAGTCCTGCTGGTTTTCCCCGTGGGGAAGGGAGGTAGAAGCTAGCTTCTCTCCTGACCTGCCACTGGCAGGAGCAGCTTCAGACATAAGCAGCGAGGCTGGGACCTCCTGCAGGTGCTAAATGAGGGGAAAACACAAGCTCCTTGGGGTCTGAGGCATGCTGGTTCTCTCCCAGCTGGTATTTAGGGACTCCTCAACTCGCCTCCAGCCCCTTGTCACTGAGCCAGTCCTTGCTGGCTGCTCTGCAGCGGGGCAGGATGTCCTGAGGGAGATGACCACCTTCTCCTGTGACAGCAAGTAAGCTCCTCTTGGCTGATCCCATCATCTGCTCCTGGGCTACCACGAGGGCCAGGGGCTCTGCCAAGCAGGGTCCCGGCTGGCTGGGCTCCTTGTAGGGCGGGTTATGAGGCAGCCCATCCAGCATCAAAGTGCTCTCAGCCAAGATGCTGTAGCAGCACGAGGGTGGTTGAAGAAACAGCTTGGTGAAGGTGTGTTTGTGGCATGGCAAGAGTGTGTTTATGTGAAAACCTGAAGGATCTACCTATGCTTCCTCATCAGGAGCAGAAAGATGTTGAAGACTCTTGGCAAAAGGGGTCTAGGTGATGTAAAGGCAATGCAGGTATCTCTGCTCTCTGGTGCCTGCACAGGTCCCTTCTCAGACCTGGTCTGGGGCAGAGCTGTGGGTGGTTTTCATTGATCACTGATTCCAAAGCCTTCCCCATAGGCAGTTAGCTGGGGACAATGCGGTTTGTGCTGTTTGCCCTGCTGAGGCAATGAGGTGGGGTCTGGCTGCGAGGGGCAGAAGGGGGCCTGCAGGCCCCCAGTATGGTTGCAGTGAGGACAAGCACGGAGGAGCCAGGCACCTTGGGCATTTTCACCCAGGACTGACAAACATCGCAGGAGCAGTGCCCTAAGTCCCCATTTTGCTCTATGTAGCAGAATCGCACCTTTCTGACTACCTTGCACCAAATCTTGGCCTCTGACCTTGGTAAGAGTCAGGATCAGACCCAGGGTGTCTTTTCTAAAGTTACTCATGCAGCTACTGAAATTAAAATCTCACGAGCAAGGACCTGTCTTCCCTGCAGTCTCAATTCAGAATAACAGAGTGGCCTTTAGTCTCCAGAGATAGTTTAAAAACCTTCTCAAGGTCTGCGCTCCTCATGAAAAAGATAATTCATACAGTACTTGCCACATCTGACAGAGTTGGCAGCCTTTGTTCAATACAGTAACAGCGCTGTGCGCCGAATTAATCAGGGATTCAGCTCCACGCAGCCTTGTACCTGGGAAACAGGGCATCGCTAAACCCTGCGAAGGTGTGGGAGCGGCGTTGGGAGCACAGGCTGCGTGTGATTTCTGTGTCAGCCATACCAGTCCGGGCTTGCTCGGAAGGTTTCCTTAGGACCAGCGGCGTGAGTTGCTCTTGCTGTCACTGCAGTTGCGCTCGCAGAGCAGTATATCACCCGGCATTTTATGCTTGCCTAGGAGAGGGAGCCCGAATCCCCTTCCTGCACAGAGAGCTGACAGACCAGGGGCCAATGCACAACTCTTGGCATTTTTTATTTACTGTAGACCTCTTAAATGAAGGCTGTGAGATTTTTTTCATTTGCCACATTACTGTATGGAACCAATCACTATAAATTTAAATGGAGAGCTGGTGGGAGCACACTTACCTTTTATATAATAATTGTGAGAGTGGCACTGCCGAACTGCTATTAGGATTATTCAGACCTTCTCAGATTTCAGTGTAAAACATTAGGCTGCCAGAGGTACTGTAAGGGTGTGATTATTCTAAGAGGGTAAGTAGTAGTGAGCTGTGTCGGCCAGAATTACTACAACACACAAGCAGTGCTTAGTAGCTGGGAGTAGGGGAAGCTGAGAAGTATAATCTGCTGTTCATAAATACAGCAGTCTGCATGTAGAGTCCAGCCTGATTTCTATCTGGATCTGCACTGACTTGATGGCTTGGTTCTTAAATTATCACCGGGGATCATCTGAATCGTTGGCTGAGCATAGGTGTTAACCCCGGCCCCAGCACTCCTCCGGGGAGCCGAAAACACGGAAACAATAACGCAGCAAAAATGTCACACTGGTGCTTGAGCCAGCGTGGTTACGCTGCTTTGTGGCACTGGAGTCATGCTCTTGACTTGGTGGGATCTACTGGTGAAGGCCTACCCCAGGTCCGGCTGTGCTGGCAGAGGAGACCTTCTGTGAGGAGTGCTGAAAAGGGATGTGGTGCTGGGAGGGATTTTCCTGAGTGTGTCCAGCTACCCTGCTGTGGGCATTGTCCCTCTTTCTGTATCACCTCAAAAAGGACAAGGCATTGGCAACTTGTTCTAGGAGGCAGGGAGAAAAGAGCAATGCTGGATGTACACTCCTAGGCTGCCTTGATTTTCTCCTGTGATTGAGATTTTGATTTTGCATCCCATATGATTTTCCTGTTATAACACACGCCTCTTGGCTGTCACTATAACAATGCCTTTTCTTGGCAGGGAAGGCAAATCTGAAAGGAAGCTGTTGAGCACTCTTCTGTGTGAGTTCCTCAGACGATGGTTGTGTTTCTCCCCCTCGTTCCACCCGTTTTCAAATAATTTTCATGCTGGGAATAAATCTGAGCGCATAACAATAATGTTCAGCATATGATAACCAAGACAATTGTATATATACAAGCAGCCACATGGAAAACAAATGAGCTGATGGAAAGACAGGAAAAAAAGTGCAAGATGAACCACAGCACACAGTTACCATTTTCACAGTAAGACCAAATAACTTTGCCATTTCCATATAACTTTTTTTTTTTTTTTTTTTTTTTTTCCCAGGAAAATAGGATTCTGAAAAACATTTTTAGTTACTAATTTATTCGTTTTTCTCAACAATTTATGCGATGGTGGGAAAAACCTGTCTCCCATCAGCCAATATGCTATGGGCCAACTATACTCAAGGAACACAAAGCTGAATTATTTCCTCAATTTTATCTATGGAATTCTATTGAATTCAGTGGTGTTTTGTAGCTGGAGCTTGGGATTTTGACACTAGTGTATAAATTAAAGAACAGAGAGGTCTAAACTATTTGTATATTTTTAAATGCCAAATACACTGGGCTGCTGCTGCTATCTTGAAAATATGCCGTCTCTAATGATACAGGAAAGGAAGTTTGGCAGGTTGTTTTATTTATTTATTTATTTATTTCAGTATGTTTGTCTTTCTTTTATGATTGAAGCCATTTTTCTTTGAAAGGCATCTACTTTTAGTCAGGGAAAAGAACAAATTGGAGACATTTGGGGAGAATTTTAACAAACACCTTTATCTTGGTATGAAAAGTTATAATAAAAAAAAAAATGTTAACTGACTTCAGCGGAATCTTTGTTGGACATACAGTACACACCCCTGGTCTCAATAGGAAATGCCTTTTAAGCCCAAAGTGGCTTAACAATCCTGAAAGAAAATTTAAATAGTTGCAAACTGGGGGGGAAGTTCACCTTCCTTTAAGATGATTCTTGGTGTATATACATATACATACTTGGGCCTTTCTAAGGATTTGTGCACACCCAAACAGTGTCATTTTAGAAAGGCTTTCACTGTAACTGTTATTTCCTCATCGTAATGTTTCTACACTCCTGTGCAAAACAGGAATTAAATGTTAACAAAGCAGATGTCCAACGACTGCGAAGCAAGAAGAACAGTTCAGGAGTACTTGGCAGAAATTGACACCCTTTATTATTATTTTTTCCTCCAAATAAACTGTTCCTTCCACATCATCAAGGGTGCGTTTACATGCCTGGTGGTAGCAACGAAAGTTACGTTGTCATAGTCTTCAATAGTTGAAGGGGAAATGCATGCTTTTCAGTAATGTAAATATACGTGTGGAAGTCCCACCTGTACACTGCAGCACTCCCCTTCCTCTCCTTCATTGCTTCATCATCCTTCTTTACTCTTCCCCACTGGCCTGCTGTGTGTAGTATCTCCATGGCACAGCAGAAGGATTTAGCCTCATCTGCTTTGGTTCATGCTCTAGTGCCTCAGCCCAAATACACCCTCATAGCTGGGCACTGCTTGGGAGTGAGCTGGCGCTTTGGTCCTTCACAAAGTCTTCCACCCTGCTCCAGTAGCTTGGGCACTGCTAACAGTTTGGCTTGTGCCAGCACAGATATCCATGAAGGGGGTTTACCCAGCCATTGCCATGGGGTTTGTGGTCCCTGGCTGTCTCCAAGACTCAAGGCAGCAACTTCAGAGGTAGCTCGGTGTGTCTGCAGGAGCTGCTGTCATGCCTTGATTACAGTGTAGCTGCAGACGAAGTGCAGTTATTGAAAATATTCTTCCTTCTTGATAGTTTAATTGGTAGCGTTTAGTTAATTGTGTGTATTCTCTTGCAGCAGAATTAAATCTAGAATTATGCAACCGATCGTTTTTTTCAATAGCACAGAGTCACTCAAGTCTACCATCACGGGAGAGCCCACCTGAATCACACAACAACTTCCAGTTGTTTGAGCTGCTGTTTGCTGTCTGTTGCTATGGTGAAATGATAGCGCCAAACTGATACCAAAAAGGAAGCAATATTTTCTGTACAGATTTATGAGAAGGAAAAAAGCAGGTAGGGGACAAAGAGGTTATGGGCAGGGAAGAAAAAAAAAAAAAAAAGCTGAAGGAACTTGGAGGGGCTTCCGAAGCCAGTGTTTGGGTGCTTGTCATTCTCTTTAACTGAAGGTCCACCTAACCCTTTAGAGAATCAGCTTGTGCAGCGTCACCCTGGTGGGTTATTTTTATAGGCGATTACATGTTCTCCTAAACTGTAAATATTTGTTAATTTATTTGCATTTTTTCCTTGCTTTTAGTGAGGATATATGTGTATGGACAAAGTATGCATTTTGTAGCTTCGCAGTCAGTTTTAGAGAGCAGCATTGTGTTGTCACAGGGCGAGAAAACTGCTTTGGTCTCTTCCTTCGCAGGCCCGGTGCTGTTTGTGTCCTTCCTGACGATTACATTTTTAACCCTTCACAAAGCTCTGTTGTGCTATCAGTGTGTTTCCCACCAGGCTGGAATCACCCCGTGGCCTCCCGTTCTCTTGCACGCAGACCTTCAGCCTACTTACAGTGCCAGCGGGAACAGCTGGTCGGCACAATGCAGTCCAGCAGCTGATCAATCCAGGAACCTGACCAGGGTGGGAAGAAGCAGACAGAGCTCTTGGTTCACAGCTCGTGTGGAGAGAGCTCGTTCCTCCTCCTGCCTAGCCAAGAGCATGGTACGTCACTCCTGATCTCAGCAGTGACACAGGCATCTGGAGACAGGCAGCCTGGCTTTAGCTGTTACAAACAATTGATGGTCATGGCCAGCCTCAAAGCTTAATTCAGAAATGTGATGGGAGATAGTGGAGCACCAAGATGATGCCTCTTGCAGAACAGTCTCCTCTTTCTACCGTTTGAGCGTCAGTGGTTTTAATGTGTCATCTAGTCTGCGTGCAGTGTACTGTCCCTGTCCTGTCTTGAAGTGCGGATGGTGGTGGGATGGCCTAAGAGAAAAGTGCTCTCGTGTCCAGATGTCACTTGGGGGAGCATGTGAGGAGTGGAGGCATTCATGGGTTTGGAAACAGCTATATGATGGTCTGAAACCAGCTCTGACAACAACAACACTTCAATACAGGGAAATAAGTATGCAGTGGCAGCTTTCTTGTCCCAGCGCCAACCCTTCTGATTGCTGCCGTTAGCGTCACTTCAGTGTTGTCTGAACCAAGCCTTGGCCATGTGATCACCAGCCTCTTTCTAACGTGGGGTTGTGTATCCCTTTATATCTGGTCCTTTGCCGGACTGCTGTTGGGTTGGAATTGCACTGGATTCCTAATGGAGTTTCTTGGTCTGCTGTCACAGCGTGATTACAAGAACTTGTGTTGCATTGAATGTGGTCTTGATTGCTTGCCAATTAAAGTGCAAGGAGAACACTCACAGTCTTCTCCTTTAAATTTACATCTAGACTTGATGTCCTCTGAAGGCTTTGGGAAACTTGTAGAGATTGTTTCTAGCTGTTCCATCTTCCTACTCTTAGTATGTGGCTTGGTGGGGTAGGTAAATAAATGTTTGTTTTTTTTTTTTTTCCCCAATACCTTTATTTTTTGTGTGTGTGGAAGCAGAACCTCCCTTCTGAAGTTGGATTTTGCTCATTGCTTATACCCCGAGTCCCTTGGGGTTACATGGTTTTGGGTAGGACCTCTTTAAAAAGAAGTTACAGAGAAGCAGATGGTCCTGTGGTAGTTGAGCACGGAGGGAGACGCCAGGAAAAAGTGCTGTGGCAGGAAGGATGTGTTAGATGAGGGAGCAGAGACGAACTGGGTGTGTAAGGATGCAGCATGCAGGGGCCATGCAATTTGCAGGGATCTGGTAGCGTGGGAGGTGCTACGCTGCCGTGGCAAATCTCTTGGAGCAGGTGTGCAGGGGCAAACTGCCTGCTTGCCACCCCCTGGGCAGCCTGGCAGTTTGTGCTGGGAAGGAGCCAGGTCTGAGGTGTGAAGGGAAGCAAAAAAGGGAGGGGGAGAAGGGAGAGAAAGAGGAAGAAAGAGCCAAGAGGAGAAGGGACAATGTAAGAGGAAGGGAGGGTGGGGGGGAGGCCACCTGCGAAGGTAACTGTGAGTTTCTGTTTATTTTGCCAGTGTTTATACCGCAAGGAGGTTTTGAACTGCTGCCTAATATGACTGTCAATTATTTTAACTTGTATTTCTCACCTCAGTCCCCATGAAGTGCATTTGACAATAATTAATTTTGTGTGTGCAACTGGGAATGTATCCTACTCCTGCAGAGGTGTCAGCTTAATGGGATATGGCTACACAGGATAACAGGCTGTGCCTCCACGTTAGGGGATTCAGAGAGGTGGAGGGGAGTCATCTGTTCATCTGGACTAATATTTTAATTGTCGGAGCATGAGGTTTCCCATAGTTGAACTGGGATCAAATTAACCTCTGTCTCTCTGAACTCGCATGCTGGCAAGCTCCGTTAAACACCACTGCTAATTTTATTTTATATTTTCAGCACGTATTTAAGATAACTCTTTTTGTTTAATAGGTTAGAGAGGAAATATTCTCACTGGCTGAGATCCCAGTGAGCAATTACAAATATTTTACTGTAGTTACAGAACTTGGAATTCAGCCTTAGGCTGTGGGCACCAGAAAATCCATGCGTGGAAATCCCACATGTTGTAAGAATGGGAGAGCTTCGCGTGGACTGGAGGGATTCCTCCTCGTTTTTACCGAAGTCAAACTCTTGATTTAAAAAATAATGATAATAAAAAAAGTTCTTACAGTTCTGAATCAATCCCCTGCAAACAGCTTTCGACTATACCAGTTAGAGAAGGGTTAATCGAGCCTCTTCATCTCTATTGCATGTTAACACAGAAGGTCAGTGATGGGAGAAGCTAGGTCCAAACTGAAGGCTTTTGAAATAGCTCCCTAACTAGCCTAATGAATATGCTGTTGAGATGAACAGGTCATTTAACACTTTTCTTGTCGCTATTGTCCATCCAGCCTTAAACGTTAACTCTGTCACTCTGATAGGCCGGTTTTGCTTAAAAAGGTTTCCTGGCTTTGTTAGGCTCCTAGGAGGGATTTCCCCCCGCCCTCACTTCTAATTGCTGGCAGAACCCTACGGATGTGTTTATATCAGCCTTTTCATTCGGGTCAAGTCTTCACTGGAGAGTTTTGCCAGTGGGTAGGGGTTGTGAAGAGATGCGATCCAGCTAGGGGTGGAAGCTCCGAGCGCAGTTGTAATTATACTGCTTAAGCTGCAGCTGGCTGACCGCATCGCTCGCCTCGCTAAGGGCTGGGGGTTTTGGCTACGCTGCTGTAAGGAATACATTGCGATGTGCTGGGATTGCCGTGTCCACACCAGAGCTGGGGTGCTGGAGTTGCACTGCTGCGAATCCTGCGGCTGGTGAAAAGGAGCCTTGTGCTGATGCTACCCCCACCCCCATCAGAGGATAGCCCCCCATGGGTAGCCCCCTCTCCGGTGTTTCTGCAGGGCCTCGAGCACATCTTGAGCATGCTGACATTGGTTATCCAGATTGCTTGAATAAACATGTGACAGGGACAGAGCTACATGCTTGATAGTGCTGAATATTTATCAGAAGTGTTTTCATGAACTTTCTCACCCTGTGAACAGCCAGCGTGTGTCATCTTGTTTTTCCTGTGACCCACTGCGCCCTGTAGGTATTGTAGGTGACGCTACCTGTGATAGATACAGTCAACACAAGCAGCACGCTGCTCCGACCACTGTGGGACAAACCCAGTAAGGACATGGCATCAACTCGAATCTGCTGGTAGGCTGAAACCATCCTGAGTGCTGAGCAAATGCACAGCAAAACTAGCCCGAGGTCAAGTACAAGCTGATGTCAGGCAAGCTTTCCACATCAAGGCAACCTGGACTCAGCCTGGGAAGCTTGTTAAAGGTCTTGAGGAATAATCTTTTACACTGAGTCGTTGTCTTGGAGGATCCGTCTGAGGCACTCGTGGTTTCACTGGTAGGAAGGGGATAGTCGAGGGGCATCGTCTGAATGGCTGGGTGAACCATGGAGTGATCAGTGCTGGTGAAGATGCTCTTTCCTTACTATACCTGTCATGTGGGCAGTTCCAAAAAAAAATCCCTTATCACTCTGGTCCTTTTCAATGCTTCTGATTTCTTAAATACAGCTTAAATACATGGTGGGCCATACTTTGCTAGCGATCTGACACAACTGGAGCGGGATGGACAGAGCTGTGAGAAGGTTAAAAAAGAGAAGGAAACCCCTATAACTTGCCAAACCCGCACTTACAGGATTTATGGATGGAACAAACCCCCTCCAACTCCTCACCCAAGTTACTGACACAGATGTTTTGGGCAGGAGAGCAGGACTGGTCTGTTGGTGAGCTGCTGTCAAAAGGGGTAGTCCTGGCTGTTCCCTTCTGCACCCTCCTTTGCCTTGGTTCTGGGACACACCTAGCTCCTTAGTACTTGGTTCAGCTCACTAATCCAGCAGAAAATTAAACAGGGAGGTCTCAATTTAGGGTTTTGTTTATTTTTTTTAGGTTAGTGAGCTGCACTGGCTCCCAGAGGACTCGGGAAGGCCGGAGCCAGGTGGCAGGAGGAATCGGGATTGTGTGGCCTGGAAGAGGTGGCAGCAAAAGGTTGAATTTGCTCAGCCAACTTTCTAAGCTGTTTTCCTGGTGCAGGACAGGAAAGTGCTTAGACACAGGTGGCCAGGTGCAATGCATGGGACAGAGGGTACTGGGGGAGGATTTGTTTCAGCAGTGGCGATTCGGGAGGTGAGTACAAGCATTCCCTGGGGGTTATGTTCACCCGTTTGTTACACAGCCCTCCACTGCTTTCAAAACCATGCTGGGACAAAACCTTAAACCCAGCTGTCTCTCAGCTACCAAAATATCTCCTTTGCCCCTTGACCAGCTGTCAAAACTTTCCCAGCCTTCCTAGAACAAGCATCTTAGGGAATGTTTCTCCTGGCTTATGAGAAATAGGAGGGAAGCTCTGGAGATGACTAGCAGGACTGCACATTTGATGCCAGGTTCTGGTCCTGAGCAAGCTCCTCAACAGCCCATCCATCTGGGCTGCTCCAAGCTTGGTGTGCTCTTTAGGACGAGATCATGGTTTGAGGAAGAAAGTGTTCCAGAGCAAGAATTTGCACAGCTCCAGAGCCAAAAAAAAAGCCTTAATTATTCAACTAGTTTGAAACACTTTAAAGTATCCCTAAAAATAGGTGAGAGGGATGCTTGTCAGCTACAAAGAGATTATCCTGCAGTAGCGTTGCTTGTCTTATTTTATGATGATGCTACAGAATACAGTCCCTCAGGTAGCCTCATTAATGTTTATGAATGAGCACCTTGTTTTAAGCTTTTGGTGTTAGAACGTAGAAATAGGGCGCGAGGCTAGTAAGACTGGTTTTACCATCCATGCTCTGGAAAGCCCAAGGACACGTGTGTTGTCACTCTAAACCTCGGCGGTTCTGCATACAGATGACAATTGGATTTGGGTGTTTGCTAGACCGGCTGGGAAGGTGCACCCCGAGGGAGAAATGCAGGCAGGACTCGGGCTAAAATCCTCCGTGAAATTCTGCGCCTTTCCCAGTGGATCTGTCAGCGGGAGGCTGGCACTTCTCTGTCTCATCAGGCAGTTTGTGTTGGTCTCTTCCAGCAAAGGCAACCTGTGGCCGTGTTGTCAGAGCCATAAGCACTTAGCCGGTAGTGCCTGGCAAACCCTGCTGCCTGGCAGCACCTCAGCCCAGGGTGGAGGCTTCTTTGCGCTATCTGTTCCCTAAAGAGGGCAACTGTTTCTTCTGGCTATCTTAAAGGAGGGTGGCAGTTGCGCCCAGCCCATAACAGTATGCAGTGGTTTCTGAGTCTTACCGCTCCAGCCTTAAAATAACAGCCCTTTTTTTTCCGAGCCAACCAACAATTGTGGTCAGCCACTAATACCAGTTCGGCAGCTACCCTATGGGAAGCGGCTCTTCCAAGGGAGCTGAAGGAGACCTCGGCCCCGGAGCTGGGCTCGTTTCAGCCCAAGCACGCGTGTGGAGATTTCCTTGCGCGCAGCCAGCCTCTGTAACAGCCACCAAATCCTCGAAAGCTGATATCAACCAGCTTGTGGAAGTGGGTTGGAAATAGTAACTCCAGCTAGTCGCGGCGGTGTTGTTACTTGCTGAACGAGCGGGTGAAGCCCCGCAGCCCTTTTCCATCGCGTGTAGCGCCTGTCATCGGGCTTTATTTTGGACTCGGCTCCTTTGCCGTTCCGCACAGCGCTGACCGGCCCTGCGAACAGCCCCACTGACATCAGAACCGGGCCCTGGCGGCTCCGGGGCAGGAACCGCACACACCAGCGGCTGCCAGGGGGCTTCCCGCGACCTCCTCGGGGGCCGCAGCATCCCTCCTCCCTGCCGGGGCTGCGGGATCCCCGTCCCCAAAACCCCCCCTCCGGGACCGCCGACCCCCTGCCGCATTTCGGGGGGGAGGCTCCGCTCCCGGCCCCACGTGGCGGGATAAGGCCGCGGGCGCGGCCCCGCGCCAAACTTTTCCCGGGGGCGCGCCGCCGCCGCCTCGCCCCGTTCACCCCCGGCGGGCGCTCAGTTTTGAATGAACGGCCTCGGCGGCAGCGGCCAATGGGCGCGGGGCGGCGCTTAATATTCATGAGGCGGCGGGCCAATGAGCGGGCGAGGAGGTTGTTTTAAACGGCGGAGCCCCGCAGCCAATCAGGCCGCTCTCGTAGGCAGCCAACGCGAGGCTGAGCCGCGCCGCGCCGAGCCCCGCGCCGTGCCCTGCGCTCCAGCTCCCGGCCACACTGCCGCGAACAATACAGGTACGTGCGGCCCCGCCGCAACTTTTCGGGGGGCGGCTGCCCCCTGCCCTGCCCCGCCGCCGCCCCGCCCTGCCCTGCCGCCTTCCCTCGCCTCCTTCTTTTCCCCCGGCGCCCTGTTTTTTTTATATATTTTTTTTCCTCCATTCCTCCCTCCTTCCGATTTATTTTAAAATAATAATAATAATATTTCCCCCCCCCCCCCACCAAAAAAAGGTTGTTTGCCCACCCCGCCCCGCGCCGCACGGGGAGGGGAGCGCGCGGGGTGATGCAGCGGGCGGCCGGCGGGGTTCCGGGGGAGCCGCGGGGCGCAGCGTTTGCCCCCCGTCCTCCGCCCCTGCCCCTCGGGGGTCGCCCCCCGGTGCCGCCTGCCCCCGGCGCGGCCCCGTTTCCCCGCGCCGTGCCGCCGGGAGTAACATGGCTGGTGCGGTAACTACACCGGGACTAACTCCTCTTCTCCCCCGCACGGGCAGGGATTTTTCGCCGCCGCCCGGCAAAACGCGCGGCGCCCTCGGCTTTTATTTGCCCCTCTTTCCCCCCCGGGTGGGGATGGCCGGGGCGGGCGGCGAAGGGGAAAGTTGCCGGCCGTGCGCAGTGCCGTGCCCGCTGTTTATTCTGCATTAATATGGCTGTCGCTTTAGCATCTGACAGGGATAAACCCTGCGCGCTGCGCCCGTGTGTCCCGGCGAAACAGTTTTTTTTTCGGTCCCGCCGCCTCCCAGCTCCCCCGGTGGCTTCGCCTCCGCCCCCGCCGCCCTTCCCCTACCCGGCCCGGGCCTTTTTGCGGGGCTGAGCCCCCGGCCGAGCCCCGCATCGCCTCTTCCTCGCGCCGCGCCGCCCGTGCTGTGGGCATTAACATGGCTGGCGCTGGAGAGCCCGGCGAAGGGAAGAAAGACGTGTAAGCAGCGCAGCGATGGGGAGGGGGGTCGCGGCGGGGGAAATCTCCCCCCCGGCGCCCCGCCGGGGGCTCAAACCTTTCGCTTTCGCCCCGGCTTCTTTCTCCCCACCTCGCCGTGCCCTTCTCCGGCCCCGGGGGGGGGCTCGGGGGGCCTTTTCGCACTTTTTTTCTCGGCGGCGCGGAGGAGCGTAGCCGCGGCTATAATGGCTGCACGGGAGCCTTTGTTACAGAGTATTGCGCTAGGCAGGCTCCGGGAGGGGGGGGGAAGCGCCTCCAACCCGCTCCCCGGCCCCAGCCCCGGCCCCGCAGCCCCCGCAGCCCCGGGGGGGCGGCAGCGGGGGGGTCCCCGCTCGGCGGGGGCGGCGTTTTGGCGGGGGCCGGGGGCGGCGGCGGGCGCGGGGGGCGAGCGCGGCGGAGGAGGGGGGTGCGCGGCTTTGTTCGGCGGCGGCGGCGCCGGGAGAAGCCATCTTAGCGAGCGGCGCCGGCCCTGGGAGCCGAGCGCGGCCGCCGCCGAAGCCGCTCCCCCGGTGGCACCGGGACCCGACGGCGGAGGGGTCCCCACGGCCGCCCCCCGGCCTCCGCCCCGCCCCCCCCCCCCCCCCCCCCCCCCGCCCCCCCCATTTCAGGGGCACTTTCTTTCATCGGGAGGCGCTTCACAAAATGGAAGATGAATTATTAGGGGACGGCCGCCCCGCCGCTAAGCGGGGCCCCCCCCTCCCGCGCCCCGGCCCCCGGCCCCCTCCGCCCGCAGGTGCCCGCGCCCCGCTCCGGCCGCCGGCGGTGACCTTGGCCGGGGAAGGGGGGGGGCCGAGAAGATGGCGGGAGGGAAAGCCGGGACGACCGCGGGCCCGCTCGCCCCAAACTTTGCTCGCCCGAGCCCCCTCGCCCGGCTCCCGGCGTGGGTCGGCGCTGGAGCGCTCGCGTCGGGCCGGGAGCGCTGCGAGTGGGGAGCGCCGCGCTGCAAGGGCACTGCATGGGGGCTGCTGCGCTCCGCCTGGGTTTCCTGCCTCTCCTGGGGTGGGAAAGTTGGTGGGGAGGACACGGCCCAAAAGTTGGCGTCTTTGTCGCGGCGAGCGGCCGGGCACGGCTTGCTTTGCGCTGCCCACTGCGGCGCCAGGCGTGGAGCTTGGTGTCACTTGGTGGTGTTGCTTGGTTGAGCTTGGTGTCACTTGGTGGAGCAAGACCAAGTGGCTCTCCACTCAGAGCCGCGCAGGTGCCATTGTGTTTCAAACTGGATGTTCTTCACCCAACTCTTTATCTGTCGAGGTTATTGCACTTACACAGGGGGAATAACGCTTCCTACCTGGGCAGCAGCTGCTAACATGGGAAGTCCCCTACTGAAGGGATGAGTCTCAGGCCAGCACTATGTGCACTGCTCAGGCCCCAATGTGGTAGCCAACTAAAACATTTTATACTAGTTCATCTATAATGCTTACTGGGCAGGAGTATGTGTATTTAATAGCACATCTTTGGACATGATGTAAATATATTGATGTAAAACTTAAATCTGATGCCCACTTGGCATACCCTTCAATCCAAATCATAAGGAAAAATAACTTAAGCCTCCATGGGGGGGACAGCAAGAAGTGTTGAGGGGCGGAAAGGAGACGTGTAACTGATATACTTACGTGTGTATGTATGTGTGAATATATAAACACTTGCACATTACACATGCGCACATTCACGTGTACACATGTTCACTAGTTACATTTTCCCCGTCTTCTCTACAGAGTCAAGATGGCTAAAGGTGACCCGAAGAAGCCCAAGGGCAAGATGTCTGCCTATGCCTTCTTTGTGCAGACGTGCCGTGAGGAACACAAGAAAAAGAACCCAGAGGTTCCAGTCAACTTTGCAGAGTTTTCCAAGAAGTGCTCAGAGAGGTGGAAGGTACCTTCATTTGACTTCTTGAAGTGCCGACTTCTTGTGGTGTCTGGTAGCATGGCATACATACGTTTGAACACAGAGGACTCCTGCGATGTTTGTGTGTGTGTACTGTGGTCACCGATGTGATGCTGCCAGCTCCTGTAAGAATTGTGGAGGCTTCAGCCCATGGCATTTGCCCACTGAAGTGCTACCACTACAGCCTGGGCTTTCTTCCTCTTCCCAAGCAGTGCTCTTAAGTGGTCACCTCCCTCGAGACCCGTGTCCTCAAGGGAGACTGTGGCTGTATGCGTGCCATTCCAGTTGTTTCCATCTTGCTTGGTGTGCCAGCTGTGGCTGCTGTCCCTAGTACAGGACCTTCGTCCCCATGTGGTCCAGTTAGAAAACAAACAAATTCTGAAATGCCCCTGTCGAGTTGGTGTGTGTTGGCTTGTTTACTTAAAGTTTGCCAGCTATTGAACAATTGGGTAATCACGTGGTTTGGTGTCTTGTTTTTTTGTTTTTCAGACCATGTCAAGCAAGGAGAAGGCTAAATTTGATGAAATGGCAAAGGCTGATAAGGTACGATATGATAGAGAAATGAAGGACTACGGACCAGCTAAGGGTGGCAAGAAGAAGAAGGACCCCAATGCCCCAAAACGACCACCGTAAGTAACCAAGGCATGAAATGCACAAACATTTGTTTTTTCTTCAAGTACTTGTGACCTGCCTTTATGTTTACCATAAAATAAGTAGATGGGGCATACTGTTGGTATAGAAGTACTGGTAGTACTGTTACTGTCTCATAAGCAGCTTGTACTCTTGAGCACATAGAGTGCTAGCAGGAGTTGTCAGTACTTGGTACCCTTAAATTCACAGTGATGAAAGACACAAAAATGACTCAAGTCTCACTACAACCCTATCTTAAGATGAAATTGGAGAGGGATGGGGATGGCGAACGCTTAATATGAACAACATTGGGTGAAAGTTGTGAGTCTGGCCCTCAGTAAAATCAAAGTGCATGCTGAAAAACCAAATACTTGTCATCTGTGTGTGAGTGTGTGTGTGAATGTTGTAGGTGATGGGTGGGTGAAGGGGATGCTGCTTGGGCATGCTGCTGTGGTGCTCACTGTCCTCTGGTGCTTCTTTCCAAGGTCTGGCTTCTTCCTGTTCTGTTCAGAGTTCCGCCCCAAGATCAAGTCCACAAACCCTGGCATATCCATCGGGGATGTAGCGAAGAAACTTGGTGAAATGTGGAACAACCTTAGTGATGGTGAAAAGCAGCCTTATAATAACAAGGCAGCTAAGCTGAAGGAGAAGTACGAGAAGGTAAGGCTAGGTTTTTCCTCATCTCTTCCATATGGGCTCTTGTGTTAGAGTGCTTCTGTATGATAGACCAAGCTGAGGTGGCCCCAGTGCAACGAGCAACTCTCCCACATAGAGCTGTTGGCAGGTAGACATGTTCTCAGTATGCTGTGTAGCCAAACTTTGAGTTGTGGCTGGACATACGTTAGGGTAGAGTAGGTTAGAGGCACACAGGTAAATTCCAGTAGCACAGAAATTCCCCAAACAAAGCACAACAGCAGCTGTTCATGCTGCTACAGCAAAGAGTCTGCTGTGCTGTTACTGGAGCTCTGTCCTGTTAGCAGGAAACTTCTAAGAGAAGTTGGGTTCTCTTACTTCTCCTCCTCAGAAAAGCAACTGAACGCAGGGCTCAAGTTCTCCGTAGTCTAGGGGCAGCTGAATATGCTCAAGTGTCTGCATACCTGTATGCTGGCTGTCTCCCCTCTTGGGGATGCAGCTGCACAAAGCCAGTCCCTTCACATTAACGCACACTGCTGTACAAATGCTTGATGTGTTTGCTACTTAGAGCAAATTAAGACATCCCCTTGACTTTGCAGGATGTTGCAGACTACAAGTCTAAAGGAAAGTTTGATGGCGCAAAGGGAGCAGCAACCAAAGCTGCTCGGAAAAAGGTAGAGGAAGAAGATGAAGAGGAGGAGGAGGATGAAGAAGAGGAGGATGAAGATGATGATGATGAATAAAACTGTACAATACTTGTCTCCATGTGAATACCATAGAGTAGGGGAAACACCGTAAATGAAGCACCTCTTATTTGAGATGGTGTCTCTTGCCCTTATTAGGCTTAATTAAAAAAAAAAAAAATTGGATTCCGATCGCGTTGTAGTTTCTAAAAGTGCTCTAGAAATTGTAACTGGTTTACATGAAGTGGCCATGGGTGTAGTGAGCACCCTGAAACTGTATCAAAGTTGTACATATTTCCAAACATTTTTAAAATGAAAAGGCGCTCTAGTGTTCTCCTAACTCTGTGCACTTTGCTGTTGGTGTAACAAAGCATTTAAAAATGTTTCAAGCATTTTTTTAATTTGTAAGGTGGTGTTACTATATGGTTATTGGCTAGAAAATCCTGGGTTATAAACTGTACATATCTATAGTTTGTAAAAACTAGACAGATTCTTGTGGTACATGCTTAGAGTTATGATGCCTTAGAGGAGCAGTGATTACTGGGAAAGGCTGTACGTTCCACGGGGTGCCATGGCCCAAAGCATGCACTGTGAGGGTAGATCTATTTACACTACAGTGGGCGTCCATTTAGCTTAAAGTTGTCTTTCTGTATATAGTGAAATAGCATTCTGCTGCCATTCTTAGTTGTGGAAGGGGGTTCAGCTGGCATGAGAAGTGTATGGATTTTTTTAGTTAAGTGCGGTAGTTTTTAAACTGAAACTGTAGACATCTCTTCATCGTCAACTAAGTGAAGAGCCAGTGCAGCAACTGAAGTTCAAAAACACTCTGTACTTAAACAAATTTGCAACGTTCTGTTTTTTTTGTATGTTTAGAATGCTGAAATGTTTTTGAAGCAAAATAAACAGTATTACATTTTTAAAACTGTTCTTGACAACACTCTAAATTTCTGGTTTAAAAGGATCTTAACAACAGCGAGAAAGAGGTTCATTTTGAAGTCTGTGGCATCCCTCAGGGCTGGTGACTTAGGAAACATTCTGACTCAAGGATTAAAAAATAAATAATAAATAAATAAATGGTGGCCAGCCAAAACTGGCTGAATTGAAAGAGATGGCTGCTCCAGCTAATATGCAATCGTAACTGTTTATGGCTGAGTGGCATAAGATGCTATGCAAGTTTGAACTTTATTACTTGAACTTGGGAGCCTAAATGAACATTCATGACGTAATTGTTTGTTTGTGTGTGTATATAGCAGCATTCAGAGATGCAGAGAAAGGTAGGTGGCTAGGAATGAGGCTGACACCATGGAATAAGTATAAAAGCATAGTTTGGATTTTTTTTCAGTTGTGTTGGGTAAATTTATAGCCCAAATGCATTGCTGTACATATTAAAATGTGCCTTTTTTGTCCTGTGTTAAACTGTTTCAGACTTGTGGTTTTTTCTAGCATCTTAATTCATGGCAGGAGCGAGGCGCCTAGTCGATCTCCCTGCTGCATAGGAGCGTGGCACAGGTACTGGGGCTGTGTCCGTCCTCTGACACAAGCCCAAACGTGACTTGGGTGCCGTGGGGTGGGAGATGACGGCAGGTCTCTTTCCCTGTTAGTGACCCTCTGGCACTGGAAAGACGGCAGGTCCCTGACAATCCCAACCTGGGGGTGTTTTGCAGCCCTAGGGAGGGAGCGGTATCGCTCAGTCTCAGTCTGCCAGCCTCTAACCCTGCTCTTCCCCAGCAGTGGCAGCACAGGGAAGGGAAGGTGAGCACCCCTTCGTGCTCCTGTGGCTCGGTGTTTGCTTGGCAGCCAGGAGGAGATGGGCGTGAGGAGGTACTTGCATTAACAGCAGGTCAAAGAGGCGCGCTGCCACGCACAGCTGACTTAAGAGGACAGGGTAACTCATTAGTGTAAACTCCGGGTATGGGCTGCTGCCACAGCTTCCTTTGAGCCAAATTGCAGATTAATGAGGGCCAGGCTTACAGGCAGTAAAAATAATTCGAATGTGGATAAAACAGCTTCATTGCCTAATTGGGTACATGTCTGGCTTTCTGTGACTTCTCAATAACCATAGTGTCTTGGCAAAACTGAGCCTGATCTAATGTTGAGATGGGCTGCAACCTGAAAGCAAAAACAAGCAACGCTTGGTATCAGATGAAGCAAGCTAATAAACTTCTATGGAATACAGCAACATGTGGCAATTTTTTTTTAAGGCTAAGTTTTGGTTGGATCACTTAGAAATATTTCTATAATTGCTTAATTATGGCAATTCTTAGTTTCTTTAATGAACAACATCAAAAAGCAAGTGTGAAATTGGCTCCCAGTTTATGGGAAGCTGTGTTTTAAAAGCCTGAATAAAAACTGCATCTGGAAAAGAAATAGATAACCTTGTATTCGCTACCCTTTCCATGTGACTCGTGTCGTGAGGGAGAAGACAACTGGAGATGCCAGCACATGGAAACTTGATGGGAAGTGGTGGAGCAGAAGAGAAAAGCAATGGCATCATTACAGGAGCTCTAATGCTGTTTCTATTGTCTAGTTGGCAAAATCTCCCCTTAGCCACATATGGGAATTAGTGTAGATCACTGCTGTGCAAATCGAGCTTGGCTTTGAATTAACTGCTAGTGAGCTGAGCCCCTATTGATAGTATTAGCAAATAAGAACTAGAGCTGACACCTCTTTGTCTTAGTTATATTGGAAATCTATCGAGTTGCAGGGCTTGATTAAGGTCTTGGACCTTCCCGTGCACCTCTTCCTGCTTGGCACATTCCTGAAATATGGCATGTCTGGGGGATGCTGTTCGATACAATGCTAGTGCAGGACTCTGGGGACTGGAATTTGGGTACTGCAGATATAGTAATGATGCTTCTTCCCCCCGAACGCTCTGCCATTGATAAGCACCACAGTGTGAGTGTACATAAATAGCACAGGATTTCCCCCCTGCTCTACCACCACTGTTTTTTCTGTTTGGAGACATTGTCATCTCAGATGTTAATTTCACACAGCTCTGTTTTTCTGACAGAGCACCCTCCACATGCCTTGAGATGCTTGTGTTTTAAAGCAGGCACTTCTTTGGGCTGCTGTGCAGCTCAAGCTTCTTGCTCAACTTCACTCCAGAGCCACGCAGGGTAAACGTGTCTCTTATTAACTCTGCTAGATGTAGGGAAGGGTAACGATAAAACAGATTGAGGGGAGGGATGGAGGGAGCCTTGCTCTTGAGAGAATGTGCTGGAGCTGACTGTGAGGTGGCTTTCGATCCCCAGATGTGATGTGTTGCATCCCCCAGTGCGAGCTGTAAGGCAGGCTGTGAGTGCAAGGAGCTCCCTGTGGGAAGGGTTGGGGACCCCTCTCTGAATGCCTAAAATATGGGGTGGCAGAGAGGCAAGTGTAGGTTTTCCTCGAGGGAGAGCACCCGTGGGCAGAGCCTTCTGCTTCCCCAAATAAGCCTAGCAGTGTGTTAGTGAGAGCAGGGGATGCAAACCAGCGATACAGGTTCATTGGTACCCAAATGCGTCTGTGGGGAAGCAGTGCATTAATTCTTCTGTAATAAAATTAATTAAAAATCCTGGTCCGAACGCACATTGAGTCAATTAGCAGTAAACAGCTCCAGCTCTAGCAGAGGTCCGCAGGAAGGTGGGAGCCTGTGCTGGGGATGCCGGCAGAGTCACACCACCTCCGGATCTGTTCCCTCTGAAGGGCTGGTTAGGCGGTTTTATTTATTCCTAGTAAATGCTGGCCTACAAAACCCCGTTAGGGGTTTAAGTGGGCAAACCCCATTTCCCCAGAAAACCCCAAGCAAGCCCTGTCTGAGGGAGTTTGGAAGCATGCTTGGATGAGGAGGAGTGGCCGTCAGCAGTGATGTTTGTTTCTCTGCTAGGGCTGTGCCAGGTTTTAATGCAATAACTGAATTGCAAATCGTGGCCATGCTGTAGAGCGAAGCAGAGGGACCCGCTCACCAGGCAGCCGCTCTCTGAGCGTGATTCAGCTTGTGGCGTACAAGGGACCCACTATCTGGTGCGGTTTGTGTGCCCTGCAAAGAAAACCTGGCAGGGTTTACTGCCTGACCTGTGCCCGGAGTGCTTGCAAGCATCCGATCCCCCTGATGGGCCTGGTATGGATGTAATAAAGTGAGATGAGGGTACAGGGTGACTCCTGGGCTGTGCTAATGGCCTCATTCAGAGCTGGGGCTGCCAAGGGCTTACCCTGAGGGCACCTGGGTCCCTAAATGGGGCAGGAACAGGTGAGAGGACGCCTGTCCTGTAACCGCCCCCTGGCAAGGGGCGATTTCATGTCCTTGGCTGAATCCAACAGGCAGGAAAATCGCCTTCAGGAGCCGAGAGCTGCTGAGGGGAGTCCTGAACGTGTTTGCTGCTGGCTCTTGAGCGCTGCAGTGCCCCTGCTCTGCCCCCAGACCTGGCACCTCTCAGCCGGGCGCTCCCCTGCACGCCTGTTTCTTCCCAGTCCCTCCCCTTAGAAACCTCCCGGGGGTACTTGGAGTGGGAAAAAAGCTCTTTTTTAACATTAATGGGACACATCCTGGCTTTGTTTGTTAGAGCCTATTACCTGTAAGTGTTTTTAACTGCCACTTTGTGAAGCTTGAGGTGTGCTTTATGTTGGTGTAGAAAATGGAACACACGTGGCAGGTGTGGGGGATTGCTCGATTCTCGCCGGCTGAAATACATCGGGGTGGTGTTTGCTTCTCATTAGCTTCAGAGCTCAGGCTGGGTATCCTCCCTGGCCTGGGCTTCCTGAGCTGGTTGTGGTACCGCTCTCCATGGCTGCGAGCAACCATCCTGCCCACAGTCACTGCCCTGCAGCAGGGAGAGTGAAAGGAAACGCGCTGGGTCTGCAGCAGGTTTATCTCATTGCTTCAGGCAGTAACTTAATTTTTGCAAGCTGCTGGGAGCACGTTGTAAGGTGAGGAACCAGCACAAGCCTCGAAGAGAGCCCTTTCTTCAAGGGGTTGTCTGGAATTGGGGTAGGACCTGAGGAAATGGCACTCAGCTGTTCGATTGAAGATCTTGCTGTTGGTGATGCTGACCCTGGGGGGCACTGCTGCTGGTGCACAGCTGGTTTTGGGGTCCCCCAGGGGTTGTGAAGCTCGGGGAGCTGGGCTGTGGGGATCTTGCTGTCTTCCCCAGCATTTTTCCTTGAGGGAAAGCTCTGTTGGAGGCTCAGCCCTTCGCCTTTCCTGTTAAACGCGCTTACTCACCTGCAGGAGCACGAGGAAGTACCCTGCAAACCTAGCCCAGACTGCACTCGACACTCCTAACTTACTGGAAGGTAATAAATAAATAAATATAAATTTAAAAAAGCAACAACCTCCCAACAGCTTGGGCAGGGATGGAAGTGCTGGTGCTATGGGGGTGGCTGAGGGATGGGCGTCTTGGTTTAGGGTCTGGGTGGAAGGGAGCGGGGGGGGTCTCGTGGGTCTGCTGGGGTCCGTGCTCTGGTCTTGCATGGGCACTGCCACTTCTAGGGGTTTGAATGCATTTGTCGGGAGCCATCTCCTGAATAAGAGGGTTTTTCTATATTTATGTACTTGCTCCAGACCCTTTGCTTCTTTCCCCTCATCCTCAAGGCACGCAGGCAGCACTCGGTGTGTGTGTGACGGCTGCGCATGAGCTCCCTCTGTGACTTCAGCCTTTCACGGGGCAGAAACGCGTCCAGGAAGGTGAAGGGCTCTGACGACAGGAACCAAGTGCTGCTAAATACAGACATCCCTTTTTGGACTAAAAAATCCTTTCTGTACCATGCATATTTCCCCTGTTAATCATTTCCTTTTGTTCCTCGCAAACTTTGGTCCTCCAGCATTATAGGGGGAACGATGGCTGCCCTGTTTGTCAACTTTCCTTTCATTAACTGGTGTGGATGCCTGTGTGGTTGTTTTCTTTTCGTCGTGGCACTCTGGTTACTCACCGTATTCTTTCCCTTTTCTTAAAAACTGTCATATTTGGCCTCAGCCCACCTTGAAATACTGGGGATTTTACAGGCCATTGAGCCTTGCTTGGTCCTGTTCACTGCTTTTGTGCCCAACTAATTGGCTTGATAATGAAGGCGAAGCACTTCTCCTTCAAGGTGAAATGTGAGGATGGGAGGGAGAAATATTCAGAAAAATATTCGGGCTGGGTGAGCCGAACGCATCAGGAATCAGCCGGGGCTCAGACAAAGTAGGGGATTAGGAGTCTGGGTGGGAGAGCCACGCGGACATCTGGAAGCCTGCTGGGCTCGGGCTGCGGGCACCGAGAGGCATCCACATCTCCATACATGCCTTCCGAAATAATAAAAATAATAAATAAAATAATTTTATTCACCCTGCCCTCCCCAGGTGGGAGCCTGGGGCACAGAGCCCCAGCGGGTGTGGGGTGGGTTGGGGTTTTCTCTCTTTTAATTGGTGATGAAAAGAGAGTATAAATTTTTTGGGGAAAAATACTGGAAAAGGAATTCTGAACATGTTGATGTGTTGTGAACATGAGTAGCCAAATAGTGGCTTCTTGGCTTCTTCTTTTTTTCCCCCCTCTCGGAAGTCATCTCTCTGCTTGCAACTCAGTGTGTGCTCTTCTCCTCCATCCTCCTCCCTCACCTCCAGGGCTTTGTTGTGCTCCCATTTCCATCCCTGCCTGCACTTGGTACATGGTGCACACATGTATAAGTAAGCCAGCTCCTTTGCTTGGTGCTGGTGTTGTGGAGAGCTGGTGTGTCATCCTGTGCCAGCAGAGGTTGTGGGTTGGAGAGGTTGAGGCCGGGGGAACCTTCTCCCCAAAAAGCAGCCGGAGCTCCAGCACCGTGCTGGGGATGCTCCTGTGGCCGGGAGTTTGCATTCCCCTTGTCCTCAGCCCCGAAGAGAGCCTAAAGCCTCAGTCAATAATAAGCTTATAAGGCAGTAAATCTTAGTAATGAGAAAAACAGAAGACGGCATCTGCTCAACACGGCGGTGCTGTGTATGGTTGGGTAAACAGCTACTGAAACCAGTTGCCCATTGTCGTGGGGGTTACAGCCGGAGAGCTGAATGGCCTGGCAATACCGGCGGGGTTTGGGGGTGCTCTGGAGGAAAAAGGGTAAAAATGGGAACATTTGGCATCCCTATCACATCTTCAGAGATGCTGAAATGAGATGTGCTGGTGGATGACAGGAGCATGGGGAGGAGTCGGACACACAGGGCAGTGGCAGTGTCCCTGTCCCCATCCCACATCTATGCTGGGGGTCCCACCCCATGCCCACCCTGGTTTGCAAACCCAGTTAACCAGGTCTGCGAAACAGGGGGAGGAGGGGAGAGGTCTGGGGAAGGGATCTGCATGTGGTGTGTACTGCCTTTATGAATTGGGTCTTTAATAATTTACATTACCAGTTTAATACTTTGAATACAAATTATCTCGCCCATATGCTGTGCTGACAAACATAAAAATGGAGTAATCAAAGCTGTAATAGCACTACAGCAAAAAGACATAAAATGCCACTAGAAGGCTTAGGATAAATTATTGCCTGCACACGCTAGCTCTATGGCTCCCTGGTGCCAGTGGATGCATTGCAATTTCTCCCTCAGACTTTGCATTTGGGCTCGAGGACTGGAGCCGTACCGGGAGCAGCGCCTGAGCTTCTGCTTAACAAAGAGGAGGAAAGGAAAAGGCTCGGACACGTTTGATAAACGCTGCAATTTCAATTCTGCCCTGGCAGTTCCATGGGCTGCGAAGAAAATATAGCCCGCTTCTTCGCAGGGAGCCCCCTTCTTCCTCCGGCAGGGTTATTTGCATGTATTATAAACAGTAGTGTTGGCTTGCCATCTTCAGGCAGCACAAACGCACTGCACAGCATCCCTGCGCATCCCTGGTGCTGCTGGACCCCTGGTGCTGCTGTGGCTCTGTGCTTCTTCCCACATAAATCACCAGCGGGGGGGCTCCGGCAGCACCAAGACCCTTGTCCCCAGCTCGTCCCCTGGGGCCCCGGCACGGCAAGGACTTTTGCTGCCCATGCAGGGGAGCGTGTCTGTGTCTCTGGCTCCCCAAAGAAGTTTTGGGTGGATCGGGACCGCAACGAGAAACATCCCCATCCTCATCCAGAGCAGGATTTTCAGTACAAAAGGCTTTATGAGACTCACAGTGTGTCATCTAGTTCTGCACATAAGGTAAGTGTTTCCCCCTTTTTGCATTTCATTCCTCATCCAGCTGCTGGCTGTCACCATGCACTTGGGTGTGCAGCATCTCCATCCCACACCTTCAGGTGATGGCAATGTGGCCACCTCCTCCACATGGCTTGTAACAGATCTGCAGCATCAGACGGGAAAAGCCCCAAAATTTGTGGCTGTGAATACACTTTTCTGCAAGCTTCCCTGATATGACAGCTCCAGGATCTTCCTTCAAGCCCCTCTTGGTTGTTCTGGAGATCTTTGCATATTTTCACACTTTAATAATGTCTTTAAAGCTTTTCCTGTAGAGGCCATGTAAATTCATCCCAGGTCTTTCCTTTGGGGGAAGCAAAACCAAGCCAAGCCCCAAGACCACATCCTAGGGCTGGGGTTGTCAGCTTTCAGCAGGGCTCCCACCACAGCACAGGCAGCACTCGAGCCTGGTTTTGCTGCACGTGCAGCCTCTTTTTCCGTCTGCTTCTCTTTTTTTTTTTTTTTCTCTCTTTTTTGAGGACTCTGCATCCAAGGCCGCCACATGGTGATGTTATTGTTAGCAGTGATTTCTATTTCCATAGCTCCGGGAGGCAGAGATCAGAGTCCTGCTGGGCTGAACGCTACACGTACCGTAACAAAAAGGCAGTCGCGATGCAAAACAACTTCCAGCCTTCTTAATGTAAGGAATGCAGAATTAAGATTGCCATACCAACATCTTGCTCATATTGCATGTATAGATATGACTTGTCAGTCTCATATGTGTGTGTATGTGTAATGTATGTATACAAACCCTAAATATCTGAGGTACCTTTCTCAGCTGTTGGGTTGATGCCTTGTGTGTTACAGCTCTTGGTGCTCTTCCCCCGCTGATCCCCACCACGCCCAGGCTTTCTGTCCTCCTGGCCTCTGTGTTTCCATCCGCTGTTTTCAAGCAAGCCAGCCGCCAGGAACGCGATCGGTGCCCGTGTACTCCTATCAATGCTTTCACCCAGCAATTTGCAGAGCTCTCTGCCTGTAATTGGTGGCCGAAAGCACCACACTTCGTAGGGGGAACATTTCCAACGGCTGCTGGATCTGGGCAGGCTATTTCCCATAATGAGGATGAAGAAAATGAGCCTTCACTAACGGGGTGACCGAGCCCCTCGCTGCAGGCACGGAGGTGCTGTTGGTGTGTCATTAAGACACTTCCTGCACCACGGCTGGCGGTGAGGGTGTTAGTGCCCAGAGCCCTTTTGTTGGGGTTGAAGCACAGCCAGGGTACGAGCTCAGCTCCCTTTTCTAATGCAGCTTGTGAGGAACTGAAGGAGACCCTGGTGTGTCCAAAAGCTGCCCTCCAGCCATCCCCTAAATGGGGCAGGACCCCGGGCTTGTGGCTGGGAGGAAGAAAGGGCAGAGAAGGGAGAGAGGGGCTGGGAGCCACAGGGACTGCCTGCGGGAGGACAGGGGCAGGAGGACAACGGGGCCATTGTGCCCTCTCCCCTCCTCTCCTTGATTTATTGTCCTGCTGTGGGACACCGAACACCTTGAGTAACTCGTGTGCTGTTGGGCAATGTAGGAAGAAAGCTTTTCTCAGAAAATAAAGCCCTTAGAAGAGTTCTTGTTGGCCACAAAATACGTCAGCTGAATCTGAACTTTCCTGGCCTGACAAAATGGGGTGAAATGGCTTTGGCCGAGGCCATACAAACCACGTACACAGTTCAGCCTCTGCCATACAAACCGTACCGCTAGCAAAAGCCTTTTTGGCAAAGGGGGGCTCTGGTGCTCCATCCCACGGCAGCATTGCCCCTGTCACTGTGTACTCAGAGTCCCGAAGGAATACAAAGTTTTCCTTCTTTCCCTTGTCATTTACTGCAGCTTTGGGCAGCTGGGCTGAATGAGCAGGCTTTTCGGGTGCTGAACAAAAAAACCCATTAAGGGGCAGTGAAGTGTGCACTCCGCACGGGGCCGGGGCCATGGGGATGAAGCAGGAGGCAGCTGGACATGAGGCTGGTGGTTTGTCCTGAGTTTCTGTGGCACAAATAGACCAGTTTCTGTGACTGTGTCTCCTGCAGAGGCCACTCTGGATTTCCCAGCCTGGTACTGCTGGATCTGACCCCTTCCTGGGGTTGCACAGGGGCCAGTAATTATTTTGGTAAGCACGAAGAGCTCCCTTGAGCCAGCCAAGGGAAACGGATATGTCACTGCCACTGAGCGGGCTCAGCCAAAAGGACAAGATAAATCGGCCCTAAATATGCCAAACAGCATAGTGGTATTTGTGGAGAACAGCCGTTATCTTTGTGTAGTTGACAAAAGTTAATTGTCTCTTTTGCACTGACAAAAATCAGCATAGCAGTCAGCCTGTCCCCGTGTAGGGGGGGGGGAAATCCTTCATTTATAAGCAATTCATTAAGCAGCATTAAAGCTGTCTCTGAAGACAAAATAATCTTTTTAAAGAGGACTCAAGGTACTGAGAAGGAAGATTAATGCCTCAGCTACTTTTCAATTATGCAGGTTTTCAGTTGTTACAGTGTACCTGGATTAACTCTTCCTGAGCCGAGCACCTTGGCAGGCAGCATGTTGTGCCAATGGGTGATGCTCTGCACCTAAAATAAATAAATAAATAAATAAATGTTTGGGAGTATTTTGAAGATTGCATTCTGTTTGGTCCTTGTGTGTATGCCTGGAACCTCAGCTCTGTGCCATGGGAGCCAAGGAGCTCTACTTGCTGACCCTAATTCAGTTTCCTTCTCCTGTGATCGTATGCACAGTCCTTGCACGTCCAAATGGGCCTGAATTCCTCCAACATGCTGTAGGTATTTTTCTTCAGCGTGATTTACATTAGAGTTTCTGGCACAAAGTAATTAGAAAAGGTCTCATTGATACCTCCACCGTCGTTTCTTTCCTTGCTGCCGCTTCCTCAAGTGCCAGACATTTAATTGAAGCAGCGACGAGTCCATTTAGCAGGAAGGTGGGAGGAAGCAGCCTGAGAACAATTCATCTAAATCACCCTGTCGATGCAAACAGTTGCTCACTACATCTATCATAATTTCTTCCACGTGTCGTATGAGAGATTAGTTGCTGTAAGCATGAAGACGCACACACGTGCCCGGCACAGCTACACAGACCTGCTCCTCTAGGGCAGCTGCAGAAAAAGACTGCTTTGTGCAGGTGTCAGTTTTGCACCTAAAGAAATGCCTTTTTAATTATTATTATTTTGGAAATGTGACTCCCTGCACTTCACACTGCTATGCCAGCAGATATTTTTAGGTGTAAGTGAGGCTAAAATCTTTGTTGGGCAGCTTTGTTGCTTCTGGAGGTGCCCTTGCCTGGGGCAGCACCAACAGGTGTAGCCCCGTGCCCTGCAGCTGGGGGGGAGCAGTGGGATTCAGCCTTAATTCTCTTCCAGTTATTCAACAATCAGCTGATAACCAGTCGGTATCAGTAGGCAAAACCCCACCAGACACCCCAGCTCAGCAATCTCCTTGCTGTGGGGCTGGAGGGCAATGCCAAAAGAAGCTAATCCTCCTGGGTGTGGGTTTGCTGGGGCTCCTGAAAGTCTCCCCAGCCAGAGGAGAAGTGATAGCATTGCACACATCCATTCAAAGTGCTCAGAAAGGTGGCTGCTTTTCCCTGCACTTCGGACACCATCCTCATTAGTTTCAACTGCATATGAACTCCGGGTCCTCTGAAGCCACATCCCAGCTCTCACACCTAAAATATGCCTGAAAGTGTCTTAAAAGTGGTGAAAACAGCACCAGACCAGAACAGAACGAAGGCAAAATTTGCTGAAGGATGCATCCACATGAGCTGCTCCCGAACTGCAGGAAGGTTCTGAACGCAGAAAGGGAAGAAGTCTGAAGAAAACTATTTGGTTTAGACACAAAGAAAATATTTGCAAAAATTGTGTAGAATGCAGTGCAAGTTCACCCAAAGGGCCAAACCTCAAGCTGAAATACTGTATTTGGCAACTTGAAAATGCACTGTTTTGATTGTTATAATAAAAATAAAATAATATAAAGCAAAATAAAATAAAAATAAAATATAAAATGAAATGAAATGAAATAAATAATAAAATAAAATAAAATAAAATAATCATTTTTTTTTCCAAATTGAGTGCTCTGGAGTCTCTGTAAAAGGCAGCTTAAGGCAGCCTGGCTCAGCAAGGCTGGAGTTCCGGAGCAGGGCTGGCTCGGGGTGCAGCACAGCCTGGCTGGGGCACCCCTGGGTTCTGCTGGACTCTGGCTGAGCCTCAATGCTGCTGGGGTGGGATGGGGATAGGGATGGGATGGGGATGGGGATAGGGATGGGGATAGGGATGGAGAGGGAAGGGAATAGTTTGAAGGGACTTCAAAGACCACTCAGTCCACCTGCCTGCCTTGGGGGCTAACCAAAAGCAACCCCATGTCCCTGAGGGCACACCGGGGAGGTGACACCCCCCAGCCCCGCACCGGGCGGGCTCCCCGCCGCTGCCCCCCGCCGCCGCGTGGTGGCGCCATCCGACAGCGCTGCCGCCTACCCCGTGCCCCCCCCTCCAGCCCCTCCCCGCCCCGCCCCGGGCCCCGGCACCGCCCGGGGGTGGGGGCGACGGGACCCCCCACCCCAAAAAAATAAAAATTAAAAAAAAAATCCCCCCCCCCTAAAAGCCCCGCAGTAACGGGAGCTGCGCATGGAGAGGCAGGGGGGGAACGGGAGCTGCCGGCCGGGGCCGGGGGGGGGACAGGCGGTGGCCAGGGCTAGCAGCGGGCTGGCGGCCGTGCTGATCATCACCATCGTGGTAGACGTGCTGGGCAATGCCCTGGTCATCCTGTCGGTGCTGAGGAACAAGAAGCTCCGCAACGCCGGTGAGTGCGGGGGCACCCGAGGGGACGGGGCGCGGGGAGGTCCCGGGGTGTCTCCCGTTGGGTACCGGCAGCCGGCAGGGAGGGCTGGGGTCTGCCGTCAGAGGTGGGTTACTTCGGCAAAGGCTAGGAAAAGATTCGGTAGGAATTGCTCCGGAGAGAGTTTTCAGGTGGTGCTGGTCGGATGTATCGCGGGGTGCGTTGTGTGAGGAGGAGTGCTCGGGCTGCTTTCACAGGCAGAGGCATAAAGTGACCTGTGCTGTTAGGGCTGGCTAAGTGGTTGAATGAAATGTTCTCCAAAATCTTATAACGTGGGAGAGAAAGTTGTGAGCGCTCTGCAGCTGCTGATATCGCTCCCAGTATTTCAATCTTCTGTTAATACGGAGTAACTCAGCAGAGTACAGTAAAAGTAGCCTGTTACTACAGGATAAGTAGTAAAAATGGGTGATCCTGATGGGACAGCATCCCCCCCTCCTTGCTCCAGCTATTTGATTGATTTATTAATGATAGTGCACAGCTGGCTGGGGCAGGGGCTGGGTGCAGCAACCCCGAGCACTGAGCCTGTGTCTGCCCAGGCACACAAAGCATGGCCTGGAGGATCATCAGCAAATAAAGGTGCTGCTTTCTGTTAGCTTTGCTTTAAAACGGGACCACTGTGAGCTTGTGATCAGAAGGAAAAATAGATACCCCCCTTGTTCCCCCCCCGGGTGACTGGTGTTGTATGTTCTCCAGCTGAGAAGTGCAGCAGGCAGATTTGAAGCCATTTAGCTGCCTTTACCACCTGTCTAATTGTTAACCACTTGGATGCATTGCAAGTCTTATTAAGCCTGCCTCCGCTGTGAGTTAAAGTTGCTGCAAAGTGAAGGAGAGCTACCTCCCCTTTGGGTTATAACAGAGATATTTTCAGTCTAAGTACCGGGCAGGAGCCAGTTGCCAAACACATTTCCAGGCTTTGGTTTGTGTGTTCAAGGCTCAGCACACTTAAAAGGTCCGAGGGTGGTGGGCAGAGGCTCTGGCAATGCAGTTTTCTAGCTCTCCTGAACTCTGCAAATGCAGGCACACAGCCAAAACCTGCACACCGTGAAAGCCCACATCTCCCTCCCGTGCTGCCCTGCAGAAAGCTGTTCCTGCTGGCTCCTTTTCCTCGGCAGCAGCATCGTGCGCTCAGGGAGCCGAAACCTCAGTTGGGGCAATCAGTGGGGTTACAACTTTAATTAGGTCACCAGGCTCAGCTGGTTTTAATCCCCTTGCTGTACTCTGTGTATGTTGCTGTGAGGCTGTCACAGCAGCCCAAACCCAACTCAGAAGTCCGCACACATCATGTCAGCACAGATACCTGTGTCAGCCAAATGCACGGTCTGGGAAGAAACAGCAGATGGGTCTGACAAGCTCTGCTCCCATACAGCTGTGTTGGCCAGCACTAATTGTGTTCCCATCTCCTCACACTATGCTGCTTTGCTTTCCCCTGGCTCTGCGGGACCACATCCGTGGTAATCGGCCTGTGCTCCCCAGGTCAGACAGGCCAAAATGTTGGCACACTGCGAGCTTTGTGTTTGCTCAAGGGTGTTTTATTTATTGTTCCAAGACCTCTGGAACTTCCTGCGTGCCCTGTGACATGTTTCTTTTCTCAAAGTCAGTGTTAGGGAGCTCCTTTGTGCATGTTCACGTTTTCCACTTTTGCAGATGTGGAAAATGTTTAGTTGTGCTGAATGCCTTTCCCACTTGCTTCTGGAATTCAGAGAATTTGGTTATATCTGAAATGTAAGTCATCCTTATCTGCAAAGAGAAATGCTTATACTTTCTACATCTGCTGTATCAGGACGGGTAATTTCCCTGTGCTTTCTTTTAGTGTCAGCCTATTGTATTGATAGATCATTGCTTGTTTCCTGACATATGCTACCATTATTTTTTGTGATGTCGTTTAGCTTTCTTTATAAAATAATTTGATTTCTAGCTCCTCATTTTATAGCGGATTTTCTATTCATTACTCATTTCTTATTTTGTCTCCTGTCTTAATTCTTTAACAAAATAAACTTTTTCTGAATATAGCATTGCTTTTCTGGAAGGAGGAGGGCTCCACTAAGGTATCTTTAAACATCTCCCACTGCCACATTTGTATATATTTAGGTGTTTTCTTTTGGTTATATTTGCCTGATTGTTTCTAGTTTGGGGAAATGGACCTTTTAGAGGCGTTGCATTGGACCACGTTCAGTTTTCATATCTCAGGTGCAGCTGGGAACTGCAGTTAAGTTTCCTCCCAGCTCCTGCAGGATTTCCTTGTCCTAAAAAGCTATTGACTGTATGTAGGTGTTTTGAGATTTTTTTTTTTTTTTTAGCACCACAAACCCTCCAGCATCTGCCACAAGCCTGAAACAACATCATCTCTTTCTGTACATTGTGGGTAGCTGCTCAAGGAGCTGCTCATCTGTTCTGCCGGTTCGTTTCTCTGTAGCAAACTCCCACTGGGGCTTCTGATTTATCCTGAGCCCCTGGAGCACCAGAGGATCTGACATGGGGATCATGGCCCTCAGGGCTCAGCCCAGGGAAGTGTTACAGTGGCCAGGGAACTGCAGGAGGGCTGCTGGGACTTCATATGGAAGGGTGACACCCAGCACCCCCCTCTTAAACATGGATGCCATCAAAGGCATGAGCTGCTCAAAAATGTCCTCACTGTTGGTGGGGAACAGCCCATGACAGCATTTCCTTTTAGCTTCATTATTGACTTGCTGAGCTGGACAGTGATGAATTTGCCATGTCAGGCTGGCTGCTGGCAATGCTTCTGTGCCATCAGTCACAAGCGTGGATGCAGCACTGGGGCTGCTCCAGGGAGGGCTGGCACAGGGCTGGCACGACCGACGTGGTTCTGCTGCTCTTTGGCATGGTGAAGCTGGGGCAAGTGGTGTGTTTGGGTAGCAGGATGTGTCCCAGTGGGCTCAGGGGGCTGGTGTACTGGTGGGGATGTGGTGGTCCCTGCTGGGGACCCTTGGCATGCTGTCCCAGTGCTGTGCCACGGGCATACACAGTCCCTGCAAATGTTCCTGGGCTGAAGACTTCCATAATTGTGGCCTACTGGCTGGAGGTTTTAGGTTTCTTCCACTGGGTGAAGAGCCTTCTCTCCAGCCGTGTATGTGCTTAACACAGGTTTTTGCTGTGTGCTGGTGCAGGTCTCTGCACAGCTACCCTCAAATTAGTTAAAACAAAGTTCCTCCGATCAGGAAAACCTGCACCAGACTCATCTCCATTTCTTGGGGACTCTGCTCTCTGAGCTTTGCTTTCTGGTTTTGAGGCCCCGAAGGAAGGGTATGTCTGCACGGCTGCCTGCAGATAAGCATCCTGTTATTGTGCATGGGTGCAACCACTCCTGTGAAGGTGCTGGGCACCAGCACTGTGCCTTCTCCTTCTCTGTGCCGCTGTCAAGCCGTGCTTTCCCACGAAACACCACCTTTGGCTGCGCCCAGGCTCTGCACAGCAGGAGAAACGCGGCCAAGTTGTTCGTGTGCCAAGCAAAATCCCAGCCTGCCTCCCTGGGAGGGCTGCCCTGCACACCCCACAGCAACAACAAGCCGGGCTGGCCCAGGGCTGGGTGCTGCTGAAAGATTTGGAGGAACAAATACTGGCTTTGGTAATAGCAAATGATTAATGGCCCCGCTGACAGTCCTGCCGCACGAGCCGGGACCTGTTTCAGGAAGAGGGAAGGTGGGCATACATGCTCTGTTTACTTTTTTTTTTTTTTTTTTTTTTTTCCTGTCTCCATTTTCTTTGTGTTTTGTTTGCTTTTCTTTCTCCGTTCCACATGGGTGATGTTTAATCCTGTCCAAGTCCAGGCAGAGAGCAGCAGGAGGAGGACAGGTCTGTCCTGGGGGCTGCCTGGCAGGGACATAGCTCTGCCCTGGGGCTGCTCTTGGAGGAAGTCATGGATGAAAACTTGTGCCATGGTTTTCCACATGTAATCATTCCCATTCCCTAAGTTGGAGCTCTGGTGGTGACACAGGGTGTTGCTATTTGCCACCCAGCCTCAAAGACCTGTCCAGAGGGGCTGCAACCAGCTCAAGGGAACACCTAGGTGGGAAAAGCAAGGTTTTCTGTGCAGGGCAGAGAGGGGGTGAAACTGGCTTTGCCTCGCCTAATTAGGACAATAGGCTAATTAGCTAATGAGAGGAGTCTTCCCAATGTTGCTGTACCCTTGGAAATGTTAAAGTCTTGCTAAATCCCAAACTAGACAAAGCCTCTGTGATTAGTGTGGGAGCAAGGAACAACCAGCGGCTGAACGCCAGCATTGTGTCCTGCAGCACAGGCACAGCCTTCTCCACCTTCTCTTAAAAAGATTATATTTGCTTTGGAATAAATTATACAGAAATGGAAACGGAACAGTGGGCAAGCAGCAAATAGGGCTTGCAAGGGGTTGGAGTGTTTCTGCCTTTCCGTGGAGGCGTCTGCCCTTCTTCCCTTACATTTTGGCTGCAGTTCTCTCCTTCGTGCTTCCTTTTTTGAGATAAATTTCTCCCAGAACTGGCTGGGTTGCTTTTGACTGATTGTTAAACCTTATAAAACCATTTGGGGTGTTCACATCATGTTGGTAGGCCAGTCTTTCACGTTTTTGTCTTACCTTTGAAAGCAATCCCTTCGTGCTGCTAGGCAGAGACCAGCCTGCAGCATCGTGGATTTACCTAATGAAGTGTGTGGATCCAGATTCATTACACAGGTCAGAAAACTTCCCTGAATAGGGAGCAGGACAGACCATGGACAGCTGAGCACTTACTGACTTGTTGGCCTTGTTCTCCAGTCTTATTCCTCACCTAATCAGCAAAGCAGGGTGACCTTTCATGTAAATGATGGCAGATTAAGAAAGTGCAATGTGGAAATACCTCGGGGGGAAGGAGCAGCACAGGCCCCAAATGAAGGGCTCGAGCAGCCGCACGGAGCATGAAAACTCAACTTGGCTCGTGGGGATGAGCTGTAAAAATTCAGGGGTGAAGCAGGAGGAGCTGCTTGCATAGCCACCTGCAGCACAGATGTGGCAGCTGGCTTTTGCTCAGCATCCAATGCCTTTGGACAGAAGCTTTGGGGGAGTTTCAGCGGGAAAAGTGTATTGTGATTACACAGCGGTTAAAAATGTATCGTTTCTTGTCAGTAGTACGTCTGCCAAACTTGTAAAGGATTTTTTCTACTCTTCCATGGCTATTTTTAAGACCTGCTTTGCAACACAGTCGGTAAAGACAGGCTTTTACTTTAGCAAGTGGAGGAAATATTGCAAATGAATGGGCAAGGCCAGAGGTATTTTATTGATGGCACCATAGGGGAAGCCCAGTTCTGATTTTATCTGATTTTATTCCACAGTTTTGCAGCGCTGCCTGGCAGACTTCCTCCTGATTTTAGAATGGGTCTGAGTGGAAAGTTCTGCTCGAACATGAATGTGAACTTGGTATTGCCTGTGAACTCTCTTGAGATCTTCAAGTGCACGTAGAGATGCTAAGAGTTCAGAACAGTTCAGTAGTTACATATCACTGTAGTTAGTGTTTTAATTCATATATCTGCTCTGAATAAAACTTTTCCAGAAGCTACTGTCTAAATTTAAATAGATTAGCAACCAGCCACTAATACTGAGCAAAATGTGCTGAGCATGTGAAACAAGCAGGGATATTAAGCCACGAATAAATCATTGGTTCAGATCAGCTTGCACTAACGATAGGGCCCATTTAAAGAAAATGTACCATGTAATTCAAAGTGTTTCAGAATTAATAATAATAATTACATTCTTAATCACCAGGAGGCAATGTTTCTTTCCCTTGCAGCTGAGGAAACCTTAGCAATGCAGGGTTTACACTTATCTAGGTGTAAGCCTCTAATTTCTCCCAAGCAATCGTATCGGACACGTGCTGTTGTGTGGGATTATTCCCCCCTGCCAAACAGGGAAAATCAAGCATTGCAAATTTTAGTTTTGTGTATTGCTTCAGGGAGGGAGTGGGTTTGAGTCCTATTTCTGCAGCAAGGTTTTCTTTAGTTTCTGGAGAGCACTTGGGCAGCAAGCAGGGAACTGACATTTCCTCACACGATGTATAGTATAGTGAATAAAACTTGGATTGTTCTCTCTGTATAACGGAGGCTTTATGTTAGGTGAGATATTAATCTGGCCTGGGTAGCAGGACATCTTCAGGTACAGGTGGCTTCTCCCACCAGTTTGTCACCTTCGGGAACCTCAACATGCAGCCATCACCCAGGCAGCATGGTTGTGGCCTCTGTGGGGATTCCTGAGATTACCACCAAGTTAGGCTTACGTGGTGCAGGCTGATCTTGGAGGAGACTTGTAAAGACTTGTCTAGTCTGTGAGGGTGTGTTTTCCATGAATACATTCTGTTTTCTGGCCATTGTTTGAGCCTGGGCTCTGTGTCATAGCCATCACAGCATCTTCCCTCCCTGCCTGGCCTCAGCCCCTGCTTCCCCACATACCTTCTTCTCCCATGAGGTCCTATAACTTGGTAAGTGAAAGCTTTGTGCATCAACTGCCTCGTAAAATTTCCTTGCATATTTACTGGAGCAGTGCTCAAGAATGAATGCTCTCATTAGAGAAGCGACTGTGTTATATTAATATTACATGTGAGCGTGGAGCGCTTGGCTGCGCGTCAGGAGGAGCGCTCCCCCAAGGCACATTATCGCACCGGAGCCCAATAAATGTTTTCTTGAACTTCGTGCAGCAGCTGCTGCTGCAGTTGCTGGCAATGGAACAGGAGAAGAGATGACCCTCAGACCTGCTCTCATCCTGAGAGCATGTGTGAACCCCCCAGTCTCCATATGGTGAGGGGAAAATGTCACCTTACTGGGCCTCTGTGGAGTAGTTGAGCATGGTAAGTGTTGAGCTTATTTTCTCCTCTTTCTGAACACTTTCTGATTCTTGTGGTACTCTCAAGGTCCAAGACGCTATTTCTATAGAGAGGTGAAAATCCAGGAAATTTAAGCAAAGGGAAAACAATCAAAATGTTGGCTTTTTACAGCTTCTCCAAGACAGAATATACTGCAGACCCTCTCCTTAGGGCTCCATGACAGTTCTGTTACTTGTTATATTGGAAATGCAATCTGTATTTATCCACTGTAGATGTATACAAATATATTTCCAATCAAGAGAGAAAATCTAAGCTGAGGGAGAATTTAAAGTTACTTTATGGGCAAATACCTTCTACAGTTTTGATTTTGTATGGTGCTCAATGCTCTTTCTCCTCTTAAAACTTGAAAACAGGGTGGTGTGTGCCTTGGGATGTGATGAGGAGGGTTTTGAAGAAGAGGAAAGTCGAGAAACAAGAGTTTAACTTGTGATATTGCTTGCCCACCCTCATTAAATACATCTGTCCCACCCAGGTTTCAAAGTGATGCTGCTGATGTTGCTGCAGAAGCGGTGAGATGAGTCGTGCCAGGACTGGCCCTGTTGGGAACAAACCAGTTAGCAAAGAAGGCAGGAGGGGAGTTTTACGAAGAAAATACGAGGGTAGGGGGTTTGACCTCAGCTGCGTCTGGCTGTTCCTTGTCCTCTGCTGAAATATAAAGGAAAGCAGCAAGGGCTTTTTTGGAACAGTAGGGAAAGGAAGGATGACCTAAACTGTGGGATGTAGATTTATGGATCTCATAATAGGGCTCGTGTTTGCAAATGTTTTTCTGCTTTTCCTAGTGAGAAACAGCAGTCCAATTCTGTTCTCCCTAAGAGAAGGATCGTTTATGCTCTCAGCGTGGATGCTATTTCCAATTTTCCACAGCCTTTCAGTGTCTTAACAGTCTCTTGTGAAGATAGTGTGTTTATTTATTTTTCTTGATAAGGGTGTGTGGTGTCCGCCTGTTAAGGGCTCTGTGTATCTCGGGGAAATGAGTGTAGGCAGGTAATCATTTGCATGATATCATGTGCTGGAGTTGAAGTCTGTGTAATTATGTAAAAGATTGAAAATGCTGTGAGCTATGGAACTGAAGAAGTTTGTGGTTTCTCATGTGGACTTTATCCAGTATCTAGTTTTGTCTTGGATGTTACATGGGTAATGAAATATATTTTGCATTATGTCATTCCGTTTTCCAAAATACATCTCCAGAGCACTGGTAAACTCTGAATTCCATTTTACCTTGGAATGGGGATTGGAAGATTTCTTGGATGCTTTTATGATGAGCGTTAATTACATGCATATCATTTTTAGGCTCTTGAATCTGTATCCTCATGATGTTTGTGTAACTGTTGCAGCAGCTACAAATATTGATGTAAACACCAGGCCACATCCATGGAAAACAATCTGTAAATCACCAGGAGACTGCAGCACACACTGAAGTAAGGCTTTGCTCCCCTGGCTTTTACATAGCATCAGCATAACCATTACCTTCCCAATGCCTTCTCACTTTTTGGATGGGAACTGTGCTTCACAACACAGGGAGATGCAGAAGTGTGGTTTACGACCTGCTGCTCCTCCCCAGGGAGGTCACGCTGATTCAGTGAGAGCTGGCTTTGTCTCCTGTGACACAGCAGCCATAAGCTGAGGGGAAAATGGGAAAATCTGTGAATGCTGGTTTGAATGGCTAATGGGGAATGTAGATGTGGCGTTCTGCCCTTCCCAATGTCCCCAGGGGCAGGGCCGAGCCCTCTGCTGCTGACGACGTGGGTCTTGCCTTGTGCCTGGAAAGTGTCAGGCGTAGAAGATGAGCTGGGCTTTTTGGGTCTCCTGAGCATCCCCTGTGTAGCCTCAGCCACCTTCAGCTTCATCAAGAAAGCAAAAAAGCTTGAAATTGAAGTGAAATACGCTGCTTCTGCTGTGTTCATCCAAAAATTCCTGGCTGGTGCCAACATGCCTGCAAGAAACGAGCAGCGAGAGCCCACACTGCCAACCTTCCCGTGGCTGGGTTTCTAAACCACCAAATATTTTTTTTTTTCTTGGATGAATTAACTCGGATCCAGATCCAACAAGCAGTCAGCCTTCAGTGGCCTGGTAAATTGTCTTTAATTTTCTGGAATAGGTTAATTTCATTTAGGCAAGGGGAAGAAAAAAGAGCAGGCTTTTCAGGGCACTGCTAAGTCAGAAGATTAAGTCAGCATTAAATTCATCAGTGAGCCCATCTATCTGTGTTGGCTAACACTACCTCAGCCTCTTTGTCTTGCTTTTTCTTTCTTGGGTGGCAGTTTAGGTAACCCACAACCTTGCTGCTGTGTTGCAGCATTATGCAGTGGCTGCTCCACTGAAATCTAGGTTTACTGCCCTCTTAATATTTTTTTTTTTTTTTTTCAGCAGATTCATTTTAGTTTTAGTTTAGCATTGAAACAAGGCCAGTTTTCCCAGAGACTGGTTCTGCATTGTGTCCGTAAGAGCTTGTCCCATGGTCTGTGGTTTTGTAAAAATGGAATGCCCTGCTTTCCCCCCCAAATTAGGGTCACCCTATACCCTTCTAATGAGCTCAGTCACTCACAATATCCCTGCTCTGCTGGGGAGCAGTTTCCATTGTGCAGAAACCTTTTTTATTTTTTTAATGAGCCATCCACTCTATGGTACAAAGGGGATGAAGCTGGCCTTCAGTAACAAAAATTACTGGGGAAAGGCAGGCAGTGCAATCAGACACACTTCGTTTCTCAAGGAGACTGAGGTGAAAAAAGATGAGTAGTGCTGATATCCTGAGGTTTACATAGTGCCATCACCGCCTGCCCACCAAGGAAATTCAGAAACCTTAGTGCTGCCCCCTCATGCTGTGGGATAATCTGCTGCTGCTTGGCAGTTTAGGTATTTAATTCCTTTGCTTTTTCATTGTTTGTTTTGGACCTGATTGAAGCACAGAGCTCCCAGCTCCTTCTGGAAATCAGCATCCTTCAGGCAAAACTTCCCACTTGACTTGCAGGATACTTTTCAGTCCCAAGCTCACGTCATAGTTAATGCTGCAGACCCATCAGCATCCTTTCCTCCAAGTCGAATGCTTGCAGGATTTTTAAGCAGTATTGTAACACCAAGTGAGTAATGGTGAAATCCATCCTGCTAAGATTTATGATTTTAATATTGGGGGGCTCCAGTTGATGCCAGATTAATGTATTCCTAAGGTTTTTTACCAACCACCTGGGAATTAAGTTACCTTTCAATCTGAAATCTTTGCCGAGGCCTTGTGTCACATCTGCACTAATGACTCAGTCTTCATAAGAGGTTGAATTTCTTTGTGTGGTCTTTTGAAACTAAATATGAAAGGGGGAAGATGGCCCTTAATTTTAACAAGTTCCCATTTGGCTTAACAGCTGCTGTGAGCTCTGTCTTGTCTTTCTGGCTGCATTCGCCACTTTGGCGGTGTTATTTCGGGCTGTCAGAGCCTTACAGGGTTCTAATGAAGCACGACACTTCTTGTTCTTTTCCCCACAGCTGTTATTTGTCATTTGATATAAATCTGCCTCGTTACAGCCTCATTCCTGAATAAATGATAAAAGGGCAGTTACCATAAGAAGGCAGCACGGGCATGAGAGCTCCTGCCTTGCTGCTGATATAGAAGAAGCTGTCGCTCTCCTTTTAAAGGCTGTGTTATGTATCTGAATTTGGGAAAGACTTTGTACTCCTGAGGGAGACCAAAGCAGACCTCTTCCCCTGTTCTGCCCTTTGCTCCTGTCTCGTCCCAATTAGCATTCGCAGTCCAAGCCCCTGGTGCCAGGATGCGTTGGTTTTTGGGGTGGTGAAGTCAACGTGCTCCTGGCGTGCATCTGCCCACCCTGGAGCTGGGGCACACGATGGCCAGGGTCGGGTGATGTGCTGGCTGGGATGGTCCCTGCCCCATGTTCCTGCCTGGGGAGGCTCCTGGATGTTGAGGCTGGAGCCTTTTGCAAGGGCTGGGCTCCTCATTGTGTGTACATCCATTACTGAAGCTCTGAACCCTGGTTCCTTCAAGCTCTGATGTTGTAAATCACTCCCTGGATTCCTTACAACGTCCACAGACACTTGACTGGGCAATTTCAGTCTGCTGGAAGCTTCACGTGGTGTCGAGGATGATCCTGCTGGGCTGAAGATGACCTCCTGGCTCTCAGGATGTTGCCTGAGCTGCCGAGATGCAGAAGCCTCCGTACTAAGCCCAGGCTTTGTTTCATCCTGATGTAGCTCCTTAAATATTCTGTCACTCTGGAGCTTGTCAATCAACAAAAATGCTTCACAGGGGACAGCTAACAACGTGGGATTTCAGCAGTGAAAGGAAAATGAGTGAATCCTGCTAAGCAGAGTAAACAGAAGTTTGCAAACAGTTCTGAAGGGACTGGGAGGCAGGAAGTTGTATCTCATGCTCGATAAATGACAGCTCTGTAAAAATGGTGTCGGTAGATAAGGAAAGCCTAGGAGAGGGGGAGGGGGCTTTTTGGAAATGGCATAGAGTGAGTGAGGTTTTTTTATTTATTTCTTTATTTTTAAAATTAGGAATCTTGACCATTTCTCTTCTCTTTGGAGACAGAGCCTACTTGGCTTGGCTCCTCCAAGCCTCCTTGGCCCATGATGGGAGTCATAAGGCTCAAGTTGCACGCTACCGCTTTGAAGTATCCTGGTATGGGTGTTAAGCAGTTTCAGAGAGAAGAAATCCCTGTGATTTATTTCTTGCTAAGAAAACTTCAATGGAGATGAAAAGGCAAAGGGCAGAAAAGTTTAAGGATACACATTAAAGCCTCGTCACTTGACGGTTATTATGCAATTGTAAAGCAGGTCTGCCCCCAGCACTACAGACACAAAGTAGGACTTGGGGTATTTCAGGATGAGGCAACCTCAGTTTCAAACGGATGGCTTTATTTTATTTATTTCCAGCATCTTTTATTTATTTATTTTATTATTTATTTTTCCTTTCTGAGGGCAAAATGTTGTTTAAGACAGAATCCGGTGGTGTTCTTGTGCTGGAAGTTATCGATAGCAGAGGTGTCTGCTCATTTGTGCTCCACGAGTGCAAGATCTCCCACTTACTATGCAAATTTCTCTGCCTACATATGTGGCTACTTACTTTGAAAGGTTCTTCCAGTAATCTAGGTCTCATAGGCCCATGAAATCTTATCCTCATTCACCCAATTGGATACTATCCACCATTAGACTTCCTATTGAGGTCAGTGTTAGAGCACACCCATTTAAACCATGGGCTTATGTTGGAACATGTTTAGTGTGGACTTTGCTGCAAAAACTGCTTTTCTCTTGTAATATTCCCATACATTGCACCTCGAAGTTGATTAAATGTCACAAGTCATTAGGAAAAATAAACAAACAAAAATCCACAAAAAGACAAACAGAAGCAAATGTCCTCATACAATTCACTTGGGACTCCCATTTCCAAGAGTTTCTCGTACCATCAATAGCTCCTTGTTGCCTGTCCTGTACCCAGACTTGATACGAGTTCTGTAAGTCCTGTGGAATATCTAAAGTAAAGATTTTGCTGATGTTCTGGGAAACATTGATTTTTTGGACTAATTTCTGGGAAAATTAAAAAGGTCCTTCAGGGCTTGCTTTATTACTATTATTTTTTTTATTTGAGATAATTTTTTCCAGTATCATTATTATTGTTATTGAATCAACTAGAATTGTTTGCACTGGATTTTTGCCAGCACAATTGTATCAGCGTCCTTACAGTGTTCCCAGGTGAAAGTAACCCTGTTTCTGATGGGATTAGTAGATAGTTGTGAATGAACCAGAAGGTCCAAGACAGATTTTCTTTCACTTTCTGGTCTCCTACTTACATGCAGGACTTCTTTCACAGCTGGCATCATTGTGGCCAAGCCAACAAATGATGGGTCTCTTTGTCTGTAATGCAGGGAATGTCACTCCTGTTCCTAGCATATTGTGAAGGTCAGATAAACAGTAATTCAGGTAGCTCAACCTTTTTCCTTGCTGGGAATGGAAACTGCTTTCTTTAGACTGAGAATGGGAAAAGCAAACAAGCTGTCTCTAGGCAGACAATCCCATTTCAGCATCCCTGAGCTGAGGACAGACACTTGGAGCACAGATGCTTTCTCTTAGTGTGTGTAACTCTTTTCTGTTATGTAAAGCTCTTCTATTATTATACCTCCAGTTATTGATTTAGGCTTTGTTACTTCATAAGTTGATGGCATTTTTTGTCTAAAAATGGCCTTTATGGCAAGTGAATCATTTTGATGTTAATCTCTTGTTCTTGTTGGACACAGCGCCAGAGGCGTGATGCTGCCAGGATCAGTATGTGTTAGAGGTCTGTCTCGAGCCTCCGCTAGAAAGTGAGGTTGAATTTGGGGCAGCGTTTTGTGTTGTGCTGATCCGTGACCGGACTGAGCTTTTTCTCTGTTGCCTAAGTTCAGCTTGCTTTCTCCTGAAGCTGGAAACTGTATGATACTGCTTTGTTTCAGGGCACTTTGCAAACCAGTTAATAAATGCTAGGCTTGGAGTTAAAGTGGGCTGGTAGAGCTTATCTGTGCTTGTGCATCCTAGTGTGTCAGGGTAAAGGTAAGGGCATCAGCCTGCATGGGAACAGGCTGCTTAGTCATGCAGTACCGCTCAGCAGTGATTTCGGTCAGAAACGGAGGGCAGTGAGCTGTTGGTTTATGGTCCTTGCAGGTTGAGATGCTGCAGCCTGCACCGTGCGGGCTCAGCTGGCTAATAAGGCTGAGGCTTTTGGTGTAAACCAGAGGGTGGCTGTGAGGGCTTCCTGCCTCCCACACCTCCTTCCATCGGCCTTGCTGCGGTGCCCTGTGAAGGCTGCGAGGTGCCCATGACATTCCCAAATTTGTCTTCACCCTAAGCATTTGGAAGGGATGCAGGGAGGAACCAGGCTTCTAAGTTGCTAACCAGACAGGGTTACTTAATAGCACTTATTCCACATATATTAAGAGCCAGATCAAGATGATCACATATTCCTCCTCTTTCACTAGCAGAACCTATTGCCATAGTTGCATCCAGGCAAAACATCACAATAACGAGTTAAGTTTAGAAATCCAGAGGAATAGCGGCATTGGGATTTTTCCTCATGGAGAAAGGCCAAAACTTCAATGAAAACACTGGAAGAAGTCATTAAAAGGCACATAAATGAACAGAAAATGATATTTTCTAAAAGTTAAAAACTGTTGGAGCTAGGTAAAATGTCAACTTTTACATAGTTTTTCTTTGAAAATATCTTCAAACAATCATTTCAGGAAGGCATGTCTGAGCTGAGCAGGATGTATTAGGATTCATGTGGAGTAGAAAGGTGAAGCTCTTGAGACTGCTTCTGTGGGATGGTCTGAAAGCTTCTTTTTGTTTTTAATATACCTGAAACTCTGAAGATGGGGGTGTTGCTCTGAACTGGTACCAAAAGGGGAACAACCCCTTTATAAAGGTCCAGAAGAGGAGGGAACAACTCATTTTATTCGGTTGAGAGTCAGCATCCACCTCCCATCTGCGACACACCAAGGGAAAAAGTGCCCGTTTCCATTGTTTCCAATATAATGGTAAATGATAAAAGGAGAGATAGGAAATCATGTGAGCAGGGCCGTTCAAGTTTCCAGCCCGTTTCCACAGGCTCGTGAGCTTGGACATGGCTTTGAAGCCAGCTGGCCATAGCCAAATGAAAGTTGTGAGTCTCTGGAGTGTAAACATTGCAATGATTGCCCTTCGCCACATGCAATTAGAGCAGCTGAAGGCACGGCTCAGATATGCTTTTGACAGCAATACAGTTAAAGGTCATGACCTAAAAGCACATCTAAAACCCAGCCCTCTGCCAGCAGTGCAAGTAATTCCTTTCTCCAACCAGCGGACAAAATAGTATGTGGAGCGTAAAAAAATGAATGTGATGGAAGTGCCTGGGAGGGGGGCCTTTACCTCAGTAAGTACTGCGAGGGTTTTCTCCTCCTGTTGGGAGCAAGCCTTTCCCACAGATCCAGAGGGAAAGGCAGCTTTTGTTCAGCTGTGGTGATGCAGTGAGGAGCCGGCTGATGAGGCTTGCAGTCATGACGACAAAGTGATGCCGAAACACCTTGGCCTTGCTCCTCATGGATGCCAAGTCAGGGGAGCACCAAGCACCCACAGCTTTCCTTGACACCAGCACTACTGGTGATGCTCATACTGAGCACACTACTGCTCTCTGGCATCACGATTGTGCAGAGAGAGACATTTGCCAGGAAAAAGTTCAATGGAGGTGGAGTTTTATGCTTTTGTCTAGCACCTTTGTTGTGTCCTTACACTGGATATTTCCACATTCTCTAACCTTACGTTCTAAGCATGCTGTGGGCTGGAGATACCTCCTCTCCTGGCTGTTCGTTACCAGCAGGATCATTTTATGCAGCACAGTTGGAATTTGAGAGCCACTGGCAGCCTGACCACATCGACTGCAGGAGACCACGCTGTGTCCCCTCCTGGTGCAGCAACGATATTGGATAATTGATTGTTTTTTTTCTTTCTCTGGTTTACTCCTGTCTTTGAATAGGCTTCCTAAATGTACATATAAAATCATCAGTTAGAATTTGTGGATTGATGAACTAAACAACAGATATTTTATTTTTTCCTGATGCCTGGACCTCAGGGAGAGTGTCCCTGACTTACAGTTGTCAAACACTTTCTGTTGTCAAAATGTCAGCCTGGACTGTCTTCTTTGCCATTTTGTGTCGCATGTATGATGTTCTCAGGGCAAGTGACATTGAGGTGGACCCCTGCAGGAGGCTCAACCCTAATGCTCTTTGACTGGGCAGTTATTTTGTTCCCTGGAGTGACCCTCTGGGGCTGGGGATGTTGGAAATGCTCCTCAGTGCGGGGGCTGCAGCATCGGGAGCCCCAAGCACCCCGGTATTATTATCGGTCCAAAAGAGCAGTCAGTATATGATAACGTGGCTGCAAACCCTCAGTGCCATCTTTATAGCATAAAGAGAACAAAATTGTTCTGAAGGCGTTTTCTGTGAACTGCCACCTATTTCGCAGAGCCAAGCGTGCTCTTTGTGTCTGCTGAGTGGAAGTGGAGGTCAGCGAGATAAAAGCGAATGCATAGCGAGTAGCAGGTAAAAACAAACACCGAAAGGAGGCTGTCAGAGCTAATACAGAGCCTTGTTGCACGTTGAATAAAGCTTTTAAGAGTTTATCTATTTTGCTTGGGGCAAACAGTGCATTTTGTTTCTGGTTTGCAGTGAGCATAAGCTTTCAAAGGTTAAATAGAGAGTATTAGGTTATGGTAAGTGGTCATCAGAGGCTTGTTTTGCAATCATGGCCTGTTAAATTGTTTACTGAGCCTTATAGGTAGATCCTTCTGATGCTGAAGTGAGTCTTAATTCCAGTTCACCTCCTTCTGGACATGAGCTTTTCAGAAAACCTGGGAAGAGAACCATGAAGGTTAAGATGCTTCATATAGCAGGCCACAGATAGTGAACTGTCACTGCAAACATACTGGTCACCCCTGTAAACTTTTAGCATTTTGTGTATCTTGGCATGTTTTTTTCCAACCTATCCTCCAACACTTTCCCTCCTTAATAAGGAAGGCAATTAATTGTAAGTCTGGTAACAGAGAACAAGGCTTTCAGATACTCCATTTGGACATTTTCAGCTGTATAAAAATAGTGTATTTTAAGACAAAGTATTTTAATCTCTTATTTTCCTTTTCAACCCAGCTTCTAGGTTCAGGATGCCTAAAACACAGCCCGTGTGTCCTAGAGGACAGCCCACAGATGCTGTGGGAACAACAGGGAGATCGATGCAACTGGAGCTTGGGCACCGAGGGACTTCCAGCAGCCTCCTGAGGCAGGCAGGGCCAGAGTCCCTTGTATTTGCACAGCGATGCTCAGTTAATCTTCATAGAAGAGTGATGTGCATTTGTATGGAAGTCAGGTGGTGCTCGGGCAGCCTGCCATCAGGGGACCTTTGTGTATGTGGCTTATTGGGTTTGCAGAACTCTTTGCAGGATTTCCATGTGTATGAGACCTGGTGCCAGGACTTGACAGTAAGTCCTCAGATAACCTGTGCTGTCAGATAATCCAGGCAAAATGGATTCCTGGCAGTGCCAGGAACTGCTGGAATACAGGAGCAGGCTGCTGGGGCGAGCAGGAACACAAGTACAGGAGCAATGAAGGGAGCTCACAGAGTAAAGTACTAGGGCAAAAGGTGCTCTGGGATAAATCCCCTTTTGTATTACCTCCACATGTCTATAACCTGATCTGCTGCCATGCTCCAGGTTGTTTTGTGTTTCAAATAATTTGTGGATTACACTGTGAACAGTGTACCATACCTTTATAGTCTATAGCTCTGTGTTGGACCTGTGGCACAAGAAAAGGTTTCAAGTTTCTCTGAAAAGGTGGTCGGGTCTGTGCTGCCATTATGGGGCAGAGATGGAGCACAGAGATGCACAAACCCATTCATACCAAGTAGAAGTTAAAATCATGACACAGAAAGTGTGGAAGTTAATGAGGAATTATATTTGTATGCTCACAAAGAAAAAGATGCATCAGAAAATAGTGACACAGAAGCATGTGATTAAAGTTTGAGATAATGTCCTGCTGGTATTACTTGCAGGCAGGACTCCTGTGTTTTATAGTGGAAAAAATGCTTTTTAAAAATAATAAAAATAAAAAGAAAACAGTGGTGATACAGAAAAGATAGTTGGCAGGAGATTGTTGTTTACTTTCTGTAACAGCCACACATTAGATGGCTTCACATTTGGTGTTTAACTCAAGTTTACTCTTATTTCAATAATAAGCAGTCAGTTCCCATATTTTGGAGGGCCTGTTCTGCTTGAAGGCATGCAGCGTGTCCCCTCCTCGGAGTACTCAGTTGTTAGAATGCTCAGTTTGTCAGGACTGGTTGGCACATGGCTGGCCTCTATGTTCATCCACCAGGAGAAAAATACGAAGCTGACTACACTGCCAAATAAAAGGGAAGTTGAGTTTATTGCTGTGAAAAGGTGTTAAGTTAAGCCATCTGACCTGATTTTTTTTTTTTTGTTTCCCTGTATTTTTACATCCTCCCAGCTATCTAAGTTAGTGAGGAAGAGCTTGCAGAGGCTGTGATTTTTCTCAGTTGCTGGCAGCGATGTGAAGCTAAGAATTTTCCTTAAACTTCCCCAGAGGAGATTCTGGTGCTGGGGACACATTTAGCCTTTTGTTGAGGAGGCATTTTTGTCATTGAAGGAACACACATTCGCTGCAGAGCAATGCTCCCTCCCTATGCAAGTGCTAAGCCTGCATGGCCAGAGCAGCCAGAGGCATGCTATGGTGAGCCTGCCTATGCAAAATCTCTCCTTGCTGAGATCTTAGCCCTTCACGTGTCCTCTGCTAATATTTGTTTTGAAATGATGCTTTGTGTCAGCTGCCACAGCTTGGTGCCACCATGGGCTGTTCTCAAGTCCGGACTGCTTTCCGGCCGGTGTGAAGTGGCCTCTGCTGCCTGACGGGAGCTGTTGACTGGTACTGATAGTTTTTGCTGGGAACAAACATAGCAATGAGCCAACTGCGATGGCGATACAGACGTGATTTCTGACAGCCCTTGGATATGTTTTCCAAATGCCAAAGCCAGTGAACTATTTGAACTGAGATCTCAGAGAGCCTCTACACAGATACTACAGAAAAAGACTCATTTTTTTGTTGTTGTTTTTGGGATAATCTGGTAGTCAGCAGGCTGTGAAGGTTTGAAGAGAAAGTGCAGGTGCGATCAGTGGGTTGGGGTGTCACCTATAACACATAGCTGCATGGATGTTAATGCCTTAAATGTATTAAACATATCCTCTACCAGTACTCTAGTAATGTTCTTCCTACTACTGCAGATTTATCTGCAGGTTGTGATGTTAGGAAAAATGACTTTTCCTAGTGCTGTCTTCTGACTGCATTGCTGAGTTTCTCTTGAAATGACAATTTGTCTAATCATCAGAAAGCTGAATTTTGATAAATACTCCTTTCAGCATTATGGCTGGCCATGTAGTTATGCCAGTTCTCTCACTTCCTTCCTTAAGGAAAATATTAATCCATACATTTTAGTTTAGGATTTTATGTATTTAGGAGAAAGACAGGAGAAAATAACAGCTGAGCTAAGGCTAATGCTTCCAGCTTAGATTTTTTTTTAGGAAGGAACACACAGGTTAATAATGCCCAGTTATTCTCTATTGCTGTCAGTAGTACAGACAGCAAAGTCTTATTTTCTATGGTTTCAAACTCAAAAGGGAGGGTAGAGTGAAGCTCACAGGCACAGTTAGGCCTGAAGAGGAGTTCTGAGTTGGAAGTTGTCTGTCCAGAGGTCCAGACCTCCACTAACCTCTCGTGGTCTCTTCTCCTTTTTCATAGGCAACATCTTTGTGGTCAGCTTGTCTGTCGCAGACCTTGTAGTGGCAGTGTATCCGTACCCGCTGATCCTGAGTGCCATTTTTCACAATGGCTGGACCATGGGAAACGTCCACTGCCAGATAAGTGGGTTCCTGATGGGCCTAAGCGTCATCGGGTCCATTTTCAACATCACCGCCATCGCGATCAACCGCTACTGCTACATCTGCCACAGCCTTCGGTATGATAAGCTCTTCAACCTGAAGAACACCTGCTGCTATATCTGCCTGACCTGGCTGCTCACCGTGGTGGCCATCGTGCCGAACTTCTTCGTTGGGTCCTTGCAATATGACCCCCGGATTTACTCCTGCACCTTTGCCCAGACGGTGAGCACGTCATACACCATTGCAGTGGTGGTGGTCCACTTCATTGTCCCACTGTCCATCGTGACGTTTTGCTACCTGCGGATCTGGATTTTGGTGATTCAGGTCAAACACCGGGTGAGACAAGACTGCAAGCAGAAGCTCCGAGCAGCTGACATCCGGAATTTCTTGACTATGTTTGTGGTTTTTGTCCTTTTTGCTGTGTGCTGGGGACCATTAAACTTTATTGGCCTTGCTGTTTCAATTAATCCTTCCAAAGTTCAGCCACACATTCCGGAGTGGCTTTTCGTCCTGAGCTATTTTATGGCCTATTTTAACAGCTGCCTCAATGCCGTGATCTATGGGCTGCTTAACCAGAATTTCCGAAAGGAGTACAAAAGGATACTGTTGACACTCCGGACTCCCAGGCTGCTCTTCATCGATGTGTCCAAGGGGGGGACAGAAGGGCTGAAAAGCAAGCCATCTCCAGCAGTAACGAACAACAACAACCAAGCTGAAATACACTTATGAGCCAGAACAGCAGCACTATTTATTCTGTGTTACCCTTGTACATATAATATATAATCCTGTTTACCTGTGCATTTCGCAGCCGATGTTGCTGGACCCCAAATGGCCACCCCCTTCTCATGCAAGGAAGGAATCTGGTACTTTTAATGCTCAGCTTATCACCGTGACATCACGGCTTTGAGTAAGGATTTTAAGAATGGAACAACTGTCCTTTACCTTTTTTTTATTATTTTATTTTATTTTATTTTCCTATGCCATCATTCACTGTGTGCCTAATGAATTGCTTTGGTTGCTTCTGCAACAAGCATGCTAATACTCTCAAAAAGAGAAGTGTTCAGAGTGCATGGAAAAATGCAGCTATATTTGAAATGCAACCTGCAAATTTGCTATGTAACACAAACCAACTGTTCTCACCTCCCTCTGAATTCTGTTCTTTAGCATTAATATAACCCAAATTACAGTAATCAAAGTGTAAACTGCATGAGTTCGTATCTTTTCAGTTAGGTAAGTAACCGTGTTAGCCAGCAGACATACACATGAGCACAATGACTTCCACTGCGTGTGTGTTTGTTTTCCTTTTTCCTTCTATTACAGCTTAGTAGCTAGCCTGGGCTAAATGCAAGGCAAATAGAAGCCAGACCTAGTGAGTGTCTGATGTGCTCATTTTAATTGAATCTCTACAGATATTAAGTACCCTTGCACTCTCCTTCCAGTCCATGAATAAGAGTATATAGCACATGACATAATCTAATTGCAGGAAGATACTTGGAGCCTGATTCTAATTTAGGCAGTGTCCTGCCATGGCCAGCATTCGTTCCAAACATCTATCAGAAGTCCCTTCTGCATGAGCATCATAAAAAAGATGAACATAGCAGAGTCCTATCCACTTAATGCAGATGCAGGCTTTTAATAAAAGAAGAAGACTGAGTTCCGGTGGTATTTGCACTTGGCCATGAAGGCAGAAGGGGAAGGAAGTTTTTGTTCCAAATATCTTCCCTATTGCCCACCATATAACATGGATTTGATGGGGAAAAAGAGTGGAGAATTTTATTCCATTTTGTTCACAGGCGAAGCAGTGATTAATTCATGGGAGTTGGGAGAAGATAGCTATGTAAGCATATTCACGCATCAGTTCTCAGTTAAAACCTGAACTCTGTTATCTTTGTCATTGGAAACCATGTCCTGAAGTGCCGAGAAGGCCAGTATCACATCAGAAACAAGCACAGGGGCAGAGATAAGGCTGTTTCTTTAATGGAGTGTGTGTAGGGGGGCTGTTTGCTGTCTGTAAATACGACTTTATTTTTCCTTTGATCCATTGTGAATTCAACTCCTTACAGTTTTAAATGAGCAGAACCTGCTTTGAAACAGTCCCATTAAATCAGCAGATAAAACTCGCCTGGTGCAGCTCTGTCTTCAAGCTAACAAGCCTGGCTTGGTGCTGGTGTACCAGGGGGCACAGCGGGAGCTGCACAAGGGATGGGAACAGGTCTGAGCCCCGTGGGTGTAATAAGGACAGCAGCCGGCCTGCTCCTGATCAAAGAGTGCAGCCTTCTCCCAGTGACTTAAGGTACTGATTGTAGTCAGAGCAGGTTCACAGGGCCGAGCCTTGAACCTCAGAGATCCTTTGTGGTAGCGCACGGGTGCCTCGAGATAAAAGTAGGCAGGATTTACAAAAATCCCTCGGCAGGCTAAGTGCCTAATCCTTAGCAAAGGTAAGCCATTTGTGTATTGCTCGTTGAAAGCATCTTGTTGCTGAACGTCCCTCCTGGTGAATAAAAGTTGAAAGAAATTAAGTCCCTTTATGGATCAGGCCAAGAAACACTGCACGGCGCATTGCTTCAGTGCAGCATTTGTGCTGCCCTGTGGCAAAGGTTGCTGCGATGCGAGCAGGTCTCTGTCTTTGCAGGGCGCCCTGGCACTTCATGACGTTTTCAGACTTGAACATCTCTGCAACTTCAGATGATTATTGTTTTAAAAGGCACTGCAGCCAGCATCCCATAATAGGAATCAAGCTGAGTTCTGTTTTGGCCTCTTGATCTGCCTGAACATGGCCAAATAAAGGTATATTGACCCTCAGAAATAATGTGGTCTGTTTGCCTTCCAGCAAAACCAGTCTGGATGAATTCACACCAATCTGTTCAAACAAGGATGTTTCAAGTCAAACTTGGATAAGACAAGTGCAGAGAGGCAGCTGTAGCTGCAGTCAGTGCCATCGCCCAAGGAGATGTCCCCTGTGCTGTGACCAGTCCTCAAATTAGTTTGTAATTAGCCACAGCAGCATTAGTCTGAATCACATTAGCAAATAATTTTATCTGTTCAGCACCAACCCAAGCCAAGTACACTCCTTTCAGACAATCATGAAGGATCCTTTACAAGTTTGCCAAATGTCTCATAATCCCCCCACTGCTGGGGTTTCATCCTATGGATCCTTGCCTTTCTAACTGAATGTTCAATGCAGGCATATGTGGTATTTTTCCTTTTTTTAAGCTTGGATTTGCACTATTTCTTATTCAGGCTCCAAAGTAACAGCCAGTGAGCGTTTGAACTGAGCTGGGTAAGCCACAGAGGTCCCAAACTGGCATGCGGTAGGAGCTTCTGCTGGTGCCTGGTGGGAAAAGGAGCAAGAGGAGCACCACAAGCATCTCCCAGGGGCTCGCAGAGTCCCTGCTGAACTGAACTATGCAAAGTGATGGGGCACCTGCCTCTCTTCTACTGGCTTTGCAGGGGACAAAGCACCTGCTGCTGTGAGGTGGGTGCCCTGCTGCCACCCCACGGGCTGGGGACGGGTCCTGCGATGGGCTCTGGCCATCAGACAGCACCGAGAGCTTGCCCCGGCACAACCCGTTCAGAAGCGTTTTTGGAGTCCCAGCGGGACGATTCAGCTGGCACGGCTGAGTTCCTCAGCTAAGTCCTCCTGGGGTTGGGATCTGCAATACGAAACATTAAGAGCAGGGAATGTTGGCTTCAAACAGAAAACACTGTGCCATTTGCTAGCACTTTGATACAGAGATAGTACTTAGGATAGGGTAGAATAGATTTTTATACTGAATTATTTTAAGAATACCTGAGCAGCTCCTTATTTTTATGTTAAGAAATGGTTAACAGGGTACAGAAAGTTTATTTTGTTAACATTTGTTTACAGAAAAAGGGAGGTGTGTCTTAAACTGTGAATCCTGAGCAGAGTCAGTTTCCCCGTGAGAATCTAGCTTTAATCCAAATTTTAGTTTTCAAGGAGATCCCACAGCTTAAACTATACTCTGCCAATTCCACCTGTTGCATACCCCACCTTAAGTCTCAGAAATAGCACTGACCTCTCCTATAAATAGGATTTACATCACTTGCTATGGATTTGATCTGTCCTGAATACTCAAGTCTAGCCCCAAACCCTAAAATTGCTGTAGAGGATGCCAACTTATGGAGAGATGGCATTGCTATGAAGTGAGATGAATCTCTTGCCATGAAGAAATACTTTGGGGTGTTGCTAATGAATGTTGTTTAATCTATTTAAGAGGAATGTAATTGGTATATTTATATGTGAATATATATTGCATATACTGTTTCCACTTTGTCATTTGATTAAGAAATCTTCAGTATACTTCCTATTGATGTTTTTTGTTCCCTTTACCTGTTAAAACTGTAATAAATCTCCCATTGGACTGCTTATTGATTTTTCTCTTTGCAGTTATTTTTTAATAAATACTTGGAACAGCTTGGGTTTTGTTGACTACCAGAAAGCAGATTGAATTGACATATATAATTGGTTAAAATAGAGATTGAGTTCAGGCGTACGTCGGATTCATGAGTTTTTCTTCCAGCCACCTGTAAGCCAGCAGCCTGATGCACTGCAGTCATCCTCTTCATGGAGGAAGCTCTCTTTGTGTTGTCTCATCACTGTGTGTCCCTCCAAGGCCCTTTGCCTTTCTCGTGTTTATGTTCTGCAGCTATGAGATTGTGGGTTGCAGCCTGCTCCTTTTTTTATAAGCCATTCCCTGACCACTCAGGAAGGGCTCTGCAAAAACCCTGCTGTGGCTGCATTTTTATTTTAAAAATCAGACAGTATCAAATGTGCTTCTTTTGGGCTAGTATTTCAAATTTGGGCTTGTGATCAACTTGTGTTATGCTCTGAAAATAAATATTCGAAATACTTCTGAAAAGGCAATTAGACTGGAGTTATTAAATCATCAGTAAGGTCTTAAGAGAGCATTGGCTTTTGTTAAGAAAAACAGATCCTAAATTAGTAAATTACTTATCAGGGAAAGCAGATCTCTGTTCTTGAAAGAAATGTGGCATCTAGCAATTAGCTTCTACTGAGCTGTCTACAGAGAAATACAGACTTTCATTTCCTTAACATTTCTTCCATATTTTAGGCACGCTGAGTGTTCATTGGAGGTGTCTGACTGCTCCTGTTCTGTTGGCAGGACTGTGCAGAGGCTACTGGGTTCTCAGTGCTCAGTCTCAAAAGCTAGAGATGAGATTGCACTGGTTGGAAAGTGGAAAAAATAAATAAACATAGAAATAGCTGTTGTCCTTGCTGCCTGCGAAGGAAAAGCAGCTTTTCATTGCAGCAGCAGGATAAACATGAAAACTATCACATGAAAACCATGGTTTGCCTCTGTCTCGTTGGTAAGTGGTTATCTTGCTCTAGCAGATGCAGAATACAATGTCCCCTTCATTGCATTGCCTCAAGCTCACAATTTTGAAATGGGCTTATAAAATTTAAAAAATAAAAAAGGGGGAGGAAAAAAAAAGTCAACACTTGAAAATAAACATGGAAATACGCCCGAAATGTGCAAAACTCCTCTTTAAAATTGGCTTGCAAGGTGTTAATTCCTACTTCATCACTGACGAGGCTGGACTTGGGGAAAAGACATAAAGGTAAGTTCCTGATGGAAGGAAGCATGTTTTGATTGTGGTTTTTGCTGCATTCATGCAGTTCTTCAGCTAATGGGTCCTGTCTATAGGTCACAGCAATTTTATTTCCAGGCCAACTTGGCTCGTGGTATTTGGTTGAGGGTCTCAGTGCCACTTCCAAGGCAGGGTTGATGGAGTACAGATAGTACACACATTCAGTCACAGCTGCAGCTGGAGATCTCTGTTCGATTTACTACACAGAGAGTGCCTTGCTCCTGTTTCCTAACCACACGCTGTGTGTAATCACCCAGTGGATTACAGACAATATTTGCTCTACATGTCAGTGTGACATCAGGAGTGTCAGTGACCATGGTTCAAACATAAATATACACATGTATTTGTTACTTAATTTACAGTTTTGCTTTTTAAATATTGCTATGAGCGTATTTCAATACAGGCCAAACTCCTATTGAAAATAGGTTGGGCAGTTTAAATTCTGAAAACTCATGCAGCTCTACTGAGAAGCAAGTTTGATCAAGAAAGAACTCCACTGAGCTCCACAGAATAGCACTGAGTTTTTCTTTTAATAATAAAACCATCTGCAGTAACACAGATACCAAAGCTGGTGCTCTAACTGGAACATGCAGGACGATTACTCGAACAGCCCACAAGCCAACACAGAAACAAGATGAGGTGCAGCTGCAGCACTGTGTAGTAACAGCTGAGAATTGCTGTTAAAACAGAAAATTGCTGAACAGGAGCAGGCTTGTTGAACAAACAAGGAGTGCTGTTTGTTCCATGACATCCCAGGGCAGTACTACTACTTATTTTCCAAGAGGTATATCTGTTGCTTCCCCTGTGAAACTTGCAATGCTCAGCGATGCAACGTGCTGAAAAAAAGATTTTATGATAGCTGAAGATCCCCAAATGTCTGTACATGTAGTGATCCTAGAGCACCCTTGCACTTGCTCGTACCTGCTATTTCTGCCATGAATAAATTGAACTGTCTGTCAGAAGTGAGGTGATGTTATTTATGTACTTGCTAGAAAGTATAGTAGCTGGGAGATAAAACACAGCTATAAAAGACAAGAGATGCCATAATTCAACTCCAGGATAAGATCTCACTCATAGTGACTATTTGGAAATCAATATTTGTCCTAATGCATTTACTCCCAAGTTTATAATTTATATTGTGAAGCCAGTCAATAAAGAGCTGCTGCATATGTATTTAGAATTTTATCAGCAAAATGTAAATTACAGGGCCTAATGCAATACTTCTTACTATAAAAGCCCTGAGATAAGAAATGCAGAATGGGCTCTTGGAAGAACTCTGTGATGAGATATGCAAATGTTTTCCTTGGTGGTAAGATCTGTAAAATGTGTACTACTCATGAACTACATTTGTGAATGGAAGCTCCATAATATCGTTAACTGAATTTTCATTTTGCAATGCTTGTTTATGATATCCATTATTCAGATGTTATAAGTAAAGCATTGCACAGCGGAGATAGAATTTACAGTATGAGGTCAGTTTCCAAAGCAAAAAGGGGTGGTCTGAACCATTAATTTAAATATGTTTCCATGTGATCTCCCAAGCATGTTATCCCGATAAGGTTTTTAACTCAAATAATAACTTCTAAGAGGCCAGGGAAACTTTAATGTCTTTGAGATTAGAGGCAATGGCTGTGCAATCACTGCTTGCTTAGATTGCCTCTTAAATAGTCTGAGCCATCAAACCATAGTATAAATCTTTCCAGTTGAAACACCATTTATTCTGTACGTAGAATATTTTATAGGTAACACACTTAATAAATTGTGGTTTATTGCATTTGTAAATTTATTTAAAATGTGTAGTTTGTAATTTTGTGGTCTATTGTAATTGTAAATTCTATCTGCACTGTGCTCTTCTGCTGTGAACAAACTATGGAACTTCCTTGGAATTCAGCTGCAAAATTTATCGTTTCTTGAACTGTAAGCAGGTTGCTTTGCCTTGAGGTAGGGTTTCCAGTGATTTAGATAAGAGTGTAGTATAGAGGTATTAATCTGTCATCAAAATAAAACCACCTCTTGGGTGAAAAGTGGCAGCTGTTTTTCAATTATTTTTTCTTAGAAAGCATTAAAAAAGAAGAGCAGAGCAATTTGCTGGAAAGAAATTAAAAATGTCATCTATGTTTCAAATGAGAGAGGAATGTATGGAGGGGCTGTACATACTCAACCTGGGGCCTGGCCAGGACGAGGAAGTTAATGAGGTTTTAATATAAAAAAGAACCCTGGGGTTTTCATGGTGCTGGGGCACATGCTCAGCAGCACCTCCAGCTTCGCCTCACTCCTCGTGGATTTCCCCTTGGGTCCATGGCCTGCCAGTGCCAGGCTTGTTAAGATGAAGCAGACCATGTTTTGCTTTAAAATCTATTTGAATAAACTATGTTGTAAGTAATAAAGCACAATCAAAAGTGCACTGCGTGGTGATGAAGAATTAGCACTTAAGGCAATACAGTAAATAAAGCTAAAGAAACGTACAGGAAAGTGGAGAGTACTTCTGGACTTGTTAGGTACACAAATGTGTTGGTAATTGATATGAAACCAGTTAGATATATATATTTTTAACAACATCTTACTTTCTAATTATTTTGAAATACTTAAAAACAACCATTTCCAACACTACTGTTTTATTATTCATTAATTTATTTATTTTCCAGCCCCCCTTGCAGCATGCTGTCACTCCTGCCGTGTGAGCCTGGTGCAGCAAGTGACAAGGAATTTCTCTGAGCTTCTCCAGCAGGAGAAAACACTTCAGAAAAGGTGGCCACCATCATGAGAGCCCCTCAGAGGTGAAGATAAAATGAAGGGAAATTTTTATTTATTTTTGATCTGTTCTTAGGACTGTACCAGGGCTGCCCAGCTTGACGGGATCAGCTGTGGAGCCCGCTCCTCTAGAATATGGAGATCTTCCAACGATTCACAGCCAGATCCCGATGAAAATGCTGCCCCTCTTTCTCCTGGCACTAATTTAGTTGTAAATAAAACCAACTGGCCCTTGTCAAGTGCTCCTGAAGGAGCAGTAGGGATGGAGGCCTGGTGCAACTGGGCTGGTCAGTGCTGAGGGCTGCACCTGGGCAGGTGGTACCCAACCCCACCTGTTTAAATTGCCCTGAGGAGAGACTTTTCCTCCTCTAGCAGATGGAAAGAAGGAAAGTGTGGGTCTGTGGGGTAGCTGTTGTGCCCCTTCCAGCATGCCTGGGTCACAGAAGGGACCCTGGAGCATTGTGGTGGGGTTTGGCACACTGAGGTTTTGCTGGCATGGATTCACATCGTGTCGTGATGGAGACTGGACCCGGAGAGAAACCCTGCTGAGGTAAGAAGGGGTAATCATCCCCAGGGGCTGGGGTGCTGGGGGAGGTGAGGTGCTGTGTTTTGGGAGCTGTGGTGGGAAGGCTGAGCTGGCTCACTAGGGCTGGGTTTGCCTTTGTGAGGGTGACCGTGGTGGGAGAGGTGAAAGGTTGTGGCTGGCAGTGTTCCTGCTTGCTTTGTGTTGTGCTTCAGTGCCCTCCTTGTGCCATTATCTTCAAGCCCTGAGGGCATTTCTTCCCCCACAAGGCTCTTTACAGTATCCTAGACCAGAAACTACCCTCTTCATTCTTCATTCTCCATCTTCCAAGTAATGGATAGGACGCACTGTAGTAGCTCTCATCAGCAGGCTGCTGCCTGCAAGCTAGCCCTGAAACATCTCCCTTTAGATTTCAGGACAGGCCCTAGCCATGCTGTTTTCTTCATTGTGTAGAAACTTATATAGTTTCTATATACACACACCCTGGGTTTCCCAAAAGGGATCAATACTAATCGTAAGTAACAAAGCACTGACTGTATAAAAGTTTTGATTTTTTCTTCATGGTACTTCAGAGCAAAAGGAAAATGTGCCAGGGGTTGATAATGCTTCCCTGCCCTTGGGGAGACGTGTCACACTCACTGGTTTATCTTGTTTATTTTGACATTTTACTGCCTTAAACTGCTCTGTAACATAAAAATACATGCGGAGTGGTTACAGGTGAGGTCTTACAGGTTCACTTATACTTGAACAACTGAAAAATCAATAAACTGCAAACAACGAAAAAATGTTCTTTCTGTGCATGTAGAGGAGGGATGGTATTTTTATTTTTACTGAGGAAATACTAGATAATGAAATCAGGGAATGCAGGGATTTGCACTCTGCATGTTAGTCATTGGGGAGTGTAAAAGGAACTTTTTCTTAGCTGCCATACAGTAGTTTTCCCTCTGCTTTTTTTTTTTTTTTTTTTTTTTTTTTTTCTCCAATAGGGAAGGGAAAAGCTAGTTTTTGTGGCACAGAACTGCACAGGAAGAGGATTTGGGGGTTGATAATAGAGAAATTGAAGGATTCCTATTCTCACTGTGTTTAAAAAAGCAATGCTTGTGCAAGATGAAAAGCAAGATGGGTCCTGCTGGCTGGTCTGTGTGAGTCCAGTTCTGCAGCAAGGCTGGGAACTGCTCAGTGCCTTCCTGCATCTGGCTTGGTAAGAGCTCAAAAATGGAGTGCTACTCCCCTGCTGATCCCCTCTGTACAATGGAGGGCTTTGGCAGGCTTTATTCCAAAAACGGAGTAAAGAGTTTGCTTCTAACTTTTGGTGCTCAGGCTGATAGTGTCTTTCAAGATGCCAGACCCTTCCCCTGCTCTAATCTGATTCTAGATTTTTGGAAAGAAAGGAATAGTTTTTACGATGCCCTATGAGGATTTCTTGCAAGTTCTTGTAACTGATTACTTGCTTTGGAGCATGTTTGTGGGTAGTCTTTTGAAGAATTACTAATACATGCAGGTGACCTCTTTGAAAAGGCACTGAGCTGGGCTGGAGTGGCAGAGTTATTGATAACAGCTGGGAGGGTAACAATCTCTTGATCTTCATGCTTCACTAAACAGCCTGTGGGTAAGGAATGAATGTCACCTCTCCGAAACTGCAGTAATTTGGGGCTGCCATGTATGGTACTTATTACAAGCTGGGATGGATGTGGGTTGGCCTGATAGCAGTTTCTATAGGTTTCTTCAAACTGAATATTTGTTGTGATTTGGTCACAACTTGGCTTCCTCGTTGTATAGACACTTTAAAATTCAGCTTTTTTTGAGCCAGTTGAGTGAAATAAATACCAAGCACAAATGTCTGGGTTCAGAGCTTTCAGCTGAGAGTTTTGTCTCTGTGTTAAAACATAAATTAATATTAGCCATTAAACATTTCTGCTGCTAATTAAATGGACTATTTGTTACGCGTAAATCATTCATATTTCACTTTGCAGCCAGATGAAATTTCATTAAGATCCCAAGTAACAGAAGGGGGAGCAGCAGCAGCTATTGTTTTGGGGTATTTTGGGGGTTAGTTTATTATATTGCTATCTTGTTCTGAACAATAAATACTTTAATGATATATCTAGTAGAATTCAATTCTGTTTTGATGGTGATGTTAGGATGATAAATAGCTCAGCAGAGAAGAGTAAATTAGAACTGAGCTCAGAGGTGACACTTGGATCTTTAAGTCCATAGTTTCTTTTGTCATTATAGGGAGACATAAAAATTACAAGGACACATAAAATGACCTAGATAGCTTGTATACAAGCCTGTATGTCAAATTTACTACATATCAAACACATGGATTTAAACTGCAGTTTCTTTTTGATCAATACTGTAAGGCTCCTTTTTCCCAGCATCTGTTCTCATTGCTTTTTACTTGGTAGCTGGCATTGCCTTTGGTTTTCTGTTTTGTGTAAACTTGAAGAGAGGATGCTGCCTGATAGCTGGAGCAGAGGACTATAAGCAGGGGTGACAAATCAGGAGATCTTGTTTCTGTTCTTGCCCCTTTCTCACATGGTTTGTGACCTTGAAATGTAGTGTGCTACAGTTTTTCCCTTTGGTATGAAGGTACAATTAATTACACTGCAAAGCACTGAGGATGGGACAATTAACGTTTATCTAAGGGAATTGCACAATGATTAAGCCTTAATTTGCTGTATGATTTCTTTCTCATTAACCCTGCTGAAGCAGGAACTTTGAAATTAAAATCAAATGTGAACATCATTCCTGTTAAGGGTAGAGGACTTGAATAAGCCAGCTGAGACGAGGCTTTGCAGGCACCTTGTATTAACAACCTTGTATTAACAACCTGGGACAAACCCCAGGACTGGATGTACAGCTTGCTGCATTAATGTGGTCCTCCCATTTTTCAACTGATGTCCTTTGGGAAGGGTAGGGGAGTGGATAATGTGTGTGGGGGGGGGGGGGGGGGAGGGGGGACACCACACAACCAAACACCATGTGACAGAAAAACAGTCACCAAAGGAACAGAGCCAGCTGAGTATTGAGATCTGGTCTTCTAGCTGATGATTTTCCCCTGAACCTGGTGTATGGAAGGCAGAAGTGTGTAACTTACTAATGCTTTGTGTCTAGGTTGGATATGAAAACCCCAATAGCTTGGGAGGATAGTAACTTGTTAACATCGGCTGCGATAATGGGCAGGTTATCCTGGCAGAACACTTAGGGATGTTTCTGGCCACTGCCACCATTCAAGTACCCAGATGAGGTCTGTGATGTGCCCAGTCTTGAAAGGAGCAGGATCCTTTGTCTGTAACACAGCAAAGGCTGAGATCAATCAAAAATGGGAGAAAAGACAGACCAGATCTGTGTGCCATGCTTAATTTGATTAAATGTGTAATTATCAGTAACACATTAGAGTCCAGCCAAGCTAATTCATAATATCCCTTATAATTTGTTGAGCTGTTCTAATGCAGTCATAGGACTGACTTTATTCTGTTTGTTTGTACTAGTGTGTACTGTCTATTTCTGGTATATGCACTCTATCTTAATTGAGCCTGTTCTTTTGGTGAAAACAATTAGCAGTCATGGGACACTGTCAGATTCTCTGCAATGCTGTTTGGCACACTAAGTAATTTTCTCTCCTAAAATCGGGTCATGCATATGTATTTGTGGGTTAAATTCCTTCTGTAAGAGTAGTAGGCAGAAAATTGTAGAGCTGACCTTTGTTTCCCTGCAGAGTGAATGAGGCTAATTCCATGGAAAGGTGTGGTTACACCGATGTAATGCTAGTGCAGGAGGTGAACTATCCTAACCCAGAATGACTTTTTCATTAGTTAGTAATTAGGACTTTTAGCCTTCTGAATTTACACTAATGGTAACAAAAATGGAAATGAGAAGTGATCTAATGTTGCCAGTGTAATTAGTTAAAAACAACTGATATTAGATTTCTATAGGAGTTGATTTTCAGATAAAAATGGAAAATATCCATAATTCTTTGGAAAAAGAATTCTTAGCTGGCATGAGACTAGGGATTAAGCTGGAATAGATGTGCAGAAGCAGCAGCCCTTTTAAGAAAGCAATGAAGGAGCTCTAGTCTGTGATGCTGGAGGCCAGTCTGACTGAACCGATTCCTTCTGGTATTGGAAAAAAAATTTCCTTACTCTACAAACCTACTTTGTCTGAATTAGATATCCTCAAATGTAATTGTATTTACAGAGAAATCAGAAATGCTTTATTTATAGATGATGCACCAAGCTGCTGTGTGAGCTGATGATGCATTAGTGTAGATGCAAAATTGCATCTTCTGTTAGAGTGAGAACCTACCAAAGTGAGGCATAACTTGTTCTAGAAGAATATTTCATTTCTTGTCACAATTAACTGGAAAATCCCATGTGCATTTCTTCAGTTCATTAGCTAGGCTAAGCTGATATTGCTGGTAATTTACTGCAGGTGGATTTTGTGTAGATGAGACAGGATATATTAGGGCTAAATGTTTTGAAGACTGGATCACAGGTACAGTGAAGTTAAATATTCAGTTGTTGAATATCTGTTGGCTTTCATTATTCAGGAAGATACCTAGAGCATTTGTAACAATCCTTTCCTAAGTGATTTAATTGTTTTCAGGACCAGTCAGCTGTCTGAAATTCCACCTAAGTACCCATGCCTGGTGTTTATTAGAGCTGGGTTCAAGCAAGCAGATTTGTTCAGCACCATTCTCAGCTCTTTGCAGTGTGCCTTCAACACCTGCCTCCCCCAAATCCTTGTCACTGGGGCACAGGTGATTCAGTGCTCAGATGTGGCCATGAAATTATGTGTGCCAGTGGGTTAGGCAAGGATCCTGAGAAAAGTGAGCCTGAGCTGAGACCTGTCCTACCTCAGCACTGTGCTAGGCTGGTTCTGAGGATCTTTGGTTAGAGCCTGCCTTTGGCTCTAGCTGAGGTACCTGAATATTATTGCTATGCCAGCAAAGAATAATAACATGGGATTTTTTTTTTCTGTGAAGGATTGTGTGATTTCTTCATTTGACTTATTTCTAATAAACAGCTGGCTAAATCCAGCCATTAAATCGTGTGAAATGGTATCTTTTCTGTTAACAGTGGAGGCATAAGTTAAAAGGGACAAGTTAGACCAGTGAACTCTACAAAGCTGCAGATGAACAGCGATTCCTCCCACAGGATCTATGTGCTTGGTCAGTCCAGAGCCCCACAGTCACTTGTGCCAGCAGCACTGTCACATTGCCTTGGGGCTGATGGCTTGGCCCGTGGGATGTGCTTCTGCCACCAAGTCCTGTGCAGTCCATAGCACAGCTTGGGAAAGGCTGCAGATAAGGCTCTGGTAGGCAGCCAAATCCAGGGCAGTGCTCATCTGATGTTTATTTTTAGGTCTCTTCTTGGGGAAAAATGTGCTTTGGAGTCCAGTGGTAGGAAATGGGGTATAAGGAGTCTGGAGGGAAGAGTGAAATGTGCTGGAATTTCTAAAACATTTTTTTGCTAATCTGATTCTGGTCACAGCTATTTTCAAAAATAATAATCCCCTTTCTGAAGTGTCCCTTTCATGGTATGGTTCAACTTAGATTTTGGTGAATTATTAGACCTGCAGTGTTCATGCTGCTGTAATCCAAGGCCAGTTGGTACTTCCATTGGAAACCTTGACTCCCAAGAGTTGCTAAACTTGCCTGTAAAACAAGTAAATAGCTGAGGGAAATAGCATGCTTCTCAGGAGTGTCCTCTTTGTTCTACAGAGCTGCCATGTTTCAGCCTGTGTGAAAATATCGGTGTCATCTAAACAAATTATGGCCAGTGGAAAAGCAAACCAAACCCAACTGTGATCATGAATGTTGCTCTAGGACTGAAGATGGCTCCTGACTGACTTTTTTTTCCTGCCAAGAACTGAGGGCCTTTTCAAAGGGTTGGAGATGCCCTGTGAGGAACAGGGAAGTGTTTTGATGAGCAGCATCCCTGGAAGTGTCACTGAGTTGTGTGAATTGCACTTGTAATGGTACTTGGCAGTGTTAGCGATGGCACTAAACAAAATAACGTGCATTTGCATATGGGTTTGCCCTCGGTGCTGCACCCTTTGCCTGCAAGTCTGGCTGAGTTAGGTGGGTTAAAAAGGGAGAACTGATGTCAGCTTGCTTCAGTCAATTGAGATGTCTAATAAGTTTAACTTCGTAAAAAAAATGATTGTTTCCATTGGTGTCCCTGGAGGTATATCTGTTTGTAATACTGTTTGGCTACAACAGGAGATAGGAACCAAATTTGCTCCAGAGTCTGTGCCTGTGTCGGTTCTCCATTCATTAGCTGCTGATAATGCTTTCTGTGAATCTTTATCTGGAGTTGCTATGCTTTCTTATTTGAAAGAAGGATTGATTCTCCTACAACATCTAGTATTATTAGACAACATCTAGTATTATTAGTCTTGAACTTAGCTGCAGGTCTTGGACTCCCCTCCATTGCTAGGACTAATTGATGTCAGTTTTCATCTACGAACCCCTTCCTGTTTGGAGGAATTTGTACATATCCACATGTACAGAATGCCTGTCTAAACCATCATGTCACTGCGTGTCTGGGAAGCGCTGTGTTCTCCTGTGAAGCGTCTTAATTAGTTTTGCCTTTCATGTTGACAACCGAAATTCTAGGCTTGAGTAATGTATTAGACTTCCCCCTTGTTTGTCAAAACAGAGCAACTTTTTCAGAGCAGAACATAATGTAAATGCTAATTAAAACTGACAAGTCAAATTGACACCCATTTCAACTGGAGGGGAAAAAAACTGACTGGGAAAAATCCATTCTGTTATTACTGATGTTGACTGAAACTTGATTGCTGAAATCTGTGGAGGCAGACTGCTTTTGCTGGTCCTTGAAGTAGGGGGCAGCTACCCCATGACTTCAGGGCACAGAGCTCTTGCCCAAGAGGCAGGACAGCATTCCCACTCCTGTAGCTTGATTTCAAAGTTGCTGTGCGGCTCTTGGCAGGAGATGGCTTGGTGGTGGTTGCTGGCAGAGTGGCTCTGGCCAGATGTGATCCCATGGGCTGATTTGCCCAGATTTCACAGATAAGCACTGAGACTGGTGGCCACCAGCACCAAACTGCTCTGGGGATTGCTCTGAAGGAGCTCCTTGGTTTAAGTCTTGCAGTTTGACTCTACGTGAGCCTTGCCCATGTTGGTACAGGCAGGCTGGTGAAAGCAGTGCCTTTCAGTTGCTGTTTAGCAAGGGGGGGGGAAAAAGGTGCTGCCCACAGAGTGCTGGGTGCTGTCACAGCTGACAGGAGTGTGGGAGCACTCCTCATGTAGCAGGGAGTTCAACTGGCTGCTAATTACTACTTTCCTTCCTCAAGAGGCAGAAAGTGGTGCAAGCACCTAATTATCGTAAAAACTTAAGGAGTTTTTCAGTTTTAAACAGGTTTTCTTCCATCAGAGCACTGCATCACTTGCAGTGCATCCCTGCTGTTGTGGTAAGTGTTGTGGTAAAGGTGTATTTCTGCTGTACAGGTCAATAAATACTGAACACTTAGTGGGGTGTACGTGGGTCTGTCAAACCAGCTGGTTGGATTTTCTTGGTGGTGAGGCATGTAGATGTTGAGAAGAAAACTTTATGATGTGGATAGACATGTTGTGTAACTCCAGCATGCATTTGCCTTTATAAATATGAGGATATGTTCTGATCATGTCTTAAAAGAACATTTGTGGTACGATTATTAGCATTTTGTATTCCGTTTCAGTCTGTATCCACTACTAATGATAGTGCCTAATCTATTTTTTCCTATCTCCTGGGAAGACTCTTCCACTCCCCTCCAAAAGCCTGCCTCTTTCTCATGGCCATTGCTCTTTAAGCCACCTCTGGGACCCATTGATGTGTCAGCCCTGTCTGCCTGGCAAGTGAAGGCTGCTAGGAGAGAAAGCCACTGCCTTCTGTTTCCTTCAAATCGACCCCTGTTGTCTTATTGGCATGACGGAATAGCACTTGGGAAAAACTCATTGCTTTGCTTTATTTGTTTGGTGGTCTTACGGCTTTTAAAAAAAATAATTATTCTTCTAAGCCATTGTAGTTTATTATAGTGGCTGCAATAGGCTGTCTGTCTGTGGTTTGGAGACTGAACTTGAGACAAATATCTGCTTAACTTCTTTTAATGGAAGCTGTTTGCTAAAAGAAAAGCTCTTGTAAACAAGTCCTTCTGAGCACAAAGCACTCGGGTGAGGAGCTCCATGGCACTTCAGGGAAGTCAGCTGCTATCATCCCATTTGAAGGATGACTTGGAGTGCGCTGCTGTGGCAATCTGCTGAAGATATTTAATGATTCCTGTTCTTCTTGCTGTCTAAACTCCTGCTGTGTGAACAGAATATCCCTGCTTTACAAGTGAGGAGTGAAGGCCAGATGCAGGACTGGACTGGACTGGTGCCAGTTGTGGTTCTTAAAGTTTAGGTGTGGAACAGGGAGATGTATGGTATGGCATGTGGAAAACTGTCTCAAATATGGAGCCTTGAAAGGCAAAGCTGGGATCAGGAGGTGGCTTAGAGTGAGCCTGGAGGAGGTATCTGAAGCCTTGATTACATCTGCAGGCCTCCTCAGCCTGGAGGACTGTGCCAATGTCTCCCAGCTTTCAGTGAACTCCATTGCTTCCAACCATTGCGGACTAAACCCCATGGACCTGATGGCTCTCTGAAAGCATGGTGTCATAGATTTCATCAAAACAGACTTAGGGCTCATCTTTAGGCATCAAATCTGGGTGTTAAAGCTGAAGAAATGCCTGCTTCCAGTCAGCAAGACAGACCATGGGCAGTGAAGAGGCAGAACTGAAGAGGCTCTTCCTTTGTACATGAGGTATAATCAGAAGTGAGGCTTCTGATGCCAGCCAGCAGAACCCATGTCCTGCCTCTTGCGATACAAGTGAAATTTGGGAAGAGATGGCTCGGTGCTTAATAACATACCTTGGGGCATAACTACAGTGCTACCACTGAGCCTCACAGGGCAAGGTATCTTGGAAAGAGGCTTTGGAGATCAGGAGGAAGAGCAAATAGCTGTGAGCTAAAGAGCATATATTTGAGTAAGGACCTTCCCTGTGGCCTGTATTCACACCAGACTGATGCAGATGTCTGGCTGGTGGGGGAGCTGGATGCTCAATATCTGCTCCCGTAGAGCTAGTCTTCAATAGATGGCTAGAGAGGTTAAATCCCACAGAGAAGCACTAGAAAAATGATTTTCCTAAGCCTGTGAAAGCAGCAGCAGTCCCTTGGTGTCTGACTAATGTGGTTTCCCAGCACAAGTATGGCCAGCATCATCAGCAGCGTTATGTACAGCTCCAGTGAGCACTAATGAAATAGTCTCCAGAGGCTTTCTGTGTGTCTGTCTAAATATATATTGATTGGTGGGTAGATCTATCTGTAATCATTGAGGAACTGATCCCCACTTGTTGGAAAAACTATTTCTACTGATAATTACAGCATTATTACTACATGTTGGTGAAACACATGGAGACAGAGCAGAGGGAATAACCTGGGTGCTTCCAACATTTCCTCCATATTTTTCATATTTCAGCAATGGTGTGAATGGGAGATAACTTTTCACTCTTTGAAAGAAATTTAAGTGTGATGTGAACCTGAACCACTGTATTAATTAGCATCACATTAATATTGATTTTATTTTGAATAAGAGTGCAATCCCAAGTGAAAACTGCCCTGGCAAAGACTGCCCCTTCAGTACCATCTGGGTTGGAGCTGGGGTAAAGGGCGCAGCAGGGACTAGCTTCCTACATGTTACACCAGGTTGGGATTTGTCTGGCCTGGGCAGGCAAATGCTGAGCAGAGTTGTGGCAAGGTCAGCTGGTGAGGAAGGAGATACTGCAGTGACCTTTCTATGTCTGATGGTTAGTCCTACAGGCTGCTTACCCCAACCAATGTGAGCATCCAGCCCTGCTGTGTGACCTGGGGGAGCCAGGTGCTCCTGCACTAAAAACACAGCAAAGTAAAAAACAGTTGTTAATCAGTAATGGCTTGTCTGCTGCAGTCCCTGCAAGTGTGCAGCTCTTCGTGAGGTTGCAGTGTGTTCCTGGAGAATAACTGAATAACTCATTCTGTGGGTGCTCAGCTGCAAGAGGTGCTCAGCTGCTTTAATGCAAGCTCGGCTTCAGAGCTGAGGGTAGTGTATGCTGCCAGAGGCCTCTGCCCCTTAGCTCCTTGAGTGGCTGGGTTTGCTGGAGGTGCTGTTTTGTCCTGGGATACAAAACCACTTTTTTTCCAGTCTATTACCACCTCATGGTAGTGCAACACAGTTGAAAAGCCATGCTGAAATGCAGACAGACATGCCTGAAGCTGCATGTACTGACTTTATTCTGAAAGGATATTGGCAAGCATCCTCTGGGCTGTAACATGGACAGCTAATGGCATGCTCAATGTGCATCTTGGCTTGTTAGCTTAAGCAGATCCAGTAATGTAGCTGAAAGATGCTCCTCAGACATATCATAGATGGAGCTAGACTTTTTCCTTGGCCTTTTGGATGAGAGTGTTACTCCTTGGGGCTCAATTACCTAATCTATGAAATTCTGAATTATTATATGTGAAAACATATGCCTACAATTCCTGAAGATCTCCTTTCAGCTGAGAGGAGCTCAGCCAACCTACTATTAGCCCTCTTTTTGACCAGAGAGGTGCTGGTACCCTGGTTAGGGCCTTGCTTCACATCTGGGTGGAGTGGGATTCAATCTGCCAGATGTAGAAAAGATCTGCTTTAACATCTGGCCAGTGTTAACTGCCAGTAACACCAAGCAGATTGAAATCACATGGCTTATTTTGCAATTCTATTGAGTAAAATGCAATTAAATTGCCTAAATACATGCCTGGTTTTACACTTTGTGGGTTTTTGAAGGCTAATATTTCTGCTGGTGTTGCATCAGATAAGTAAAGGTAGCAAAGTAAAGATGACAGATAAAGGCAGAAAATGTTGCAACTCCAGATGATCTGCAAGTCGTACTGGAGATCTGGGAGTACTGAAATGCTACTGTAGTGAATCATTGTTTTATAAACAGCTTTGCATGTGTAACCCTACTAAAAAAAATCAAAAACAAGTTTACATTGATATTCTCTAGAGGTGGGGAGGTACAGTACAACGTGGGTTGGATGTGCTTTTCTAACTACTAAACTACATTTTTTTTTTTTTTCATGTTCTTTTAACACCAGCTACTGCTCTTCTTGCTCCTTGGTGTTTTTCCCAGCAGATATCTCAAGCTTTCATTCTGTAACAGCTGATTTCCCATGCCGAGTGGAGAAGTGTTGATGTTAAGACCAGATCTGTCTGTTTGGAGGTAGGTGCTGGGAGTTCAAAACTGCAAATCACAGGCAGAGTTCTGGCAGCAGTTTGGATTACAGCTGTGGTGATGATAATCTTTCAGGCATTAAATGGTGAGCCTGAGTGTACCTTCTCTTTAGATGAAGGGACGGAATTTTATGGAAATGGAGAGCTTCAACCTTAAAGGCCAATTCAAAAGGAGGTTTCTGAAGTGAGATACACTTAGGATCCTAACTTTACTCATACGAGCACTGCACAATCAAAATCCTGCTTTGCTATATTAGACTGAGAAAGCTGCAGTGTTGGCAGCTGCTGAGGCCCTCTGGTACTAGGGCAGAGCCAGCTGGGGTGTAAGGACCTGTTTTTCTCTTCTGAGCTGCTCAGCACTTGGGTGCCCCTTCCCTGTGGCCCTTCGGCTAGCCAAGCAGGCCTGATAACTTGACTTCAGCTTGATTATAACAGCTTCTGGACCAAGATCAAGGGTGGGTTTTGTTTTGCCCTCTGAATGCCTGAATTACGTCAATGGGTTGCATTTAGTTGAAAACTGAGGAAGGAAGTGGGGCAGCGGCAAGGGGGAAGGCAGCTGAAAAATATGACTAAGGGTCAGTGAAAAGTAGAAAGAGTCAACAAAATACTTTTGAGAAATGCTGTTAATGTTGGAAAGCTTCGCCTAAATGAAGGCCATATTGCACTGTTATACTTAACCCCGAATCTTCCCAGTGGAGGACAATTCACATCCATTTGCATGCTGTACAGCTAGTTCATGGATACTTGGCTTAGAAGTGGTGGCTTAAGGGCAGCCTCCAGCTTAAGCTGGGTTTAGCAGGGAAGGATCATGCCCTAGTGATACAAAACTGAAGTTAGTGTAAACCAGCAGTGACATATTTTGTTGTTCTGCATTTTTTCCCATTGGTCTTTTTACAAGGATTTTAATCATTGAGAAGTGTTTTAGTTTTTAAGGAAAAAAATCAGCACAGACACTCCTGTTGCAGAGGAAGGGAAAAGATGGAGTTATTTCAGCCAGTTCTGCGTCTCAGTGTCACAAACGTGCAAGGCTTTCCTCAGCATGTGATGCCGTGGGCCTGTCATAAGCACGGGCTCTTGCAAGACCTTGGGGCCTCAGGATAAGATGTGTGGCACCGCTATGTGTGTAGGGCACAGGATGTGCCTAAGGCTGTTTTTGTGCTTCATCCTGCATTGCATAAAGGCTGCCTGTAAGTCCTACTGCAGTGATAGCAGGCAAATTTTTCATTACCTATATTCTCAGATAAACCTAGGGTTAGCATCCCTGTTGATCAGGATATTATGGAGTTCTCTGCCTCATTGATCATCCAATTAACCATGCAAAGCTAATTAAAATGCAGACAGCAGCGAGAGCTGAACAGGAGAAGAAATGTTGATGTGTTCCACTAATAAGGGTGGACCCATCACTTTCTTGCTTTTCTTTCCTCTTTGCTCTTTACTTTGTGTTTCCAGGAGCAATCAACAAGAGATCAGGTATTGAAAAGATGTTTGGTCTAATGTTTTTTTTTTCAGTGCTTCCTTTGCCAGTTCCTGGAGTTCACAGCATTGCAGGTGACGAATTCAGACTCTAGACCATATAAGCTATGTTTATAGGAGAAATCTTTGAGGAAATGAGGCTAATCTGGCTTGTTAAAGTTTTAAGGCTTGACTGAATGCACAAACCCAGGTGTAGTCATTATTAAAAAAACACCTTTTAATCTTCAGGAGGAAATGTTTGGTAATTGCTGTTTGCAAAAACTATTCCTGCTTCTCCCTCATTAGAGCTTACCTCTCCTACTTGCAAAAACCTGGTGCTGTAAACCCAGCTCCAGTTGGGGAATAAGGAGGGGGGCACATGCAAGGGGGGTGGCCGGGGGCAGCCCCTCACCTTGGTGAGGCCGGTGGGTGGGAGGTGGAGCACGGTGCCCAGGGTGCTGCAGTGTGGGCTTAGGGAATGGCATGAAATCAGGAAAAGCAGCAAAATGACCATGAAAAGGTTAAATGAGACACAGTAGCAGGAGATGTTTGGTGGCTTGGGTTGGAAATCCTTCCCCCTTGCACCCATGGAGATGCTCAGTGTGTGAATCAGCTCATTGCAGACAAACCTGACTGTACTGTGGATAGACGGGTTTCCTTTTAGTGCTGAAAATGGAATAATGCTGAAAATGGGGCTCTGGAATAAACAGCTATGGCATGGAAATTATTCCTGCTCCCTCCTCTTCTGTGTGACTGAAGAAATAAGTCACAGGAGCTTCCTGTGTGGCTTAGGTGGGAGAGCCTGTGTGATGACATCTGATTTTTTTTTTTTTTCCTCTTTACATTTCTCCTGCTGGTTTTCAGCAAGCTATGTGAAGGGTTTGTTTTGACGGGGGGAAGATGTGTCAGGCCCAGGCAGGGGGCTTGTTTGCCCTCTAACGCTTCTCACTGCATAGCAAATGCCAGCTTTTCCTGGGAGAGGGATCATGCCATCTGGGTCTTGTGAGAATCACTCGAGCTTTGTGCAAGTATTGCTGAGAGTGCTTTGCATTGGGAGGCAGCTCAATTCAGCAGGAGAAATGTGGGTTTCTCAGCTTCTTTGGTGCATCTTTGTATAGCTGTGTTCAGGACCAATGGTGCTTTGTCCAGTGGCCTCTCGTGAATTTGTTGAAGTCAGCTGAACTTTATTCATGTACAGCACGTAAGCCATGCAAAACGAGATTTGGTACTCTCTTAGCTGCTTTTCTGAGATGACTGCATTAAAAACTGCTGATGCCAGTGTAGTTCAAACGTACTACTTGTCATTCTGTCCACTTGCATTTTTAGTGTCTTACTGCAATTTGTGACAGACCTGATGCTTAAGACTAAGTCTTTACAGGACTGTTTTGCTTTAGCTCATGCAGATTGTTGCAGTAAAATACTTCTCAAGCAGCATCTTTCAGAACATCTTGTCCTAGAGCTTCCTCTGAAGTAAAAGAATGAAGGCCCTGGTACTGCCTACATCTGTTCCTAAAAGGATTTATCCTAAAGCATTGTTTAAAACACTTTGGTAATGGCACTGTCTGCCCATGCGTACTCCTTGAGCCCTCTGACAAATTACTCTGGGGTGTGTTGTGCGTACTGGGTTGTTCTTCAGTCACTTGAGGAAATCTAAGAATTATGAAGAAATACATAATACTGCGATTATTCAGCTGTTAGGGTGATCAGAGTAAGGTAATGAAAAAGCTGAGAATCATCCAAACCTAAATTCTGTTAATCCACAATCGTATTTTAAATACTTAGAAATGCAAAATCTCTCGTTGCTCCTATTAACTGTATTCTACTTGTCATGGTTTTGTGGTCCTGTATCTTCCTTCTCAGCAGCAAGTCGTTGAGTTTTTATTCCTTAGCATAGGAGGGGCTAATAAAGTAAAATATCCTTATTCGTAAATAGCTGGATTGCATCACAATGCTATCAGCAGGGACTTGTTTTATGGCTAACCTTACTGAAAGTTGCTCTTTCAAATGATGGCATGAATTATTAGCAGCATGAGCAGAGTGTGAGGATGGGAAAAAAAATTATAGCACATAAAATGCTGCTTGGACTTAATTTATTGACATTGTCTTCTCTTTATGAAATAAAAAGATGTTTAAATAAAAAATTAGCAAGGCATGTAAGTGATTATGAAATCTTAATTTTGTATAGTGATACTCATTTGTTATACAGCTTAAAGGGTGTGGGAAGATTAGCAAGGATAGTTTATAGCGATGAACTTTAAAGTGTCAGCCTCTGCTGCCGTAAGTCTGAGATTTCCCTTGTGAACAGTAGCTCAGTGAGAATTTACCACTTGAATTTTCCACCTGAAACATCAGTTGTGTGCAACATTTAAAGGACTCTCTATGGGGGAAGGGTTTTTCCCAGGGCTGTGTTTCTGCATGTAAACCTGAGTGGGCGTGCATGGAAAAGGCTTCAGTAACTCCAACCTTTCTTCCCTTTTGAGTATCTCTTGCAGTTCTGCTCAGGACCTACTTGAGGCTTCAGCGACCTCTGTCCCCAGTTACCTCCTCGCTGCACACAACCCCCAAGCCTCTTGTACCCAGTTTTTAAGGGATCTGCTGTAGGGAGCTGCTCTGTAAGGTGTGGAGCATCCTGGCACTGCTTGGCACTTTGAATTGCATGTGCCTAACCCTGAGCTGTGGGATCTCCTCTAATAGGAGAGCATGCACTCCGGTGTTAATGGCACATGTTTTACACAAACTGCCGGGTTTGGTACAAGCATCTCCTCGGGGTTTGCAAATTACCTTTCTCCAATGGATTGCAACATGTTGTACCGCATCCTGGCTGTCGTTTTGATTATGTATTATTCACTTTGAAGGAACTAACGTGAGGCAGTTGAAGCTTTTCAGGATATTTTTTCCACAAATAACAATTTTGTCTTTTGAGCATCCGCCAGATTCTCCATATGGCTAAAGCATACTAGAACAGAAATACAATTAGCATGGCTTAATAAACTTCATGCATGGTTTGCTATTGCAATATCAGAAAGAAAACAAATATAGCCACTAGTGCTCCTTGGAATAACTCTGTTAAATTACTGTTGTTTGAAATGAGCTTTTTTGATAGCTTACAGCTGATGTAATTTGCATTGCTGTAGGTAAAGCACCCTTTTGTATGTTTAATGCCTTTGGATTTGACACAGACCTGTGTGGGTCTTGCATCAATCATCTCCCCTTGCTGAGAAGGGAAGGCAATAAGTTGACTTTTGTTGTGGAACAGAAAGCAAGGGATCTGAGGGACGCTGGGGCTCTGAGACTTGTAGTACGGAGCACAAGGTTCGATATTTTTTGCCTCCTTTCAGTCTTTCTTTACATTTTTTTTGGTTTAAAGCTTTTGTTTTGAGAGCCAGACCTAGCTATCAAATTTCTTGCTGGGTGTTATTTGCTGCTCATGCAGCATCCATTGGTACACTTCGGAATGATGCATTTGATCCCTCAGCAGAGAGTACTGCTGAGCATGCAGCTAATTGCTCCTGGCTTAGCATCTGAGGGGGAAAAAATAATACTCCTGGTTTGTCTGAATTGTGTGATTTAAATCAGTTTTGTGTAGCAATGTCTGACAGTTAAAGGAAACTTGTTTCATTTCTGGGCATGCAGGGCTCAGACCATCATGCTGTCTGGATGTCTTTGTATAGGCTTTCTTCTCAGTGGTTCGACTCAGCCCACTTCAGTGGTTTTTTTTTTTTTTTTTGGTTGGATTTCTGTCTGTATGAAGTCATCAGGGGGGAAAGTTTCAAGAAAGAGGCTGGGAAATGAGGGAGGGGACACTGTATGGTGTCCTCTTCTTAGCAGACTTGCAGAGTTGCTCTGCGCAGCAGCAAGTACCTGGTTGGTGCTGGTCACTCAGCCTCTCCATGGGGCATGAAGAGTGGAGAGCTCTCATCTCACAGCCTGATACTGTGCTTTAAATTCTGCTTAGGGCCTTGCTAAGCTCCAGTTCATTTCCCTGCATGTCAGAAGCATTTAAGATCTTCCTGCAAAGGGCTCCTTGTAACGGGCCCTAAAGGTACTGTGAGAGTAAGTGATAAACTGTGCTCTTGAGATACCAGTAGTGCTGCAGAGGTGACTGCCCATGGTAAGCACTCACATCCCTCCCTGGTAGGAAGACCTGCCCCAGCTGGGGCCATGCTGAGTGCAGGTGATGCAGAAGCTCTTCTAGCAGCAGCTGCCCTGCAGAGCTGCTTGTGCTGTGTCCAGTGCTCCCAAGGTGTTGTTTGGCTGACCCTGGGCATATTCTGCCTCAAGGAATGGCAAATCAGTTGGGCCCTAAACTGCCACAGCAAGACTTTCCAAAAAATGAGGAAAATGTCCAGAAGTTCTCATTAGTATCCCCTAGTCCAGGGGAGGTTACAACACTGCCTTGTTTAACGTATTTATTGCCTTGTACAGCTGTCACTGAGGTCTGTTTGGGGAGTTTTTGTCAATGTGTGCTGACAAGTGTTTTTATGGAGCACTGATCCAGAAGCATTTGATGTTTTAATTAACTTCTAGGGGCTCTGGTCTGAGCTGTTTGCACAGCCATTCCAGCCTGCGCTGAGTCTGTGGCTTCAGAGCACATCCATCGTAACGCCTTCAAAGCATATGAGTGAGTTCAGATCACTGATGTGCCCAGAATTAATGTTTCTGTTACATCATCGTCATTATCACCACTCCACTCCTCACTAGTGGAGTGACAGGGTGGGTATAATTGGTACTGATCGTGCAAGGCCACAGGCATAACTGGGAAGGTGTTACTTGGACAGCAGGCTGCAAATTCCCTGCCCAGGTCCCTTCCACTGTTGCTGCTGGCAGTCTGTGGGTGCACCAGCCAGGCACACAGGCAGCCTGTGGTTAGGAACATTTCTCTGCTGATTCCTGTCCTATAAAAGAAAACACTACAGGTAGCACAAAGCTCAGTAATACTGCAAATAGGTCTGTTTACCTCACCATGACAGACATCTTCCAGGCTGGTTTCCTTGGGTAGACCTGCAGCTCCCCAGTGCTGTGCCTGTTTGCATCCCTTACCCAATCGAGACATCTGGTCTGCACTCCCAGCAATGTTTGTATTCCACGGTTTCATGCTGGGTTTTGTTGGTTCTCCAACTCTGCCAGTGGTGATTAAGTAACAGCAGTGAAGTATTTTATCTTCTTGTGGCATGTTGCAGCAGGTAGAGCACCAGGTCTGACAGTGCCTGGCCCAGCTCTTGGAAATGCTGCTTCAACACCCAGAGAGCCTGTTCAGAGCATGTTTGTGCCACATGAACAAACCTCCAGAGTCCTGAGCTCCATCCCCTGGCTCTTGGCCTTGATGTTGAGTCCTTTAGGGATGTCAGCAAAACCTCTGGCTTCGTGCAAAGGTGTTGGGGAAGCAGAGCTGTTGGCACCAGAGGCCAGCCAGTAAAGCTTGTAGCACAGGCAGCGTACCGCTGTGGTCCTTGCAATAGCACCAGGGTGAAGCTGGCATTGTTCAGCAGCAGCCGAGGCATTGAATCAGCACTGGCATGAAACGGAGAGCGAAGAATGGTTCTATTTGTTGACTGCCTCTCTGAGCCATAAAGCTGCTCAGCTGGAAGCATCCAAGGTGAATGGTGTGTCTAAACACAGTGCAGAAGTAATTATATAGGAAGTGTAGTGGTCCCATGCCAGTGTGTATAAATATTCATTGTTCCACGTAGCTGTCATTATGTGCAAGTGCTTCGTCTCGCCAAAATTCTGCCAAAAGTCCTCACTCATGGAAATGCTTGGTGAAGGCAATCAGATGACTGACAAGACCAAAGGGCTGTGGGAGGCCTTGTACCAGCTGTGCTTACGCTGGTAGCTTATTCATCATTTCTGCACACAGGAGGGGGAAAATCCTGCTTCAGCTGCTTTGGAGACTTTTCCCACTGTAGGATTCCTTCTTCTTGAGGGCTGAATATGAAACCATGGAGCTTTTGCCAGCTGTAATTGTCTGTCTGCTTATTATGATCAGTGATATTAGTGAGGTGAGTATCTGGGGCTGCACCAGGCCCCGCTGGCAGAGTGCACAGACTGCAGCAGTGATGTGACCCTGGGCACAGGGGTGGCTTTGGGGTGCTGTGCAGCTTTGTGTTGGCGCACATGGGCTTGTGCACAGCCACACTACAGGTGAGAGCTTCCTCCCAATGCACCCTGCAATGGGAGGCACCCTGATGTGGCATCGAGCTTCCAGAAAAAGCTCCTGAATTGTATTCCCATCTTGAGAAATAGGTTAACTGTAGAGGGATGTGTGGAGTGTAATCATCTGCTACGCTGGGGTGAGAGGGGGAGCTGTGTGCTGTACAGGCTGTACTGCTTGCATGCTGCATGACCGTGGTCTCGCTTTTATATATTCAGCAGATTGTAATGGCTGTAATCCTTCAATGTGCAGTTAATCAAGCTGCATGGGAAGTTTTGTCTTTGTTTATGAGGTAAGCAGGGCAGATGGCTTTTACACCGCAGCTTTGTGGGCAGACACTGTCCCCTCCTAGACCCATCCAAGCTGGGTGAGGTGAAAAGGACCAGATACTTGTCCTGCTGTGGAGGGTTGCCATCTCCTGCATCTGACTGCAGGCCTGGGTATGGCACTTAGAACAGGACCCTATCAAGACATATTCCAAATTACAGCCTCATGGTAAGTGGATGCTACTGCCCATTGACTGAGACGCAGCAGCTGACGGTCTGTGTGGTGCCTAGTAGACTGCAAATACCCGCTCTGAGTTTGTGTAAACTTGGGTTGTAAACAGAGACACTGCAATAAATACAGGCTGATACTAGAGAGAGAAGGATCAGTGCTTTCCCATATGGCTCTCACAGTCGTGTGGCTCATCTGTGCTGTTTCTGCTCCTCCTCACACTTAAATAGTGGTGCTGAGTGTAGAGGAGTGTAGATCAATATGAACAGAAACACTGATGCCAATTTAAATTCCCCTTGGAGAGAAGGGGTGTTGGCAATTTTCCCAAAAGTATCTTTCCCTCTGCTTTCACAGTTCTGGAGGGATGTTAATTTCCCCACAGTGAGTCACTGAAGGCAGTTAGAGAGGTACGACAGGAATTTTATGCCCTAAATATAGCCTCACATCAGCCCACATGGAGCTTCCATCGGAGCTGGTGCTGAGCCAGTACACACAGCTCAGCTGGTCCCCTGCTCCCCCTGGCTGGCCGGGTTCAAGAGGGAAACAAGGTATTATGGAGCAGGAGAAGGGTTGGCATTTGTAGGCTGGGACCATAAGGCCTGAGATCACAGCTCAGAAGGATAAATTGTAGGAAGGATAAATTGGTTGTGCTTTCTGCAGCGGGTTTTCCACCTGAGTGGGAGGACACCCCTTAGATTGGGCTGGGAGCTGCTGAGTTTATGGGGTGCCCCTCTGCTGCTTCTGGCAGTTCGAGTTAGGCACCCATGAGCCTTTCCCCTCTCCAGCTGGGTTTCTGGGCTCTGGACGCCCCTGCCCTGAGCTTTGTGCTGCTCACACAGATGCTGGGCTGCCTCCAAGGACATTGCTGTTTCCCCCAGGTGGGTATTTAGTTAAAGCTTTAGTTAAAGATATTAATAACCGTGGGGGAAGGCTTAAAAGCAAAAACAAACCACCACCAACAAAATAAACAAAACCAACCTACAGATGTGGAATGTGAATCTAAGGTGCTTCTCATCTAGCAGCCGAACAAGGGACACTTTTTCCTCGATTGATATGCAAATTTTGCTTGGATAATTGGCTTTCTCAGCTGTCTGTGAAGAGTCCATGTATAATTTATAAAGGAGTGGATACGTCTGCCCTGAGAACATAATAGCTATTAACTTTGAATATTCATGAATCCCATCAGCTAATAGGGAGGCAAGCCCGTAAGTAGCATTGACACATAGGAGTGAACCACCACAATCTGTTTTTATTTGAACTAAAATATTCTGCAGCCCTTTGGGTCTTCAGAAAACATTCAGTTCTGTTAATCCAGAATGTTTAAAGACTTCAGATACCAGCTTGAAGAGGCCTGTAATGATGGAAAGACATACTGTGGGTGTATAGTGGGTGCCCTAGACACAGATATATCTTGCCAAGGCATAAAACATTACAGATTTTCCTGGCAGAGCTGGGTATATCTTTATATTACCCCATCAGGTTTGCAGCTCTGTTTTATTGAAGCATACTAAAAAAATGGATGTTTGGGGAGGAATAAACAAACTGGGTTACTGAAATGGTTTCAATTATGTGGAATAACATTTACTTAAAGTTAAGATCTTAAGTTCTGGTGTGCAGAATCCATAATTGATGCTGAAAAGATACAGGGAAGAGCAAGCATAACAGAGAAGGGCTCAGCGTTTCTAGGCAATGGATCTGGAAAACTTGGATGTTTGAATCTATCTAACTTGATATACTTGTATTTAAAGCTAAAACCCAGAAGCTGGAGGGAGTGATATCAACTGCTGTGTGGCTACAGTGAGTGCTATCATGTTAACAAGACTTAGGTTTTGAGACAGCAAATTTTGGAGCACCTCCAGTTTCAACAGGACTTGAGGCTTCTCCTTAACTCAGATGTCTTTGGCCAGCAGCTGTTTCTGCATCTGCTAAAGTCAATAGGGAAGCATTCAATGCGGTTCATAAGCAGCTAAATCCAGTGATGTCAGAGGAGTGGCCAGCAAAGAAAGGAAGATTTGAGAACCCCCTATAAGACTGTATCTCTAGAAAATCAGCAGTTTTTCAGAGAGGACTATCTGCATGACCAGATGTTAGGGACCTGATCTGCCTTTATTAAATCTGGTGCCTAGTACCAAGGGATGCTGTGTTTATGCCATGGATGTGAACATGGAAAGGTGTTTGCCTTGATTTGGGAATGCAAAAAAGGGAAGGCTGACACTTAGGTAAATTTCATAATCCCAAATAGCCTTGGTTGGCTTCACCTCTGTTTTCTTTGGCTCTTGAATTAATCCTGTCCAAAGTAGATTTGTGCTACTTGCAGTGAAGCAAGCTTCTGAGCGTGGAGTCCCTGCTGGTGGACCTCATCTTGATCAACAGCTTTCTAACCTGTCTGCAGTAAAAGAGTGACTGTGGCTTACCTCAAATGCCATCCGCACTATTTCACACTCTTGTAAAAACACAAGAATGGAAGTGGGGGAGAAACTCAGTTTTTGTCCTGAAAACTTTAGTCCCTGAAAACCTCAGAAAACTGACTTCAGCCTGAAACATGCCCAAATCTCTAATGGAGGACATGGGAACTAGTGCAGGGTGACGGGGTGTGTGAAATTTTCTGGGATTTAAAATGCTTACAAGTGCATGCTATACCAATAAATCCCAGAAGAAAGTGCTAAATGGAAGAAATTCAGAGAAAAGATATTAACTGAGTCGGATCAATCAGTGTCATCAGCTACAAGGAAAGTTTTTACCCTCATCAAGAGAACAGCTCTACAGTTTTAGATGTGCCAGGATCCGTGGGGATTAGGTCTCTTCTAAGGGGTGTTTCCAAGGGTAATAGGTAGTTTTATCTGGTCTGTTGCTGCCTGGTCGCTTAGTTAATGCCTTACAGAGTGTATTTTTTCCCAAGATCATACTAGCTCTTTTTTTTGGATGCAAAGCATTACTCTCCTCTGTCTATTCTCTTCCAGCTCTCAGACCATGGTAGGGGGTGGTGGTGTCTCTGGGGAGGGCTTTGATGCCACTGGAGCAGTCTGGAATCGAACTGACACCTGCACAATGCTTGCGAGAGGATTTGGGGTCAAGCTCAGACTGCGATGATTCCTTGTGATGTCCTACACCTCAATAAGCTTAAAAGACTTGCAGCCTCCTTGGAATTTGTTGTACCTCTGTGCCAAGGAGGGCTTCTAGGGCTTTGTTGAAGGGTTCCCATGCAGTTATTTAAGCTTTTAGCTTGTAGAAGCTGGTGTGCATGTATTGACCCCAGGCTGTGGGAAGCAGAGCCCATGTAGGATGTCTCCCCTGGAGCTTCAGACCCCTGTGTGCTGAGCCACGGGAGGCACTGGTTCAGAAACTTGCACTTAATTTCAAGTGCTGGAGTTGTCTGTGACTTCACATGGTGTCTTTGGGACTGAGAGCTTAGTCTAGTGTAAGTGCATGTGGCTTTGTGCTCTGCCCTAAATTAGTACAGCTGATTTAACAGAAGTGTCTGTCTTTATTATGTCCCAGAGTGCTGTAACTCTGAGTGTCCTGGGGGGGGGGGGGTGAGAGAAGGGATTTTAAAAGTTCCATCAGTTCACAAGCAGGGTTCTGTATGGGTAAGCAGGATGCTACACTGTAGGTCCAGAGCAGCTTCACCTGGAGGCACTTGGTATGTGTCTGGGGGGAATCAGTCAAGCTGGGTTCAGGCCTTGTGTAAAGCCTGGGTAAAATGCTGAATGCGTTTGTGATGTGTATGTAACTACATGATATATATGTGTATATAGCTATATGGTTTCTGTCTCTTCTGCTTGCTGGAGAGATTGCTCTCTAAATTCAGTGGAGGCAGTAGTCAGTAACAGGGATAATCTTACTGGTTGTTTTTTGGGGGGCTGTGCAACCTGTTTTTGCATGGAGTTGAGTTCTGAAGATGAATGTGGCTGCAGATTCTTCAATGTCTAACAGGATTTATGCAGCACAAGATTACAAACAGCAATCTGAACTGTACGGCTCAGAGGATGACATTTATATTAAGTTCACTTTTTGTGTCTTTGCTTTCCAGCAGATTAATGCTTTTGTTTTTGAACAATGGCTAGTCAGGACTGTGCCAAAAATATCTTCAGTGAGGAATGGCCAGAGGGCATCAGAGAATTAGGGTGAGCTAGTATCTCTGATAAGATCACTGAAATGTTCTTTTAGGTTTTGTGGAGTTAAAGCAAAGTGCAGGAATGAAGGCGGGGAGGTCAGACAAGCCTGTATAGCAGGGTTTGCGCTGGGCATTGAGTAGCCCTGCTACACTCTAGAGCCATTTAGTAGGCTAAATGATCTCTATTCTGTATCAGGTGGCTTATTTGTGCTTATTTCTGGGAAGCCTGGGCATAAGAGGTTTGACACCCCAACACCTAGAGAATCTGGGCCTTTTCCTGACTTGTTATATCTCCTTTTTCTGCAGGGCCTGACCTGGTAGCCCTAGCTTGCAATTAGCCCTGATGCACCCAGCCACCCACTAATTGCAGAGCAGAGGTAGCATTTTGTGGGGGTATGTCTGTACTTTGTACAGTAACAGGGGCAGCATAGGCAGGAACCAAGCCTGGTGTCCCCAAGTATGGCTTTGGGGCCTTGGACTTAGCACAACAACCTGGTTGCATGTTGTGAGTGAGCTGGGAACTTCACCTCAGGGAAGCTTTTATGCAAAAACTGAGCTGGGCTCTGCATGATTGTGTGCAAAGCAGGACCATAAATGCTTCCTAGAGCTGGAGACATCCATCGTGCTTTAGCTATGACTTTTGTGGGTGGTTCAAAAAGTAGGGAATAATGCCTTACTGTCAACTGATTTCCCAGCTTTCAGTACTTTTATGGACTATGAGGTTTCTATGCCTTTCTCAGGGACATTCAAACCTCAAAGTCTACAATGTATTGTGAAGATTTGTTTGACTTCTGAAATTACAAAGGATTATCATGAGAGACTCTTGGAACCAGCAAGAAAACTTTCCCTCATTGTTTACTGACAGCCTATTGCTTATCTTGTTTATTTCGATGACTTCTACATCCATTTAAGCAAAAGAAAAACAAATACAACTGCTCTCCTAACTTTGTGAACCAGGGCTGAGACTTAGAATTGCAATAACAATGTGGCCTGTGGGAAAGCATAGAATGCATAAAAAATAACAAACACAAGTTCAACTAATAAAAAGTAAATATTAATTTTATATTGTTTATTGGTAGAGAAGACTTATGCCTCCTCCTTTTTCACACTTAAATAAACTGGCCAAGGCCAGGAAATTTGGAGTCAGGAAAGACGCACTGTGTAAGGCAGAGAGTCAGGCAATAATTAGCAAGTACAAAGCAGGCTGTGAGAAATCAGCTCAGTCTGAGCTGCATTTTAAGGCACACATCCTTATGATCAAGAATTAGTTTTTATCCAAACACAGAAGGCTGGGATTTTGATGAAGATAAAGAGGCGGTATTGGATAGGCACTCTGGCATTTAAACTCTCAAACTGGGGACCAACTCATGGAGCAATGAAGTATTCCTGGGACAAGATCCATCACTGGATGAGAGCGTGGTTGAGAAGGAAAATAGAGAACTAGTTTAAGCCACCTTCGTTCCTGCCCTGAGTTAGATGCAAATGTAGTGAAGAGGCACCCTGAGACCTAATTAATGATGAGCTAAGAAGGCCCATGGGTTGGGGCTGCACTGAGGCTGGGATAGAGGTGTGCGGGGTTGTGCTGGGGAAGATATCATTTGGGGGACTGGAAGGACAGGCAAGTGGGTCACCTTGTCCTTTGGATCGTGGCAATACTAAGCCTGGGTGGCACAGGTGACCTCTGGGGTGTCTTGTCTTTCCTGACATGCACAAGTCCCCTCCATCACTGATGGTCCCAGTCCAAAGGCAACAGATAAGTGTTCACTCAAGAGATTAATGATTTGTACAGCTCTTTATTTGGCCTAGGCTAGTTTAGAAAACAAATTACTTTTTTGATAGCTTGTACTCATTTTCCAGCTTCCTTGGGACTAGCTATTACCTTGTGTGGTTTACTTCAAAACAAGGAGAAAGGTGACCCCTCACCAGCTCTCAGTACTTGCTAGGATCTCAGGTTTGGTGATCCAAAGCTTCTCCTGGGTGTTTGTATTTGCAAGAGTTTCAAAGCTGGGTGGGAAAAGACATCTGAATTCTTTGAATATATCCGGAAGAAATCTGAAGGCTCATGTACAACCTGGCTTTAGGTCACTTAAAGGAAAAATAATCAGCAAGAATCAGATGTATGGAGAAGTGAACTCACTGAGCAGGAAGAACTGAGCCCTTCAGCATCTTGTGTAGCACTTGGGTAGGCAGCCTCTTGGCAGGATTATCTCTGAAAGAAAGTCAAAGAAGTTGCACAGGTAAAGAATATGTCCAGGCAGTCCACTTCCACCAATTTTATTTTAATTGCTTTTATGACTTTGTGACTGGCACATCTTGTTTCTGTGCTGGACATCCTGGCAGAAGGGGGAGTGATGTCTCGATGAGGTGAGAGTGCTGGAACTGCGCTGGGTGTGACACACTCTGAATTGCACTGATGCCTACTGCAAAATAGGTGATAAGTAAAACACAGCTAACTTAAAACCAGACTTTAATTAGTCAAGGTCTGATTCATGTGGCACAGCTAAGGGCGAAGCTGAGACTGTGCCTGGAAAATGAAGGTGTACAGCAAGGTTGTAAAGTGAAGGCATGCAGCCTGTGTGAAGACATTGTCCTGGGCTTAAAGATTGACTTGCATCTTGGCTCAGCTAGGTAAAATATTGACCCAGTTCCAGTGAGAACAGGCTGACACTGAAAAGAATTGTAAGTGGCCTGTTTGGAGCTATAGAAATGTTCAGGTAAACGTGGATTGAAGTTAATTTGGATTTTCAGTGGAAAAAATGCAGTTTTTTATTCTTGTTCTAAGAAATTTCTCATGGGATGAGAAAATGCCTAATTTTTACTCTATAGGCTGCTTAAAAATCTACCAGTCATTTACAAGTAAGTCAATGTTATGACCACTCTGCCTTCCAGTGGTGAGAATTATGGGACTCTAGTAATTGCTGCTGGAGTTCTTTTAATTTTCAGCGAATAAACTGAAATTGGAACTGCTTATGTTCACTTCTTGCCTTGTATTTTGCAAATGTGATATGAGCGATGTTGTAGGTGATGTGAAAGGAAATCACCTGCTAATTTGATGTGGCCTGCATGGATTTTCCCTGATGAGGGGAATCCTTTGCAAGGCTTAAAACTGCAAACTAATTTAATGCTAAAACCATCACAGTGATCTATGTGTACAGGGCTCCAGGTGACCTGAACACTTTTATTGCACTAGCTGTAACATACTTGCAAATATACCTTTAATTTAGTGCAGTAAAAATGTGTTTGCTTTAGACTATCTGAAGTCTATGCAATGACTTCAAACAACTTAGACAGTCCTGACTAAATTATTTCTGTAAAACAAGATAGAAATATCTGAGTGTAGACAGACCCTAAAAGTCAATTCTATAGGAAGGCTTCTCAAAGCAGATATGATCTACTCAACAAAAACTTGCCGAGAGAACAAGAATGAAACTGCATTAATGCAGCATTTTACTCTTCCTTAACCCTGCTGTGTTTCTATCCCTTTCCTCATGCTTGGACAAAACTAAACTCCAGATTTTTTTTATTTCCTGTTCTTTGGCATGGCAGGTGAGCAGTTCTGGCTCTTGATTTTTATTTTGGTTTTCTCAATCAATTTGTGTTCCTTCCAGTTAACTAACCACATCAGCCTCTGCTCTTCCAAAGAGATTATCCTGAGGCTGCTGTGCTTTTCTTGCTCTTAGGAGGTCCGTGGGCTCTGGTACCATGACAAGTGTGCAGCCCATCCTCACCCGCCTGGGCACAGGGTGCAGTATCAGCAGCATCTGCCAGGGCAGAGCTGCTGGGAAGGATGGCTCTGCTGATCAGGCTATGGTATCTGTCAAAACAGCATGGCTCAGAGGGCTTTTGTAAGGTTTTATTCATGATCCGCGGTGAAGTTGTTGGCCAAGGCTAGCACAACTGTGTTCTTTTCTGTTCCCTCCAAGAACACAGATAAGACCTGTGTGCTGCTGAAAGGCCCTGACCTGTGTGAGCTCTGGTAAGGATAACACAGTGCTTGCTGGTGGCTGAGGCTTTGTATGAGGAAAAAGAGCAAAGGAAACAAGACTCCTGAATCTATCGTACGCTCAGGTGAAGTAAAGCAGCTTGGATGGAAAACACAGTGAGCACGGGGACCTGAAGGATGCTCTGTCCTGATGGTGCTATGCTGGTGTCACCCCCGTGACCCTTAGGGGAGGTCCATTTCTTCCCTGTTTTCTTCCCTGAAAGTGGTGCTTTGAGCCAGCTTACACCCCTCGTGGAATGACAGTGTGAGCCAGCAGGGACACAGACCGAGCACGTTCACAAGAAATCTCATCCTTGAGAGGATTAAAGAGGCCAGTGGTGGCCTTCGCTGTGCTCAGAGTGTCACAGCATGCAAGGGCTGGAAACATAACCTCTGACCCCAGACTAATGCTGCTGGGGAAACCTCCCAGTGCCCTGCTTGCTCGCGGCAGTGGCAGAGAGCAGCACGTGCACATTGAAGGCTCGAAGGCTGACCCTGCTCTGTGACCACTGAGCGGGACCAGGGAGAGCTGTGATGATGCTGCAGCCTTCACAGCAGGGAATAATTAGGGGGAATGCATATCTGTGTCTTGTCTACAGAAATGAGCACAGCTTTTCATGACACTTGCATACTAGACTGGATGAATGTATTTGTAAAGGTTGTGGCTTTTATTTTAAGGATAGCTCGGAGAAAGGCAAGGTTAAATTCTGTGAATTTGGGAAAGCTGCCAGGGAATTTGGTTGGCTTTTAATAGGTTCTGACTTAAATTTTTTTAATGCATTGCTTGGGCAGCATGATTAACACAAGTCATAAATGTCACAGGGTTATTACCCTTCTATGAGAGGACTCTCTCCAGCCCTCAGTGTGCTTTGCTCTGCTGCAGGCCAGTGTCTGGCACAGTATTTATGATCTTAGCATGCGATGCTTTGCTTTGTGGGAAATGAGTTTCTCTGCTGTCACGAAAGCACAAAGCTCGCTGCACAGCAGCAGTGGGCTGAGTTCTGAAGCGTCATGGATCTGTGCAAGTCCTTCGCATCCCGCATGGGCTGTGGGGCAGAAGCAGTGTTATGCTCTACTTTTCTTCCTTTAAAGCACTTAGCTTTTAATTCTAGCCTCCTTTTAGGCTCTGAGTGGTCACAGTTCTGCCCTTGGGTTGGAAGCGATGTGCTGTGTGCCTGCTCCCAGCTGGACCTTTGCTTGGCCCTTGCACCTCACCCCATGATTCCCCCCAGCTTTTGCCCCAGATCAATGTGTGGGCACGGGTGCAGCTCCATCAGGCTGTGCTAACTGACCCTCTGCGTGTAACTTTGAAAGCAAATACTCCAGTAAAATAAATTCAAATCCTGCAGGTCAACGCTAACTTTCTATTTCAAGTTTTCTACCTGATTTTAAGTCCTTAATGAAATCCACTTGACTGTGTCCATATAGTGCTGTTATGGCTTTATTATTTCTTTTGAATTACTTAAATGGTGACCTGTTGCCTGAACCCATGTCTTTTGAAGTTACTTGGGAAGAATTTCTTTTGCTTTTGGCAGCAACACTTCCTATAGATATTTTCTTTTCCTCCAAGTAGGGCCACTTTTATAGCTCCCACAAAGTGTCCATAGCAAGACAAAACAAATACTGTCTGTAGTCCCATGCCTAATTAGAGAAAATTAATCAAGTGGATGGCTGGAATGTTTTTGTGCTGACTGCTGTGATTTTTTTTCATAGTGTCACTGCTCTCTTTGAAGTCCAGAGAGGTGAAATGAGGAGTTACCAGTACCAAACTGCACTCCTGGCATCATTTGAACCCATCCTGGTCCACCAGCACAAGACAGGGCAGCGTAAAAAATAGTGGCTGTGGGAGCAGTCTATCCCTGAGCAAGCAAAGGGCTGGTAAGGAGTACCCACAGAGTTGATGCTTATTTTTCCTACTACGTGCTAAACCAGTCCCTAAAGAACACCAGGACTGGGAAAAAATACTTTCATCAGAAATGGAAGCAAAGACTCTGCTTTCCCAACCCTTGAATATATTTAGGAACAGATCATTTCAATTATTTTTGCCCTCTAGTTCCTTGGTAAATATATCATTGTGTTTATTATTGGATTTATGCTCTGCTCTTTGGGGGAGACAGTATTTAGCAGCAGATCTCAATGTGAACGCAGGAGAGTCAATTCAGCTTAAAAGAAATCCCCCATGCCAAAAGACTGATTCTGACTGTCTCCTGAGAAATTTGCTCAAGTAATTTCATTAGTAAAAGATTTCAGGGATAGCCAAGCTCAGGAAAATTAAGAAGGAAAAAGCAAATTAAAAAGGAGAATTTGCTGCTGCCTTAGCTTAGTGCAGTTTGTGGTTTTCTTGGTCACGATTTCATTTCTGAGACTAATTTTCAAATGTGGGCACTCAGTTTCTGGGAGGTGCTAAGCTAAAGCCTGCAGTTTTAGCAGCTGGAGTTGATTTTAGAAGCTGGCAGCAGGCAGGCCAGGCCCAGATGCTTTTGAGCATCACAAGCACGAGAGCAATATCTCACCATCAGGTGGGTTTTGACACTGGGGTGCCCGCTTGAGCAGTAGCTGCCTGGTTCCTGGCAAGGGAGAGGAGGAAAAGCCCCGTCTGAGCTTTGGGCTGGCTCCTCATGGGGACCATAGAAACAGATGGAGGTCGCTCAAGGGTGGCAGCTGTGTCCCTGGGGGGCACGGAGCCCTCCCCAGGGCAAGGGCACTGTGCTGCTCCTGGCTGATGGCAGCCAGTGAGGCAGGGAGCACTTCATAGAGGTGATGAACTCTGTCATTACTTGATGCAGAGTTGATTAAAAACATGAAGGAGCTGTTCCTTCATCCACCCTGCCACCAGAAAGGTTTCACAGCCTCCCTTTAATTCACCATATTTGGAGGTGAATTAAAAATGGAAATGGAAGGAATCTGCTAGGGCTCTCCCAGGAAGATAAATGATCTGCTTCATGTAGCACGTCTCCTCTTTCAGTCGTGCTCCGTGCTGCTGGAGCAAGCCTGGATGGGAAATCCTGCTGCTGGGGGACACACTTTGGCCATGTGTGCATGTGTCCCTGGGGCTGCTTCCTCTTTTAATGCAGTGATTTTTGCAGCTCTCCGTATGCAGAGATATTTGGGGACTTAAAGCTTATGACTTCTATTCTTGTTAATGGATAAATATCAGGAGCATCTGAGCAAATTCACCCCCTCCTGCTTTCCCTGCTCTGCAGTCACACAGCAGATTAATGCAGCAGCAAGAATCTCTATGCAAGCAATCAGGTTGGTAATGTGCCAATAAAGGGATTTATCGTTTCATAGTACATGGAAACTATGCTCACTCTTGCTGTCCACACTAGGGCATGTCCTGTTTAGTTGCTGGAAGACAGCAGGTTCTTTTTCATTGCTGACTTCAAGCTGGTTTCTGTCTCCTGAAGGAGAGGAGTGTGAAGAGGGCTGAGGGCTTTGGAAGCTGCTCTGTGCAGTACCTTGCAGATTGCAGAAGGAATCTCTAACACCTGCATGAAATAACTGCAAAAGCCCAGCAGTCCCTTGTGTCCCCCAACCTATCCTGATTCATGGTAGATGCCTGTACATGCTGTGCTCTTAGGGAGCTGTGTCTCAGAGGGAAGGCAGCGGATGGATGCTGGTTATCCTCTGTCCTTAAGAGATGAACAGCTGTTGCTCTTTCCTGGTGTAGAATGACAGAGTGCTTGCTGAAATCACGCCTCTGAGCTTGCAGTGCTTCCTCGCTGGGAATAGCAAATGAAGAGACTGCTGTAGGAGACTCATCTTAGAAGCAGACTCAGCACAAGGCTGCAATGCAGCAGTGTTTCTGTAAAGCCTGTAAGGGGAGTCTGGGGAGTATTGTGTGTAACAGGTCCTGCAGACTGATGTCTCCTGGCAGGAAACCAGGAACAGCTGTGTGATGTGTCCTGGATGTGTGGTTCTCTTCAACATGACCAGACTACCAGTAAGCCTTTTCTTTCTTTAAGATCAGATATTTCTCGCACTTACTGCGAGAAAACTACTATAGAAGTCTAAAGACCCTCTTCCCCATGACTTTTGTTGCCAGTTTTGCAGGCTCAGTTGTGAATCCAGGATAGCAACATTCAGTTCTTCCTTCATGTGATGTCAGTGTGGATAATCTTGCAGGCCAGACACTGCTCTCCTTTTTTTTTTTTTTTTTTTTTTCCCCAGCTTCTTCCCCCACAGTCAGTTGTACAGCAAGTATAGGGAAAGCCAGGACAAGAGTCAAGTCTTCTGGTCCTTCTTCATGCCCTTCCCTCCTCTCCATACCTTGGTCTCCATGCTTGTTTGGCGTTCCCCCAACAAGCTCTTAGTTAGCTGCATCCTAGGTTGGTTTCAGTTGCTCTCTTGAGCCCTCCAGCTCTTTTTTTTTTTTTTCTCTTCCCCTAGTCTGAATCTTCTCCGTTCATCAATTTGTTCCCCATCAGCATTTTGCAATATCTTCCTCTGGACTTGATTGCTGGAAGATTGAGGTAGGTGTAGAGGAATTGATTCACCAAGGAGCCCAGACAATGTTTGCTTTCCGCATAGGGGTGTGAAAGGCTCTCTTTATTACATTACCAAACATGAGATTTCTGCCGCTTTGGCCACCCTAGAAATGGAATTATACCTGGAGTACAAGCTTGAGCCCAAACCATTTGATTTCTCTGCAATGCCAAACGGGTGTTTTAAGCTGTTGTAATTTTACCTAGAGCTGTGCCAGGGTCTTCAATAGTAACAAGAACAAATTTTCCAGAATTTCCTCTGCAACATCCCTCTGTGTTGCAGCCCATGAAAGCATGCTGTTCTTGTGAGTTTCACTGGTGGCTTCAAAGCACAGTTGCTCTTTTCTAAGTTTGACCTTTTTATTCAAATTTCCAGGATGCCCTAAGGCTCCAGTTAGAATTGAGCCCTCCTGCGTATAACTAAACAAAAGGAATGCAAAGGTTAGAAAGAAGTTTGTGGAAGCTTTGAGAAACAGGTGGCCACGTCAGGTTTCCTGTTTAATAAACAGAGCTAGTCTGGAAATCATCCCAAAGCCAAAGAGGTGCTGTCATTCTCATTTTCATTGTTGTAATTCAAGTTTTAACTCATTCTTAACACCACAAAACAGGACGATGATCTTTTTGAGCGCCAGTGATAGCACAGCATTACTAAATAGACTTTTTTTCTTCCCTAGCACCTCCTGGGGTGATGGCTCCTGTGCCTTGCATGTGTGACGTGGCTAGGTGATGGCCTCCACCAGTCAGGCAGAGGTATAAAAGGAGGGTTATCCTCCAAAACCTGCTGACACAGGCCGTATACAAATCTAGCGTAGAGCTACAGTACCTCAGGCAACAGCTTTCCCAGTGGAGTGGGGGCAGACGCTGAAATGAAAATGTGCAGCTCCATAGAGGCAGAGGCGTTGCAAATGGTCCAAAACTACAGCAGCAATTAATGCAGTGTTCATTTACTTGCCTTTTTTTCCACGTTCTGTTTTTTAAAGCTCTGTGTGGGAAGAAAAACTTCTGGGGTCAGAATGAGACATGGATTTTCAGTAATGCTCAGCAAAACAGGTGCATAAATCCCATTAGCAGTAATGGAAGTTGGTTGCCTAACCCAAGTAATTGAAACTGTGCTGACTTGGCTCTCTGCTACCATAGTAGGTCTGAATCCTGCCTCCTCAGTTGCTGTTAGTAAATAAAATGGAGCTTGTTTCTACCAGGACTAGGCAGAACAAGTGTTTTCCTGCTGTCTGAAGGCAGGGCAGATCTGCAGCAGCAGAGCCATCAGGGTCAGTCTGGGACCTCTCAGAGAAGGCCAGTCCCCTGGCATTTTAAAAATAATAAAATCAAAACACAACCTATGATTGCCCTGTCCAGCTGTGATTGAGGATGTGAGCTTCCAGGCCAGGAAGAGAATTGCTCCTTTTTTTTCTTTTTTTCTTTTTTTTTTAACTGGATTTAACAGGTGGCCACCTTCTTTTGGTAAAAGTGGCTTTTCCTTAAGAGCTATTTGAATTTGCTCCTTGCTCCTGTTGATTTTAATGGGGACAAGACCTACCCTAGGAAAGGAGGACAGCAGTGAGATATCATCAGAGCTGTTACTGGCCCCAGATGTTTTCCCACAGTAAAACCGTATGCCTCTAAAGCTGGAATCTATTCCTGACAGGCCCGGTCCTGCAATCTGCTCAGTGCCTCTCCCTGAGGATTCCTGAGCTGGCTGCCTTGTCCTGCCTGTCGTGCTCGGTGTGTGGATCCACTTGTGTGCAAGCATCACATCTGACCTGTGCTCAGCAGCCTCACAAGCAGATGAGCTCCTACCTCGAGTACAGCCTACAGGCTGGAATTACTCCTGGTTGGTTCCACACAAAGCAGCTGTGGGGAGAATTTAAAGCAGTGTTTCACTGACAAGCAGAGGAATCTCCCAGCAGGTGACAGGCTTAATGAGCACTGTGGAGATACGCTTTTATGCTCCGTGGTTTCTGTCTGCGTGTCCTGGGTAGGAGGAAGACGATCTGTTGCTTCAGAAGGGGTGCAGTTTGTTGGAACATGAAAAGCCAATAAAACCCGTAGTGACAATGCTGCAGGGAGGATGTGCTCCAGTGTTAGGCAACTCTCACTTCTCACAACCTCTGGATGAATAAATCCTGTACAAGGGGGTTTCTGAAAGCTGGAAGGGTTGTGTGTTGTGCAGATCCAGCAGTCTGGGGACACGTTAGGCTCTTTCCACCAGCCCTTGTGTGAGTGAGAAGCAGCAGCGTCAGTGAGGACAGGCTTGTTACTCCTGCTGTGTTGGCACTTGTGTGAGTAACAAATACAGTTGTAGCAGATCAAGAAATTACTGTGGAAGCTGCAGCCCAGCTATCTGGGTATTACCAATCAATCTTTTTCAATTACCTGACAGTCTTTCTAGTTTATAATCTAGAAAAGAGGATCTGCAGTAGAAGTACGTGTAGGGCCCAGCATCCTCCACTAGGGACTGGGACCTTAATGTGCCGAATGCAGTAATTCACAGAAGGTGGCCTTCACCCCTCGAAATGTTTCAGTACAAGTGAAAGAACTGAACTCAGGTGAGATAGACTGGGAAATATGGAAAGAGTAATGACCATTGTGGTCAGTGCACACTGGCAGGGAGGCAGTTGTTAAGAGTGTGGTGGTCCTACAGAAAAGGCTTCTTGCATGAAAGGCTCATGAGGGGGATGTTTGTTTTGTGAAAGTGTAGGAATGGCTTCTTCCAAGTGCAAAGAACAGCATGGGAGAAGGAGCAAGAGCAATCATTAGTGCAGGTCATTGTCATGCACTCATTCCACAGAAGCATGTAGGGTGAGATCACGTTTTCCAAGCTAGGAGGGAGCCAATGCCAGTATGTCAGTGATCCAGTTGTGAAACAGCCACATGAAATGTAATTTTGGTTTGGTAGAGGTAGAGTAGACCCTGTGCATTAAGGGAGGTTATGCCGAAAGTTTGCCAGACTTGAGCACCATTTGAATATGAGAACCCAGGAAAAGCATAAAATAACAGATTGTGTCCAGCTGTGAGGCTGACAGTTCTAATGCTCATAACTTTATATCTTCAGGAAAAGGGAAAGGAGGTGTATGAGCAGGCTCAGCAAGGGAAAACTCTACAGCCTTTCTTCCAGCATACCTCTGTGAAGAGAATACTATGGGGAGAGCCAGGCAATGCTGGAGGAAAGTTCCTCCCTTGGCAGTGTTACTGGCAGAGAGAGAAACAAGTGCCCACTGCTCTATGGAAGGACTGGATCCAAGTGCGAAGCTATGCAGACCTGGTATCTTCATTTCAGCTCTCATGTGAACTTGCAGTTTTGTTCCTGGGGCTCCCAGACCTGACAAGGCTACTGCTATGTGCCAGTTGAGTGGTGGTACCCATCCCTGTGTGGTCTCCTTGTCTCTGTGGGAAATCAAGGGGAATTTGTTTGAACTTAGCTTGCAGTGTGAGAGGATTTATGAGGGATGATCTACTATAGCTTCTTGTGATTTACCAGTTAATGGGCTTTTAATCAACTTTGATCTGCATTGATTTTTCTGTGGAGCTGACTTTTGATCATAATGTCCTGTAACAGCAAGAATCATGAAGTCACTTAAGTCAAAAACATTAGCAAAGCATGTTTGACCAACATGGTGATCTTTATCTGCTAGAGCTAATACTCTAACAACAAAGTTATCTTGATCAGCATTTAGTTATCCTTTCTTTTAATTCTTTCATGTTTGTGCCCCACATTAACCTTTGTTATTATGATTTTGCTCTAGGTTCATGCAAGATTATGGCTTCTTAGACATCTATTTATTCTGGAAGAGTGTTTCTGTTCAGCCTTAAGGAACACCCCCAGCATTCCGAGTTCTGTTGGAGTTCAATGCTCAGATGTTAATGGGTGTCAGGGGAAATGGAGTAATAATTAATGCCTGTGGATATCTCTCTTCAGCCAAATAATTCTGCTGTGGGACCTGAAAATTATCAGGTGCAGTGAAGATCACTGCTAGCAAGGTCTTATTCTACAAACCCCTTTGCAAGAGAGATCCTGTGAGGTTCCTGAACTTCACAGCTCTCCCTTGATTTGGGGCATTAGTGACCAATGCTGATATCTGCTTTCTTGAGGCAGTTTTTCGAAGCTTTTCTTTGTCTGGCATCTCTAGTTTAACAACTTTATAAGAGTGCTTGTGTTGCAAGTTTGATACTTGCTTTCCATGAAGGACTCCCTGAAGATCAGTGTCGCTCTTTCCCAGCAGCATGTAGCTGTGTTTGGAAAGCTTGCAGATCATTAATCTTGAGCAAGACCTTCACTCATCTGATGGTTGTGAAGATTGTCATTGTTGTTAGGTTGCCCACAATATTTCTTAGACTGAGATATTGGTATGGTGTTTGGCTATAACAAGGGGTACCTCTGTGATGTTAAGAGCCCAATGGCACAGTGGAAGAGACACCAGGAGGGATTTATATGCCCTGTGCAAGCTCCTGGTAAACAGCTGCCTTGGACGTGCGGGTCAAGCTCTTCAAAACACCTAGGCTAGCCCTTCATATGTGGCTATCAGTATCACAAAGCACAATAAATGCATGTGTCTGGGACAAAAATAACTTATAACTTGGTTCACCTCAAGTAGTCAAGACCTTCCATGCCCTTAGCATTTGTTGTTCCAATTTAACTGCTTTGAGGATAGAGAATGGGCAGTGTTTGAGACTGGCTCAGCCCAAAGGACACTCTGTACCTTACTACAAATAGTAATTAAAAAAGAAGCTTTTGCAGTTCTGCTAGGGGGATGATAGGACAACTTGCCCATATATTTAAAATAGGAGCTTTGGATGGCACTGGAGGGATATAAGATGTTGTTTCCAGCTATAGGAGATCCGGTACTGACATGAACACTTAGCATAAGTAACATGAGATACCTCTGCAGTGTGTGTACTTTCAACCTTCAGAATAATTAGCCCTGGTTGTTGGCTTTTTATGATAGCGCCTTGCCTGTGAGCTGCAAAATGTGTGAAACCTGGCATTGGTGCTGGGAAATGCATGGGACCGTGCAGAAAAAGCTGTAAGGCCCAAAGCCCATTGGCAACAGTCCCTGAATGTGCCTGGAGGATTTAGCTCCAGTCTCGCAAGTAAATCTGTAGCTATTTTAACTGGATGTTTTCAGCTGAATTGTGTTGGGTATCTAGGAAAGTAGACTTCAGAATCCAGTTGCCTAGAATGAGTGGTTGTGAGAAGCTGAAGGGAATAGGACAGAAAGGCCCTTCTGGACAGACAGGTTAGGGTAGGCGATTCCCTGTGGACAGGAAGGAGATGTGGAAACTAATCAACTGAGATTAAAAATAAAGCCAGAAACCAGTTTTCTGACAAATGAATGCAAAGGACAACTTGTTCAATTACTTAATGAGTGACAGAATTGGAAATTGAGTTTGATAATATAAAGTGGGGAAAAAACATTATTTTGATATTAAGGGATGAGAAATCAAGTACCAAAATACAGACCTAAGATCAAATTTAATTGTTCTTTCCAGTACTTAGAATGTCTTGGAGAGGCTTGTCTCCATTTCTATATTCATTTAATTTGCATAGCACAGCACAAAGTAGAGGTATTTATAGAGCCCTCAAATTTAGTAAATTATAAGGGAGTGCCAATTTGTCTTGGTTAATTTGAGATGAAGTCTAGATACACAAGACCAAAGGGAAGCAAAGTTGCTGGCAGTATTCAGTCCTGAGCTGAAAACATCTTATACGACTAAAACAGAGCCCTGAACGCTTCACAGGTCTGTAACAGGGTGTTGTGCTTCTAGCCCAATTTCAAACTATGGCTTTCTATCTTAAGGTTGGATTTTGGTGCAGAATTTTAAAATACACGTAGTAACTCTGTACAACTAGGGAAGTTGCCTGTATAAATTCTTATGTGCTAAGAATAATCCAATTGCAATTCCAGTTGCTTCATTTCAACTTTCTTAAAGGATAAATGCAGTTCATTGTGGTTTGAACCCAAGAGTAGATCAGGATTTTTATTAATATGAACAGGGTATTTCCTCCCTCATTTAAGAGGGGTGGTCAGAATCTCTCAATTCAATTGAAGATTATGGGTATGTTTTCAAAGCTCAAAATACAGAAGCCACTATTAAAATACGATGCTTTATTGTCACTTTCTAATCTGACATTTTTGCTTACCCTTCAACTGTAAAAAGAAGCAGAAAATAAAGCAACAGAGCACTCCTGCCACAGAGAACACCTGTCCCTAAGGCATGCATGACTTAACATTTATTCTTTTCCAGCTTAATTCTTCAAACTTTTGTAGTGTTCACAGTATGAAGTCTACTCAGATTTCTTTTTTTTTTTTTTTCCAAAAGGGTGTGCAGCATATGTTCTGTAATGCCTAGCACAGCTATTCTCCTCTCTAGAGGAAGAGGTAAAACAAAGGTATACTCTCAGCAAATGGCACTTGCTCTAGGATCTTTCTTGTCCAAGTAAGAATTGGAGGGGACCTGAAGCTGCTTCGTGCTCAAAGTTTAGTGGAAAATTTTGGTTTCTTACTGAAATAGATGAGGTGTATTAAGATGCATTCCGGAGTTCTGTTGTGTCTTTTAAGCACTGTCTAGGTAACTACACATATGAATTGCTCTGACAGTATTTCTCCCCATGACTGCCTACACACTTAATTTGGTGCATTGCACGTAGGTGCTAATGGTACCATCCAACAGGTCTGTGCAGGAATGGATTCTGAATACCGCAGCTTAATGGAGTGCCAAAACTTTATTTCCTGATTATTTTTTGCTTTAGAGGAGAGGCATGGCAAGAAGCAGGGTTTTACAGATAACCTCCAGCTTCCTGCAGACACAGTCACTTCTGGAGGGTTCCCCATCTGGAGTTATTAAAGGAGTTTGGTAATGAGATCTGCTTTCTGCATGGAATAAATCTCCTGCTTCAATCAAATGCAGAGTTTTGGAAAGAATCTGAGGGTTTTGAAGTTAAGGTTAAGGATAAACTTTCCAAGAGTGACTAAATAAAGATGCTGTGGTTCTGATTTGCAAAGGTATTTAGCTGCTTAAGGTTATGGAGAGATATTTGCTGGGAGTTACAGAAATCTTTAGGTACTTTTTGTTTTGTTTTCCTTGCAGTCATGCTAAGGTTTTTGTCATCTTCCTGTCATTTTGACTAACTGCAGCTCTGAACCTTGAGGCAATTAAATACTTTTTGCATAACGGGCCCAAAGATAACACTGGCATGGCTGCAAATGGAGCTGTTCTGGAGGAGCAGCCTCCTACACCTTGTCTCAATGGCTGTATTTGCTGGGAGGTGTGTCAGTGGAGTTCTCAGCTTAGTCCTGTACCTCCTATAACACCTCCTATAGCTTGAATGTCACTGAAATAGTTTTTCTGATTATTTATTTCTTTGGATGTTTTTCTGGTCTATGGGCAACCCCGATTGCCATGGGAAATCTTCACGGCATAAAGATTTCTTTCATTGCAAATCAAAGTACACAGGTTTCTCACTTCAATAGTAATTCCAAGACTTTTAAAAGCTTTGTGTCAAGTAAATTCTCTATACAGATGTTATGCATCATCTGATGAGAGCTAATTTCAGCTGCTAGATAGCACTTCGTATTTAAAAGTGGAGGTCTCTACAATGCTGCGAAGCAAGGGAGCTGAGGTGGAGAGCAGCTCGAGATAGCAAGGTATATCCATGCCATCTACAGGTAGAAGAATGAAGCTGGGAATGTGCAGTTTTGACATCTCCTGTGCTGTCCAGGTTTGTTCTCACAAATTCTGGCAATCGGCTTTGCTGTGAGTATCAGCAACCAGCTGGAAGGGGCGAGGGCAGTGCTCTGGGTATGGACCACATCGCAGGACCGAGATGCGGGTGCCACCTGCCCTTTCTGCGGTGTGGAGGAACATAAAGTCATCTGAGAAATGCTTCTATAGCTGTAGCAGGTTGCTAATAAAGTCTCTCTGAGCTACAGGAGAGCACAAAGGTGTCTTATGAGACAGGAGGAAGAAGGGGGAAAAAAACACCTCAGTGGAGCCCAACAGTTTGTCAGGGAAGAGAAAACTTCTTAATTGACTGTCAAGCCATAACCTTGGAAACCTAAGGAAAGAGGCATCAGCATGTCTGTCAGCACAGATAGGCATCAATCTTCCCTGGCTAGACAGCAACATGATTATGTCCGGGCTAATGTCAACAGCTTGGAGGTGCAGAAAGCTGATCTGGCCTGTTCCAAGGGAGGGGAGGAAGTGCATCCCACTGGTGGTCGTTGGGTCAAGCTGCACTTCTTTTAAGTGGGTTGTTCACATAAATAGGCTGTTTACAGCTGTTTTGTAATTAGGAAAGATTAAACCTCCTATCTCTCTTTTGGATCTTTTGGAAGATGAATTTGCACTTTGTCATGACCTATTCCAAAATAAGGAGAGAAATATAGTTTTGACCATTTTCTCTCCATACTTCTGACCAGTTTTGTGGTTTCTTTTCTTAGCCGAAGTTATCCTGGCAAAACAGGTTTGGAAGATTTGACGTGAAAACTCCTAAGTAGCTTTAATTTAGCAAGAAAAATACTGAATTATCATAAAAGTTTTACTTGAGAATAATCTGGAAAAAGTTTTGGTACCTGATCTGACTAGGGAAGAAAACTCACTGTCTCCCCTTCCTTTTAAAAGGAAGAAACTTTTCTGAACTGTTTGGTGGCTTCTGGGGCAAGTCAGCAGTTGTGCACATCCCAGCAAATCCAACAAGCTCCACATCTCCTGCTGTGCTCTGAGAGGCACGTGTTCATGAGCCCCAGGTGAAACTTACTCCTCGAGAGCTTCTTGTATATGATCTTCATGCTATGGTTCCAGGTGTGACCCCAAACACGCTGGGCTGGGTAAAAGCAGGTCAGTGAAAGACAGAAGCAAGAGGCAATCTGGGGGTTCTCTGCCCTGCTTCCTTCTGTGACAATGGTTGTGAGCAGGGTTATGTAAACAATTGGTTATAATTAATACTTGTAGGTGGCTGAAGTGCCCAGAGTCACACTGATACTTCTTGTTCTTGCTGAAATCAAAACCCCTCAAAGTGATTTTTTTTTTTTTTAATCAAATGAAGTGCTCTTGGTACATGTGCTATTAGTTTTGGTTGATCCAAGGCTCTGAGATTTGCCTTTTGTTTTTTGTTAGCCTACTTGTTTTGCTAAAGGTAGGCTAAAGCAGCTCTTTTTAAAGGAGTACACTGAACTGCTGAAAAAATTTGGATGGGATTATAAATGTAATGCAGAGTGACTGCGTGACAGTGAGATTCCTACTGTTGTCATCCTGCCTGCAAAAAAGAGAGGAGTGTCTCCTGCCACTGGAAAACAAGTGTTGATGAGTGTGGTCTCTGCTCTCCTTGCTTTGGTTCTGTAATCTGTCCTTGGTTTTGGACCATCTCTGCATTTTCCTGTGTGATGGCAAGGGCCATGGGGATGAGGAGCGTGTTGTAAATGAGGTTATGTCAAGACGCTGTGATTTATGGCCATACTATTGCAGTCTTGTCTGAGCTTCTTGGCGCTACTTATCCTAATGTCATCTACTGTTATCTGGGAGGAGAAAGGAGACTAACTTACAGCTCAATTTATATTAATTGCATTTCCTTTTTTATGTGCCTGGACCAAAGTTGTGCCAGCTGTTTTGTAGGAGTTGAGAGGAGATAATCAACAATACCACGGCCCTTCATACAGCGCATTTCAAACAATTCATATGACATTTTCTGAATTAAAAATAATTAGTAGCATAAATGATCAGAGTGGTTTGTCAAAGGGCAAATGTCTGTGCTGATGAAATGCTCTGAGGAAACCAGCCTGTAAATGCCCATTAAATTGATGATATATGGGGCTGTGCTAGGGAACAGGCCTTGTGGGTGTTCTCCAAACAACTTGAGGTATGTTAATTTGCTCCCTGAAGCACTGACAATCAGTTTAAAAGCCCTTTGGTGCCTCTGACCTACTTTATCCCCACCTGCTCTGCTGCTTCCAGAATCACTGCACTTTGGAGGCCCCTCTGTGCACAGGTACCGAGTCTGCAGGGAGGGTGTGAGTGCGCAAAGGGATGTGTGAGTGCCTACTACAAGGGATGATCCCAAAACTCTGCCTCACAGGGTGTGAGAGGCAACTTCTGATGATTCAGGGGCATCCTTGGCCTCCTTCTCAGCTGCTGATGGGAAGATGAGGGGAATGGTTGGAGACAGCAACCAGCAGCAGAGATTTAGCAGATCTCAGGAAGATCACTGGGTCTTGGCCCTGTGTTCTTTGCTGTTCACCCACAGACCAAATGTAAATTAATACAGGCTTGAAAGCTTATCCCTGGCCCATGTGTGTACATCGGTCTGCTTAAGATGGCACAGAGAATGGTGTGATATGGCAGAGGAGGGAAACTGCAAATGATACCAGGATTGGAAAAGATCTGGGGGCTATTCCAGAGCACACAATTCTTGTGTGGCTCTTCAGGATGAAAACCTGCACAGGGGGATTTTATTTGACTTTTCCATCACTTCACTTTCTTCAGAACTTGTAGCTGAATATTCACAAGTCAGGAAAGCACGTGTCCTTGCAATACCTCTGTATTAGACTATGGCAGCTCTATAGTCCTGTATTATTTTGGGAGAACAGGGCTGCAGGGAGCCCACAGGACTCACTTGCAGTCGAACATGCCTACAGATGAGAGACGTGAGCCTTGGTGTTCCCAAGGCTAGTTCCTTAGCCCTGGGCTAGCCTCCTCCCTGCCTTTCCATTGATTTACGTGTAGGTTTTCACTTTATCACGTTACATCCCACAAGTCATGCAGACACATTGTGTTAACAGCATTAACAGCACATGCTGCATATACCAGTAATTACAATCTAGGTTTAAATACATATTCCCACAAAACAGGGTGCATTGCATGGATGCAGACAGTTGTTCTCATGTCACTTGAGGAGGTGTACTTAAGATCCACCCTTTAATTTAAAACATTGATTCCTTTTTATTAATCATGGCAGAGAGACACAATAGCCAGCCTCCTCTGGAAAATTGGGCTTTGTAGCCTGAAAGTTTTGGGTATGTTATGCCATGAAAGCATTTTTATTCTATCTACTCAGCTTCTTTTCCACTCTGCATGAAAACTTCTACCAGCCCTTTAAATTTAAGCAAATTAAGGGCACACGCTGAACTACTTGTTATTAATATCTCAGCACTATTTTCCAATTCCCAATTCATGCTTGAAGTGGATTAAAACCGCTAATCCTTGACAAGGCAGCAAAAACTGATGCTAATTTATTGATGTACTCTTTTAGAAAACTTCGGGTTTCTTGTCTATAAATTAAATTTAAACAGCGCTTTCAAGGTCCTTCCTCATTTAGAGAATGGAGAGCAGCAGAGATCTGCGTGCTGAAACTTCATGTGCCCTTGAGCTTAGGGTACAGCATGGCAGGGGAGATGTTGCTTTGTTCCCCTAAGGGGGTGTGTGGTGAGCTGGCTGGGTGTTCTACACGGAGTCATTTTAAAGTCCTTGCCCATCTTTCATTACTGTGGAGCCTGATTTCAGTCTTAGTCCTGTAAACCCCCACTGGGGAAATTTAGAGAGAGCCCAGGGAGCACCCCTGGCTCTGATCTGGGTGCTGCTGCCTGGATGCACCCCTCAGATCGCTGCATCCTGAAGTTTTGCACAAAAGTGTTCGTCCTGCTGGATCCCCTCGCGTTTCTGGCTCTGCGGGCCTCTGAGTGTTTTCTTGCTGGGCATTTCTTGCTGGGTTGGGATTGCCAGCATGGTTTGGGGGAAAAATGCACTCAGGCTTATCTGGCCTTCTGCCTGTCTAATACCACAAATATCCATGGAATAAGGAGAGCACGTGCTTGTCAATAAATACCAGCTCACATTTCTTCCTCGGGCATCGCTGTGAGGAAATGCTGTGCCCAGCTGTGCTTAGAGAGTTATCCATAAGCCCCATGAACTTTTGGAAATTCAGAGGGAAGTGGAGCTTGCATTTTCTCAATGTAGTGTTTCTTACTGCTAATGAAGCTGTGTGCCAGAAAGAGGGCAATACTCCTTCCTCCTGGTGCTGGAGCCTGTCATCAGAGCAGGTTGGGCTGCCCTGCTCAGCTCTGCTGAAAGCTCCCTGAGAAGGCAGTGGCTAAGACAAGTAACGTTAATTACAGGCAGTGTTGGCTGGAATACCTGGAGGAGCCAGGCAGCAGCTGCAGTCTGTACAATCTAGAGGGAGCTGTCTGCGTGGCATTAATTTTTAACGCTTTAATCAGGATAAAAATCCCTCTACAAAGTCTTAATGGGAGTAGTAGAAGTCTTTTTAATTTTTGGAATATAACCTGAAGGAGAAAACAGTAATTCCAGCAATCTCAAGTGATGACAAAATTCTTAATTAGACAACAGGAAAAACAAACCCTTAATTTTTAGCCAAGCCATTTAAAAGGCAGCTGAAGCCAAAGAGCAGCAATTACATTATCTTTACAAGCCATTCTGTGTTTTTTTTCTGAAGTGAGACTTCACACATCGCTGCTGGAACCAAAGGGTGTTTGCCCAGGACAAGGAGGTTCCTCCCCTCCCCTGCTGTCTGCAGGGCTGTGCTGGGGGCTGCAGGCTGGACAAGTGGCCAGGACCTGTGCATCCCTCTGCACCCCCAGGTGATTTTCATGCCCATGCTGAAAAAAAGTCCTTTCTTGCCAAAACATAATGGTGTGCTAATAACCTTTCAAAGCCCAGAGCTGTATTCTACAGGTGTGCGAGGCATATGGCTTCTCTGTTATTAGCAATGCAAATTTAATCAACCAGAATAACATTCAAACGGTTGGCTCAGCACGAGCCAGCAGCCGATGAGCACTTGTCGCTATTGCTGCTTTTGACAAACATAAGAACTTTGATTAGAACTTCAATTTTTCTTAAAATATAGGTATCTCATTGAATGAAAGGAAGCAATATCCTCTAGAAGATCTGTTGCATTTCCACTGTTGATTCCCAAGAAAACTGCTTCTTATGTCCAGATGTCAGCAACATTGCACAGAAAAGTCTATTGCTTCCTATCTGAAAAACAAGCCCTGTCACTACACGTGCTTTAATTCAGCAAAGTGACAAAGTTCACGTTGATCTGCATACTCTCCTGTTTGGGGATTTTATTGCATTTCAATTTAATTTCATAGCAGGATGCTGTTTGTTGTTGCCTGACTCTTGCTAATAGCCTCAATATATGCTGTCTGTCTGCCATTGAACAGCCCCATGTCGTTGGGTTTATGGACTTCACTGCAGAGCAGAAGTGTGGAGGGATTGAAAACCCTACTTGCTGCAGCAGCACCACGTTGCTGATCACCCAGGGGAGGTGACACGGGCACATTTAGGAACAATGGTAACTGCCTGGGTGCTGGCCAGAGAAGTACTGCGTTCTGGTGGTTTCCAGAAGCTGGTGGTGGTTGGAGTTGGAATCTGGTGGGGATGGTGATGGAAAGCCAATGGAAGGAGGTGGAAATGAGGGTCTAGATGTAGATTGCTCTCTAAAAACCTAGAGGCTGAAGCATACAGGGGACTGGTTAAGGATGGCCTATAAATCTGTGGGATACCTTGCAGGCTAAAATAAGACCTGGTCATTTTTCTCTGGGTGATATGCTTTTGCTCTGGGGCCTGTGGAGGCATCATTGTTGGGGCAGCTCTGGTCAAAGGAAAACTGTGTCAGGGCTTCTCCAGAGGATGTGACTGGGATCCTGTTACCAGAAACCTCTTTGTTGTATGGAGACTTGAGCAGGCTGACACCAGGTTTGACCCCGATGGCACTTCTCTGGAGCTATTGCTGCTGGTGAAGGCAACACCTGACCCATAGCCTGCCTCCAAAATAGCCTCTGATTCCTGTGTTGGGTGAAAATCCCTCTCTGTCTGTTTTTCTGTAAGATGCACAGGGTGCTGTCCCCAGGGCCCCTTTCCCTTGTCACCTGGGCAGTTAGATGAAACTGCAGCATCATCCAATTGAGTGATTGTGTGAGGGCTGCAAACTCCCCATAAATACCTCAGATATAATTGTGGTCACTTTATTTTCCATTCACTTAGTGGAAGAAAATGTGAAATTATTATAGCAGCTAATTGTGGTAATAGTTCTCTTGTGTTCTTGTTCATTAAGTGCTGATTGAGAATGGCTTGCTAATGACTGAGTTATTTCAAGTAATATCTTTTATGAGGCTAGATGCTGAAAGACCCTCTGTCTAAAAAAGGTTTTGCGTGGTGCATCCTTTTAGATGACCATTTGATCACAAAGAGTATCAAAGGAGATCTGACTGCTGCAGAATCGAGGAAGCTGAGTTGACTGAAGATGCAAAGGTAGATATGTGGTGCATGGTAATAAAAGAAGGGCTTAACTTATTTTGTAGCTTTTTTTTTTTTTTTTGTAGCCTTTTTTGCTACAACACTGGGATGATAGTTCCCATCTGCTGCTTTCTGTGGACTGGCAGGATGCAGCACCTTTTAGAGTTTAGCCATGGCAGAGATTTGGAACCGAAAGGTATTGAGGACAAAAGTACTAGGGACATGACAGTAGAATGTGGAGAGGGGACAAGCCCAAACTGGGCTCCTCCTGGGCATGGGACACTGGTGAATGTTTTTGATGGTATTTCTTGCCCTACGTAAGGCTCTTTTCTGTGGCCTTTGATTTATGCAGCAGCTTGTTTGCAAACCATTTGCACAGTTGTCTCCTGCTGATATATTAGAGCTTCTGGCCTCCGGCCAGGTACGTGCAGTGCCTCCTGAGATGCTGTCCCCAACTTGCTTGAAAATCCCAATGCCTGTGCTTCACGGGTGCATGGCAGGGCATTGCCCTTGGCTTTTATGGGCAGAGTGGTACACTCAGCATCTTCCCTTGCTGTGTGTCCTTCTTGCAGTGTGAGCGCCTGAATACCTGTGATTCTGCAGCTGTGGTTTGGTTTGAGGTGTGTTTTTTTTTTTTTTTTTTTTTCTGGGGGTTGTTCATAGAACTTGTTCAGCACTGAGCAAAGAGCCTTTGGGCATTTTGATTCCCTTGATTGTTAATTTTTGTTTACCTCAACCTCTTGAAAAGCAAAGCACTTCTTAGCTCCGAGTGGGAGATGAAGCCATCTCTTTAGCTGCAGCACACTTAAGGATAAGGGTGCTTTTCTGGTGCTTGTGTTTTCCCTTAAGAAAACGTGAAACACAATGGAAGGAGTTCAAGTGAAAAGCTGAAGTCCTTGAGCTCCAAAGGCATCAAAGCCTAGCTGCTTTCCTTTGAAAATATTCTTTGGGTGGGCACTGATTATTCTTAGGCATTTATAACACCACCCTGATCAGAGAGGTTTCATCCTAGCTAATTTTGTCTTCCTTTTCTTGATGCTTTTGTGTTTTTCACTTTGATGCACTTAACTAAACAAGCTCAAAATACGCTCCCAGGAGAAAGCACAGCTCTGGGAGGTGGTGCTGTGTGGGGCTGGGCTGTGCAGGAAGCTCCGGAACCCAGCAGGGTGACTTCTGTGACTGCTGCACTGGTTGTGTGTGCCAGCAGGTCTGGGTGTCCCCTCAGTGCCACCCCCTGCCTATCTCCTCTCCTCCGTGCTCTAAATCCACCCCTAGATGAGTTCTTAGACCAGACTTTGCTCCTGAGCTCTAATATCAGCAAAAAGAAGGCTTTCTAATTAGTTCTCATGTTCTTGTTAGACTAGATCAGGCTAGCTCAATAAGGTAGTTAGATATTTTATCTCTTTACAACCACAGCCACAATGCTTGTGTCTGTGATAGCCAGAAGGACTAAGGGGGCTGATCTCAGAAATGTCTATGCAGAACCAGGTGCTTTAATGAAATTCAAGCATCATTGATTTCTCCAGGTGAAGAGGGAAAACTGCTAGTCAATCTTGAGCTGTGGGCAGGAGTAAGTATCAAATCCTCCTCAAAAACTGAGAGGTCCCAGGCATGGTGCAGGTCCTGGACCTGCTGGGTGCTTTTGCGTTGCCCTACCTAAATTACCAATACTGATTTTTCCTCTTTTCACTTCCTTTCTTGTTATTCTCCCTCAATTTCTGCTAGCTTTGCAAGCTGCTTGTTTGCATTTAGTTACTTCATTACACTTTTGTTCAGATTGCTAGCTGTTAGTTTTGATTTTTTTTGTTTACATTTCATTTTTAATTTGGTAAATTGGCTGTTGTCAGGATAGTTGGAAGCCAGGAGAAAATAATGGGTTACAGGACAGAAGTAATGAGGACAGAAGTGAAAAAGATCCCTGTGAGATAAACAGTGGTAGGAAATAAAAGGGGGGGGGGGATAAGGGACAGATTTTGCCACTCTTGTTCACAGTGATGAGGAATTCTTGCCCTGACACATCAGTCGGGGTGCTGGGGCATCCTGAGTAACCCATCTCCCACCACCTTTGTTCCTGCATCTGGATGGCTGAGATGTGCCACCCACTGCACCATCCATGTTTCAAGGGTGTTAGGGGGAGAGCTGAGGCTGGGTTGGCTCTAGGCAGGGAGCGAAGGAAGCACGCTGATGCCTTCCCCTTGCATCCTCCTGCTGGAAAAGTTGTTTGCCATGCTGAGTGTGCGTATGTCTCTGCAGCATTGCAGATGGTCCAAGCTTAGGAACTGAAACAAGGGGCAAGTAATCTGCATGGGACTCCAAGCATAATTGTTTACTCTCGTGGTAGGGAGGCCTGGTTGGTGCTCTGGCATCTGAGGAAGGAACTGTGGGCTCTAAGGAAACCACTCTGGGGAGGAGAAGTGATCTAGAGTCATCCCTTTGTGCCCATAAAACTTTGCCCCACTAGGTCCCTACAGAGAAGTCCAACTGGACTGTGAAGTACCTGTTGCTTGGCTCAAATGCTCTGTGATAAAATAAAGTGCTGGCACATCTCCGAGAGCCAACTTCAGAGCTTGATCCAGTATTAGTGAAAACATGAAATCCTAGTACTAGAACTAGTGAAAGTGGAGCTGTAAAAGCAGTTATTAAGGGAGGTTTAAGCCATTTGTGGAAATGTAGTGGGAGGTTTGGCTCCAAACACAGGGAGCTTCTGAGGACTAAAGGGTGCAAAAGCAGTCACTTAGTGAGTATCTATGTCTCCATCAGCTGCCCATATGTGCCAAGGGAAAGGAGAACAGGTGAAGTGTCACACTGTTACTGCTGGTGGGCAGCAGAGATGCCAAATTTACTTGAAGCCTGGGACTATTAGCTACCCTCAATTATATGTAGATGACTTCGGTGATGTATGAGTACAACCCGAGTTGGAAGGCTTCACAAGGCAGTTTTTGAGGCGGCACTTGTTAAGAAGTGCCCTTTACACATCGCTAGCTAAGTGGTGCCTGCTTGCGGCTCCCAGCTACTGTGCCAGTTGGACGTCTGCCAGGCTTGTAATGCTGCTCGAAGAGGGATCGCTTGCCGTGTGAAGGTTTTTGCATTTTCTGTTATCCAAACAGACTCCCTGGAATGTAAAATTTGCTCCAAGCTGCCAAGGACCCAACTCTGCAAAAAGCCGAATGAACCTATGCCTGCTGGAGAGCTGCTCTGACAGGCTGGGCTTGGAGGCATGTGTTGGGCACCAGGGTATAAAACGTCCAGCCAAAAAAAGTCTCCTTTTTCCAAAGCTGCTGGTCACAGCAGGGTGCTCTGCTAGGCTCTAGGTCCTGGGCTGGGCTGTTTTCCATGGCAATGGGTAGGAAAGAAGTTCCACATCCACTTGAGGCTCTGTAAGCCATTGCAAAGTCAAAAGGCACTGGCTAATCCCATTGCTTGTCAGCAAGTGTTTCACAACCGGCTGGGATTTGTACTGAAAAGTCACTGCTTTGACCAAAAGGCACCCAAACAGGTTCAAATTTAACCAAGTCTTCCCCCTCCGGCTTGTTTTCTGTATCAAAGTTCTTGAGGGCTTAAGGAAAAATGCAGTTTTGTCTGGTTTTAGCCAAGAAAAAAATGGGAGATTGTTCAAAATATGTTAAATATTTAAAGCACAGTTTCTATTTAGAATCTGGTGCTTTATCCAGTTAAACAACCCATTAAGCTCATAATCACACTCCATCTTTTGGCACACAAACTTCTTTTGCATCTTCTGAAATGAGTATTCGTGTCACCGCTCGGCATGCTCTGAGGTGAAATTAATCTCCCATTGTATTGCTTCGTTCTTACTGCTGACTGAAATAATCTTTTCAATATCTTTTTCCTTGTTTATTTGCATTCTTTTTTTTGATGCGTGACTTACGGAGGAAATTTGAAAACAAGTCACAAAATTGAGATCCCTGATAAGCTTTTAAAACTCCTTAAATATTCCTCCACGTTCTGCCATCAGAGTGCTTTGAGTAATTGCTTTTTTGCTTCCAGCAGATGCAGTCAATGTTGCTTCAAGGATTGCCATGGTCTGGAGGCCCTTTTGGTGATGGATGATCAAAATACTTCAAGATGTGGCTTTTGCAAAGCAGCAGTAGTCAGTGCTGTGGCTGGTGCTCACAGAAGTGCAGAAAGGGCAGCAGAAAGAAATGAGCCTTGGGCATCTGTAAGAACCGGGGACATCAGGGCACTTCCCAAATACTTGTCAAGCAGAGAGGAGCCTGCTGGCAGACAAGGATGGTTTGCATTAAAAGCACCCCAGTTGTAGGAAGTGGGCAGAATTTTCCCCTCAAATTTTACATCAAGGAAAGATTTCCTTTTTTAGTTTCCAAAAAATAAGTGGTGCAGGCTGCCATTTCTTTTCACAGTATGTCTGCTTTCTGTGACAAGACTAACTTAGAAACACGTTGTGTTCCTAGACTATGAGATGTGGAAATGATTTCAAGTCCTACAAGTCTTCACAGACATAATCTTGTCCTTGAGATGTCTACAAGGTGTGGGTTATTTGCATTAACAGACTTGCAGTGAATGCCCGCAGTTAATCTTGTGCTATATTACTGCGCAGCGACTGCAGCAGGAAAGCCAGTGCTGTGCTTTATCCATTAGAAGTGATGAGGCTTTATCAGCCAGGCAGGCAACTGCACAAAATCCATTATTTTTTGTTGCGAGGCAGTTTGAGATCTAGACGTAAAAGAAATGCAATGTTAGATTGTTCTTTACGCTGTGCCTTGTATTTAGAATTAGTGCCCAGCTGTCTCACAGATGTTTCCTGCCATTACTGACAGTGCCTTGACCACATGGAGTCCAAACATGTCCTGGAATTACAAGCTAGATTCTTTCTATGGCCCAGAAGTCTTTGAGGGCCACGTTTTAACAAAACGAACCTGTCAGAACACAAACTTCCTTTATCAAACACTTCCCATGCTGATTTCCCCTTAGTTTTCAGCAGTCCCTTGGGTAAAGCAAGGTGCGTTACAGCAGCCAAGAGCAATGTGCCTGGTCTGCTGCAGCTCTGCCTGGAGTTCCGCTCTTCCCTGGTGGCTTTGCATTTGTCACAAACTTTTCTTTTCTCAGGTTTCTTGTTCTCCTTTGGCAGTTCATGTGAAAACTCTGGCCAGCTTTCTCTTGCTGGCATAGGATAAAAAATTATACACTAAAGGCCAACTATAGGGTCAGCATTGCTGGGGGTTGCTGTAATTGCTGGTGTTGCTTCTAAATTTCTACCTGTTAGTGCTGATCAAAGCAGCTTCCTGCCTTTCCTCTCTCATCCCCGGGACTATTTTGTACAGTGGATTATAGTGGGATACAAAAAAAGAGTAAATATTTATATTTTAGAACCCCATCATAGGATAATTTAGAGCATGGGCTGTTACACTTTGAAGCGGTCATGCAAAGAGAAAAGACTTAGGGCCATTGTTTTTGTACAGCACTTGGTCATATATCAGTTGTTTGCAATATACTGCTAGCTTTCAGAGAAGAATATTCTGCTCCTCAAGTGAGAAGACAGGTAAGGAGGTGCTCATTTATGCTCCATCGAGAGATTGGGATGCTCTCTGGAAGGAGAAGGCTGTAGAGCAGGCAGATACCACCAAGGTGATGTCTGTGTTCATAAACAGAGACCTGGCACTTCTCCCCAGCGCTGAAATGGGCTGTGAATTGGGTAATAAAGCAGGAGATGTGTGCCCATAAAATGAGCCCAGCTACTAGGAGAATTGTTTGCAGAGTGTGTGCTCACAGCTGAAATCCATCCCTACTGACAGATTTTGCGATGCCTCCCCCATGCTCACCTCCTGCTACCTGTGGTGGTCTCCCAGGTAGATTTACTTGCAAAATAAAAAATACAGGACAGTAAATGTAGATTGCTGTACTTGAGTCATTTACTCAATCCTATGTTTTACTATAGATCTTGGATGAAAATAGATGTATGTTTGGAAAGCCTGGTTGCCTCATCACGAGGAGAGTCAGGAATGATGAGACTGAGGAATTGTTGGATAATAAATATTGCAAATTAAAATATACATTAACACTGCATTTTTCATAATTGTTCAGAATTTCAGTCTGCTGGTAAGTTTCCTTTATTTTCACTAGTACCTACTTGAGCACTTGTGTAACAATACAACCTCGGCATTTGCCCAGCCTGAGCTGGAAACAGCCAAAGATGTTGCTTGACACTAAACCCAGACTGAGACCCCTCTAACACAGCAGCTCTGACCTCATTTTATTTTGTCGGAGGAAGGGATGACATAACCAGACCTTTCTTATCTACCAGTAATCCAAGGGCACATAATGCTGTATCAGGGTGGGGTGGAAGGCTCAGTCCCTTCAGCAGCCCTGTGCTTCTCTCCAGCTTCCTAGCAGGCTGTCTGCTTGCAAGGGAAAACTGATTGTTTCCTAATCTACCCCCCTGGTGTGCCGTGGGGAGGTAGGCTGCTATTTTAAACTGTTGTCACCGCAGTGATGCGGCTGTGCTATAATCACCTGCTTTGCTTTTCATGTGTCTGTCACCAGATGGCTGTTGTTGATGATTTATAGTGTTATATTTCAGACCTCATTAACCAACATAAGAGCATCTATGTGCTAATTTCATTCTGTCAAATATTATTTGTAATAAACATCCATGTAGTTTCACCCAGTGGGGTTTATTGACTAAAACAGTAAGAAGGCTGATCTGGGGGCTCTGTTAGTGAGCAGGCTGGGTGGATACACCCCCTCGCAGCCCCCCTGTGCTTACATAACCTTCCCTGCTCAGCGTCTGCCAGATGGGAGTGAACCCAGCTCCCCAATGCCCTCTAAAATCAATTTAGGTTCCACCTAAAGCCCCCCCCTTTCCCTGGTAATCTTCAGTGTCTTAAAAACATGCTGATAACACAGCCCCCTGTGCAGGTATTTCCTTATCTGAAGGGCTCCTGCCAGTGTTCTCAGCTTAGGCAAGAAAAATGTTATTTATTTCAGGCGCTCGAGGTACCATCTGTCACAAAGCAAGGCAAAGAGCCAGCCTTCAGCAGCCTGAGCACACAGCCAGCCCCACGGCTCCTGCCTTTGGGACCCAAGTCCCCTCTTGGGGATGTTCCACTTGCCCCAAACAATACAGTGGCTGGGAGTGACACCCTCAGCCTACCTGATGACGTCTGTGCCAACAAACCTCAGCATGGATATGTGGTTTCTAGGCAAGGTTTGGGAAGGAAGGTAAAGTTTTAGTAGAGCTTTTAGGGTTCCTTTCAGCCCTGGGTTAATGCTGTTGTACTAACAGTTGGATCAGCCTATGCTGCTCATTACCGAAGGCTGGCTGTTGGTGCAACATAAATATCAATAAATCCTGCTGGAATAGCAGTTCCATATTTCGGCCCAGCCCCAGTGTTTAGGAAAACTGGATAGTGTGTATTTAACTGCTGCAGTGCAATTGGTGCTGCTGATGCCCACCTAGAGGAACAGATGGTGCTTCTCCTGGGGTTTGTTGCTGCTGTCACAGGCGGGGAGAGCGCCTCTTTAAGGGGAAATGTGAAAGCACTGTTTGGTAGATGTTCCCCCCTGGGGCTTAGGATGAGGAAAGTAGCCTGGATGTCAGGTCCCTGCCATCTCCAACCCAGTGCCTGTGACTACTGATGTGGATGGACCCTTTGTATATAGGGCAAAGCTAGGAAATGAATGGTGAAAGTCTTCTGTGTGAGTACTTTAGCCTGCTCTTGTGTTTTACTACAGTTGGGACAGATTCCCTTGGGGGAGGGAGATTTCTTTAATGGCAGCAGCTTGTGCATTGCCTCCTGTATGTGCCCCTGCTGTGGGGTAGAGCCTGTGGCACCCCTCTTGTTGGCACCCTCACAGAAGAACTCTGGTGCTCGCTGAAGCGGTCACGTCTCATTGCCAGGCATTGCTGACTCCAACTCTCTTAAAATCCCCCTTGCAGGATTTTCTCTCTGCTTTGGGAGGCAGACCTAAGCAGCGTGCCAGCCATTTATGCTCTCGTGGCAGCTTCTGCCATGAAGTGCTGCAGAAGAGTGGGAAGGTTGGTCAAGGTCCTGAAACCTTCGTGTTCCTCTGTGGTTGGTTGGCACTAGTTCTGCCGCTTGGTTTCCTAGCCAAGGCAAAGTTTAACCAGTTTAAGGTCTGGGATCACTCCTGCCCTAAAAAGGTTATTAGGGGGAAAGTAACTTAGAGGAACATCTTCCATTTTTTATTGTGGAAAATAGATCTGGAGGTGACCACCAACGTCTGTACATTTCCAAAGGTCACAGGCCTAAAATTATTCAGGATTTTTATTCTTTTTTATGCAAATTGAATGTGCAAGTTAATCTTCATTTACATATAAAACTCAAATACTGAAATAATGAAAATGAAACAAAAGTACTGAAGCAAATAGGTTTTACTTTACTGCCACAAAACTGTTAACGACAATAGTGTTGATATTTTCTTTATATATGTGCCTTTTTAACTTGGTAAACTTGATAGTAGGATTTCTTTTTTTATATTTTTTCTGTTTTATAGTTCAGTTTACCTCTGCAGCATCTTTGGTTGTTGGATGAACGAGTAGCACACAGCGGCTGGTGGGATGCAGCTGTCCCCGCTGCAGCCCATTTCAAAGGGACAGCGCACACACTTTGCCTACTTGCCTTCCTGAAACATCCCCATCACTTAAACATGACAATTTAAGGAATACCAGTTGGATGTTTTTTAGTGCCATCTGTCTAAACATTGCTTTTGCTAGGGAGTCAATTAATCTCTGGTTTTACTTTGCAGAGAATAATGGCTGCACTCTGATGAGAAAGACACTTGATAATTTAATGGGCATTTTGTCTTTTTTCTAATGAGCTGTGTTGATTTCTGAGATGTCTGCTATTCACTGAGTGCGGGGAATGAATGAACTGAAGTAAAACATTGGAAGAGACATTAATGCGAAGGATGTTTAATCTCTGCAAGCTAAAAATAAAGCTTGTGAGCTAGCTGGTTTATTAAGATTTGAATGATTAAGAAATTTGGAAAAAAATAACATTAGTGAATGCCAGGTTTTTCAAAACCAAGATGGTGTGTAAGGAAAATGGCAGCTTTTTAAACTAAAAAATGTTTTGAAATCATGGAAATAATCATATTTTGACTTTTGAAGTAAGAAAAATGTTTCCCTGGCAGTGTTTGTGTTGTAGAAGGCTTTCAAGGTCAAAATCAAAAGGTTCAATCATTTGTCAGTGCTTCAGTTGGAATGAATCAGTCCCGGGCTGTGACTTTTTGACATTTTCAGGGTACAGAAGTTTTTGACTATCTTCTGTTCTAGAATATGGAAAATCTTCAAAGTCTCAAACGTGATATGGTCGGGAAACTTTTTCCCACCCAACTTCAGTGCTTGAGTTAGTCGGTGATTGGCTGAACTGGGGACTCGCTGCAAGAGCTGGGCAGTGCTTTAGCTGAGGGAGGTGACTTCTCTGTGCAGTGGTCACCTTGAAGATCTTCTAGGATGACTTTTTTTTCCCTTATTGATCCCTAGAGAGGTTGGATTTCATGTAAAACCAGCAGCCAACTCTAAAAAGTAGTTTAGCAGTTAGAAAGCAAATCAGACTTTATTTTTGTTTATTTTAGAGCAATGTCAGCACATCTGTGCAGTGGAGCAGCGAGGTTTGTTGGCAGATGGCAGGTCTGAGGCTGATCACTGCCCCGAGGAGAGTCTTTTGGGATGTGGGAGAAAATAGCCGCGTGGTCCTGCTGCAGGGGTGTTTCCTCATCCATGCAAGGTAGCTCCAACTCCAGCAGGACTGGGGCCAGCACCTGCTCAGAGATTCGCTGCAGCTCAAAGCAAGGAGTTTGCTTTTGGAGAGACCAGAGCAAACTGCATGCCCTGGGCTGGGATAGAGGACTGCAGGGAGGGGATGCAGTGTGGTGCTGTGCTGAATTCCCTCTGGCATCATGGGCAGTGTGTCTGGCTGAGCACGGGTGACTGCAGGTCTGTGGTGCATCTGCTTCATCCCCCTGGCTGAACAATGGAGGTGAGCAGGAGCCATGGGCACCGGGAGAGACCCAGAGGCTGCAAAGTGGCTCCTCACGTTGTGGGGAGTGCAGAGCAGGCAGGGAACAGCTGAGATCTGGGTCTGTGCCCTTGTAATGAGCAGCAGACACATGGGGTAAGGCTTCCTGAGAAGTGGGTGTGCATGCAGGGTCCCCTCCAGAGCAGAGAGGAGCTCATCTAAAGCAGTGCAACCATACTTTCTACTAAAAGTATTTTTCTTTGGTTTTTGTCAAAAGCTACTATCACAAGAGGGCAAAGGGAAGAACAGGAGGCACAGTGACACCATCCCACACTAGCAGGTAGCTCTGTGGTGCCTCTGAGACCCAGAAGATCTGAGTTTGTCTTCCTCCAGCTTTCATCTGCTCCACGCAAAATGCAGCAGCTGCTGAAAGCTGAGAGCACCGCATGCCAGCATACTCTTGTGGGCAGCTGACTTATCAATGATGTGGGATGGAGACTGACATCAGGTGAGTGATGAGCAGGGTGTGGGTGTGCTGCAGGGAGAGGAGGCGGACGAGCAGCACCACAAACAGGTCGAGGCAGGGACTGGGCAAGAAACAAAAGAATGGACCAGGATGAGGAAAGTCACAGGTTTACATTGCAGAAGCCTTGTTTCTCCTGGTGTTTTAATAGTAAATGTTAAATATGGCAAGCAGGAAGCCATCCGTATGGGGCCACGTTTTTTGTGTTTGCTGTAAATGCAGAAATGCAGCTGGGGGCTGTCCCGGAATGGCTGCAGTGCTGGAACCACCTCATTTTGGCACCTGATACTTGCCTAACTGAACAGAAATTCTGCAAAAAGTCCCGTTCCTCTGTCACAGCACTCTTACACAGTAATGCATGAGACCATAGGCTTTTGAGTTTTTGTGAGCAGCCACTGCTCAGCTGGTTGTACAGGAGCTGCAGAAGAGATGCACGTTTCTGCCACCTCACAGCGAAAGCTTAAACATCCTACACATAATTCCTGAAATTGAGCTTCCACCCCAGCAGGAGGTGCTGTAAACTGGCACAACCCTTTTGGGGTGCTGCACTGTGGTGGGCCCTGGGTCACACTGGCACTCCTGTCCTGTGGACGCTTCAGGGACTTTAGGGCTCTGAGTTTTACGTAGCAGTAATAACGTGGTATCTGTACAGATTTACTGTCTCTGTATACTTGAAGTTGCAGTTGTTTCTACTGAGCCAAAGGCTCTGAAAAATACAATACAATAACCGAAGACTACACCTTTCATCTGCTCCTTTTTTTTTTTTTTTTTTTGCTTTTAGATGGTGTGTATGTGAATACCAGAGAAGATCAGTGCCTTTCAAAACTCTTTTCAGGTATTATTTTTTGCATGTCTGAGAGAAGGTGATAGGACTTAAAAACAGTCACTGGGAATCCTCAAGTAATGCTTACTGCTGCTGAGACTATGCTCGAAGAAAGAGAACCCTGTGGCAATCAGCCTGATTTCATGTTTGGGACACCGAGGACATTTGATGTGGCCATCCGCCAGAGGTTTCTGTTGGCTCTCAAACAATACTGCAAGGTAAAATAATAACATAAGGTTATCAAACAGTGAGTAATGCTGCTGCTGACAGCTGCACAGAGGCTGGGAATATTTGCACAGCCTCTCGGGATCCTGTTGGCAGTGCCCTGACAGAAAGGCCAGGTCCAGGCACCTGGAGGGAGTACCTGGCTGCCAGGCTCTGGAGCTGAAAGGTCCTGTAGTGACTGTGCTGCTGCCATTCGCCTGTAGGTTGGTTCTCTGAACAGGAATTTTCTGAACAGGATTAGTCTTGTGGCTGGACTTGATCTAGCAGAACAGACAAAACTTTGCTTAAAGGCATTTGCTGAAACATATCATCAGGCACTAGAGGACCTGCTACTGAGCTTATAATGTACGTTTTTAATTGCATTTTATATAGCAAATCCCTTCCCCATTCCTTCCCTCTCTAGCTAGGAAACAGCATTTTTAAGTTGAGGAAGGGGCTGTAATTCACCAAAAAGCCCTTCTAAAATATATGCACCATTCAAACCCTGCTTTTAAATGTCCCTCTCACACAGTGGAGCCAGCTTAGCATTATTCTAATTTGGAGTGATTAAAATTTATGGGGACTAATCTGTTAGAAAGCATATGTCAGAGCAGTGTTCAGCTGATCAAGTACAGTACCTGATAACTTTGAATAATTCTGCTCTGTGATCTATAGCCTGATTTTCATGGAAGGTATTTAACCTGCAGTTATGAGAGTAGAAAGGAATAATAAAGCCTGGTGTAGGCTTAAGGGGAAAAAAAAAAATCAAAGTTATTGAAAAATAGCTGGTGGGAAAGGTTAAGGTGTTACGTTAATAACAGGAACCAACAGCCCTGCTAAATCAAGGGACTGGGAGGCAGATGTGGAGTTGCGCAGCCCAAAATTCAGACAGGTGAGGCTTTATGATGGCACTCCATCAAAACTAATCCTGTTTGGGGGTATCAGAAAGGATTTTTGAGGCAGGTTTTTGCGGAATTTGTAACCTTCTTTGAAATTCCTGGGGAGCAAGTTGCTCAGTGGGATCACTGTGCAGAGGCATGCAGCAGGCTAATGAGCATCCCCTGCTGCAGGGCTGGGTGCTTTGGGGCAGCTCCGGCCACCTGGACTGAGCTGCCATCTGAGTCCTGTGGCTATGAAAGTGGCAGGTCACAGATGGAAAATCCAGCCTCAAATCCTGCCTGGTATCTCCTGGACAATTCCTTATGAGAACACATCGTGTGTCGCTTTTTGGGTGCTTCCCATCCTGCCGAGCTGCAACTTACTCAGATTTGTTCAGTTAATGTCCCGTGCAGTGCTAAGCACAGTGTGAGGAACTCGTTTTCCACCTTTGTGCAATGAATCAAGCCACCCTTTGCCATCACTGTTCGAGTGCTGCTGAGGAGAGCTGGGATAGTTTGCTTTAGGAGGAGGAAATGTGCTGATGAATCAGAAGCAGTGGCAGGCTCCCAAAAGGATGTGTCCCTTCTCTTTAATAAGGTGTCTTATATTGTAACCTTCTCATCATTTTTAATAAGCTCTTGCACTGTCATGCTGCACTTGGCTATTTTTCTCATTTTCCATCTGCTTATGAAAAGGGCTTACAGGAGATGAATGATGAAGAGGGGATGCTACAAGGATGGCTGCTCCATGCAAGCCATCAGGCATTTGGTCCATGTGGAAGGGGGCTTTCTCTGTTTTTTTGTCTAGTTTTCCAAAATAAGTTGCTAACATGGGGAACATGTCCTGGTAGGTATGTCTGGCCCAAGCTCCTTTCTAAAGTGGGTTTGGGGTGGGGGCTAGGTGGCTGGCCAGGTATGAACTGAGGAAGCAAAGCATGACTTACCCCATGCATTTCCTTTCTTTTTTAATCTTTTGTTGTGTTTACTGGAATTGTACCTGTACTGCTAAGTGGTCCTCCTGGCTAGGTGTGAGCACATCAGTCAGTCTTTTTCATGAGCATTCTTCAAAAGGCTTAAGGACGGTATAAAAATGATTCATGTTTGAATTCAGTCTGAACACTTTGTCACTCTGAACTGGAAACTCCTGTTCAAAACTATTCCAAACAGTTCTGTGAAAGAGAAATTATCCAGCAGATATTCCTTACTCTATCTACTGTGGGGTGATTTGTTACAGCAAAATGAAACTGTCCAGCAGTAATAATTTCAGAAAAGAAATCCTCTTCATCAGAGCAATGAGAATATGGTCTTTATAACTTACTACTGCAGCACCGAAGAAATCTATTGCATGCACTCTTCGAGCTGGAGAGATTTCCTACAGCCTTTGTTCCCTTCCCTCTTGCAGGAGATTAGCCTGGCCCAGACTTACCAGCAGTGCTCCTCCATACCTAGCTCCTGGTGATCAGCAGGGGCTATGTTACTGGCTCAGGGACACAAAAAGCAAACAAAACATCTTATTTTCCCTGTATTTATGGCAGCTGGCTCTCGCAGTGTCCGTAAGTGCTCCCCAGTAGGGGTGAATCCCAGTAGGGGGTTCAAAACTGGCCTCCAGGGAGAGCCTCTTTCTGCCTTAAGTAGCTTATTAAAGTATAAATCTCTTTCCAGATGGACTAGGTTGACCCTTGCAGTGTGTTTCCTGTGGAATAGTTCATATCATAGCTCATAGTGGTATTTTTGTTTGCCCAAAGGGATGAATGTGTTCTTGCAATCCTTTAGCTTGCAGTGTGTTTGAAAGAGAAAGGTCTTTCACGTATTTCTGCTTTGTTGATCTCAGGAAATTATCAGTCTTCTGTTTTAATTAAAGGCTCACGTAACTAAACTTAATAAGTGTGTTAGTCAGTGATATTTCTTAAAGCTTTGTCTGCGTAAACTTATATATTTTCTGTTACAGGAACGACTCAATAAAGCCCTTTAACTGCTGGTTTTGATTCAAAGGATCTGAAACATTTTTGAGACCAGTGATCTTTATGAAGGGCCGCAGTGCATTCAAAACAATTCCTAGTGGCTTTTCCACTGCAATATTCCTCCTATTCTTCACGATGCCAACATCCAAAATCCTTTGCTTGATTGAGAGGCTGCCTTTCATCTCACATAAGTAAGGAAAGCTGATGTGCATCCCTCCAGCACATGCCACAAACGTGAAAGAGAAAGGATCTGCGTGCCCTAAACCAGTCTGCCCTTGTACGTCCTCGCCTGGCCCCAAGTATTCAGAAATATTTCAAGAAAGCTCTCCTGCAGCAAGGTCAGGGTGATGGCACATGGGGACACTGTCATGGATCATGCAGGGGGTTGCTGTAGACTTGAAAAGAAAGTGAGCCCCGCTTGGAGGGAGGCAGGAGGCAAAAAGCCCCTTAATTCATGTTGGGATGGGGCAGCACAGCTGCACACAGGTAGCACAGATGTAGAAGTACCGAAATCAAGGTAGAAATAATCCCACCTTCACCTGTACATTGTCCTTGGAATTGTAATTGGGTTGTTGCTGTGATGAAATGTGCTTTCTGCTTCTTAATGTGTTTATTAGGCTGGTGGTATATGATCTATTATGTTCTTAATGATTTTCTTGCTTGTAAGTATCTGGATTTTTGTAAGTGATGAGATGGGAGGGCAGTGTAATGCTGTCACTTAGGATCTTAACTGAAGTGAAGGGCTTGGCTTCTTAATACAGTTTATATTTATGAGAAACTAATATAAGATGGGTTTACATTTTCAAAGTACTATAACTGATATAAGATCATGAAAATAACGATGGTCGGATTTGTCAGGATTTGGTCAGAAATCATGTGAGCAGAAACTGTGCGGCTGTAGGACTTGGGTCCTAATTTTGCAAAATACTTCAGTAGTCACTTAATTTTGTGGGCAGGGCTGTTGTCCTGTGTTTAGTCCTAAAGTCTGAAGAAAGCTACTGAGTATTGATCAAGGGTACGAGTACCTAACATGCTGTGATCTGTAAAAACAGGGTTTGATCTAGGGCAGAATTGAATAGAGAGTGAAGCTGGTGCTAGAATCTTGCATTTATTCTCAGGGAGCCTTACCTGTTGAGCACTTGTGGAAGATGTATGTGAAGTGTGTGCTGAGTGTGGTGGGATTAAACTGCCTTTGAATTTGATTTCCTAATTTCTCTTGGGGTTTGGTTTGTTTGTTTTCCCTGCCACTGTGGGTGAAAATAAAGCTCAAGTGGCAGGTCTGGTTGTTACAGTCACAGCGTACCCTGAATATCAGCAGCTGTCATCCAGACAAGGAAAAGAACCAGTTTGGTACTTCTGGAAGTGATGAACCCAGGGGACAGTCATCACTGCTATTAATACATTGAGATGTTCGGAATGTGCCTGTAAGTTACTCAGCTTCAGAGCTCCTTACTCAGTGCTGCATCTGGTAGTGAAGTTTCATAATGAAGTCATTCAAAATTAAGTGGTTTGCAAGAAAAATCCATTTGAATCCTTAGTATTCAGTTTATTTCATAATTTTGACTTCTAGTACTGAAGGCTCTGCGTGTGTATAGCAGTGTTTTTATTCTTTCTTTCCAGTTCAAGAAAAATACAAAAGTAACAATATTTGAATCCCTACTTCAAGCTGCTCACTGGCAAATAAGTTTTCCCCAGTATAAATCAAGGTATTGTCAGAATTCACTTTTCTCAAATGTCAAGGTCAGCTAGAGGTTTGTAAAATTGTTCATGCCAAGAGAAACTAATGAACCAGTTAAGAGACTGATAGAGAAGTTTGGCTCTGAATATGTTGGTTAATCATCTGAGAGTCCACTAAATATGATTTTGATTTACTTTCTTGACTTTATTTCCATGTTTAATTTGAATAAATGTGAGTCACACAAACTAATTTTGCTGTGAGACACATCTCCGAGTCCTCTTGGAACCTTTTTTAGTTTTTATGTTAAATATAGACTAACTAGCATGCAGAATAATCACAGCAGTTGCTACACAGGTATTTTAGACACATTGATATAGATGTAGCATAAAATTGGAATACAAGCTGTACTTTAAGCTACTCAACTGAATGGATAGCTCCAGGTGGACTTCGAAAATGTTGTGAGGTGACCATTTTCCAAAGATTAGCACACAAAATGCTGCCATAGCTATTAGAATTTCATTCCCACATGTTGGTATTGAAATGAATGTGGGTTCAGTCAAGGGCATCCATGGAGACTTCATCAACTCAGAGCCCTGTAGATCCAACAGACCTTCATGGGGCAAGGAGCAGGCTGCACTATTGGTAAGAGCAGGGTCCTCTCTAGAGCCTGGAATATCTTTCCTTGGCTCACTTAGTCTCCCAGATTTATTTTCAGTTCTCTGTAATCACCTTGAAGTCTCGTCTTGGGTCGTTTGAACTTCACTGACTTACTGGAGAGGTAACACAAGACCTGCAAAAGCTATCTTGCTGATGAAAACCTTCAAGACTGGACTGTTTCCTCTCCTTCTCTACTGCACTCCAATCCTCTCAATTTTCACCAGCGTGCAGCAAAATCACAGGCTCTGTTTTCAGTGCCAAGCTCCCTTTGCCAGCTCATGAAAAAAAATTCCTTTTTCCTCTTCCAAATCCAGCTTTATTCCTCTCTTCTCAAGAAGGGGAATAGAGGTTTTAAGTCAGTAGCCTTGTACATCTAATATGAAGGGATGGCAGAGGCAAGTGGTATAATGCTGTTGGTAACTCAAATATACTCCTCTGAGAGCAAGCCTCCCCCCAACAGGCACTGCTTTTCTGACTCCATGCACGTGCTGAAGTTTTCCAGCAGCACTTAAATTTCCACTGACCTCAGTAGCCCAGACTGCCAGACCATCCAGAGCCTTGCAAAAGGAACCATTTAAATAAACACGCAATCTGACCTCCCAGAGGAGGGCTGATAATTAAGTACTAATTTGAGCAAAATTTTAAAAGCCATTATGGATTTTATTTGCAGATCAGCAACTGCTTAAATGGATGGCTTTAGGGCATGAGAGTTATGCTCATCCTTTTTTAATGTATAAGATGTTCTCCTTGGGCAGCTGTGCTTGGACACTTCTTGGTTGCATTTTGGAGCTGAAGAAGTAACAGGTTCAGTGCAAGCCTGGTTTGGCAACATGGATATATTTTAATCAGGGCTAAATTGCTGACGGTGTAATGGAACGTGCAGATTTCTCATTTCTTTTTGCTCATCGGGAATGTAACTGGTGAAACTGAAACAGATAATTAGAGCTTATAGCAAAACAAAAGCACTTCTGTTAGGTACTAGAAGAGCAAGTATAGCCCGTTGCCCATTGACATTCTGCTGTATCCCACAACTCTGCTTGATGCCTTAGATATAAAAAACCAAACAACAACGAAACAAGACCAAAAAAAAATGTGGCCGAGTTCCTGGGAGCCCTGAGCGCCATTGCCTGTGAGTGATGAACTGCCTGATTTGTGCAGTGCTAGCAAGAATGCTCGGGGAAGAGTTAGCATCTGAAGGAAAGCACAATAACACTTTAAATCTTGGCCTTGGCTAAGTGGCAGCCTGCATTAATATATAATGGTATGGGCTAAATCAAGCACCGTAAATATAGAGGACTAGCTAACGTTGGCTTCCACATGGATCCAGAGCAACTGAAATAGTACTGGGAAAAAGCCCAAACTGAAGCCAGCTTTGTCCTGGCAGACACGTAACACCTGCTTATATAAATATGAACTACTGGCTTTTGTCTAGAATTATTTGCCTAGAATTATTTGCCTCGATTATTTTCAAATTACTCCATAATTATGATAGAAAAAATGAAGAGAAGTGTATCTATATTACATTGAACGTCTATGAACTCTGAGTCAGGCAAGGCTACAGCTGGTGCTTTGCTGTGTTTTGAAGTTAGGAGTGCGGATTTTGGGGCTGATCAGTAATTTCCATTAGTGGGTCGTCCTCTTCATCTTCAGCACTTTTTGGCAGAGATGGTGATGCTGACACCAAGCACCATGCATGCTTGTGTGTTAAGCAGGAGGACAGCAGCCTGAGCCTGGATTTGTACCTGAGCTGTGTATTTGTCTGGACCTAGAGCTTGTGGTAAGCTATGCGGAGGTTACCGGCCACGCTCCTCTTGTGAAGGAGCATGCACAGGTTAGATTACATGCTCGACAACACGTGCAAGAGCATGTGATGTTTTCTTGTTGATAAAGGGATGGTTGTCCAAACAGTCCTCAGTGATGATCCACTGCAGAAGGGGGATTACTGGATGGGAAGCATGTGCAAGATCAAACAGGCAAGTATTGCATGGCTTGGTACAAGATGTTATACTGCATCCTCTGAGCTAGGGCTGGGGTGACTGGGCAGCTCCCATCTCAGTAGGAAAGGTGCAGAGCATGCGAGACAACCGGTTTTTCAGCAAGCATTGAAGCATAACGTTGGTATTAACCTCTGTCAGATTCCCAAATACATCCAGGTTGCCTGCTTCTTCCTGGCTAGCAGCGAGTGACTCAGGCCGTGACCCAATTTGGCCTGTTTGGGACCCAGCCAATTCTCCAGCTGCCTGCTGTTGAAGTAGCTCTGCTCGAGCAGCGGCAGCTGGGAGCCTGGGTGGTTGTTGAGGAATGCATGCTGGGCTGCAGTCCCTCTTTCTAGGGTGTGCTGCTTGTGCTGGCTGCTCTGCCCTGCCCCGTTTTAGTGGTATTTGGGGACTCCTGACTCTCCAGATGCCCTGGGGTGCTGTAAGCTTGCAAGCTGTCACCCTTCAGCAGCAGCACAGCTCCTCCAGACTAGCTCAGCTGGCAGCATCCAGCACGTGGAGCCGATGGAGAGACAGAGGACAAGAGTCGCCTCCAAAAATATGCATGGCCCAAGGTGGGGAATGATGTGGAAAGCCTGGTTCATGGTGGTTGAGCTCAGGGTGTATGAGCCGTGTCTGTCCAGCAGTTTTCTGGGGGAGCTGGCCTCAGGGAGCAGGAGCTCTTCGTGCTCCTCCCCAGGGCAACTGGGCTGGTGCCTGCCACAGCCTTAGGGTGGGCTCCAGCCCCCATCCATGCTGTGAGGGCTTCTCCACCTTCCCTGCCTGCCCAGGGGTGCTCTCTTCCTTTTCTCTCTGGAAGGGTGCTGGAAGGAAGGGTGCTGGAACAAGCCCTGCGAAGCCTTCCTGTTATCCTCTCTGTTTGTATGTCTGGAGTGATTTCAGTTGCAGAGAGAGAGACGGTGGAGATCTTGGAATTTAATTCAAGATTGTCATCCAGAAGTAATGAGGTAATTATCCTTCTAAATCTGTGTGTTGTGACGAGGCAGAAAACAATTTAGAGTCAAGCAGGGGTCATTGACTTGCTTTATTCTTGTTCCAGGATGCCAAAATGTAAATGATTACACTAACAGTGTGTCAAGGTTGTCAGTAAGCACGGAAACATGTCATGTATCTGTCCTGCCGGGAACAAAGATTTTGTTTTTGTGTGCTCAGGATTCAGCATGTTAAAAACCAGTAGGCAGAATGAAAAGGAAATAGCAGCTCCTTGCGTTGTCTGGTGTCCTCTGGCTAAGAATAGCTTCCTTTACTACCAATATCCTTAACAACAACAAAAGCTGTGCAGGTAAACATGCAATTAGGATTTGGTTTTGCACCAGCAGGAGTTGGGCTTTAGGCAAATTGTGGCTGCTGTGCCTTGGCACTAGGGCCAAGGTGGCACTTGTGAAGCTACCCCCGAGGAGCACCAGTGCTGGGAAGTCTGTCAGGACCATGGGCCAGGGCCTGGGTCTTGCTTCTGAGGTTGCCTCCTCTCGTTTCAATATCTCTTCCTGCAAAAATGAGATAAATTTGACTTTCCATACTACATACCAGTAGTGAGAAAGCAGCTGTAGAGATGCCAAGAGGAACCTGGGAGAGAATTGAAATGTGTGCTATTTTTTCCCCCCTATTTTCCAATAGATGGAAGCATTCTTCATCTAGCACTATAAACCACTAAGCTTCTAGGTCATAAACAAGAGAAATAGTTTAAATAATAAAATGCCGGGAGGGATGTGTGTGTCAGCACCTGGAAGCTGTGCAGGCTTGGCAATAGCTCTTTTCGATCAGACATCTCCATCAAGCTCCGTGAGCCTCCCTGCAGTGTGCAGGTAGCAAATTGGTACTGATGGCAGCATAATGAGCCCAGCCTGGAGAAACCGATGCCTGCCATTGCAGCTGCGAACAAATCAATTAACAGGGCTGGCCTGGGGAGAAGCATGTTCTGTAGGGTGGGCAGCCTGGGCTGTGCTGTTCTCTGCTCATCCACTTCTGGGGTCCCTGCAAGCTCTGTCCTACGGTGGGCATAGGGAAGGGCTGCTCCTGCCTCCTGCAGCTGCCTTGGAGAGGGGTTGAGTCTGGGGAGAGATGGCAGCAAGGCAGATGAGCTTGTAGAGAAAGGGGAAAGGCCCTGGGAAGAAAATGAGGATGTGTTTGTGCCTATAAAATATGACAGGTGGCTGCGAAGCAGCTAAACCTGGGAGAGGATTCAGAAGGATCAAGCAAAAAAGGCATATAACATCACTTGCCTTGTCATGGAAACATGGGGTGTGTGTCTTTTCTCTCCATGGTGGTGCTACTTCTCTGGGAGGTTACACGGGTGGCTGCAAAGAGTTTGTTCCCACGTGCTTGTCTAGGGGAGGCCTGTGAATGCCCTTGGAAATAACCTTCATGTCCCGTTGATTTTACAGTTACGTATCTGAGGTTTTTCAGGACCCATAGTGGACAAAATATACCAAATTACAGAAACAAATTTTAATAAGTCCCAAGGTCGAGTCGAAGTGCTACTGTAGTTTGTACCAAGCCATTGCTCTGGTTTTACAAGCAATTGCCCCCTGATAACTAAAGCCTCTCCTCTGCTTTCATCCGCAGCAGATGCTGCTCCCTCAGGATGTAAGGGAGAGGAGACTGCAGCGATAACCTCAAGGCCAAACTCCTTGACAAGCAAATTTTCAAGCTCCAGGGTGTAATGACTTAACCAAGTCATTTCCCTTAATGTACTTACTATGACTTAGGGCTTTTTGCGCTGCCCCTCCGACAAGCAGAGCGAACGTGGTATCAGTGAGCAGTGGTGTCGGGGAGGGGGTAGCATTAGCTTAGAGGTATTCTCCTGTTTCTGTAGCTAAATCTGCTGCTCCTCTACTCTCAAATGAGCAGAGTACTGATTCACATCCCTGTGTCATCCACAGCTACTTTTCATGCTGCGATCAGAAGGAGAGCGGGCAGAGGTTCAGGGCTTCACAACCAGGCTTTGCTTTAAAGATGCAGTCTCTTATTTAGACGAGGAACTGAGAACCAGAACCCCAAAATAAACAGCTTTTATCCTTTCATAGCTTTGCAGCTCTTATTTTTTTTTTCCTCCAAAACAAACATTCTCTCCTGCATGTAAACACTGACATTTCTTTCAATAAATTTCCAACAGAGGTTTGAAATAGCTGTCTTTGCAGAAAAGCCACATTAATTGAATAATTTCTGCTTTTGACAGGCATTTGAGGGTAGAAACTTGTCTGTGAGCAGAGTACCCACGGCTTTGCAGTAATAAATCAGTACTTCGAGGAACTAAAACCTCAAGAATTCGCGCTTTTTAGTGCTCCGTTTATGCTCCAGTTCATATTTGTACTGCAAATGACAGGTTTATGTTTAAGGAATTGGTAAATTGTATTTGTATATGGGAAAGCATCGACAATTACGAGTTGTGTAGAGCAAGTAAGAAATGAAACCCTAAGCCCCAGGGAAGCCGCCAAAGTTTGAAGGTATGTTTTAGAGTGGGGTGTGTGTTCAATCATAACTGTTTTGCAAATCAAAATGTCCAGAAAGGCTTCAGTTTAAGACAGAGCTGTTTTGTGTTTGTCACATCAGTCAAAACCATCCACTTTTATCTGGCTGAAGCTATGTGGTTCAGTTACAGCTCCACAGAAATGTGGGCCCAGTGGATCGGCCACCAAACTATTTAGGGCAGGTTTTTTGTTGTAAGGGCTTTGTCCTCCCCGGTGTATGTGATGTGTGCAGCCATTCCAAGCTTTTTGGGCTAAGCTTCCCTAGTCCCAACAGTTGTTCTGATTTTTCTGGTTGGGTAATTTTGTAAAAAATTTTGAAACTTCCCTGTAATGTTACCTTCTGAAGCATGCTGGTATGCTTTTTGTTTTAAAACATTAAAATATCCTCTATATCTCTCTTCGTATTCCCTTCAAGTCAGGCTGGAATCCCCAAGCTTCTCTTTCCCTCTCTCACTGTTGTAACCAAAAAGAATTAAATTTTGTCCAGTCTAACAACCGTGACCTTTTCAATCTCATGCGCTTGTATTGAATTTCATCTGAGCTAGGGACTTTTCTTCCGGCATCCAGAAAAATCTCTTTGCCCTACAAATAACTTTCACAAATGCAGAAGCTGGTCACTAATCAAGGGAGAAATGCCTGGAGCTTTGAGACTTGCTGTTCAGCTGGTGGCTGTCCACATGTGCACTGCTGCTAAAGGTGTCTGGAAGGAGGGTGCAACTGGTCCCTTCTGTCACAGGGATGTCTGGGGCAGGGAGAGGATCTGATCAGCAGAGGTTGAGCAGCACTTAATTTGTTCCTATTGATCTTCCAGCAGAGGCACCAGGCACTGTGATCAAACACCTGGCTGTTGGACTGAGATGAAAGGTGTCTGCTTCTGAAGTTGTTGGCTAACAACACGACTCCTTATGGTGGAGCAAAGTCCCCTGACCCAGGGGTGAAGGTGAGGAGAAGCTTTTGGGTCCTTTGTCACCAGGTGTCCTCGGGCAGGGGCATGGAGCACACCCTCCAGTGAGCCCATGAGGACGGAGCGTGGGCTGCCTCCACTCTGGTCTGGAAGTGAGGTGTTTGCTGCAGAGCCTGAGTGTACCAGGGAGAGAGAGGGAAGGAGCTGAATATAGTGCTCAGCTGGTGGGCAGCTAGTCTGGCGGGGGAAATGAAGGCAGCAGAGATGCCCTCTCTGTCCTAAGCAGGCTGGGATGCTCCGTGTTTATGATTTTTGTGAGTTTGTAGCCTCACGCAGCAAAAATGACTAGTTCTTGCGAGAAGTGTGCCATATGTTGCTGCATATGGCTGAAACATCTGCATATATACCCAGGGATCTGATAGATGTGGGCAGCTTCTGTTACAAATCTAGCAGTGAAGGAATTATCTTTTGGATTTATCCATTTACTTATTTATTTTTAATCTCTAAGGCCTTAATAATATAGTGGGTAAAGCTCTTGAGGGGAAGTTGTTCTCCTGGCTTTGTCTTGATGGGATTTCATGAAACCTGCAGTGAGAAGTGCATATAGAAGGTACTGACAGCTGTTTATCCAGGAGCTACCAGTGCTCCAGCTACCTCTAGGGATGTGTGAAGGCTGAATGAGTTGTCCAAAGCTCTTCCATAAACTGCTACTACCAAGCAAGCTGCAAAAGGAAACTCAACAATAGGACGCTCTATCTAAAATCATTCAATCTAACAGATATTTCTGCATCTTCCATCATCCTTTTTGTCCAAGGCTGAATCCTGTGATTCATGTATGTGATTTCTTTATACTATACTACAAAGCACAGTGCATCCAGTGGTTATATCGTTAAGGTAAGGAGTTTAATAGAATTACAAGAAAAGTGAACAAAAAAATATCTATAGTCATAGTAGCTCAGATGCATTGGGATAAAGCCTGCTGGTCCTCCTGCTTAGAGATGTTCACTGATAGTACAAGACTCTTGGTGCAGTGGCAGAAGAAGATCTGTTGTTTGTAGGTAGGAATCTTTCTGTTTTTGTCAAAGTTATGGGGTTTTCCTGAAGGAGTTTAAAAAGGACCAGGAATACTGATTCTTTGTTGTGTTCGTACAGTACCCAGTGCAAGGCAATCCCTTATCCTGGCAAATGGTAAGGGTAAATACCACAAATCAGTGAATGAAGTGATGTTTATGTGGTTCCCAGCTGATCTAGGAAGATGGAACTCCTGAGGAGCCCTATAATGGGGACCTGAATCATTAAGTGCTTTTTCTAAGCACATGCGAATGCAAAAAGATCGACCTCCTTCAGTTGTATTCACGGCGCAAAATTCTTGATCACGTGTAAATTCCCCCAAACTTTTAAGCAGATGGTAGCTTTAGGCAGATGGTGGAGGTGGATAGGGGGTGAAGAGATAGAAAATCATCTGACAAAGTAAATGAAGGAATCAACTGAACTAGTCCTTAAATATAAATGTATTCCAGGCAGCGTTCTGCAAACCTCCTTTCATCATCCTATGGAGGGTGGACTACTGACGGGGTGAGGCATATGGAAGGTGGGGGAAGGTGAGTCACCCACACTTTGTTCACTGCTTGTGCTGCTGCTTCTTCACCTGCATCCTCCCAGTTCCCACATGCAAGAAAAGGGGATGATAACACACATGGACCTAGTGGAAATGTCTAAAGGTGGGTGGCCACAGTGAGCCGTTACTTTCTGTAGTCTACAATCGGGCTGTCTGGCAAAGGCTGGTGGTACACGAGGGCAAGGCTGCATTTCTGCTGCTCCAGGAGGCTGCCCAGCTACCTCCTGAAGAGCACTTCTGCAAAAGTGTTGAAGGCATGTGTCTGTGCCATTTTAATGCTCCAGCAGAGCTCTTCAGCGTTACGCCTGACAGGAGAATGATTGAATGTATTTCAGCACATCAGAGAGTTGACTACCCGTACAGGCGTTGCACCCAAACCTCTCCAACTCGCTGTATTGTTTCAAGACAGCTATAATTAGGTATAATAACTGCAATCAGAATTAAAGCTCCTCATAATGGAGATACTTGCTTCTTAATTCAGTATTAAAATAGTCTATTTCAATATTGGATAAACACTTCAAAGAAATCAATGATAAATATATTGTACAAACATCTGATTTGTGGATGGTCTTGGGTGAAAACCCCGGGGGGGGGGGGGAAGGAGCCCAGATTGAAGCCCTGTGCTTCAAAACAACACGAGCTAGGAAATAATGTCATCTGTTTATTCAGTATTGCTTGCAACCTGCTATTATGTGTAAGAGAACATATGATTCCTACAGAAGGTTTCTTGGATGGCAGAAATTCCTAAATACTATTTTAATTATCTTGTGCCAATAGCTTAGTATTTGTGGAAGGTATCATCTAATTAAACTAGAATTTTTAACTACCAGACAGCCTGAAGACCAGTAATAAGAGACCAAGATCTGTCTGTATTGCAGATGGGATGTGCTACTCTAATAGTATGGCTTTAGGCAATATTTAATTGAGTAGTTAAACTATCTTTTCCGGACGGGAAAATAAGTTACTGCTGATTTCTCCAATTTATTTTAGCTACACATTGTTTACTGAGGGAGTGGCGAGGGAGTGTAGGACTTCCCAAGACATGTCCAGGATGATTTGTTCTCCCTGTTCATCATAAACCCCTCACGTCAAGGAGAATGGCTTCTATGCATGTGGAGGATAGGGTATATATAGCTGCAGCTGTGCTCTCCCTCCTTCAAAGGATATGCTGCTGGTCAGTGTAGTGGGATCAGAGATCCAGTCTTCCAGTCCTGCTAGACTTTGCTGTGGGCAAATAGATATGTTTAAAAAAACACTTTATATATATATATATATAATTATATTTCAAAAATGCAGGAGAGTTGCTGTTTGAGAATTCTGCAGCCAGATTTGGAGTGTGTGTCCTGCCAGGGCTGTGCAGTTTGCCTGAGAAGCTTGTCCAAGCTCTGGGACAGCCTGAAAATTTTCAGTTTGACCCACAGCTTTTTGTAGCTTGTTATTATCTGGAGAAATTTTCAGTTTTCAGTCTGTTATTCCTGAAGTTGCCCCAAATCAGCCAAATAAGCACGTAGAAATACACAATATTTTCTGGTGCATGGGAGCAGAACTTAAACCATTAGTGGAAAAATTCTGTTAATGATATAGGCTTCACGTGATTTCAGATCTCCAAGCAGTATTTTTTCCACAGTCAAGTGTCCACATCCGATTATGGCCATGTGATGGTGTGTTAGCTTCAGTGCCTTCTGCAGGAGCACAGCTGATATTTGATCTGGCATTAAGTCTTCTGGGACAAAGTCACTCCTTGGAAAGTCCTGAGCAGATATGACTTGGTTGGCTGGGTTGGTGCCAGGCTGGTGTTTTGTGTCACATGGCTGTCATGTTTTTGACTGAGTGCTTTGAGCCTAAAAACTGATTCTTCCCATCTTGCAGAACCACAGCCTGCCCGAATCCTCTGCGACTTGTGAATATTTGTGAACATAACACATTGTGCATGTGTGCATGGCAGAGTACTGGATTCAGTCTGTCCATTTCCAGACAAATTCACAGCTTGCTTTCCACTTGGCCAGTTCTCCTACCTGCTGTGGGCTGACTGAGATAACTATATTCCCCCTTGGCAGCCTAAAAAACTGCTGAAATTCTGGTGGGAAGGGGAGGGTGAAGTACTTCTAGGTGTGCACACCAAAGTGCTTTGTAGGGCAGGAAGATCACATTGTTATTGGAGTGTTATGACACCTGAGGGTAACTGAAGGGACTAGAGAAAATGACTTTTAAAATTCTAGGTGGTCTATTTTTCCTCTTGGTAAAAGTACTTTGTTAAAAACTAATAAAAGGTTTCTTTAATGAGTATGGATGCTTTCATCGTATTGCCCAGAAACTCCATGGGCTGTCTAAGAAGATGTCTTCAGGGGAAAATGCTAACTGGAAAAGCAGACGGTGCAAACCTTATGTCTCTGAAATGTTTCTCTCCAGACACGTTTATCAGAGTGTTTCTGAGCTGTGGAAATGCAGCGAAGTTGGCACAAGGCCAGGAAAGCTGCGCTTGGTCTGAGTTTTCATCTGTGCTGATCCCTTCAGCGATCACAGGGACGAGCCGGGTGACAGCTGAGCTGCTTCACACTTGCCTGGAGGTGTTGAACCTGGTGCAGAGACAGGTCGGTTTCAAGGGGCGAGGAAAATCTGTTTATCTGCTGAAAGGTCAGAGCCTCGGATGTGACTGAAGTCCCAGTGGAGGCTCTGTTGCTGCAGACCTGCTCTGTGAGCAGGAGTTATCCCCTCCTGTTCTCCTGCTCTGGCAGCCAGCTCCTCTGCCTGTGACCTTGACCTTCCTTGCTTTTAACTAGACTCTGCGAGCCCTCCCATGAGGAAGACGTTTGCTTCTTTTCATTGGTTCCTCTTTTTCAGCCCTGCAATGCTTGGCTGCGATGGAGCAAACTTCATGAGGCAGCGCGTCCAGGCCTGGGACCCTCACACAAGAAGGAGTGAGGAAGCTGCCTCGCCAAGCAGTGGGTTTCAGGCTGGAGGTTTCTTCATCATCCTTTTAGAGTCCAACTGAGGAAAAGTGGGTTCATTTGCTACGAGGAATTCCCCTCTGCCAGTGCCACTACATCTGGTGTGGGAGTTGGCACTTTCCAAAGCCCTAAATGAAGGTGTGATGGAAACGGCGCGTGTTTCTGCAGTGGCACTTTTATTTTTAAAATGAGTGAGCCTAGCTGTTTTCTAAACTGCCTGGAACATAAATTTAGCACACAGTATCTGAAAGCATTTTACTAGCCAGCTCCTTTTCAACAAGCCTGTCTCTCTTAGCCCAGTTTAACTGTGGGCCTTACAAGCCAAAGCACAGGTGTGAGGCAGGAGCAGTGACACAGTGAGGAGTAAGGCTTGTTCTGCATCCATGACTATAAATCAGCAATAAATTCAATCTCCGAATGTATTTTATTGCATGTCCCTGCACATCCATAAATGATGTTTCAAATTGGCATTACAGAAACACTAAGTACTCACTATTTCTACGTTTTCTTTAATTAAAATGTATTTAAAGCCTGGGCGCAGGTCAAGATTGGATTCTAGTGATTTGTTGCTCGCAGTGGTGAGTACTTATTCCCTTTCATCTCTTGTGCACACTGCCTGGCTGAAACATGAGAATTGTTCTATCTGTCTGGGTTTAAATTTGGTGGCTGAAATGTGTCTTTATTAAAAAAAAAAAAAATGAATATTTTGCTAGCTAAGTCTTGACTTCAAAGTGCTTTTCTTTGTCTCTCAGATTCTTCCTTTAGGATGGAGTACCCTGCTGTCGCCTGCAATAGGCTGCTCATTAGAACAACATCCTGATAGCGATGGGCACAGATCTGTTTCTTCTCCTGCACTTTCTGGCTGGGCTGCTCCAAAGGCTGATGGATTTGGGAGCAGCTCAGATGCAATTCATTTTTTGTAACGAGAAGCAAATTTTTCTGGAAAGGTAGCACCTCCATCAGTCACAGCCAGAATGGATGAAAGTTGGAAGAGTATATGATTAAGCAGGTGTGGGAGAGCTGCTCTCCCCAGAAACCTTAGGGACCAAAGGGAGCAGCAGGAGGGAAGATAGCGAGGTAACTGATGACATTGTCCCCTCTGTGGGCAAGCCCTGCAGAATGTCCCAAAAGCCCTGTGAAGTGTAGCCTCACAGGCTTTGGCCTTCTTCCAGCAAGTTCCATCTCACCTGTGCTGCACCAGCAGGCTGATGTGAGTTATTTTAGAAGTGAGTTATTTTAGAAATCCAGTTTAGGAGCTCTACTGGAAATACTGGCTTGTGGAAGCTGAGCTGAGTGGGTAGCTGTGACTGCCAACAGAGCTCCCGTGCAGAAACACAACCGTGCTGAAGAGCGTGCTTAGTCATGCAACAAAGAAGCATCACGTAAACTCCAGTGTCTTGTCTCTTGTGTACAAGAACATGAGGAAAGCACTGATTTTGTGGAAATTTGTGATTTCTGTGATTATTTTTTTTTTTGTGAAAAATCCAAATCATAGGCAGGGTCTGCCCCATCTCTTTTCTCTCTGATTCTCTTGGGTGATGGCTTAGAACTTCTTAAGGAAAAATAGGGAAGAAGCATCATCAAAACAGAAAAGCAATACAAATTTTAATAGATCCATGCCTAAGGCATTGCTTCTTTATGCCTGCTCCTCAGTGTCCTCTGCTCTAGCTCTTGCTCTGTATCTTTAGCTGCTCTTGTCATCGTGCTGTCTCACACCCTGGCTCTGTGTGCTGCTTAAGCTCACACTTCCTATCGTGGAGTGGCACTTAAAAAGTCTGTGTAACAACACAACTTATTTTATTAAGTTTTAGGACTATGTTTTATGCTCTGAAGGAACACTTTCTTCACATAAATACTTTGACATTTTTATAGAAATGGCTATAACTGTTATTTTGTGTGGGGAGGAATTTATTAAGCCTGGATCTGGATCTCATTTTTATGCTATGCAAATGCATAATAACAAGCCGCCTTCATTACCAGCTCAGTGCTTAGGCCATGGCTATTAAATTCCCACCTTCCCTTCAGTCTGCTGCTATCAGCCTGCCACGTTGGGCTGCAGCCTCATCAGAATTCATAAAACCAGTCCAGCCTTGCGTTAGGGTACGAGGCTGCAAAATTAAAACCTGAGCAGCAGAACACGGTAGTTCTTTGCCTACTGAGAGGAGCAAGCCAGGGTATTTCAGAGCATGATGGGTTGAAAAAGGGATGACACCACCTTGATTACTTGTGATTATGAAAAAATTCACAACCGCCAATATGGTGGGGAAAAGAATAAAGGTCTGTGTGCCTCACTGCTCTAGTCTGATCACATGTCAAGCAGAAATATCCTGTTTTTTTGTAGTCCCCAGTGTAGCTGCCATTGCACGCCACTATTAACGTGGTTGTTTGTCAGATAGATCCAGTGGAGTTTATGGGTTTTAAAGTACACAGATGCAAGCTGAGGAACTAAAAACCAGCTTTCTCTCCGCTAGGAGATTTAACTACCCAGAGACTCACTCTCTTTGTCCCAATAAATTTGAGTTTAGACTCTAGAATTTTGTGTCCCAGAAATAAAGCCTATTTCTCTCCAATCGGGGGTTGCTGATCCCACCCCCCTAAAACAGGGCAAATGGGCTGGGCAGAGTAAATGAAGAGGATAAATGGGTTGCTGCTCAGGCTTTTGTGAGCTCTGAAAATACCATTTGAGTCAAGTCCCGAAGGTGAGAAAAGTAAGGGGAACATCTTATGTGTGCATGGGGGTGGGATTTTGTGTAGGCTAAGCACCAACTGTTTGGCCTCTTGTGGATCCAGCCCTCCTGGTCTGCAGTGATGTGCTGAGTGATAAAATACATATCTGAGGGAGTTCCTAGGCATGGTTTGGTGTGAGGAAGGGGGAAGAGAAAGGCCGTTCTGTGAGCTGCATTTTCTTCACAGGGGAGAGCTATCAGTGCTCTTCCCAGAGCAATTCCAGGAACTGTAATTATGCTTTTGTGTATCAGGGGAGAAGTGTGTTCATACCTGACCTGGTGTCTGGGGAGATGAGATGTTCTGTCTTGGGAAATTGTCACCTTCCGGCTGGCTACTCTCAAACAGCTGTATCTGCACACAGATTTCCCTTGCAGTGTGGTCACAGTAACCTGCCAATATTCACCTGAGGCAACAGCAGTCTTCTGTGCTTTCGTGGCCTTTAGGTCAGACTCTGGCTGCTCAAACAGAGCTAATGCTAGTGGGACAGATTCTTCAGATCTCAGGCTGTAATTTCCATAATATGGCATTATATTTAAAGTAATAATAAAAAATTGTATCATAGCAAAACCTAGATTTAGATAGAGGGCAATTACCTGTACTAAAGCCTAGACTGGATATTAGCACCACCATCCCTTGCTGTCCCTGAACCTGTGCACAACCTTCTGTTAGCATCCCACAGCCCTGGATGTAAAGGTGTAGTACCTGGAAACGAAAAGCTGAGACCGGATTATAAGACATGGCATCATTAAGCTAACTTTTTAATTGTTATTTTCCTTAACAGGAAAAAAAAAAAAAAAAAAAAAAAAAAAAGATTTTTTTTAAGAAGAAGCGGGCAGCCTGCCTCCAGAATGAGCCTTAAAGCTGTGCAAAGCAGGTTAAGTGCCCCCCGGCCGTTCATTCCCTGCTGAGCAGCACCACCTAGAGGCTGAGGCGGGCTGAGCCGGGCTGAACCGAGCTGAGCCGGGCTCTGGGGACGGGCAGCCCGGGCAGGACCCGTTGTGTTGGGGACGGGGCTGCGGGAAGCGGCTGCACCCCCAGCTCCACGCTTGGGTCCGCCGAGGAAAGCCGGGCACCGGGAGGAGCCGCAGGCATCGCTGCCAGCCCGAGGGAAAGAAATCCCCTCTGATGTTTGGCTGTATGAAAGAAGCAAGCACCAAAAGCATGCAATGTCTGAATGCCTATTTTTGGGGTGCCAAAATGCAAGCCCAGTCCCTCTGCTCCTGGCTTGCTGAAGAGGTTGGAGAGTGCTGATACGGTCAAGCACCGATTGCCTTCAAATAAGGGGAAAAGCAACTCTAGCCCAGGTGCCACTGACAGGGTGTTTGCTACTCCCATGTATTCAGAAACAGGTCAGCAGCAGTGGGAGTCCGAGCCTGGGAATTCAAGGCCCAGAGTTAACCTCCATCTTATCAGGCTCTATCTCCCTGAGCCATCACGCATTGTCATTTTGCACAAATTGTAGTTTTATACAAGAAAACGTGGGATTTTACTTGCAGTCCCCAGGATTTCAAATGTTTCAGCTTTGGTCCGTAATCTGCTTGCTGCCCTGCTTGCAGACTCACGGCAGTGCTGGCAGAAGGGAGCTAGCTCCCAGCTGAGCACTGGCCCGTGGCTTTATCCCACTGACCCTTGCCAACCCCCAAGAGCAGAGGTTTCACCATTGCCCTTAGGACAACCTGTTCCTGTGCTGCGTAACCCCTGCAGCGGAGAGTATTACATCCAGGAATTGCCTCAGTCCCCAGGGTGTTCAACAGCAGTTTTAGTTCTGTAGCTAGACAGTAGATTTGAGGTCATGTATCAGCATTAACACTAGCTCTTTCTGTGACTCTCCACCTTTCCTTCCCTTGCTTTGCTTTCATAAGCTGTTAGTTGCTTCTCCTCAGACTGGTGTCAGAGGTTCCTCCTGTTCCAGGTGGCTGCAGTTCTTCCTTTTGAATACAGCAGCATGTTTGCTAGTTACTGCTCTGATGGGAACGATCACAGTTTTGCCATGGCAGTGAAAGGAATACCCTGATCCTTAATCAAGTTTCCTGATAACCACAATTACGTCGCACTTCTATCCATTTTTCTTCTATCCATTTTTCAGTGTATCAGATTAATTTTTGAATGGGATCTTCTCAACTGAAGGAGGATTGATCAAAAAATAAAAATACAATATTTTTTTCTTCCTCTGGCTGCAGCACTTACTACGCCTTAGTAGGGGATTTCATGAAATGCCAATCAAAAGCTGAATTCCTTCTGGCCTCAGCAGAACCACTAACAAGCAAAGGAAAAGACTGAGAGAAACGCTTCCCTGAAACATAGAGGCATAAGATTCAACGAAATGTGAGTATTATTTATTTAGAAAATGATTGCCGTGTCAGGCAGGCATCAGTGAAGCAGAAGCCTCCGTCATCTAGCCTTGGGCTACTGTTGAGCTCATGCTCAGACTGCCATGTCCTGTACACGGTGTGCTCTGTGTGTGCCATTTGCTGCTGCCTTTGCAGCCTCCAAGCACAGATGTGATTCTTTTGGGAAGTTTTTTATATTTTACATTTTCCAGCCTGCTTAATGCCTAACTTATTGCCTTCAGTTTTTACCAAGAGGGGTTGATAAAGCCATGTTTCATGCAGCAGCAAGTGGATAACTACTTCTGGGCCACTTCCACTACTTAAGAAGTCAGTTCAGCTGCAGATTAGGGGAAGGGTTAGCGATCTTTTGCTGTCCTGATGAAACGCTTGACAGAGGGAAAGGGATGTTTTCTCATTTTCATGGGGATAACAGGAGTGTGTGCCTATGTGGGGAGGGAAGTCATGGAGCAGAGGTGTGAGGTAATGGAAAAAGTTACGATAGTGGAAAGCAAAGAAAATCTTGCCCAGGCTTCTGCATCGCAAGGTCCTCTGAGGCTCCCTGATCTTCATCACCTTCTCAAAACATGCAGGTCCCTACACGCAAGCCAATTACAGAGGCAGCACTGATGTGTTTGCTTGTATGCAGATACTGAACAGACTGGACGTGATGAGAAGTCTTCACTCAGAAGGAGGGGTCAGCATATTGGAGGGAAAGGCTGAGAAATACCAGCCTCTGCAACAGGCAAGATGCCTCTCCCCTTTCAATGTCACCCTGCAACCACATCCCTTCCAGCCAGGGTCTGTGAAGTGTTTTCCCTCACTGCCTGCTAGAGAGCTGCTCCAAGGATTCCTGCCTGTCCCTGTGGCTGCCAAGGGGTCTCTAGTAGCAGGCTTGGCAGCTTTTGTCCTGTTTGTTAATGCTGAAGATCTGAAGTCTGTGAATGCTGAACTCCTCTGAGAGCTTCAGCTGTCTTCCCATGTGAGATTTAAAGGCTGTGAGGTCTTAGAGGAGCCATGGGCAGGGCTTCCACGTGCCCTGGGAAAGCATTGCTGGACCCAGTGCATAGGGAAGCTGGTGACTTCCTCCCATCTCTCTGGCTCACCAGCCCTAACTTGGGTCTCATAGATTTATCTCTCTCCAGATGGGAAAATATCCAAATCCCCAGCTTTTCATGCTCTACATCCTTCCTGTGGTTAAAAACCAAACAGACACATACTTGTCCTCTACACCATGGAGTCATAGATTTGCCATTATTTGGAACAAGGGCACATTATAAGTCACTACAAGCACAGAATCAAACCTTCCCTGCAGATACTTGACTACACGGTTGTACAGTGGCTACTGCTGAGTGACACGTGCTATGTTTGCCTTTTCCCAGGAACAAAGTGGCTGTCTGTGCTCTGGTTAAAGCAAAATGTTTAGCTGGAGAGCCCTGGGAAGCGACTGAGGGAGGACCCACTATTGACTCACTCTGCAGCATCTGCCTGGTGAGTTGTTGCTCCTTGCACCCAGCAGGAAAGCTGGGCAAAGAAAGAGGCCTGACTTGCACCTCTCCATCCTTACTGGTGGAAAAACTATGAGCTGTGCTACTCAGTAAGTTAAACACAGACCATTGTGGCCTCCTTTGAGTAGTATTCATTCACCTGGAAGCCAAACTGAGGCTCTGGCCAGGCCCAAATATATTTTGGGTGAGTACTGGATCAGAACAAATAACTCCTGTCAGTGTAGCTGACCTTGGAGAATTTTATTAGCTAATTAAGATGCCACATGCAAAGGGCAAATTGAAACTACAGTCTCAGTTAAAATTTAGCTACTCTCTTAATTGAGTTGAAGAAGTCTGGCTTACATCCTAAGCTGTTGGCATCCTGTATTGATATAAGAATATTACCAATCATTTTATTGGAGAATGCAAATAATATCAATGTCATACTGATGGATGGCCTAGCATGTAACAGGATAGGGGAAAAGCTGGTAATTTTATAAAATTGTATAAATTCTGTGGTGGGTTTGGCCCAGCATACTGGATCTCTGCAGTGTTTTCCAGGACTCAGGATGAACAGGGAACATTTGCTTTGTCAATTCCAATGAAAATAAAATCGAGATTTTCAGGAGCAGGGAGAAGGAAAAGCAATTTTCCTGTAATTGATGTTGTGAAGCTCATCAGAGATACTCCACTTTTAAGACTGTTTCAGCAAAGAAATGACAGATTTTAAAATCCTCCCACACGGTGCATTCATATAGCAGTATCACTAATTGTTGTGGTGGATTATTTACTCCTGAACACCGTCTTTTTTACACGTGCATGTGCTTGTCTGTACCTATCCATCTTTCTAAATGCAGCCTTACTGCTTAGCTTAAAAGTCTTAAGGTTCACCTGAAGCCAAAGAAGTATTTAGCTGAATTATGTTGCTCCGTTAAGACCTATTCAAAGATCTCTAGTCTCACAGACTCACAATGCTTAGACAAAGAATTCCCAAGGTATTTATAAAAAGATAGTAAGAGGTCTGCTGCAAGCTGGTTGGAGTCAGAAACTTCTGATTTCTAACCCATTTGGAAAGAATTTTGGATTTTGAGAGCTTTTCCTAATCAAAACGAAGACTATGTTTCATAAATTGGTTTATATTCAGAACAGAAAATTAGTATTCATGTAACTCAGTAGGCTTTGGAAGTACTTTTACCGCTATGCTGTCCTTTCAAGGGCTTCACGTTAAAAGTAGCTGATGCGATTGTGTTATTACAGGTCTGCAAAGAGCACAGACCTGGGGAGGGGAAGACTTTCCAGCCACTGTGCATTTGTGCATATGAATAATGGTAACAATTATACTTTCACTCCCCTTCTCAGCCATTCCTGATGGACTACAATCACAGCACTGAGATGTAATTTTTGGTTCATCATTACATCAGGTAACCTTTTCAAGTATTTGGGGATTTTTTGTTTCTGACTCTGCAAGATGATGGTATAATGTCTTCCAGTTCTTTGCTGAAATTATGGAGCTGGATCCCTAGGGCAAGCTCTGAAGGACGTGGGGAGCCGTGAATCTCCCTACATCAGCAGTGGTATCAGGACAGAAAGTTAACAGCATCACCCATTCGTCATCTGACTGCGTGCAATGGGTGAAGAGGCTGTAATGTAACAGCTTGGCCAACCCAACTGTCTGGCAGCGGAAATCACTCTGTGACAGAAGGAAAGCCATGTGGGTATGGCCATAATCCAGCCCCACTACAGAAGACCTTTCCCTCTTATTTTCCGCTAATAATATAATTCTCAAAGCCAAAGGGGAATGATGGTTCACACTTCTGAAGAACTCACTGGAGATCTGGACTCTTCCTGCTACTTCTGGGCTCACCTGTAAGCGAGAGATGGCTGTGATCCTGCCACAGAGGAAGTCTTTTGAAGGAAAAGGGCTGTCATTCCAGAGCAACATGGTTTAGGCAGAGCTAATAAGTATAAAGTCTTACGGTTCCCATTGCATAAAACAACATCCTCTTTACGCGTAGACATTACTCAAGCCATAAACCCTACACATTTCCATACTCTATAAAACATCTCTAGAACCATCCAGGAAACAGCTGCTTTTTCCAGTTTGTTTGCATTTGTGGAGTGGGGGACCCCATTTAATGTTTGTTGCACAACCCACTGCTATTTATACCGATGGATCCCTGTTCCCCGCTGCTCCCAGTGCCCTCCAGCCCTGGGCCACATCCTGCCCTGCCTAGCAGCGGCTGTGTCAACCCTGGAACCTGCTCTGCTGGTATAAGGAATTGCCTGGCTGTATTTGTTCAAGCCGACTTCTTGTTCAAGACTTCTTGCTTCCAGTGGTGCCTACGAACACTGCAAGCAGAAGGCTTTTCTGGGCTGCCTGCTGGGAGCTGGAGCTGCCCAGCTGTGCCTGCTGGGTGCTTGCAGAGCGCTGGCTGTTGCAGCCCAAAGCCGCTCCAGGGCCAGCTGGCAAAGACATGGTGTGGGTGACTGCAGGGAGAGCTCGTGCCTGTGCCTCAGCACTAATTGGCTCTCTGGTAGAGGGGCAGGGAAATCCCCCAGAGAATCAGACAGTGGAGGTAAACACCTAACACAGGGTAAACACAGATGGCTGGGCTATTGCTTCCATGCCTCTGTGGTTGGGATATAAAGATAGAAAACTCTGCAACTTTTGCTGCTTTTTACAGGCACTTAAAGCAGCCCAGTTGTACTGTCTTGGCTGGAGATTTTTTACTTTGAAATCATATGGATTACCTAGAAAAATAATCTCCCCTTCATGATAAAATGCTTTTAGCAAAGGTGAAGAGGCTTGTGGTCTGTCTCAGCTAAACAATACTGTCAATTTTTATTGAATAATCTACTGTGAAATTAGTTCGTTTTGACTTTTTTTGTGTGCTCATGTGATCAAGTTGCAGTCAATGAACAGATTTTTACCCGGCCTCGAGCTCAGAGGTAAACCCTGGATGTGCTGATGCTGTGGGGCAAACCCAGCCCTGCAAGGCTCTGCAGTTGCACTTGGTGCCGAGGGACAAACCCTTCCCTCTGTAGTTCTCTGAGGATTGTCAAATTTTAAAGACTTTCCATGTTGTCTGGTACATTAGATTGGACTGCTTGTTTTTTTTTGTTTTTTTTTTTTTTTTTTTATTCTCTAGAATAGAAATGTCACCTCTGTGGTTCTCCATTTCCACAAAAGAACTCTTCAGTTTTTTCCCAGAGCCAGCTATAAGCCCAGTAGTAGGGGGAAGCAGCTGTGGTTTGTGTGCATTTTTTTTTCCTTTTTTTTTTTTTTTTTTTTTTTTTTTAATAAAAGCGCTTCTCAAACCTGCGAGACAAATCCACAACATCAGCTGCATAGCCAACCTTGTCTGCACTAAACATCACATACTTGCTTAATTCCTGGGGTAAGCACGTAACATATAAGACCAATTATATTTGCCACTACAGACAAAGGGGATTTCTCCTTCTTTCACTCAGTTTCAGTGTCTAGAGTCTCACTTGCAATGGCTAAGTACAGGTTGATTTCTATCAGCTGTGGGAATGGAGCCTTTCCCACTCTTTCAATGCAGATGCCTTAAGTATTTCACAACGCATGTGGAAAGCAGCTACTTCCATCAGTAGCCCTATGTTTTCTTTGCAAAACAACAGCAATTATAGCGGGAGGTGGAAACTAGACTGGGAGACTTCTAAGCTCCATTGGCTAATAAGGGCATCATAGCTCTTTGCTCTAACTTATCCTGGGAATAGGCAACAGGATTTTAACAGGGACTGTACCCCTATAAAGCCCATATAAATCATTTCTTTGCTAACCTAAAGCACCAGCATAGCACTGGTTATAATTCCACAGAAGCTGGTGGCTAAGTCTGCAACACGCTCTACACTTTGTTTTGAAAAGTTGGGCTTTTGGGCTGGAGTATCATGAAGAATTAGCCAATTCTTACATTTCACATTCTCTGAAATGCCTCTCGTTCTTCCTGGGGCACAGAGGTTCCCAAAAGAAATAATAGTTTTTTGCAGTATTGCTGGAGCCATGATAACTTAAAATGAAAAGAAAAAAGGTTTGGTAGGAAGAGGTAATATCTTCAATTAGATCAACTGGCATCATTGAAAAAAACAGACAGTGTTCCAGCACAAGAAGTCCTTTAGATGCAGAAAAAGAGATTGAGAGCACCTAGAACTGTCTATTTGTTTCCTCTACTCTATCAGATGGCATAATAAAAGATCTTATTGCTTCCTACAAATTCCAGTTCTCTCTGTAGGAATTTTCTGTCTGCACTGCAAATCTGGTCACAAGCATTATGTATCTTTCCCCAACCACAGCAAACCATGGCCTGAAAAACAAAACAAACAAAAAAACCACCAAAAACATTTTACACCTGCTCTTTCTCCTATGCCAGCACCTCTGGGACTAAGCTGTAACCGTGTTAAAACACTTGCTAACTCTAAGTGAGTGGTTAACAGCCTCAAGGCTGGCTCTGCACAGCACTGCTTGCTCAGTACTAGGAAATCTCATTTCAAAACCTGGACCCAGGGGGTCACTCTGCACTTGTGCAGTATCAGCCCTTGTAACCTGTGTCTGTTCCGGCCCTACTGTGGTCCCTTCCCTGCTCCAGCTGCTGTTCTGATCATCTGTTTTGTATCTTTCATTCTGAGGCATCACTGAGGAAAAGAAAAAGCCTTGAAAGTTACATGTTTTCACAAGCAGGTGGTTCTGTTTTTAAGTGCTATCTTGTAGATTTGCTGCTTTCCAGCTCTGCACGTGCCGTGGGACTCTTTTTTTCCATCTGCCGCTAGATGGTATAGCTCCGGCAGGCACTTCCCAGCGGCTCTGCACCCTCTGAGATGGAGCCCCCAGAACAGCACCATCCTCAGTGCTCCTGCACTGCTGAGCACTGCACAGGCTCCCTTCACTGTCCTAGGGGTGCGTGGCCAGGGCTAGCAGACTAGCACGCTTCCCCACTGCGGTTGCCATTTGCTGGACAAATGGGAATCCCCTTCACGCGCAGGCGATCCTTTTCCAGATCTTTAAAAAAAAAATCCAGAACTTTTTTTTTTTTTTAATCCAGATCTTTTAAAGGAACTGAAACAAAAATGCAAACAAAAAGCTATTCTTCACAGTTGTAAAACTTTTATAATAGTTTCGTATTTCCCTTATGTGCTTATGGAAGAACAGTAGTTGAACATGCAGAAAATCATTCAGCAAAATTGTTATTAGTCTAGTTTCATGAAAGAATGCGATGAGATGTAATTTTATATTTAAAAGTATGACTTGAGCTGTTAGGCCTTGAGTGATTTGCTGCCTTCTCACGTTTGATATGCATCTCTATGGTAGGTTTATGTGAGAACGTTCCACTTCAATGTTTCCTTGTTTTGTTACTGAGCTAGCTGCCTTATGTCACTGCTATTCCTACTGGGGAAGCAAACAGGAAAGCCAAAGCAGAAATGGAAAGAACACCACGTATCTACCCATTAAGTGTTCATGGCACCTACTTTCATCCTTTTCAGTCGTCTGATTTATATCTTAACTATGCACTGGTGTTTTTGCCAAATTATTTTTAATCGTTCACTAATTTATAAATACGCAAACCCTGCTCGCATGTTTGGGCTGGACTTTGCGAGTGGCTGGCTGGTGTTCGATCAGATGTTCCTGAGCAGTATGAAGTGTGAAGGGGCTGGGGGCTGGATCTTGCTGTTTGAAGGAGGACGTGAGGGAAGGACGATGCCGCTGTGCCAGGTCCCGAGCTGTGTGGCACCGGGACAAGGAGCAGCGCTGGGTGTCTGCAGGAAAACACGGGTAAAGTCATGTGTGGAGTTTGTGACTCACACCATTTGCATCTGGCTTGGCTGAGCAGCGAGACAGCACCATGGATTTACCATAAAAGGGACAAACGTCTTATTGCTGCGGCTTGCGAGGCTCAGTTAAGCGGCAGCGCTGAACCAAGGGCTCCCAGGAGCTGTGCACGGCGACTCGAAGCCTTGCGTGCTTATTCACTGAACATCCACGGGCATGCCTGCGCACCTCTGGCTGCAGGAGGAACCATAACCAGCCCTTGTGTGCGTGTGAAGGGGATGAACTCTCATCTAGGGGCTCAGAGGGCACAACGAGACCGTCCTGAAAGGCTCGCGGCGCCGCCACGCCAGCAGCTCCCCAACCCCTGAGGGGCGCCCGAAGCCTCCCCTCAGCGCGTGCAGCCCCCTCGCCCCCCAGCCCGCACTGCGGCTGCGCAGAGGCGTCCGCGGCTGCTATGAAGGCGGCCCCGCGCATGCGCCCGTCCCTTGGTCAGGTGACGGGAAGCGGCGGCGGCGCTGAGGGGCGGCGATGGAGCGCTACGACAGGGCGGCGCTCGGCGGCCTGCCCGCGCCGGAGCTCAGGTACGGGGGCTGGGAGGGGGGAGGGGGCCCGGGGGGCGGAGGGGGCTGGGGACGGCTCGTAGTGAGGCCCTGGGGTGGGGGGGAGCTGGGGCTGGTGCCGCCAGGCTGTGGGGGGAAGGCCTGGGCCTAGGAGGGGGGACCCGAGCTTTAGGGGGGGAACCCGGGCTTGGGGGTGTCCCGGGTTTGCCGTGGCCTCGGGCAGGCTCCGAGGCGGTAAGGAGGGTTGTCGTGCTGGGCCCGGTTGTTGGCGGGCTGGGGGAGCGCTGGGAGCATGCAGGAGGGGGAATGGTGCTGATCAGCGCTGGGGTTCTGGGCTCTGGGTGGTTCGGCGGGGGCTGGCCTGTGGGGTCCGTGCGGGGAGGTGCTGGGGAGGTGTCTGAGCAGGGAGTGGGGCCTCGCTTCTATGCCTAAAGGATAGGGAAGGTTCAAAGGCGTTGTGCGGCCCAACCAGAAAACACTTTAGGGAAGCAGTAGTAAAGGGAAGGGTTCTGAGCGGCTCTTCTCTGAGCTACCTAATGTGCAACATAAGGGCATATCAGTACGGTGTGGCCTAACTGGTAAAAGTGCTGCTGGCTTTGATGTAAAAGCTGTCTGTGGCCGCGCATTGCTCTTTTTTTGCGACCCTCAGAGAATGAGGTTTTGTTTGTCTTTTGCTTTCGCTTTTTCAAAGAAATGTCAAGGACAGAATGCGATTACATGTAGCATATCATGGCACAAATATGTCTGGATAAAGCTTTTGTAATCTCTGTAGGCATCTGGGAGTTCTAAGAATTGCGCATCCCTGACTTGAATTGGCTTTGATGGATATTTGTGCTTCGGTCTTAAGGACTTTGAAGGCCTTTGTGACTTTGCCATTGAGTCTGGTAGCCCTTGGAAGTCAGAAGGGTATTGGTTGTCTTACAGGTTTACTGCCACATAAAGTAATAAAGCCACCCGAGCGGTTGAGAAGTGGTAGGAGCACACCAAAACAAGCTGTACCCATTGTTTTGTAAATACAGAACCTGTTCTAGCAGACAAATTCCAGGGAGACCTTACCAACTACACGCTCCTTCAATGTAATTCTCGTGGCCAAAGTCTTTTAAGTTTAGTTCTGGGAAGGCAAAAAAAGTTACTGATGCTTTTGTGTACTAGCTCGATGCTCTAATTACTGCTATAGTTGCTCCAGTTTTCTTAGTGGAAAGTAGAAAATTATTTTAAATATAGAGGGACAGAACGTAATAAAAAGGAACTTAATTACCAACAGTAAGCTCTTAAAAGTCATTCCTTGTACTTCCCTCTCTGTCTGAGTCTGCAGCGTTTGTCATTTTCCTAGACTTGTAGTTAGTTTTTCCAAGGGAAATAGGGAACTTCGGGAATTCTGGTGTAAAATACTGTCATGTATGTCATGCATATGTGTATCTAACATTAGATATTTAATAATAATGTAAAAATCCTGTATCGCTGGTGTTTCCAAAGCAGTGACAGAGAAAAATCTGAATACTGTTACTTGCCTTGTTATTGAATTTTAATTAGCAGAGTCACTGCATCACTTCCAGTGCTGTGGCTTTCTGTTGCAGGCAGTAAATGCATACTCAGTCTTCACCACTTCCAGGTGCACTTAATTCCTGCAGAGTAAACGGCTTACTTCTCTGGTTCTTGTCCTGTGTCAGGCATGCATACTCTGACTTCCTTCTATGTGTAACTTTTCTTATTTATTTCAGAAATGAGGGTTCATTAACATCAACTTTAAGAACACTTCTGTTCTTCACAGCTCTAATGATCACATTACCTGTTGGGCTGTATTTTTCATCAAAGGCTTATATATTTGAAGGTAATTTTGTTTCTGCCAATTAGCATTACTGTTACAGAAATAGGAAAAGTTCTCCTTGTTTGGAATACTTATTTTCTTATACAAACAAAAAATCCTGTAATGTCTAAATTGAACTAGAAAGTCATATGTATGTTTGATGCATCTTTCCTTGCGTTGTGATCTGCAATTTAATATTTACTGTTTGTTCTACAGTGATTTGTCATACACGGGTGCAGAATTTCCTTTCCCTAAAGGGTATCTAACACCCCACTTTTTCAGAGCTGTGCCGGAATTATCAGGGATATGTTTCCTGGAGCTGTTGCAAACTAATTGTTTTTTCAAAATAGTTTAATGCTATTTACTGAACTTGTTTGCATTTCAGAACATAGCTGCTTTGAGTGCAAACCACTGAAGTCAGCTGCTTTTAGGAGCAGTTTCAGCATATAGCTAAGTTGGAGGGTCCTCCAGGATGGTTCTCCTTTGGTGTTTACTGCTATGTAGTTCTGAAGGATGAAGCTGAAAGCTTGCTAAATAAATTTCAAGTGTATTTTCAGCATATTATATTTTGTTGAGTGTGTTTTTTTAACCTGAGGTGTTGGAAGCCGAGCCTTAACTTTAGTTAATGGCAAGATCTGTTAGCATTGCTAGGATCGGATTTGTGTTTGGGAGGGTGGTGTTTTGGTGTTTGCCTTTTCGTTGTTTCTTGATGAAGAGAAATGATGTTTTGTCTTCTGGTATTTGAAGGCTTGTTTCACGTGAGAGGTATTGTATATTTTAAGTAGTGAGTTGTTGTTTTACAGCTTAAATTTGGAAGGTAGAATTTCTCTAAATTGTTGTTGTACAGGTTCATTCTTTATAGCAGCAAATAAGCTATGTAATCATTTTGTCCCTCTATTTTCCTGCCCCACAATGATTTACACTCGTGAAAAAAGGATATTGAGGTGTATTTGTTGCTGGATAATAAAAAGTGGATGTTGTAGAACTCTTAACTGTTGACTTCAAAGTCAGGGTATTATAAATATTTTGCAGTGTTGCTTTATTCTGGAAATATTTTCAAGGTCTGCAGTTATCATGGTGTATTCTTTCTAGGAATCTTTCTGAGATCAGTCTGTTGATACAGCAATAAATGTAAATGTTGGTCTTTTGAAAAAGTTGTCTTCTATTTCAGCATTGACAACTAATACACTTTCCTTCTCTTGTTTCCTCAGGTACCTTAGGAATGTCCAACAGAGACAGCTATTTTTATGCTGCCATAGTTGCTGTAGTTACTGTTCATGTGGTACTTGCTCTGTTTGTGTACGTAGCGTGGAACGAAGGCACTCGACAGTGGCGGGAAGGCAAACAGGACTGAAAAGAAAATCACCGTCTGATACCTACAGACTGTACATACAATTTTTGCGGGTTGAATGAAAAACGTTCTTCAAAATGTATAATACTTGTGTACAAAGATGAGACAATGTCTCAATTTTGTTCAGTTACAGTAAGACTTGTGCTTTTCCTGGATGTGTAGCAATATTTTGTCAGATGCTGATGGAAGTTGTATGTGGCTGTAGCCAGCTTCTACTAGCATGAGCCAAGGAGGTCTTTACCTGAAATCAGAATGAAGTAATGACTTAAAAAAAAAAAATCATGTAACTATTTTTGTCATTCTCTAGTGTTTTCCTGGCCTTTTCTGAGAATAATGGCATGAAACAAGCATTACATTTTCAAGTAACTGAATTGCTACTTAAAAGGCAATATATCTAACTCGCTGTCCCATTAAATTCAAGATGGGATTGCTTTGCTCTAGGTAGTTTCCCCACTTATGAGGCATACAGTCCAGCTGTGCATTCTTTTGTGCTAATTCCTCAGGTCACTACACGTGTAGTTACTTTGGCAGGGGTGGAATAAAGGCGATAACTGAGTTGGCAGCTGTTTGCAGTACTGCACTGGGCAGAAGCTTTTTACCTTTAGGAGCTGAAAGATGTCAGAAAAAGCTGAAGATGTTCTCTGAAAAACTCATTGAGGAGCAACCTCTGAAGTCTGTTAAAAGCATTCTGACTTTCCTCTCACCACTATACAGCGTTGCTTTCTGACGTCTGTGATTCAGTTTGTTCAAATTACAGATAATCATGCAGGGTGAATAGGTTATTTAAAAAGTAATGCATGGTTAATGTGCTCAGTGACCCTGAAGTGCAGTTACAATTTGAGTCAAAATACTAGACAAGTTTTGTCTTCTATTAGGGGAAATTACACCTCAAGGAAGGGAAAAAAATAGTAATTTTGAGTTCAGAAGTAATTGCAACGATAGAACTGGTTAGGAATTCACATGTTGTCTTCCTAATTTGGAATACTCACTTTATCTCATCTTCAAATATAATTTTTTATCATGGTGTAAAATTTAATTTCCTTTTGTAATGTTTTGGGAGTGATTGTCTTAGTGCAGTGCTCATCTTTCCGCTCTTCTGCAATTAATTTTGATGAAGCAAAAGAAATGGTGTGATATCTTTTTATGTCCTTACTCCTGTGTATGTCCTTGATAATTGCTGAAGGGTGTGACTGGATTGCCTGTGGTGAGGGAACAACAGTAACAGCTAGAACAACCCACATTAATGGGCAGTAGATGAACAAGTGAGATGTAAGGGAGAAAAGTTGTAGCCATCTGCACGTCTTTTACAAAGCAGAACACAAGTGATCGTATTATGGCAAATTTGCTTCTCTTCATAAATACAAACTTGTACAGGATGGATCAATGCAACATGTTGATCTTTTTTCCATCAGTTGTGCCTGGAAACTTTCTGTAGTAAAACCGTGGTGAAACTTGTATTACAGAATAATAAGCTGAATTTCATTCCTCTGTTGTGCTGTGCTAGCAAGCTCCATACTCTACAGATAAAAGGTTCCAGCAACGCGCAGAACTCTACTAATGCTGTCGATTGCTTTTAAGCTATTGTACTTGAGGTCTTTCTGTTAATTTGAGTTTTCCAGTTTGTTGTATTAGTTAAGCATTTCTGGAAGTGTTTTGCTTAATAGAGGACTTGGAATGATTTTGTTGCTACATCTGTCTTTTGTAAAACATACCCATAAATGAGACAAATCGGGTATCCATGTACAGAAGCTAGAAGAATGTGTTCTTAGGGCTTATTCCTCTTACCTTCACCCCAGCCCTGTGTGTGTGCAAAAACACATACCATGTGCTAGAATGTAGCAGACGCATTAGCAAATGAAACCAACAGAGGAGTGTAATGCTAGCATGAATCAATCTTTACATTGTTTTTTGGAAACATTAACTTTTCTTATCCAGAAGTCCATTGTTAGGTTGCTGCCAGCAAGCTCTAGCCCCAAAACACAAATTTCAGTAGTTTGTACATTACCATATTGGCTTCCTGCTCTCCAGTTTAGAGATGCTGTAGAACAAATACTGGAATTTACTAAGGAACTACCCTGCAATGCAAGGTCCAGTAAGTAAATGCTTGTGCTGAACAATTTTTAAGTAATATCTTTAATAATTCTCATGAATAGCACAGCTCACAAGTGGGTCAGCTATGGTATTGTTCAATAGCCACGTTCATTTACGATAGAGTATAAATGTGAAAAAAGTTGTTCTGTACTAGCTGGATCTAGTGCTTTATTGTGTTTCATGTACCGGAATTCCTAGGCATTAAATTAATTTTTTAGGAATAGTAAGGAAATAATTGCTTATTGTAATTATAACAAAAATCTAAAGAGTTTGACCTGTGCTGTACATACAGCCACTATAATATTCTCAGCAACTGGTGGTGGGTAACAAGCTGAGCATTAATCCATCCGTAGGAAGGTCTTTGTCTTTGAAGGTAATGCTTTGATTCCCTAGTGTTCTCCCCGAGAAGAGTTAATTCATGAGACTCTGGGCAGTTATGGGCAGTAATGATCATGGGCTACTGGGTTTTATGTTGCCTGTGCTTGGAAGCTGAAAACCACTCAGGTAAGTGGTGCAATGACAGCAGTCAAGCGGTGGAAATATACCGTGACTGGGGAGCTCAAAGAACAGCAACTGCAGCCTTGTGCTGTAGTGTATGTGGAATAGATGCTCTGCTGGGACTCCTGTGGTGCCTTAACAATACTAAGATTTATTTTATTTCAAGAGCTTTATTGCAGTCTCTTTGGGTTGAGTGTTTCCTTTCCTATTTCCTCATGTCCCTGTTCATGTCAAAGCTAATTCTCATCTTTTTTATTGTGTAATGGTCATTGTGATCGTTCTAGAGCTTAAATAAGACTGTTTAAATGTGGAAATTGATCAAAGCTGTGGAGTAATCAGTATTTTTGTTGTGGTGCTTTTATTTTCTATTAAAATGATATACAATTTGTAATGATGTACTTTAAAGTGGTACTGTAATTCTGTTCATTTTATTACTAGGAATGGAGATGAAACAACTGTTAAAAAGACAAAATTGGGAAACCTGGCCTTTCAGTACTTGAAAACCTTCTCAGTAAGAGTCCATTGCTTTTGTATAGGTTTACAGTGACACAGTTTAGCTAGAGCAAGCCTTTTGAAACTGAGATTGCAGCAGAAATTTCCTAGAATGTTTACCAAGACTATAAAGAGTAAAGATAATAGGGGAAATTGAGAACTGGAAAACCAGGAACTTCTCAAAATCAGTTTAACTTTTCTTCTGTACTTCTTCCTATTTTTTCAATGTCTGCAGAATACTGGTGTATACCCAGCCTATGGAAGCACGCAGGTGATTGACTTTGGTTTGTAGTTAATGATGCCTGATTTAATTCATCCATGAACTGTTAGCACTGAGTGGGGAATTTTCCAGAGAAATTGATGTTGATGATCATGTTAACAGGAATTTTGTCATACATTAATGTATACACTTCAAGTAGTCTTTACAGTGTATTGAAAGAAAGCGAAATACTGCCTACTTTGGTTTTGCAGTATAAAAGTGGGCATAGTAATACATCACTTAAACAACCTCCTGTGTAATTTGCATAATTATAATTGTCAGACGCTTTCAAATTGATAGAAATCTGAAGGACATGACTTTTTCATGCTGTATTAGCAGCATGACAAACTAGATGGCAGGCTTCTCTCTCAGTTTCCCATGATGGGGGAGGAGAAGTTATGCTGGCTGAAAAATTGTATTCTCATTTAATACAACAGTGAGCAGCAAAATGTTTGAGGTTATTGCAATTCTGATGGCTTTTGAACAGCTGCACGGTTCTTGTAGTTAAATAAACTTCTGACAGCCCGCACAACTGGGCAGGGTGTGCTCAAAGCCTCCAGGACGGGGAATTGTTGGTAATAGTTCAGGTGAGTAAGAGACAGGAAAGGAGGGGGCCTTTAACACAGAATTAAGCTGTGCATGTCTTATTGCCAAGTAACATACGTGAGTATGGCTGAAATTGAGGTAGGCTGCTGCCCATGGGATGGGGAGGAAGGGTTCTGTGAAAGCAGAGGATTGACTTGGCGTAGGGTGAGGGCTGGCATGTGCTGGCACAGCTTGGTACAAGATGGCTTAGGCACCATATGGTTCTGTTCAGAAGTGTTTATTCCATTGTTCTTTAGAGGATTATGCGGAGTCATTGATCTGCAATATTAAATGTAGATTGTACCAAAACAGCAAGCCAGTTCCATTTGTAACTTGCAGCTAAAGTTGGTCATAAGTTGACAGCCTTGCACCTCCTTTTGTGCAAATCTGGGGCACGTTTGCTCATCCTGCTGCTGTAGAACTAGCATCGTTACTAGCTCTGAGTCATCTTTGGGCAGGGTCAAGCCCTTCGAGTGGAAATATTTCTTAAATAAAACACCACAGAGTAACTGCCACCAATGTTTCATTAGCTGTAATCAACTGTTGCTTTAAGGGAGACACGAGAGCTTCTAATTTACAGTGCACGGGAAACAGTGCTTGCTGTTTCCCTGCAAGGGAAGGCTCCCTTGTGCTTGAATGGGGCTTGCAACAAGGAAATACTGTATGGTTCGGGGCCCCCACAGTCATTCTGTTATCTGAAGGTGGCTGCTGGGGTATGAATTACTGAGATGGTGGGATGCAGGCATCATTTATTGGGAGGGCTGAATTACAGTGCTGTGTAACAGTGCTGAGCTGGGGAGTTAGATGAGACTGAGGTAAGCTCACAGGACTTGAATGCCATTTAAATTTGAAATGTAAATGTGAAATGTAAATTTAAATGTGAAATGGAAGAAAAAGTATCGGGGAAGTGAATGGGGATTTCTCCAGAAAGCAGCTCTTTCAGATGCTGGTCTTCCAGCTTGTACTGTGAAAAGAAGGAACAGAGCCAATGGTGTTCCTGTTTCTGGAAGGCAGGGATAGTGACTGAAGCTCTGTGGTGGAGGATGACTGGGAGAGGAGCTTGGAAAGTTGCATAGCCAACTTGTTGGCTGTCCCAGGGAATCCCAGCCAGGGACTGAGCGTTCTTGGTGTTGGCTCTCCTGTTTCAGAAGCCTGTTTGCCCCACGGGCTTGTGGCTGGCATTTTCCTGCTGCGGGTGGTGCCAGTTGGGTGCCTGGTGTTTCTCAGTCACCTTACTTTCTATGGGGCTTTTACTGTATCACTGACCACATATAGACCTGGAAAAAAAGCTGTTGGTGCTTAGAGTTGGTGTATGACACTGTAATGTAATAGTTTTAGTGTAAATGGCCCAGGGCATAGGCACAGGGTGTGTGTGATTAATTAAAGCTGCTTTTAATTGAAGGGTGATTTATGAGTGAGATTAACAGCAGTGAAAGTTAAAGGACTAAAATGATGGGTGCAGGCCTGTGCAGGCACCATTGAGGAGCCATTTAATAACTGCTGGTTTTCAACCTCACGATGCAGTTAATTTCTTAGCTTTTGTGATCCATCCTTAATGACACAGTTCTGATGCTGGAGGTGAACTGAAAATACCAAAGTTTAGCTCTAAAGCTGGAGTGTTTCAGGTCATTTTAAGGGAACAAATCCTTGAAGTATTTATTGGTGGTTTCCATAGGTGATTCTGATGATGTGTGTTAGGTACAGCTGTGTTTAAATGCTGAGGATGCTTGGATGGCAGGTTTGGCAGCATCCCTCAGACTTGCTGTGCGGGTAGCAAATTCTGTGTGCTCTGTTTACTGTTTGCTTTCATACTTAATGGCTCCAAACGTTGTTAGAAATAATCTTGAATAACAGATGTTTTACTAAGTGAAAACTGGATCTTTACTTGTTTTTTATATTTGAAATAAAATTATAATAGCACCTCTCATCACGATGCTGACTGACTGATGTGTTATATGTTAAACCAGTTCCTTTGTATTTAGCCTGCATTTACTTGCATCCCGTTACACTTCTGCAAGCAGCAGCAACTTCCTCACGCTTTTTAGCACTTCTCCATCTTTACCTCTCCTAACTTCTTGCTCCAATCTGAAGCACTTGATAAATATTTTCCATAGTGAGACACCTGTTGTGATTCCTAGTTAAGATTACATTGAGCTTCACAGGGAAAGGTGAGGGGGTTTTCTAATACTTGACAGGGCTTTCCTGCCTGTGTATCTTCAGAGTTGTTAGTGATCTTAGCCAGTATATTTGAGACTTAAATGGTAATGCCAGGGAGAAAAAATTTCCAATTTTATAAATGATTCTTAATTGGATAGCCATTTTTCTTGGGCCCTGGGAGAAGTAATGAACAGCGCTAAAATAATAGGATGCTTGTGTTGTCATAAGCTTGCAGAATACAGAACAGTCCAACAATACTTTCAAATGTACTTTTATTTTATCTCAGCGTATTACAGAACAAGTGCACTGGGTAGTAGATCTTTATGAATGCAGTGAGTTGATTTCTGTCCTGAAGAAATCACCTTATACCCTGACAGCTTGTACTAAAGGAGTTCTGGGGAGCAAACACAGCAAACGTGTTTAAGTGGAAGGAGAGAGGCGGTCAGTGCAGTCAGCACCTGGTAACTCCTGGAATAAACTGAGCTTGTCTTTCAGCCGTCTCCATAAAAAGGGAAAAAAAAAAAAAAATACTTTTTATGGTGGGTGTAGACACACCTCAGAGAGGTGAAGGGATTTGCTTGGTGTTACGTCAGTTCACACATTTAAAATTGGAGGGTGGGCATGGAAAGGGACTGGAACTTGAATCGTCTGACCTGCTGGCAGCAACATCTGCCGTTTGCCTCCATCCATCCACGGCGATTGTAGGGATTCTTCTGGTCAGATGTTGACTCAGTGGATATCAGGAGCGTTAGCTGATGTTGTGTAGTTTGATGTTTTCTTCAAAGCCTGCGCAGCTCGCTCACACTAGTGCATGCTTCTCTTTGTCAGTTCTGAGTATCCCATGAAATCCCTGTCTCAGCAGGTCTTCACCCTTTTTTCAACTGGCTTTAGGCTTCTCTGGCCATCTTTCATGCATACCTTTTCTCTGTCTGCTGCTTTCCTCCCAGCTCCTTCTGAAATCTTCAAAAAATAAGCTAGCTCAGGTTTGCACATTGCTGGAGGATGGTGCTACACTTTGCTCATTTCCATTGTTCCTTCAGTAGCATTAGCGCTGTGGTTTTGTCCTGCTTTGCTCCCCAAAAACACGTCCCTGCATTTGCCCACAAAACCTCGCTGGGAATGAATTCTGTGGTCAGGATGCAGAGTGTGCATGTGGTGCAATCTGAGGGAACGGCTGGCACGAGGCTGGGAGAATAAGGAAGTGAGTAAATAATAAAGGAATTAGACTAATATAAATACCCTAATTTTTCATGTATGCCTTTGGGTATGTACATGTCTTAGTCTTCGCTCTAAGCAGTTTGTTTGGGTAAATACATCCGAGCATGACTAATCTGCGCTTGTCTCCCTCTTACCTCCTTTCCTAAAACACTGTACTGTTTGAAATGTTTCATTTTTCTGTGTTTAAAAAATATTCTTCTATAATCCGAAAAACTTTTTTCATTTTTCTAGAACAATTGGTGGAAGTGTTTTTATTAATCTTTTTATCATTTAAGCGCTTCTATCTGCAATACACAATGAAGGCAAGTGAATTGATTTTTTGAGACAAGCTTGCTTTTTATCCTACAGAAATGATGACTCATGAGATTCATCCAGCCCTCATCTGTATTCCTCCCCCAGCTAATAAGTTAAATGTGAGTTCTATGTTTGTATTAAAAGGCAGCCTGTGCTTACCTCACCAGGGAGCTTGTTTGAGCACTGAGTTCACGAGAGGAAAACTTTTTGGCAAAGTAAAACTGCATTTCTGGGCATTAAGGTGCTTGAAAAATGTGCTCCTTTGCGCCTGTTAATAGGGCACATGGAGGGTATCGGGCTGTATAAGATGCTCTGCTGATGAAAACACCCTCTGCCATTCTGACTGACTCTGCTGCAAGTGGTTGTGCCAATGGAACTAAGAAGGGAGTGTGGAGGCACTTCAAGTCAGTGCTGCTGCTGGTGTCCTGTGCCACGAGAAGGCTAGAGCGAACTCCCACATTAATGAAGCCAAGCTTGTTTCAAGCTAAATCGAGTACAGCCACACAGTTCTGCAGTGCAGATGTGCCGTGAGCCTGCAGGTTGCTCTGAGGCCCAGGAAACTCCAATGCCACCCACCTTTAGTGCTGTTGTGCACGCATAGCCACAGGACTCAAGGTAGGGCATTGCTCGGGGGCTGCCTCCAGGGCCTGTTTGAGGCACAGCTCCAGAAGCCAGCGTGCTGCTTAGAGGTGGAGGGTCCAAAACCTGGGAGCTGCACTGGGACTTTCAGGTTGTGTGGAAAAGTTAAATAACCTGTTTCATACTTGCTGGCATCTGAGATGTGCAGAGGATCTTCTCTGTTACATTGCTCAGACTAATTTTTTAATATATTCATTAGATCACCAGAGCTGGAAAAAAAATCTCTGTTCAGCTGCCTTTTTAAGGGGTTTTCTCATCTCTTTTGCTTCTGGGAGTTCTAGCATTTACTGAAACCTATAATCATCTGTAAGTCCTCTTCCAGTGCTTTACACTTTCAAAGTGTTTTGCCAACGCTAATTAGTTATGTTAATGAGAGCCAGAGGTGTCTCTGTATGAAAGCACAAGGAAAGCTTTTGTTGTGCTCCCTTTTTTATGTGGAGGAAGAAGCGAATATATGTGGCCCCATGGATCTATACATAAAACTGCCTGGTATGTGCAGGAAAGGGAATGATGCCTTCTCCAGAAGTTGTGTGGTGTCAGTTAAATGAGGAATCCCTGGTAGGGGCACACAGGAATGAGTGTCATCCTTGGTGTCTCCCTGCCCATACTGAGGTGTCCAGAGTGTCTGGTAAAACAGGAAAAAAAAAATAAAAAAAATAATAAAATTTAAAGCCAGGTCCTTTATGTGAATGAATTGCCAGAAAAGCATCAATGGGGATTAAGGATGGAGCTTGAGGAACCAGCTGTGGTACAGACTGCTTCGGAGAACTCGCCTTGAAAAGTGGCTCGCGGCGGATGTTCCAGTTGCACATTTATTTAACTGCAGAGTCTGAAGCAGAGATGCTTACTCCTGTTAAAGAGCCAAGCCTGATGCTGGTTCTAAGATTTGATCCTTTCATGATGAAACTATTGTGTAACCCAGCACAGAGCTGAACTCCTGAAATGCTTTTGCTGATCAGTATCTGTCTGTAGACGGTGTGTGAGGCCAAAGCAGCAACAGTCTGGACGAGTGTCTTGCACTGCCTTCCCTGCTGTTAATTATTTAGCAGCTATACAAAATGAAGTCCTGTTTTTCCAAGTATTCCTCCTTGGTGAAACCTGAAGAGGTAACACAACAGCTTGAGAGGCAAAACTTTGCACGAAGAAATCCGCCCTGAACATCAATTTTTCCCTTTCTGGTCACTGCAGCCTTCCTACTGCCTTGCAGATGTTGGGTTGACTGGTTTACTTTTGGAAAAAAAAAATACTTTTATAATTGATTTTCCAGGAACAATAAACACACAACTATTTCCTGCCTCTGCCATTCCCTGTGGTGGGAAGGGTTGGCTGTAATTAGACAGACTGCAGAACAGGCATGTCCGTGCTCTCCATCGGCCAGAGCTATGGGCATCTTTCTGCACGTTTAGCTTTTCAGCTAAGGCCAGGCAGTCTGCAGAGTCCTGTTAAAAAAGTCTCTGGAGACTTTGCAGTGTTTTTATTTTCCCGGAGCTCTCCACAACAAGCGTGCTGCCGTGAATGGAGTTCTCAATAAAAGAACCTGCTGAGGTGCCAGTGATTAACTGGGTCATGTATGACAAAGGGTTAAGCTTTGTGTCCCACAGAGCACTCAACAAAGAACGCATGAAGTACACAGCGTCCTCATGACTTATGAAATACCATCTATAATAATAAAGAATGGAAGCAACTTCGACTGTTAACATCATGTTTTCCAATGGAGAGAAATGCTTGGGCAGAGCAGCACAGAGGAGGAAGAAGAGACTCCACTAGGGCAGAAATGGAAGCTGAACTGCCCATTAAAGTTGAAAGACTGAAAATGTCAGGTGGATAATTCATGTTCTTGGTTTACAAACTCAGTTGGGATTTTGGTTGTAAGTAGGGCACGCCCCAAAAGCATAGGTGAGACATCCGCTGAAAAATGTGGGGCACTCTGTGAATCAGTAGGGGGTGTCTTTAGAGTTTCTTAGATAATATCTAGTTTTTCTTTGGATTCCCCTTGGCTGGTATCAGCAGCTTTCCTTAGTCCAAATTTAATGGGTGATCAACTGAGATAATCCTGCATGTGGGCTGAATGCTATACATCATTCCTAACTTATAAGCACAAGGTAAACCACGTGCCAGTGCAAAACACGATCCCTGGGATTTCCAAACCTTCTTAGGTTAAAAGTAGATCATAACGAAGATAGTATGTGTGCCCAAAAACACCTAATTTCACAGAAAAGTAATTTACACAATGCATATTTTGCAGTTTGATGGTTTTCTGCATGATGTCTACAAATGAATGGGGAAACTAGTAACAGACGTGTATGCTTGTTGAACAAGATCTTTACAAAGCACGGGGCCTATTTAAATGCTTTAGGGGATGAGCATATTTATTACAAGCTGATAATCCTTGTAACTTGTTATGTTAAAACATAAATGGATTATAGTCTGAGAAGCATGAAAGTGATTAATAAACTGCAGAAATAAATGTGCTAGACCCCTGAAGAGGGGGATTTCGCCTTCCTCTAAGGGGAAATCGCACCCCCGTTCGTCTACTATGCTATTGTGACTCTGTTAGTCCAAGTTTGAGTCAGTGCCTCCATGAAAATCTCCTGACTTGCCTTCCAAAACAACATCAAAGATGAAGGGAGAAAAACAGACTTGACAAAACCAGGTCACTTCAGCAGCAGGAGCGGAGTGGGCTGAACAGCTCTGCCTCCCAAACCAAAGCTGTATTTCAGGAGTGTTGCCGCACTCCCCTTAGTGTGTCATTGGTGCCATTCTCAGCAGTGAGGGACCAAAAAGCGTCACGGCAGCAGGCAAAGGGCTGCAGGCCTTTGCCGAAGCCTGGCGTCTCCTTTCAGAGCGCTGCTGTCCTGAGATGGAGGATGTGGAGATGCACAAGGCATCGCTTTGCAGGGGATCTCCTTGGGTTCAATTAAGTTATTATCTCAGTGTAAAATAAATGACTTCTTTCACCTGGGGCTTCCCTGGGTATGGTTTTGAGCAGAGCAACCTAATAATGATTCTGGCTCTTTGGGATTTGAAATGGTATTCTTGCCTTTTGGTGTAAGCAGAAGGTGATCATGAAGCACGTGGGAGATCTTTAATCTTCTAGATTTACATTTTGTAGGTTTATCATGTTGCTTAAGCTTTCTATTTCATCTTAAGCACTGGCAAGGCAAGCAGGTAAATAAAGGTAGGCATAGAGCACTTTAATGTGCTTTTTTTTCCTGAAACCATTGGAGCAGCCAACCCCCGCCCCCCCCCCGCAGCCCCCTTGACCACAGCCCCACCTTCCCATCTACATTTCATAAGGGTATTAGCGGTGTAATTAATAGTTGTATAACAGTACCTAATTAAACTCTGATCATATAGTGTAAATTTAACTTGATTATCGTTAGCCTCGGTGAACTCTGCAGGAGATTAATCCCCGCAATTCAATCAGCGCAGAAAGCAACAGGAGCCGGTCCTGCCGAGGGCTGAATTTCCAGCGTATGGAAGCGCTCTGCCTGCTGAAATCCTGCCGCGGGAGGTGGTGGCACAGAGCCCCAGGTGTCAGCCAGGGGATCGTGTTGCAGCCGGAGCCTCACCATTTCCAAACTGGTTAAAAGCCACTGGGCTGCCAGCAGACTCCTGGGGCGCAGATCTTCAAATCACTGAATAAGGAGTCCGTGAGAGGATTAGGGCTTACATAAGAGTTTTATATCTGTGCTGAAGCTACAGCCCCTGTATGTTAGTGGGCTGTGTTCATGGACGCAAGGCCCTGTGGAGTGACTAAAAGCCATGTTTTGTTCAAGATGAGACTTCATAGCGCCTGGTCCATGTCTTACAGAAGCTGGTGGGGTTTTGTCTGGGGGAACAGAGCCAAGGCAATGTTATTTGTTTATCCTGATTTCTCCAGTTTAAAATGCTCTGTGCTTTCCTGCTGCCCAGTGTACTGAAGAATGTTTCCCTTTTCATTTGCTAACATACAAAATGAGCCTTTGGTAAAATCATCTTTTTTCCTGTATCTAGTCCAGAAGCACAGAGCGTGGTTTTTGTCCTGTCTTTCACCAAGCACATCTGTTTGTTTGCCGCTAATAATAGTTTAATCAATAGGGCCGATCCTGGCGTGTACAGCCTGACAGTAGCCCAGAAGACCCAGCTGACAGCAGGGCTGTTGTACGTGTCATTTTTTTTTCCAAGTGTTTTGTGCTTAATTAAAAGCAAAGAGAAAGTTTTACTCTTGTTTGCATGAATGGTCACATCAAACAGTAGAGGAAAATCTAGGCCAAGCTGCTTTCAGCAGGCGAAGGAACATTATACCACTGCACCGCGTCCTTTCGGAGTAGCAATATCTCTTAATAAACGTCAGGGACCTTTTGAACTCTCATTGACGTGAGGAGCTTTGCTTTTCATTAGCAGCCCGAAGCCCACCTTGCCTCTCCCTCACTCGCCGCGGCGTGGCTGTTGTGGGAAGATGTGTCTGCGTGGGATGGGGGACGAGGAGTCTCTGCGGGTGGAAGTGCACTGGGTGCACGCTCGGTGCCTACAGAAATGGTGCCGGTTATGTAACTCTCTCTATGAGTAATAAGGTAAAACTCTGTCAACTCTTCTGCAGGAGGTTGCGGAGGGTTTGGTGCTCTGGGCTGCTTAAAAGGTAAGTCAGGAATTTGTCTCTTGTTGCCCAGGTGTGTGTTAGCATTGCTGGAAAGGTGCCCCAAAATGACGGGTTTAAATGTGTTTGCAGCCAGTGGTGCTTCATGCAAGAACAGCCACTCTGCGCAGTTAGCACGCTGCCTGAAACCCCATTTGTTACAGATCGTTTGGGGGCATTGATGCTTTGTGAAATAGCTCTGTAACTTGTTTGTACTGTTTCTGCTTTCCTCAAAGATGAGCGTGTGTCTGAAACACAATTAAGAATGTGCTGTTCTTAAGTTTAAATGGCTTTCCCTTAAATTTTATAGTGGCAATAACATTTTTGAGTGAAGGCTGTGCTCAGACAGCAAAATGCTTTACATTTAATGACCACAAGCTGTTGGTGTTGCTCAGAATGTGACTTGCTGGGGCTTTGCTGCTGTCATTTGCAGTTGCAGAGTTGTGCCTGCCCGCAGCTCAGCTGGTACCTGCTTGTCCAAGCAAAAACGTCTGTGTTTCCCTGCAAGTGTGTGCTGAGTGCTTGTGTATGTGAGTGCGGGTACCCACCCCTGTTCTGGTTTAAGGCTGCAGCTGTGGGTTGAGGCAGGTGTGCTGCTGTGACAAGAGCTGGGTGCGTGTGCAGTGCTCTCCTGCAGAGCTGCTGCGCCGGATGGGCACTTCGGAGAGCAGAAAGCAATCCCTGTCTGCCGCAAAGAATGCCTGGGCTTTGAGGGCAGTGTTACAGGGGTTTTGGTTGCTCTGGTAGCTCTTTGTGTGTGAGATACTGCTAGAACTGGTGGCTCCTGGTTAAAACTGTTTAAAAATTAAAAGGGCTGGACTCTGTTTAGGTGTAAGCTCAGAAGATTCAAACAGTGAGATGTGGTGCCTAAATGAACCTAAATAGGCAAGGGGATCTGAATTCTTCCCAAACAGCAACGTGCCTGAATCCAGAGCAGCCTCAGGCTACAGGACTGGCCTTGCGAGGGTGAACGTTGTCCTAAAATGAACCGTGCAGCAGAAAAATCACTTGGCATTAGATACAGGCTCGTATTCCCCTGGGACTGTGAATCTCTTGTACTCAATTTTTAGGGTCCCTTTTTTGTTATCATCTAAAAGCTACTTGATGTCACCATCCTTGTCACTTTTGCTTTTACATTTGCTCCTTGCAACGTTCAGCTGGAGTAGCAGACTGTCAGGGCCCACATCCTATTTCATCTTTGTCCTCCTCTTCCTGAGCTTGTGTCTGATGGTCCCAGAGACCAGGCTGGTCCCTGCCTGGATGTGAGGCTCTTGTGTGAGCATGGATTTAACCCAAGGGCTGCCTCTGACTCCAGACTCGCGTGGTCTCCCTGGGGACTTGCTGCCAGTTTTTATGCCGGGATAGTGGTCATTTGGTATTGCTAGTGACCTTCTGACATGTTGCTGAAGCTTTGCTGGGAGCAGCTCGGACATTTTGTGCCCGAATACCAGCCATGGAGCATCAGCAGGACAAGCTGAGGCTGGCTGCTGGCATTGTCACACCTGGGGAAGGGAAGGGCTCTCACACAGCCCTCGGCAGCAGGTGTGGGATATCTCTGTCTCTGCGAGGGTTTCAGAGGGAGGTAGGTGGCTTTGCCATGCTGCAGAAATGGTATGTCCCTTCAGGAAAAATCACCAGTTCTATCAGTGGGTGCAACTAAGAAAAAAATAACATCCCTAGAGATTGCAAGTGGGTTGAGGCATACTGTCTCATACTGCCAGCTGTGGTGTGGTAAAGATCACTCTGAGAGGCGCAAATTGCCTACAGGTGTGACCCACGCTCCCTGCTCGTGCTCAGCAGATCCCAGCTGGGGTTCCTGTGGTCCACCAAGAGGCACAGCCTCTTGAAGAGTGAGGAGGCAGGCCATGTGCTTGTGGTGCCATGTGGCTCCCTTCTGGGTTCAGCTGAGCTCCCTTCCTCAGTCAGAAATGGATGATAAATGTGAAATTGTGATTAGCGTTCAGATACAAAGATCTGTCTTCTGCTAGCTGATTCCAGCCACAGGTAAACAGATGTTTCCATTTGCAGGTTCTGTAGGATCTAAGTGCAGGAGGATTGGAGCAGCTCTGTGCCCTGTAAGGGCTGCCTGCATACGGCATGGAAGTGACAGTTCAGGTGACAGAGCCCTGAGCAGGCACACACTGCTGGGGGCTGAGATCATGGCACTCACCGAAAGCCTGCAGGGAGAAGTTCCATTTCTGGTTGCTTTTCTCCAGCGGTGGATGTGTTCACTGGGTCCTGCTGGTCCTGCTGGTCTCAGGTTTTCCCCAGCAGTCCCACTAGATTATTTCACAATAGTGTTGTGTGAGCTTAGGCAAGGATTTTGGGGGGAACCTGCTCCTTGTCTTCTGCCTGGTTCCTGCCGTAGTTGATGACACCCGTTGTTTCCGCTAGGTGCAGGAATTGGATCAGTTGCACAACACTGAGACGCTGGTGCTGCGTTCTGTCAAGGGGATGGGAGATACCTTGGGAAAGGCTTTTCCTCCGTCTATTTCATCCACTTCTGTTTTCTCCAGTTGAACCAGTTTCAGCTGGTTGGAAGCTAATGAACCAGTTTGATCCTGGACTTGGAGCTGAACCAGAACAGCTTCAGTCACGACTGAGCTGAAAAGCTCAGCTTCCACCCACCAGGCTCCCTGCTTCTGGGGTGCAATCGAACAGAAGCAGCACAGGACTGGCCAGGAAACAAAGTAAATGCACATAACTAGTCACAAAATTAATTATAATAATTAGAAGTGATGGGCAACCTAGCTGGGAACTTAAACACAGCTGCCAAGAGTTAACCACTCCTCGAGGACTGAGCTCTACTGTCACCTTGAGGCTAGCCTTGGCTTGCTGGGTCCTGATTGCTGCCCTGGGGGTGATGCCTGCCAGCCACAGGGCCAGGAAGGCCTGGCAAAGCCTGCCAATGGTGAGCATTGGCCTGTATGTTAAGCAGATTCCTCTCTATGCACAAGCCTGTATTTAATTACCATTATGAAATGGTAATAAAAAATTTAAAATGTCATAGCGATGCTGCACAGAGCTGGGGCTTGCAATTCAACTGCAGGTCTCCTGTTGGCGAAGCTGCTCCAAGTTTTATCTGAGCTCTGCCGTCAGACACTCGTTCTCTTCCCTGAACCACTCTCAAGCAGACAGGTACTGCTTCCATCGCTTGGCACTCGCTTTGCTGGGTATGGTTGTGTCAGGTAGGAGCAGGGGTACCCCAAAGAGCTTTGATGTTTGTCCTCCTGTCAATATATCCCCTCTCATAGGATGGTAGGACCTTGTTCTCCTTCAAATCTCTGACGAGGTTGATCTGAAGCTGGCAAACAAACCACAAGGTTTGCGAGGAGAGGGGAATAGGACACAAGATCGCATGAGCATATGTCCTTAGGAAGCCAGACAAAACAGCAAGAGCTTTGCCAGCTTCTCAACAATGTAGATTTCTGTGCAGGAATTTATAAAGTTTTAAATTGAATGAATGCTTAAGGCAGTGGAAACTGCATGTTCAGTGCACTGATGTCTCTTGATGGACGTCTCCAGCACATACTACTGCATATCTGGACATCAGGCCTCATACAGCTAACATCTACTGGCCAGTCTCTCCTAGCTCGTTTGGTGGTTGTGTCTGGAACAGGGGTGTGTTAAAACACCAAAATGCAAAGTGGAAATGATCAGATTCATGTGTGGAATCATCAGATGATAACAGCACTTGGTCGCTTCTGGGATGAGCTAGGCCAGGGCTGGCAGTGAGCAGTTGTTCCTCTTAGCAGCCCCCAAGTGATAAAGCTGAACATGTCTCTCGGTAGTCGTGTGAAAGCAACGGGCGTGTGATTTTTTTGCAGCATCACCGCCTGAAGTTGCTCTAGGAACTCAGCTCTGGAGGAGAGTTGCTGGTCTTGACTTTTTTTAATTTTTTTTAACGTGCTTCTAGGATAAACTGAAACACTCTTTAGAATCCAGGTTAGCAGAACATCAAATGTACATGCTTAAGAACTTGCAGCATTAACCTAACTGTGAGGTTATAAATAACTGTAAGGATTCGAGTGAAGCATCAGTGATAAAAGCAGGGGGAAGGGATGGCCCTGGATAGCGTTATCTGTGCAGAGAAGAGGCTTTCGGATAATGGGAGATATCTGCATGTTTCCTTTTGAAACCTTGACATATTAATGGTGTGTTCTTCGTGTCACCCTCTTTAGCCTTGTTGCCTGTTTGTTGAATTGCAGAAGTGTAAATGTTTGTGTTTGTTCATTGCTGCAAGGGTAGGTGAACAAAGGTCCTTGAGAATTTTGGGGGCCAAGCGGTGTAAAACCAAAGAGGGTGGTTGGGAGAGTAACTCTGGGCAAAGCAAATGAACTTGCTGGGAGCTGGCATCAGAAGTGCCCCAGCTTCAGAAAATTAAAGCTTTGCTTTTGTGGGGAGGATGGGAAAGGAGGAAAGTGAATTCTGACATGCAAATAATAAAAAATAAATAAAATAAAATTAAAAAAAAAATAAATAGTTGAGTGTTCATCCATTTCAGCGTAGCTCTTGGAAGATTTCCCAGGATGTCTTTAAAGAGCTCATTGTTAAATACTGGGACATTCTTTCCCCACAGGTATGTGTTAAAATAAAAACATTTCATTTTCTTCACTTGAATCACACAAAATTATTCGCATAGAAGTTCTGGGCCTGGGGATTACTGTGAAGGCTTTTGGGAAATGGCTCTGCTGGGCTGCCTTACATGAGATGCGCCGTGTCTGTGCAGCTCTACAGTTCCGGTGGTGGTACAACAGGGAAGGGGAGCAGCTCAGCATGCAGTCTTGCCCACCTGTCTGTAAAGGGGAAACCTTAGGTTTGACTGCAGGTATGTTTAAACCTTTGTGTCATCAGGAGCAAAGCTGGATCTTTCTGTTCTTTAAATCACCCTTTTTCAAGACATTTTTTAAAAGTATAGTATTTTTTGCCTCAGTCCAATTGACTCAGACATTTTTTTCCTAGTTCAAATGTTTTGTTGCAGGAATTAAAATATATGTAATTACTTCCAAGCTTGTTTTAACATTATGACACAAGTATGTTCACATAGGAAGCAGTCCTCCTTTGCCCGAAGAGCAGACGGGCTCTTAGCTGCTGACACTGAGCCCCATAAGGTGGGCTCTGAGCCCTGGTGGCCAGGTCCTGGTGTTCTCTGATACCCTGGGGAGCTGAGCCTAAGGAAGACCAATAAATTGCCATGTTTTCATTGATTTTAGTGGCCTTTTGATTAGATTGTCCTTCCTTCTGTAGACTCCAGGAGTGGAGTAATAAAGGATGAATAATAAAGGCAAGTACGGGGATTGTTTCCATGCTGAGCTGTGCCGGTGCCTCTGGCATGCCTGTCCACTGAACCTATTTGCTGTTCCGATCTCATCTTGTCTAGAATTTGACTTTGAGTCTCCATGGTGGGTGGGTCAGGCAGCCCCTTACCCAAAGCACTGCTTCAGCCGTGTGGAGAATATTTTGCTGGGCAGTATGTTTAGTAATAAGCTGATTCTGTATGGAGATGGAGCACAGTGTCTGAGCTCTTGTGGCAGGGCTAGCTGATGATATTGGACAGCGAGCAACTGTCACTTCTTGCCAGATGTTCCATATTGCAAGTAAGCAGATTGCAGCATGCAGTTGAGGTGGGCAGAATGGCAGTCTAATCCACCACAGGGCTCTACCCAAAGTCAAATCTCGAGTCTGTTCTTCTCAAGAACACAGAGAAACTCATCTCAGAGGCACAACAAAAGCTGAGGAGCAGAACAGTCACCAGCTTTGCTGAATAAACTCCATCAGCGTGACTGTTTGAGGGCTCGAAGACCCGCATCCCTGAGCAGTGATAAAATAGGATTTGTGACAAACAGAAGCAACACAGAATCTGTCTGAAAACATGTCCTTGTACATTGTTTGGAAATGCAGCATGGTACATTTGCAAGCAACCTGAGGAGCTGGAACAGTCTTGTATAGAAAATGCAAATGCGTTGAGGCCCAGCTGGTAGTGTAGGGCTCTCAGTAAGGTTTTCACCTGTGAGAGCTGTGGCAAATGGTGTACAAAGACACTGAGCCATCTTTCTTTTCACAGTGTAGCAAGGTGCCAATCCCTAACTGTGTCTTCACCTGAACCAGTACAAGAGTAGTACCACCTAGTTCTGGCTGTACCTTTCTGCACCAGCTCACACTGGTGCTCAGCTGTAGATCATCCTTCTCTGCTTCAAGGGGTATGAATGTCCCTTTGTGCTTTCCTGGTAAGAAAGCAATGGCATGGCCTGGTTTCTCCATCCCTTTTTAAAAGGGAAATTTTTCCCGTATATTATAAGATGTAATGTCTTTTGGAAATGATCCCTCCTGTTTTAGCTCTCATTTAGCCAAAGCAGGTAGCACATCCTTGAATCTGAGTAGATAAATAATTGCACTGGTGGAGGTGCTGCTTAATATTAAGCTGTCCAAGTCAATTGCTGAATCAGCTTCTTGATCTTTGGCAACTTTTGTACTATAGCAGCATTTATAGATGTAAACATTAGGTCTCAGATATGGTTTCTTCAGATGATGTTGCAACATATGGGGCACTGTGGCTCAGCTTTATGAAACAATAAAACTCACTGAATGCTTTGAGTAGTTTCCTCCCCACAGATCTTTACATCTGCTCTTAACAAATTTTCCTTGACAGCATTTAATAGTGTTTAAGAACATCTTTTTTGTGTTTGCCTTAAATTGTCCTGCTGTCTGTGTAGTGTCTGATGTGTATGGGGTGCTTGTGAAGAATGCTGTCTTCACTGCAGTAGTTAGCATGTCGAGCTTGAAGGCTGTCGATCAAAATACATACCATCTCACAAGTAGCTGATTTGAGACCTTCAACACAGGCATTTTTGTGGCAAAGTAGTTGAAAGTTGATCTTTTATGAAATTTTCTTCCAGCGTTAGCTTTCAATGTGCATGATTTTCCATGCAAGGGAGGCTGGGAGCAGAGGAAGCGCCATTTCAAGGGCAAGATGTGCTTGAGCTGGTCATGAAAGTGCACCCTGAGGGCTGCTGAATCAGGCTGTTCGTAAAAGTCAAGAGCATTTAAATGTACGAGATGTTTACGTCCTTTCTTGAAGTGTTATAATGAGGATGAAGTGATAGCATCAGGGAAACGGGGTCACGGAGCTGAGCCCCGCGGAAGCACATGCCCGGCTCCTCCGGTGTTTACCCCGGGATGTGTTTTGGTTACTGGCTACTAAACAGAGATGAGCTGAGGGCGAGTTATCACTGCTCTGAACTGCAAACAGTTTGTTGCATCTGACTGGAGAATGCATCGTTGGTGGCTTTAACCAGCTGTAACATAGAGGCTGTTGAAAAACACAGCTCTGTTACCATAACAGCACTCTTATTTTTATCTTCAGGAGGAAATACTTACTGAAATTACCTTTTAGCTACCAAAAGGTAAAGATATTTCAAATTGGAATGGTACCTGTGAGTATATGTAACTTTTTTTAAGGTAGAAAAATGTTTACTGATAGGTCCATGCATTGGGGCTGTGTGTTCTCTGCAGTCTTCAGTAGTTCAAGGATTTTTTGGTTGTTGTTTTTCTTTTTGTATTGCTTTCACAATCATAAGGAGGTGATGGGCAGTCTGGGATTTTGAGTACTCTTTAGATGGTTCTTTAGCATGAGGCTTCCAAGGATCTACATGCTGAATTGCCACTGGAGACACCCAAAGAGGGGTTTATGCCCAAAAAGCACCCCCAAAAAGAGCCCACCTAGAAGACAGGAGATCCAGCTATAGAAGGCTTGAATGCTATACTGAGGAACCCATGAACAGTGCAGGAAAACACCCTAAAAAGTGCTTCCTCAAAGGGGTTTGAGCCACGTACGTTCAGATTGGTACTTGCATGGTGATTAAACCTTTGTTGTCCAGCTGATTTAGAGTTTACATCTTGTGTTCAAAGCTAAGCGATGTAATCAATAAAATCACTTCATGGTCTGCTCTCAGACAGGACTGGTACCTGTTCACTGCCCTCGTCCTAAAACCTGTGTTCCCAGAAAGTCAGTGACCAGGAGTATTGTGAGTTAAAAGTACTCGGTGGGAAAGAGATGAGGAGAAAATCCCCCAAAGCAATGTAATACAAAGCTCTTTGGGGTAGAAAGGTTTTCTCTTCCTTAATACTGCAGTGATTTTGTTTGTTTGTTTTGTTCTGTTTTGTTTTTAAATGTTGCATATGAATTGTGGTAGCTCTAGAAAGTATTTTAAAAATCTGTAGAATTAGGTAGACTTATTTTTTTTTCCAGGGGCTTTATTATTAAAGTATATAGTAAAGATCATCAAGAGGTGTCATTCCATCCATGTTTGTGCCAATAGATCAACAATCAGAGAATCACAGAATATCCTGAGTTGGAAGGGACCCACAAGGATCATCAGGTCCAACTCCTGGCATCACACAGGTCTACCCAAAAATTCAGATCATTTGACGAAGTGCACAGTCCAAACGCTTCTTTAACTCTGACAGGCTTGGTGCAGTGACTACTTCTCTGGGGAGCTTGTTCCAGTGCACAACAACCCTCTCAGTAGAGAACCTACCTCTTCCTGATGTCTAGCCTAAATCTCCCCTGCCTCAGCTTGACACCATTCCCTCAGGTCCTATCACTGGTGATTAAAGAGAACAGATCTGCGCCCGCCCCTCCACTGCCCATCATGATGAAGCTGTAGACCATGATGAGGTCTCCCCTCAGCCTTCTCTTTTCCAGGCTGAACAGGCCAAGTGACCTCAGCTACTCCTCATACGTCTTTCCCTCTAGTCCCTTCATCTTCATAGCCCTCCTCTGGACGCTCTCCAACAGTTTCACGTTCTTGTACTGTGGTGCCCAGAACTGCACATAGTACTTGAGGTGAGGCCGCACCAGCGCAGAGTAGAGCAAGACAATCACTTCCCTTGACCGACTAGCAATGCCATGCTTGATGCACCCCAGGATACGGTTGGCCCTCCTGGCTGCCAGGGCACACTGCTGGCTCATATTCAGCTTGCTGTCAACCACAACCCCCAGATCCCTCTCTGCGGGGCTGCTCTCCAGCGTCTTGTCACCCAGTCTGTACGTATAGTCAGGCAAGTGCAGAATTGACTCGGCAAGTGCAGAAATCACCTTTTTGTCTATTAAGCTTAACAGAAAAACTTTTAGAGTTATCATCTCAAACCCTTGCTATGTAGGTAGTGGAAAATCAAATGTTGCTGTTCTAATGAAGTCTTCAAAGGAACTTTGCTGGTGAGATTCAGTTTCCCAATAATCCAGAGGTCTGCAATCTGGAACTTTTTTTTTTTTTTTTTTTAAAAAAAAAAAAAAAAAAAAAAAAAAAAAAAAAAAAAAAGACATCTAAGAATATTACTGAATTAAATTACCAGGGTTGGGAAGCTGGCATTTCACCCCTAATAATAAGTCGTCTCACTGGAAGGTGATGTAGCCCTAGTGATCATCTTGGGCAGGAGTGAGGCCAGGTTTATCTAGGCCCATCTGTTTCAGACATTGAACCTTTCATGGAAGCTGGGTCCTTTCCAGGTATTCTACTCTGGGTGTTCTGCTGAGTCACTTTTCAGAAGTTTAATGCTATTTCTCCAACATCCAGGCAAGTCCTGCTGTGGGTTTTTTGTCCTGGTGCCATGTATGGATTGTTCTGAAAACCCAGCTGGCTGTAGGTTGCTTGGCCTGCTCTGCCTGGACCAAGGGTTTTTTAGAGGAATTTAATTTTAAATAACATTCCCACAGTCTAGATCTTTATCATGTTTAGAAGATAACTTATTCTGAAGGGGTCACTGATTGCATGTGAGCTACTGCCAGCTCCTGCAAGCATGGCTGTGTTTGCGCAAGCCAGAGTTTGTTCTTGGCAAGTCAGAAGGTAGGCACTCTGCTCTCACCTCCATGCAGATGGGGACAGTTTTACAGCCTGGCCTCATCCCTCATAAAAACTGCAAACTTTCTCTGGGGTATCCCAAAAGGTACTTCTGCAGCTGTTCGGATGGTCTGATGTTCTCCAGCTGCCCGTAAATGCGTGCTAAAAATGTTGATTTTGCTTTGGGGTGTTTTTGGTTGGTTGGTTTGGGGGAGCAAGGAATATGGTGCTTGGGGTGTGTGGTGATCTTTTTGAGTTGGATGCTATTGTTCAGCCTTCTTCATAAAGGTGCTAATCCCAAGGAAATTCATCCATGTTAGAAATAACCTGGGTAATGTTTACAATCCTGCTCCCTACTGATTGAAAACCATTAAAGCACAAAAGTTATGAAAAGCTAGACTGCGTTCTCCACTTGTACAGCAGCACTTTAAACAGGCATGAACCTAAGCACAAGCTCAAGTTTTACTCAAATATTTGAATAAGGATCTAAATTAATAGTATCACATAATGGTGTGAGAACTGGCTTGGCTGTGGAGGAAATTCAGGGCTGTATTTTTTGAACACTCAAGTCCATCGCATCACAACCCAAAACCAAAAAAAAAAAAATCTTTGCATTTGCTAACACTGAATTTAGGTGGGTTGCACAGGGTTTGCATTGCGAATGGCTCAGTAACAATACACCAGGTGACAGCACTGCTGAAACAGAAAATAGCACAGGTGTTTGGAAACAGTTCTTATATGGGAGAAGAAGCCCCTTCTACATTCCTTTGTGAAACAGCTCCAGACAAAGCACCAGCACAAAGCAGCGTGTAGGAGAAGAAAGAAGTGCATTAAGGTTTCTCTATAGCTGTCATGTGAGTCATCCAAACCTTATGTAAATATGCTTTCTTTTAAGCTGTATTTATCTTATAGAGGAATCAATAGTAATGCTTCTTTCTTCCCTGGGCAGCAGTGATGTAGGCAGCTCAAACACTATTTTAATAAGCAGTGTTTTGTGCATCCATCATTCCTGTGGATCTCAAAAGGCAAGAGACCAACTAAAAGCACTTCCCCATGACCATTACTTGGGAACATAAACTAAAACCTGGACCCCAAAATCTGGGGTGATAATGCTATTTAATCTATTTATGCAAAGACAGATATGAGAGTAACCTGGTAGTTTAAAGTAATCTTACTTTTTCTTTTTAGCCTTTATGTATTTCTGTATGTGCTTCATCAGGTGGTCCACATGAAGGTTGAGAGGCTTTGTTAGCATAGTTGAAAGGTGCCTGAGACTTGAGACAACTGGTTTGTAGCTGGCCAGTAAGAAGCATCAAAAGTGTCAGAAGATAATGTGGCAGCAAAAAAAGATTTTGAGAACTGCAACAATCTTTAATAGGGCTGGCTTCTCCAAAGAAGAGAGAGCTTTAGTATTATCTTTGTTGATCTTTGGGGATGGTTTTGGATTTTGGCTGTCCTTTCAACCACTGACACACTCCTATGCTCTAAATTAGAAACCACGTAGAGTAAAATTTGGGGTCTCTGATATTGTACAAAGGTCCTCCAGTGCCACAGAGCTATGACTGGCCACCGTAATGGTGAGCCCAGAACCAGGCCTGTGAGTTTTGTCTTTGCTCTCTCCTTTCTGATCTTTTTTCTGCCTGCTATTTGTGTAATTCCTCTCCGCGGATCCCAGATTTTCAGCCTGGGAGCTCACAAGGCAGAACGGAGCCTCTTGGCTCCGGTGTCCTGACCCGCTTCTGCTTTGCTCAGGATGGAGTGAGTTATTTTCTCCCTTGCAAATATTTACTGAGTGTGTGGGGGAGAGTTCGTATACAATTTGTTGGCATTACGCCAATCAAGATTTATTCTGTTGTGTGCCTTAGAAGTTTAATTAACATGAGCTTTGCAATATGTGCTGGAAAGTAAATAACAGGCACATCTTTATTTACTTAGCAGAAGAGTAACACTTCCTTAGAAAATATGAAAGCTTTCCCTAGTGCATGCGGCTGTATTTGCCAGTACCCTGCAAACCAGCCCACAACACACACGCTTCTTAAATCCCTTGTAAGCTCAAATATCAGGCTTAGGGGAGCCTTAAGTGCTGCACAAATCTTGTGGTGAGCCTTTGTTCAGGGGGAGAGCTTCATCCCAACCACTGAAGGTAGTGCAAATGAGCAGGCAGACACGAGGCAGAGCCGTTTAGGGAAGACACTTCAGATGTATGGGCTGATGCTGCTCTGCAAATTTTATCATGTCAGTAATCAAAAATATCCAATGTGAGTGGAATACCTGCAAGTGAACAGTTCTGATGTGGAAGGACTTCTTGGCTGTCCACTGCATTGTAAATCTCAGCTGGCAGCATTTTATAACAGGAGTCCTGATGTAACCTTTAGCAGAGAATCGCAGATGGCAACCATGTGAGAAGGCTACTGTGCTTTTGATGCCATCTGCATTGTAATCAACTGTGTTTTTTTTAAAAAAAGTCTCGTCTTATCAGTGATACATCATCCTTTGATGTCTTGTCCATAGTCTGATTCTGGGGCCTGGCAGATTACCTACACATGAGGCTTCCATCATGGAGACCAATGTTTGGCCTGATCAGTGGTGAAAAGTCAAAGCCAGAGGTAGGAGCTCTGCTTAGAGATGAGAAATGAATAATAATAAATAAATGAGTCCTCATTAACTTCCACAGATTGCCTTTGCGCAGGGCCAGGTCTGGGTGTAGGCATCTTCAGGGCATGGGCTCAGACCAAGAGGGGGAGAGCCTCTGGGGGAGATCCTCCCTGGGGTGGATTTTCCTTGTCTGCAGCCCTTGAGTTACATCATTAAATGACCTGGGAGAGCAATCTCATGGTATTGCCTGTTTTCCAAGAACTACTTTCATTGATACATAAGTAGCTAAAATGCATGTAGCCACTAAAATCACTATTAACATAACTTTTACAGCAGGCTTAATGACAAGGAGCAGACTTCTTGTTGGGGCTTAGCTCTGCTGCCGTGGTTGGGCTGAACTGAATGCACCAGTGAACTTCTTGGCTTTTCTCCGTACTCCTCTTTTTACTCATCACTGACCTTTCCCTTCATCTCTGTTCCTGTTTTGTTCTTCAAATATCATTTAAATGATGCTTAATGTGAGCAAAGTGCTATAGAAACACTACTGATTGCTGCTGCCTTCAAATCGGACAACTCTTTGTTATCCTAAGGTATCAGATTGCTAAATTGTCTTCAAACACCCTGATACAATGAACATTTCTCCAGGTTGTCATTACAGAGAGGTAGGGATGCATATTCCTGCATAACCTTGGAAAAAAAATACAGAATATTTGTTAATTGTGCCTCATCTTCACATACACATTAACGGTTCTGCTGCTGTGAATGGGTTATCACTGTTTTGTTTGTTTGCAGTCATCACCCGCACTTCGATACCAAAATTGCAGTGGGTGATGTTTTTTTCTTCGGACCTCTTTATAACTCCTCTTTCATCTGCCTCCCATTTTTTTTCTGCCTATTGAAATTTCATGCATTCTGGGGGGCTGGTAACCCAGATGTTTTCATGACAATAGTGTCTTTATCATCAGGATTTCATAATTAGGCAATTATTTTTTTTACAATACAGTCATTCCAAGATTTTTGTGTAATAAGCAGTTAGATATTATAATCTGCTAGAAATGCATTTTTGTCTAAGTATGGATTAGAATAGATTTTAATTTTACAATTTCAGAGATCTAAATTAGACATTGTAGTAAAGAAAAATGACTTCTTATGTCTATTAGAGCACTTACTTTTGTGTTGTGCTTATGCCAGCTAGAGAGAAATACTTCCACATGTTTTTAATCTTAGGTTAAATTAAAATTGCTGGTAGAAAAGATGGTGGAAAAAATGGTTTGTGATGGCAGAAGGAAACGTAGCTAGAATTTTTAAGATATTGCAGTGCCCTGTGCCTCCTGCTCTGCAATAGGGAAGTCAAAGTGTCAACAAAAATAAAGCCTTAGGCTGAGCTAGTTGGAAGGTGCAGTACCTTCAAGACCTGTTGTTCTGATTATTTCAACTATTTATTTCTTCTTTCATGAAGCTAGAATATTTGACCAAAAGTCTTTTAATTTCCATCCCTTCCTATTTTGTGTGTGTTTCAGTTAAGAGACGCACTGGCACTAACCGCATGCAAAAATGGGCATATTCCAGCAAAGAATCATTTCCCATCATTTCCCTTAAGAGCTCCCTCTGTTATTTATCTCACTTTGTCTTAATACTCTTATTTGTTTTCCCTGATATTTTCTTCAGCAAAATATTGGTCCTTTCAAATACTAAGAATATATTTAGTCTTTCCATTTCTTTTTCTTCTTAATAGTTAGCATTAAATGTTGATTTCTTGGGATGTTCACGGAGGGAGATAGTTTCCAATGCTACTGGACAAATAGTATGTATACATATATATGTATATATACTGCTTCTGTGCTTCTTTTATTCCTAATAGAGAACTGTCTGAAAACTTTACTCAAGCCTTTACATCTCCATCTGCATTCTGATGGGAAAACTCCCAGTGGCTCTCGTCAAACAAACACCTTGAAGATCTTCAGTGTTTTGCTGAGCTGAGGCCCCTCTGAGTTTTCTCCTGCCATGAAATGCTGGTGGCTGGGCTGAGACACCCTGCTGCTCACTGAAGTCTTGTAAGGACTGTTTTGTTTTGCTGGGCTTCTGGATGGTTTTCCCCTCATGCCTTTTGCCATGCTGCAGGAGCTGCTTGGGTACAAACACAAGGAAAATGCAGGGTACCAAAATACTTATTGGGTCTTTTTTTGCTCTTTTTTGCTGTAGCATTTGTCCTGTGATCCAGTTCTCATCATTTGCTCTGCAAGGAGTAGTAGTATAATTGGCTTTTTTTTTTTTTTTTTTTTTTTTTGGCACTTGGTGTCCCGAGAGTACAACATTTTGGGACTGCAGGGATGCCTGGGAGAGGCAGGGGAGCAAAGAGGGGACGAGGAAGGCGGGTGCCATTCTGAGAGCTGCTGGGTTGCTTAAAGACTGACCTGTAGCATCTCTGAATTACTACATCATCTTGGGATGAGAGAGTTGGAGTGGAAACAGCTAAAGCAGAGGTATGAAGAAGAAAACAGATCTCCTTCAGGCAGTGTTCCCTACTTCTTTTCTACTTCTTTGCCCATGGCCATGATGCCTACGGTAGCGTTGGTGCTGCAGACAAAGTTTCTGGTTGTTCTGCGTGTCAGTGTGATGGGCACCCAGGTCCTAACCCTGCTGCACGGAGCACGTGTGTTCAGGTGGTGGCTTTGGGTGACTCAAGGTTAGGAACTGCCCTTGACGTTCCTGTCTAGCCTAAAATGCTTTTTGTGGCCAGGGTGAAGCAAATGATGACCGCAAGTCACCAAACTCTTCCCAACCAGACCCCTTATTTGCCTCTAAGAAGTTAAGTAAGAGGTGACGTCGCAGTCTGAGCTAGGGGTGGCTTTCGTGTTACGTGGCGCTCAAAAAGTAGGTTACTGGGTCAGGAACAGCAAGTTCTGACTGTTTGCCAGCTCGGCCTTTTTTTTTCCCCCACAATGTTTATACTGCTGTGACCTGCCATGCTAAAATGAGTCTAAAATGAATGCAGGCAGTGCTTTCAAACAGCAAGATGTTGGATTGAACTTGTCCTCCTGTACTTCCATCGGATCATCGGTTTGCGGCACGCACGCTTTACGGTGGCGTCCTTCTGGGGAATGAAAAATAAAGCTAACAGGGGTCCAGTTACTATGAAAAAATATGTTCTTTTTAAACTGTTAGCTTGAAGTCAATAAAAAACTTTCTGAGCTTCTCACAGTGCAGAGGTGTGGGGTCACCCCAAATGCAGCAGTGGGATGATTTGGGCGCATGATGTGACATCCGAGGGAGATCCCTTCAGCCAGGGGGGCAAGCTTTGTTCTCTGTGTTTCTAGTTGACCCCACAGCCCTGCTACCCCTTGTTGAGTGCTAGGAGAGGGGTACACAGGGGATGGACAGCCCAGCTTTAAGTGCTGGAGTAATCTCACCAATAAAACCGTTACTCGAAGCAAAGCCTCCGAATATGTGCCGTGGCTCGCTGCCAGAGCTGACTGAAGAGGAAACCATGTGGGCCATTCAGCCAAGTGATTCATCAAGTTTTCGGTGCTGCTGAAAACTCATCTGAAAGCCCCCCCCCCGGGCCGCCCCAAGGCAGAATTTGAGGAAAGATTGCACCTCACAAAATCTCTTGTTTTTAAATTGCAGAGAGCTTTCTCCTGTGACCTTGGGTAAAGCCCACGGCTGTGCTCAGCCTCTGTTTCTCTGTCTGCAAGGCAGTGATGACAGCACAAAGTGCTTTCACCTAGACTTTTTTTCTGGGTGGAAAGTGACATAAAAGAGCAGGAATCTGTCTCTCTTCCACATCCCTGCAGCACAGGTAGCTCTCCAGCCTGGCACCGGCACTCCAACAGCTGTGGTCCGAAAGTAAAAATATCAAAGCATGATATAAAGGTTCTGCTGAGGAACTGGCAAGCTGTTATTATGGCAAAGGAATGCCCTAATAATGCTCTGTTTCCAGTCAAATGCGTGTGCTCTCTGCATATGGGATTCTGACCTATGAATCTAGTTACACTTAACGAGATGTACCAGTTGCTCGGAGGACTGATAATAGGATGTAGAGGCCTTTATCGCTGTGTCACGCACTGAAATCCAGACCAGGCCATTGGCAATTAGAACATCTTACATCTGATGTCTGTCCAAAATGACGGCCTGTGCAGAATGAGTCTCAGTGCAGCAGCCTGTGCTTAAAGTTTTGGGGGTTCAGATTTTTTTATTTATTTATTTTTTGTGAGAGGGGGACAGTGTCTCTTGAAATCCCATCCCCGCCTTGTGCCTTCACTAGCACCACAGTCAGCCATCGGCAGCCAGGCATGCAGCCAGCCAGACATGAGGCCATGGCATTTTCTTTCCCTGAAGATGGTTTTAGAAATGAAAGCTGAAGTACGTCAGAGCAAGGCCCTCGGGAGAGCAGCCAGCGCTGGCTCCGCTCATGCCGAATTTGTTTTGGGACTAAGTGCGCAGTTGCGTTCTCTTGGCTTCTTAATGCAGCAGCTATTTAGGGATATAAAAATAATAGCTTGTAAAGAATGAAACATGTGTTTCCTCTATTTCTTTCACACACATGAAATATCCCAAATACTTCATTTTCCAGAATTATTTGAAAAATGACAAAACCTTTACTTACTGCTGCAATGTCATTCAGACAGGCAAGTCTGTATTAATTATGTTAAGGTTTTATATTCTATATATCTTTCCCATTTATTTATACCTGGTGTCCTGGTTTCAGTTAGGACAGTTTCCTCCTAGTAGCTGGTGGAATGCTGTGTTTTGGATTGGGATGGGAAGAGTGCTGATAACATGCCGATGTTTTGGTTGTTGCAGAGCAGTGCTTGTACCAAGCCAAGGACTTTTCAGCTCTTCGCTCTGTCCTGCCAGCAGGCAGGCTCGGGGTACAGCAACAGCTGGGAGGGGACAGACCCAGGACAGCTGACCCAAACTGGCCAAAGGAGTATTCCATACCATCAGTCCTTTCATGGCGCCAACGTGGCCTCCAGCCCCTGCAGCCGCTCCAGTTCCAGCTCCAGCCCCTGCAGCCGCTCCAGCTCCAGCCCCTAAAGCCACTCCAGCTCCAGTTTCTGCAACCGCTACAGTTCCAGCTCCTGCAGCTGCTTCAGTTCCAGCCCCTGCGGCCACTCCAGCCCGGCTAGCTACCCCTATATATTGTTTAGCATGACGTCAGATGGTATGGAATACTCCTTTGGCCAGTTTGGGTCAGCTGTCCTGGGTCTGTCCCCTCCCAGCTGTTGCTGTACCCCGAGCCTGCCTGCTGGCAGGACAGAGCAAAGAGCTGAAAAGTCCTTGGCTTGGTACAAGCACTGCTCTGCAACAACCAAAACATCGGCATGTTATCAGCACTCTTCCCATCCCAATCCAAAACACAGCATTCCACCAGCTACTAGGAGGAAACTGTCCTAACTGAAACCAGGACACCTGGTAAGGTTATTTTTTTTTTTTCTCTCTTAAAGCAGCCTATGAGTGTGGAAGGCTCCACAGTTGCTGTCTAACCCATCAGCTGCAGTGTGAAAGGAAGTATTTCTTCTCCTGTCCTTAAGACAAGGCCACGGTTGAGATGAGGTCTGCACACAGATGTTTGTGCTTGAGAGGAATTTAGAGCAGCGAGGGCTATTTTCATCAGTGGCTGGTCAAGCACAGAATTCAAACTCCCTGAGAGCTAAACTTGGACTTTTAGCAGCATTTTTTGTGATCCCTCTTTGAGAGGAGAGGAACTGACTCTGCTCAGAGACCGAGGAGCCCCATCTTTGTCACCAAATGCCACCACGTACCCCTGGCTGGCACTGGTGATATTGATCACTGATTGCTTGGAATATGTTAGCAAAAATTGCTAGATCTTTCAGCAGCTCTTGAGCATTCACTGCCCCTGTGAAGTTGTTGGTCCCGGGAGATTCCCTCCAGGTGGAAGTGCTGTGGCAGAAGGGCACTGCTGCTCTTTGCTCTGCTTTGAAAGATGTAACTTCCCAGCTGTGGCTCCTGTGGGTGATTTTCCAAATGGCACACTTGAGCAGCAGCGCTTGGCATCTCCTGATTCCCTATTCTCAATGTTTTGGGGAGATCTGAGTTCATTCATCAGAGTTTACATCCCCTGTCAGGCAGATAACAGTGTATCCACCCGTGCATGCAGCCTTTATCTGGTGAGTAGGAACTGCAGAGCAGAATCGGCAAGCCTGATCGTGTGCTGGCTGATGTGTATCGCTGTGGGTCTGCTCGTGGGGCTTCACTCCAGCTAAAGGCATGGTACAGCCCTTCCTCCCTGCAGCCCTCCAGGGAGCTCCACAACTACTTTGTGTTACCTTTTGGCCATCTCAATCTAAAATTTTGGTCCATAAGTTTGGACTTCGTGAGAGCCAGGCAGGATGTAAGCTGGGGATTTCTCCCTTCCCCAGGCATATATAATATATTGTGATATTCCAAAAGTTGGCACGTGTTTTCCGCCTGTGGGAGCTGGGGCTGGGGGTCACAGGAAAACATCTGGTGCTGCAGAGGGACCCAGCCTCGTGCTTGAAACAGGGCTTGCTTCTACGGCTGGGCTCCACGTGGTGATGAAGCTGTCCCTGCTTGGCCCTCTGTCCATCAGGAGTTTGCTTCGAGCTCTGGATCCCCCGCATCTGAAAGCCTCTGCTTCGGTCTCATAGGAGATGATTTCATTCCTCTGTCCTTTGTGGCTTGGGGTTTTCCACAAGCAGGACACTTGCCTCTGCTCTTCCGACACAGCCAGAGGTTGCTGAACTGCCCACATCATGCTAAAAATAGGAGTTGGTGGCTCCAAAGTACTTAGGCACATTTTCATTAGCGCACGCTATGAGCTTTCTCCCAGCAATCCCAGCCTATTAATAACAGCTCCAAAGCCTTTGGTTTGCCTGAGTGTTTAGGAAAATTCACTTTTTCCAGACAGGGGCCATTGGCGTTTCTGTGCTCTGGGATCAGAGCTGCAATCCTGCTCACGAGCTTGCTGTTAAACACGGGGGTGCTTTGCTCGTGTCCCCCTTTCTGCTCTTCCCCAAGGAACACAAAATCAGAAAATTTGGATGAGTGTTAAAGTGTAGGAAACAGCAGGGAGAGGGAAGAAATAGCAGGGAAAATAAAGCAGGGAAAGAAGCTGTCCTTTTGTTGTAGAAGGATTAGCTGGAGTCAGCTTTCAGATACCTTTTAAATAAGGCATTCTCCTGGAAAATGCAGGTCCTGATCAATTATGAAACCCTCAGGGATTTTTGAGGTCAGAGCCCCCATGGGAAAGGGGAAAGCGAGACCGAGCAGTGGGGCCATGTGCAAATCATTTCATTACCTCCCGGTGAGAGAGGGGGGCAGAAGAATTCGTGGAGTTTTGTTTCTGGTTTCCAGTAAAAATGTTCTCTTGTTATTCCTACACACGTCTCATTTAAAAAAAAAAATAAAAAATAAAAAAAAAAAAGCTGAAGATGGGTGGTTTAAGGCTAGACAAGGAGGGTAGTCCTGGGTGATTAGTACAAATAACAATGTGCAGGTGATGGAGAAAGGAGCAGACTTGCAGCAGGTGCAGCTCACAGATCCATCAGCCTCAGCATCCCTGTCCCGCCACCTGCACACTCATCCTGGGGGCCAGCTTTCCCTTTTACCTCTCCGTGAGGCTCAGGCCCCCATCTTTTTCCTCCCCCTGTTGCTTCCCTGCCAGTCTCTTTTGCATCCTTGCAGGTGCCCAGCCCCTTCTGCAACCTTGGAGGTGAGACGGTTCGGGCCGATTCCTGGCAAGCTGTGGAGAAGCTGCCCTATTTTTGGTCTCAGCATTATGATTCAGCCCCTGCTCTGGCTCTGCAGCCCTGTTGCTTATTTGCATTTTTCTGTACACGGTTCTTTCCATTTCCACGCATTAATCTTTCTTTGTTAAGGCTCTACCCCACGCTGAACAGACAGGAGGCACAGATGGCTTAGTGCGGCTTTTTTTACTTTTTTTTTTTTTTTTCTACTCTTGATTTCTACAGTTCATTGAACAGTAGCAATGTTTAAGTTACATAAACCTTGCATATCTTTTATTTTCAATGGAAATTGCACTTGCTTAGCCTAACCCTCCACTAATCGCCTTGTGCTCAAGAACATTTCAACTTTATTTTCCAGTTTGGCTTTTGGCGGTGCTGCTGAAGGGACGGCACTTCCACTACGGAAATAATCCCAGGCTGGCTAGAAAAGGGAAGATTATTTGGTTCCCTGGGGGATTATTTTAGGATGTACTTGGGAAGTCTTTTTTCCTTGGCATTTGTTTAAACAATTTGATGGAGAGGATGCAGTCCTGGATCAGGATGATGCTCCCAGGCTTGGGATGCCCGGGCAGTACCATGCTCTGGACCCAGAGTTTTACCCATTTACAGAATACAATAGAGATGTCCCCGTGCTAGTTGCTTTCTGGCCACTCATTTTTCCATGAGCCTGGTGGCACTGGGCATGTTGGCAGTGATATTTTCCTGCATGGGGAGTCAGAGCGTGCTCAGGACCTCTTTGTGCATTGCTCTTTTTTAAGTATGAGCTTCTGCCTCTACTCCCCGTGCTGCATGTAGTAATTGGAACTGATCCATTATATTTTTAAAAGCTGGGTAGAGGCCTGATCTATAAAATACAGATCTGTCATACAGACAATGTAGATTTTTAAAGTGCTCAGCCTTTAAAATCTCATGTTTTGACTTTTTTCAAGGTTTGCTTTTTGGCAGTTCAATTGCAGCGCACACTGCTGGGGCTTATTTAAGGGGAAGAAAGGACATAATGTACTTACAAGTGTAAATGATGTATGTTTGTTCCCCTGAACTGAATAAGTGGCAAACCCTGAAGGTGAATAAGATAAGCTTGTCAGCCAGATAGTCTTAACTTTCTTTCCAGCAATTAAGATAAGGTTCATACCTCCCTGTCAGCTCTGCCATACAATAATACCAGGTAGTCGTGCAGCAATTGTGCTAACAGAGGATGGTGAAGGCACTTATCCCAGCTCTGCAATACAGACCCCACTCGAGTGGGATGGCAAGAATTTAATATAGATTGTATTTTCTATTTATATTCAAAAATGGTCAGCTTCATTACACAGGGCAAATTCTAAATAGTTCCTCTGAAGTCACAGAGCTTAAATTTACTTGCTCAACGTTTGATGAAATCAATGTCTCTCCAAAGCGTTCTCGGAAAGCTGACTAGAATTTCTCATTTCTAGATGAGTTTGCTTATGTTATTTCAGAGGAAAATATTTACATATGCAGAGAAGGAGGGGGTGGGGATGAGAGTTCCTCTTTCCTACCCCCAACTCCCGGAGGTGGCATGGAGCTGGATGCGGCCGGTGGTAGAGTGTGCCTGGCCGTTGTCCTGGTGCAATGTCCTGGTGGCTCTAGGACAGAGGAAGATGAGATGCTCTGGGCACGTTTGGGGTTTCAGCCACCACCACCACATTGCGTGGAGGTGATTGAGACCTGACTGACCCACTCTCTCATTGTATCTCTAAAAGTCCATGCATCTACAAAATACTTTCAGTAAAGTCTTGGCTGCTCTGGCATGATCTCTGTTGGCTTGAACTCTGCTTGTACCCATTCCCTTCTGATCTCGGAGATTCATGTTTTGGCACATCTCCTTGAACAGCTCCAACCAAGTGTGAACGGAGGCACAGAGCCGTGCTGCAGTGCCGAGGGATTCCCACAGCAGGCTGACCCTGCAGCTTCCTGGGCGGTTGGGTTTGTTGTAAGGTACAGCATCCCTGTGCTCACTTGCCACTTATCCAACCCTCAGCTGGGTTAATATGAATATAATAATGGTAGAAAAGGTTTCCACAGCATCATTAGGTGCAGTCCAAAGGGTGCTGGTGCTGGCACAGTGATGCTCAGGAATGACTTCAGCTCCCTCTTATCCCTCTGTGCGATATTTGGGTTCGCTTTTACCACCAGCAGCTGAGAACGAGCTGCTGCTTCTGGCTCTGTGCTTCTTCCATGTTTGTGGTAGCAGCCAGTAGCTGCTTCTGTCCCTGTACAGCTCACTGAGAATTTGATTAACATGACATATTTTGCTGCCAGAGCATCAGAGGGAAAGGAAAATGAAGGTATTACCAGCATTCTTGTTTGTTTGTCTCTGTGGCAGTGAAAATAATATCTGGGCCATGCTATGTTAGGTAATCATAGAGAATCCTTATTAGAAGCTTACCTGAAACATAAAAAAAAAAAGAAAAAAAAAAAAGAAAAAAAAGAAATAATTGCAACCCAAGCAAAACAGGGCCAGATCATGCCATCTTTTCCATTTCATAGAATCACAGAATTGTAGATTTCTGATATATTTGGATATATTGCAAAAACATTGGTCTTTTCATCAGGCAGATTGCTTCTCCTTTTCTAGGAAAGCAATGCAGGAGAATAAGATGTTCCTTCCTTTTCCAAATTACAGAAGCAAAAAATGCTATCTTTGTGCAAGCTGACTACTAAAGTTTTGTGAGGTTACTACTGTGAATACTGCTTGAAAGTACACTTCAAGCCTTGGCAATATATATATATATTTAAAGTTCATTACTATTTGAATACACAGCAGGACGGATTCAACACCCACTTCAGAATAAAATGTACCATCAAAGCACAACCTCCTGTCCATCATGCAGGGGTTGTAAAGATAACAAAGTTAACCTGCCAGCAATTGCTCTTTTGCAGCAAGTGCTGCTACATTTTTAAGCCACTCGCAAGCCTGTTAAATAACTGGTCATCTTTTAAGCTCAGGCACCCTGGAGTGTAGGAGGCAAATAATTCTCAGGGGGATTTAACACAGTTATGTAAAATAATCTGAAGCCATCCTGGTTGCTCCAGAAAGATTGTAATTAAGCAAGGGTTGTGGTGTTTTTTTCTTATGTTTGCTATCATCAGTTGATTTCTCTTTGTACCAAAACAAAACAAAAGTCTTGTTCTCATCTGTTTGAGAAGCAGTTTCTGTTCCTCTCACAAAGGGGAAGGGGTTTTGGACGTGCTGCCGAATGCGCTGCTGAGAAGCTGGGTATTTATGACACATAATATATTTTGAATAGTAATTTTTAACATCTGATTAATCTTCTGTTCAGTTTGACTAGAGAAGCCCTCGTGCTGGGCTGCGTACAAAGGGCTTGGTACCCACAGCCCCCTGTATGAGGGCTGCCAGGTGCAATCCCTTGGGTTGGTTTTCAGCCTTGCTTGGCTTGCAGTTGGAGGACCAGATTTTTTCTGTAGAAGTCCACAGCTCCTAGATTTTAAAGCAGCCCTTTGGCATCCTAATGCATAGCTAAGATGTGCACAGAGCGTGACCTCTGTGTCTGGCCCACACTCTGCCTCCATGCTGGCCATCACAGCAGGATATGGATGGGACTGCTGGACCTAGCTGGGACTTCTGGACTTTGTTACCTGCTGGCTTAGCCCATTCCTCTCCTCTCCATCCCCCCATGTGTATTCTATCCTCTTGTTCTCCCCTGCCCTCCATGTGACAAGTTTTCTCCTATCCTGGATACAATAGGCTCTGTCAAGGGTTAAAGAGAAAATCCATCACTGTGCCAGCTGGCTGGGGTAACGGTTGGCTATCTGTGCCACTTCGGTAGCTGCCACACATGTGATGAATCCGCAGACCTCGGAAGGAAACCCTCAGCTCATGTTTGGCAAGCTCCTAAGGAAGGCAGATAAGCCACGGCGTCGCTGACACTCTCGTGCAGCTGTGTGGTTAAACCACAGTGGCAGGAGTGAAGGGAATGCAGTGGAATATGCTGTCAGGTACCTACGTTTTGTGGTAGAGACAGTGATGCTTAGCATGCCTCAACATCAGTAATGCCACCATTTTTTTTTTTTTATATTCCACCATAACTAAAGCAGAACTTCTCGGCAGGTGACTGTATTTAGGGTAGTTTGGATGCCCTGTGATACATTCACATATTTTCCACTGCTGAATGGAACAAAAAAAAATCAGTCTGCTTGTTGCAGATGGTCTAGATTTCTGCATAGCTGCTTCTCTGGTACATGGGGCTTTCAGGTTTCGCTATCAATTAGAGCAGTCGCTTTTCTAATTAAAAGAAATCCCAAGTCTAACTATTGACTTGGGCAGTAAATGTGCTGGCTTATCGCTGATAAGAAGCTTTAGTCAGAAAAAATATGTTACCTTTTCTATCAAAAGAGGTCAGTGTAACTTGAGTAAGAGAGTGTCCTAAAAATCCGAAAACAAGCGAAGGAAATGAGAAAGTAGGAGTCAGGCAAATGCAGCTTATGTAATTGTGGCAAAACAAGTAGGACAGGGGAGAGACCTGGGCAGCCAGGCTCAGAGAAAGTACAGCTGTGCGTGTGATTCCTGTCCGGGGGCTGCCTTCACTCAGCAGAGGCTTTATGGTTACAAAGGGACCAACGCACTTGTCCATCGTGAAATGACAGTGGTGGTGGAAGTGTCTCCCTTCAGGATGAGCTTTCACAGGGCTTCAGCATACAGCTCTTGTGGCAGATTAAAGGGAATGTTAGAGGTGCAATTCATCCCCTTAAAATTATTCCTTCCCAGGTTTGGCCTGGAAGGGATCCTTAAAGGTCATCTAGTCCAACACCGCTGCCATAGGCATATCTTTCACCAGATCAGGTTGCTCAGAGCCCTGTCCAGCCCACCTTTGAGCACTTCAGTCTGTGCAATCCTCATCTGAGCACTGGAACTGGAGTCTGATGGGGCTTCTCTCCCTCTGCTTTTTCTAGGAATGACCCTAGATGGTTAGCTTGGAATAAGCAGTGATATTTTAAATAGCTGAAGTCAGGTGAGATGAATCCTACCCTGGGGAAGCTACATTCCTCAGAGTAATGCATAGCTAATTACCCTTGCTGGAAGCAGTTCACACCTATGGGCATAAGTCTTGTAGGTGGATCTCAGATGTGTTGTGGTACTTACGGGATTTGCAACGTTTTATTTGTATACCACATCCATCACCTGGGGATGTGAAATTCCTGCTAATAAGTGTCAGTAGACAGGTATGCTTCTGGGCCAACAGAAATGAACATACATCAGCAACAGAAATATAAACAGGCAGTCTTGGCTCTTGCGGTGTAATCTGTAGCTTTGCTTGGGCTCAGGGCACGTTTAGGAACTGGGCCCCTTGGTGCTGAACAAACACAAAACAGAAAAGCAGTCAGAGCTTGGAGGAGTTTCACAAGTAGGACAACACAAGAGGCAATAGGTAGATCCCTAAGCAACAGGAGAAGAGGAAGATACGCAGGAGGTTTGCAGAAGGTGGCTCCGAGGGGCCGTACTGAGCCTCTGTGCCAAGTCAAGTCGGGCCTGTCCTGAAATATGCTCCTTCATAACCTGTGTCAGGATTGCCAACAGTAAGGTCTTAGTAAACACATACGCTTAGAGAACAGTATGTAGAAGAAGGGAGGACATGCTCTCTTTGCGTCATTAAATTGCCTTTTTTCCATTCTTCACCTCAATTTTTTCAACTTTCCTTTGCTTTCAGAGAGCTTTTCCTTACACCAGATGACTTTTTCCACTTCCTCATATAAATTTTACCCTTGTCTCCGGTTCTGAGGTATTTATAGCTCAATGGCACACATAACCATTGGGCATACAGTAATTTCTCTTTGAATACTTTCCATATCTCTCCCGTGTGCTTTTCCACCCACACATGTTCCATTGCCTTATCCCTAAGGATATCTTTATTCCTCCTTTATACTTTTGGTTTCTCTATTGTGTTTTTCATGCCTTTCTTCTTGATGGGCTGGGTGTTTTTGCACATCACACAGCTTGAAAAAAAAAATTTCCCTTCAGACTCTTTTCTTGAACCAAATCCCATTCATCTGATATGCACACAGACCGAAATTCAATCCTGAGTAAAAGAACGGCCCACCTGCTGTGGGGAAACTATTTTGCAGGTTTGAATGGGACAAAGGCCTCACATTGGCCTCCACAGAGGAATTAACTTCACCCACAAAAAGTCCTACTGGCCACAATGCTGGTTTTGACCTCTAGGGTTGTAACTGTGTCTAGACATTTTTGTTGTTGGGGTTTTCTTTCCTATGGTATTTTTGTTCCAAACCAGAAAACTGTAATTCTTTAGGGTCTTATTTTTTTTTTTTCTTTTTTTCTTTTTTTTCTTTTTTTTTTTTTTCCTTTCCAAATATTAATATGCCTTTTCTGGTGAAAAAGTAAGAATAATGGTGATTCACATTTTTCACTTATTTTCTTCCCATTTCTATTTAGTCTTGTAAAGTACTATAAGGGGAATGGCTACCCCTGGCAAGTACATTGCTCTTGTTTCAGTATGGACTAATAGAGTCATGCTTCAAAGGACAAAGCTGGAAAAATACACTCACAGGACTGAAAGCAGTGACTCTGAACGAGACTTTAAGAGTCACGGTTAAATAGCCACAATGCTGTAGTTAGAAGGAGTACAATCAGGGATATTAAGTTGTTTTACTTTTTTTTTTTTTTTTTTTTTTTTTTATTTGGCACTCATTGTAATGCTGATGCAAGCCTTCCTTTAATTCAAGAAGGGTGATGAAATGCTGCAGAGGATTTAGAGAGACTGAGGGAGTGGAAAATGCATGTTGGTGAAGGACTGGAGAGCTTCCACCTGGCTGGGTTAGTCACCTTTTTAGGGTTGACTTGACTGCAGCCTAGAAGGGCCGATATTCCCAAGATCAGTTGGCCAATATTTCCCAGATCTGTTCAATTTGCACAGATCGTTGTGGTTCATCAAAGACTGGGACAGATCTTCTTGTGCACCTCCACATGCAGACAGCATATAGCGGCCAGCATTCACGTGCCACACTAAGTCGGTTGTGTATCGCTGGTCTAACACTGTGCTTGAGCCCAGGTTCAGGCAGGAGTTAACCCTAGCATCTCGTGTGCTGCTTTAAGGCCCAGAGCCCAGGTGAGGTGACCACGGTGGATTTAGAATACAGGAACCGTATTAGCTTTTATAAGTGCTGTAAAGAAATATAACACCATCTGGCCTGATTTTCAAAGATACAGAACACCAGTGATGAGGTGAAATTTGCCTAACATTTCTGAAAATCAAGCCATAAATTAATTAAATCCCTTTATCCCTATCTGCTTAGTCATTTTTCCCACTTAATCTAACAGGAAGAGAGAAGTTTTAGGCTTCTCAAAACTTTGGAACAAGTTTGTGGCATGATCTGAACTCTGAAGACCCCAAATAATCTTCCCATTGCTACTCCTTCACCCTCTCTAATTAACTCTGCTTTTACATCACCAATGCAATCTGCTATATAACGCGGGCCACAGATTCCAGGAACAAACCCCTAGAATACACCCACCTCCATTCCCATCCAGAGCTGCACTAAGCCAGCCATGAGCATATCCTGTCTTTAATTACACCAGAGAGGTCTTGGTGACTTGGTGTCCTACATCAGTATTAGGAAGCTTGGGCATTGAATTGCTATAAATCAAGAGTTTTGCTGCTCTCACAACAAGCCCAGTGGGAGCCTGGCTTCCTCAAAGAGCTTAATTAAAGAGTGCTTATTGTTAGCTCACCCCTGTAGCCCATTAGAGCTCCACAGAGATGTCTGTTCTTCAACATCATTGTGAAAAGTGGGACAGCCCTTGCTTCTTCGGAAGCTCTGTGTTCCTAATCACTTCCTTATGTGTCAATATGGTCCTGGTGATCTTATGGTCATGTTGCAATTAGTTGCTGATAGGTGTGAGCAGGGCATATCTGAATAACTGTTTATGGAGATGCTATTGGCTGGACAGTTATTCAGCACAGCATAATTTTCTGCATAGTATTTCTCTGGATGTATCTCAGCATGCATGGAAGAGCAAGATCAATGGGTGACATTTCCAAAAACACCTTGTTTTTTCCTCAGAAGCTTTAAGGTTCCTGCACCCGATGAATGCAACCCCTTGTGGTTTACAGAAAGTGAGAGGAACTCGAGTTCCCACCTCACTAAAAATTCAAAACGTTGCTCAATTTTGGCTTGAAATCCATGTCACAGGTTCCGTGTCTGTAGTGTAAGTGGGTCCTCATCGGCCTTGTCCTCCTTGAGTGGGGGCTTGTTTGTGCTTTAATATGAATAACCACCAGCTATAGGATACCGAGCTGCATGGTTAGAGGAAAGGGTGGGAAGGGAACAGTAATGTTTTAGGGCCGGGCTGTCCATTTGTGTTATTGTGTGAAGAGAGGGGTGATGTTGTCATTTGGGTTTGACTGGCACCACCTATGGTGCAAGACCACTCACAAAGTGGTTCCCAGGCCTGTCCCATCCCCACCCCACGATATTCTCTGAGCTGTGCAGAAGCCATCATGCACAGTCATTGCCCAGTGCTGAGAGGGAGCTTTTTAATTTGGTTGGGAATGGACACTTCTCCGCCTTGCCGGGGCAGAAATTGCCACCTCCCTTGACGCTGGGCTTGGGAGGCGTTGCAGTGGGGCATGTTCTTCTGCTCTGCCAGGGCATTGCACAAGGCCTGGCTCTTCTGGCTAGCCCACATCTCTGAGGAGCTGGGAGGATCATTGATTCAGGTCTGTCCATTACTAAGTATTATTTCCCAAGGCGTTTATGAAGCCATCCTACCTCCGAATTCCAATCTGGGTAAGTCAGAGATGTTTGGGAGCTTCAAAAGACAGTTTGGACAGCAGAAATGAGAGGAAATCTCATGGATCTCGCTGTACTTATTTCTCATGTTCCTCTTATGACTTTCTCATCCTTCATGATTGCAGGCATGAATCAATCTAGTATTTATTTTATTTAAACTCTGGCCAACTAAGTGTGCCAAGAAGATTAAGGAGAGAAGTGTAGGCTGTCATCCTGCCAGCGGCTGTATCCAATGCAAAACTGACTTCAGCAGAGCCATCTGATAGACAGGAGGTTCTTTGCAGTGGTATTGCAAGGAAAAGACACGTCTGATTTTTGTTCTTCGCTGTTACAGAGGTGTTTTGTGAGCTTGCTATGGGAACTCACATCCTTCACTCTATGGGAAGCAATCCACAGCTTGCTTTAACCATGTGCATCAGCGCTGCCTTCCTGATGCGTGCGTTCTGTCTCTTTCCCAGCGAGGGAAGTAAGTGTTTGCAGGATCCTCACGGAGGAGGAGTTTGTCCAGGAGACAAATTGGTGCTGGAAGGGAAGCTCTGCCTGTCAGCAAGTTACATGCTGCAGTGTGTGAAGCTGGCAGTCACTTGCTGATGCCTCATGGCTCATGTGATGATTTGTCCAAAGTCTCCCTACCCTGATGCTTCACCGGGATGTTTTTGTCCAGATATGGATCTGTCCAAACACAGATTCTTTGACTGCCTTTGGGTACAGGTAAAGAAATGCTGTGAATCCAACTGTGCCCCCACCCAGCCCCTGGATGGAAAATCTTCGCTGGTTGCAGCTCCGAGCGGCAGGCGGGCAAGAGAGCAGAGCACACTGTGCAGTGTCTGAAAAATAGGTGGGTTTCTGACATGAGGCAAACTGGTGGCTTCCCCACAGCCACGTGTGGAGATGGAGATCCCCCAGAGATGTGGCAAAGGGAAAGAAAATGTGGCTTCGGTCCCTTCGGTGTGGAAGTGATCTGGTTTTCCACCTCTATGGTAGAGGTGGGCTTCTGGTTTTGAAGCAGAAATGCTGAGTGGCAGAATTTCCTGAGTAGGCTGAGAGAATCCCCTGAGACAGTGCCCAGTGACTGAAGGGATCAGCTCTTGAGCAATGCGTATAATGAGTGATGAAAAGATAATTGTCAACTCCTTTGGGCACAGTGGTGTATTTATAGAAACAGCCAGCCACATCAATCCAGCCCATTTCATCAGGCCAAACCTCACTCTGTTCCTCTGTTACCAGAGGAAAGGCTGTTCCCCTGGTCTGCCTGAACTGCTAAATGTCTAGGGATGCTCCTTCTGTGCCAGTACCTACAACTTGGCTTTGCCAGAGTGCTACCTCCTCGGCAGTGTGTTTGGGCTGTTATGGCCCAAAGAGGGGAGCCAACACCCTGTGTAGGGCAGCACACACAAGTCATTGCCATGGAGAACCAGTATCACTTTTCTTTCTGTGCCTTTATGTAAAACTGCACTTTACTGATGATGAAAATACATTTAAGCATCACCAAATTCGCCTGGAACATAGCCAAGCATGGGACTGAGGTGAAGGACAGAGCATTGCTGTGAGGCTGATCTAACAAACACAGATCAAAATCCAAACTATTCCAGCTGCCCAGCTTTTCCTGTTCAGGCACTACTTCCAAGGCTGGAGCACCAAGGTAGCTTCCTCTTGTTGGCTGTGATAGCTGTGGTAGCAGAGGCTGCCTCTTCCTCTATTTTTGTGCCTTTATTGCAAGTGAATGACTATGTTCTGCAGGTGCTGAAATCCAGAGGTGATGTAGGTTAGTGCTGTGCTTGATTGCCCTCCTGACCGATATGTTTTGTGAATGTTATTGTTGAGTGTGTTAGTCATAGGTATGGCTGTGCCACATCTGGAGTTATTATCCATAGAAAAAAAGCCCACTTGTGCTGCTAGGTTATATAAAATGGAAAGAGCTTGAAAGACGCAAGGCAATAGCACTACCATTATCTTTTTAGCTTTATGCTTGTGTGAAGGAGAGATTTAAAACTGCACTTACATAAAAGGGCTGCAGGCATGAATTGAGGATACTGGGTTGAACTTCAAAATGAAGAACGTTTAAGTTACTAAATTTCTACCTTAAAAGCAACTAATGAAATAAAGGAACATAGCTATGTATTAACTAGAAAGTCATGTCTGTTTGAACAAAAAGCAGTCATTTAGCTCAATTTGGTAATTACATTAATAATGGAAGCCTAAATATAGTGATTTTTTTCTTTTTAACAGAACTTACCCTGTTTTGAATTAGTCTGCAACTGGCATATTATAGCAATAATAATAATTAATGTTATTAACCATTTTATTATTATTATTAATATCCTTGTAAAGTATCATAGGAAATGGCCCGCTAGATTTTGCCAAAATACACCCTAAAAGCCCCTGCATCTACAGGAGAAGAAATCATGTAATTTCTAGTAATTCTGGACTGGAGGCAGAAGTTCTCATTTCCAGTGAACTCCAAAATAATTTGACTGGGGCCAATGATAACTCTTAGAAATAGTAACTCCCACCTTCACAATGCTTTATCAGTGTTAATGAGTACTTCCCCATACAAGAATAGCTCAGTAGTTGTTATAATGGCAATTTTAATGATGGGTTGAATTCTGAATGCATTTGCAGATGGAAGTGTTGTGTTCAGTGTTGCGCTGTGGAGGTACTTCCTAGGTATCAGTTTCAGGATTAGGTTTATTAGTTTTATTCTGGAATAGAATGGATTAACTGGAGAATGCATGGATCTTCTTGTTGTATATGATATTTACTCTCTTCTAGTATCCTTTCTACATTCATGTCTGTTCAACTGGTGCATTTAGGTCTCATCTCATCCTTTTAGAGAAGGATAATAACAGGCTGCTCAAGGCTACCTACATTAGACTGCTGCGTCTAGGCTGATTGTGTCCCAGATTGAAAAGTATCAGTTAATTCTGACAGGGCCTGAAATACGTTCTTTCATTAGTACCAACCTGGTAAGTTGCACCACGTTCAAACTTGTGGAGCTTTAAAAAATAATAATAATAATCATGAATTCCATTCTGTAATGATAAAGAGTGAGACCAAAACTCTGTTTGGCCTGGTGGTAACAACAGGTAATAGCAGCGTGGTGCATGGCATGCTGATGGGTATGGACCAACATCCTGCCAGCCCGAAGTGCAGTGATACGAGTCTCAGGTCTCTGCCCTCTCTCCTTCAAGCCTCCAGGACTCTCTCTATTGAATTCAGTGCTTCACACACTTGTGTAGTTCCATCAGGGAACCCAATCAGCCCTGTGAAATTGTATCTATCACCTTTCCCTGTAAATTGGCAGATTTCCCCCTGATAAACCGACTGAGCGAGTTTCAAACCTGTTGACTCAGCCTGTCCCTGTCCCCAGAGAAGACTCGACTCTGCCAGCTGCTCCACGTACCTACTGTACACTCCAAAACAAAGGTCTAAGACTCTGAATATAGTAAATGTCATGGTATTGCTTCTTGCTAATGCATACCCAAAGCTACTCCTTCCTCACCACTTTAACCAGATTATCTGTAATAGTGAGTAGGATGAGATTTTCCTTATTATTTACTAAAATAATACTGGCAAGAAAATGCATGATCACTTCTCAGTGTAAAATACTGCGAGGCTAAATATATTCTTCTAAGATACGTGCTCTGGGCATCTGTTTTCATGCTGCGTTCTCTCTACTAGCTGCGCAGAAGATGCCTTTCTTTGACATCAATGTATGCAGCGTGGGTAGATCTGAGAGGAGAATTCTGCCTGAAGATTTCTGTTGTCTTTTTGTTCAATCAAAGGCTATGGCTCTAATTTCTCCCATTTGTAAACTGCATTAAAAATGTAGTGGTATACTTGGCTGGAAATCTCAGTTTTTACCTTTCAAGGTATTCTAAAAATACTGCTCAGGCCCTGCAGCCCCCAGAATCCAGTGCTCTAAGATGCAAAGTAGCATAAAAGAGGGTGCACTCATTGCACACAGCTGTTGCCCTGCACTCCCTGGAGGAGTTGAGTTGATATTCATCAAGGCTTAGTTTCTCATTACAGTTTTGCCCAGTCTGTATTTCATGAGGACAAAGGAACATGGGTCCCTGCTGTTGCCATTCTGGGAGGATTTTTAGGAAATCCAAGTAAATATTCTCCTTCCCAAAGTTCTTGAAGGGACACCTCTCTACTCTCTTTAGGAAGTGTAAGCAATGCCAGTTTTATAATGGAAAAACTACCAGCCATTTGTTCAGCTTTATTTTTCCAGCCATCAGCCTTATGCAAAGTTTAACATGTCTCCCTTGCAGGTCATCAATGAATATGATTCCACAGAGCTCCCCGAGGCAATTATTTTCAGTCTTAGAGGTCATGCTCAAACTGACCATCACAAGTAGGCAGTGAGCCCCACTCAGTCACTTTTGGGCTGTCAGAAATTCAGTACTTGTTTTCTATCATTGTATCTGGGTTCTTGTCTGGCAGATCCTTCAAAATTTTCCTTTTTTGGAGGAATAAAAAAAAAAAAAAAAAAAAAAAAAAAAAAAAAAAAAGAGAGAGAGAGAGAAAGCATCCTGATACTCCCTTGTAGTTGTGAGCAATGGAAAGCCTACCTAAAGAGGAAAATGATTCTTCCAAGCTTGACAGAAGAAGATAGCTGCCTCAGCTCTCCCTGTCATCCTCAGGAGGAGTCTGTCCTGTGGATATCCAAGTTTCCAGCACTCAGAATGTAAATGTATTTCTTCTTCTTTTTAGTTTATTCTGCAGACTTTCAATTCTGTAGCCTTTGTGTGCTGGGGAAGCTGAACACACAGACCGCTGCTTCGGTCTGCTCAAAGGAAGCTTGCGTCAGCCTTGGTGCAGATATGGTGATGAGGGTGGCCTTGACATTTGAAGTTGACTCAAAATGACTTGGTATAAGAAAGAACTGTGTTCAGAAGAATAGGTTTCACCTGCTGATCCTGAAAAGAAGCCCAAAACAAAAAAACAACAGCCCATTCTTGATTCTTCTTACAATCAATGGGGCAGAAGCCAACCCACTGATGTCCCTGGGTCTGAAAACCTGAATAAAAAGCAAACTTTCCTTGTGGACTACAGAAGTTCTCACGGCTCCTCTTCCCCAGCATGTCAGCACAACCTTAGACTTGTTGGGGCTGGGTCACAGCCAGCTTGCCCTGGTTCAAGCCCTGATCCTGGCAAGACAGTAGGTAAGCCGATCAACCCTTCCAGCCAGCTCCAGCAGCCAAGACCTGAAATAGAAATGTATAGCTGAGGGCTGGCCATGCACTGGGAGATCTGCAGTGTCCTCCAGGGGAAGGAGGAGGACACCTTGCTATGAGATCAATTCATTGCTCTCTGCCCTCGATATGATTTGTCTACTGCTAGCAAAAGTGACTGATGTCCATGTGGATAATGGGTTTTATCCAAGGCAAGTGGGAAACTACAAAGTTCAGCCCCTTAAGCTGTAGGCCTTTATTATAGGATGAAACCTCTTGAAAAGTTGAGGCTTCCCCAGCCCCACCACAGGCTGTGACTCCAAATTGTGTACTGAAGTTTGAAGATTTAAAAAAAAAAAAAGGCCTTAGAACCCATGTGAGCTCTGTAAAATAAGACGCTCTCCCTGTTATTAGGGGCTGTGGCAAGGAGACCCTGAGATGTGTGATGAAACCCTGAGGTGTGTGATGGGACAGGCAGGGGCAGCGAGGTAACAGCCCGTTCCTTTCTCATCTTTAATTGAGAGGGGGCTAACCTGGCCCCAAGAATAAAATGCTGGTAGGCAGTGAAGAAGCGCACTGGGGCTCCTTATTGCTCTGCGTATTTGACCCCGTCTGCAGTTTTTGACACTGGTTCTCATACCTCAAACCTTCCCAGGAGGCTTGTTCCATCTGATAAGACCTTGCTCGCAAGAAATTAGATATTTATTTACTGAGGGGAAGACAGCTAGTACGGTTTCTGAGCTGACACAAATGTGCAAGCAGTGTCTATTAGGACAGTTCATTAGGACAGCTATTAGGAACAGTCCATTAGGCATGTGGCTCTGATTGGGGAGCTGGGCTGGGGACCCCAGCACGGGTGGCTGGGCTCTCTGGGATAGGACATGGCACAGGCTGGCTCTACCAGTGGTGTTTGAAGGCTCCAGGATGATTTCTTCCATCTTCACCCCAAAACTGGTCTGCCTGAGGAATATTTGTCCTTTCTGACTAAGAAACCATGCAGAGATGGTGGGCGGTCAGCATGGAAAAGAGCAGAGTGTGGAGATGGAGGAAAAAAATAAATTTGAACAAAGTCCTGAAGTTGTTTCTTTGCAAAATTTACCACCTCTCGAATCATCAGGGGTTAAAGCCACAACCTTCTTGGCCATCAAGGCCGCTTGTTCAGATGAAATCTCTGTGTGATTTATATTTGTCTGTTACTCAGCTGGGGCAGCACATGAATAGCGTTTCGTAAGATGCTGTTAAAGGATATGTTGGCTCCTTACAGTACGTATTGGATTGCACATCTTTAGAAACAATGTAAAACGAGGGAAAAAAAAAAAAAAAAAAAAAAAAAAAAAAAAAAAAAAAATTGGAAAGTAAACTATTGCCTCCATATGTGAGTGGAAAATAATTTAATTATGAAATGAAGCTGCTGTAGAGCACTGCCAAGAGGGCAAACAAATGGGAACTTCACCAAAAGGAGAAAATTGTCAGTCTTTCAGTGCATAACCATTTTGTTCTGAACAGCAGCAATTATGGAAATGTGCAGAAGAGTGTTTCACTGATGATAAATCTGCAATATGTCAAGCAATATTTGAAGATTCATATTTAATTACTGTGACTGCACAAATTAAACAGTGGAAAAAAGTTGTCAATGCTGTTTTTTAAAGCAGGGAAATGGATCTGATGCCAAGAGCAACATGGTTAATGTCGGTAACTAAAAGAGAGAGTTTCCCCACAGGCTAAACCTTGTGATGAAGAAGAGATGTCACTTATTATGCACTTTTGAACATGTTTGGAAAGGTTAAGAGGTAAATAGCCAGAACAATTACAGTCTGGGTTGGTAATGGTTTTCTCAGCCATATAGTTCATCTGAGCACATTCTTTGAGTTCTGAGTCGCTCATAACTCTTGATGACAATTTGGTGGGGCTTTTTTTTCCCCTCCAGAAATCATTTCAATCATGGGGAGTGCTGGCAGTCCCTGGGGCTGCTTGCAGCCTCCAGCATAGCCTGCAGCCTGTGGTACCTTGCACCCTTTGGTCGGAGGAACGGATGCTCTCGGCGTGCTGAAGTTTATCCCAGCAGCCACTCCACCCCTGTAGTGCAGAGTCCATAGTGCCATCCCATGCTCTTGCAACAAAAAAGCCGTACTAGGCCAGCCAGCACTGCTCATACTTTTATACTCAAGCTTCTGTACTGTGTTTTCAGACACACACAGAACTCATACTCGATAAATAAAAGTAGGATGTTCTCCCTAGGTGTTACCCTAATGGCCCAAGTGGCACGGGTACAAATGCCAGCCCTGATACTGCTATGCTGTGGGGCCTCATGTAAACTTTCTCCCCAATTTTGTCATCTGTTAATTAAGAAGAATGTTTTTTTTGGAAGGATTACCTTTGCAAAGTGCTTTAATATTGACGTGCTGTGCAAGGAAGTGGTAATAAATAGTATTAGACACCAGGCAATGTTGCACTGTAAAACACAGAAGAATAGTCAGTGTGCCTAAAAACCCCACACTGAATCGCTGTCAAGGACACCGAATTTTGCAGGACGCATGAATGGGAGCGTTTCCTCCCAAAGACGCTGCGTGTGAAGGAGGTTGTGTGCTGCAGTTGTCATGGCGAGTATTCACATTCCCCATAGCAACAGGAGCAGCAAAGGACTGCATAAAAAGCTGCATTAAGTGACCAGGGCACAAGTTAATTCTCTCATCAGCATCCTTAACTCGAGCACCCTTCTGTAGACGAGGCACTCCACCGAAAAGCAAGCCTTCCCTTCTGTTTGTGACATGTTTCCTCTTGGTGGTTTCATTATGATTCACCCGCCGGTTGCTGCGCCAGTGACACGATCTGTGCTGCGGACGTACTGCTGCGTGGTGCCTGAATTACCGGGAGGAGATGATGACGGGGCAGCAAACCTGCAGAGAGGGCTGTTTTCATCGCACTTTGTGCGAGTGCTGTCTAATGCAGGTCAGCCCAAGTTCTGCAAGTGAAAGGATTGAAGCTCTACAGGAAACAATGCGCTTTTTTTATTATTATTATTTTCAGAGTCTCTCTCTCTTGTTTTTCCCCAGTTGAAATGGCCGCTGTTCTGCGCTACCATCAGTGTTAAAGGCAGGCAGATGTATTAAATGGACGGGGGTGGGAAGAAAGCTGTGGGGAACGAAAAGATGCCTCTATAACACAGCAGCTACTCTTTATTTTTTTTTATTAACGATGCTCCAAAACAAGAGTTTTTTTTTGTTGTTGTTTGTTTTTTTGTTTTTGCTTTAATCAAAAGCCATTTGTTGTAAAACACCTTTTCCTAAAGAGTGGTTTGCGATGTTCGGAGAAGCCCTGGAGCCCTGGTTTGGTCTGCAAAGCCAAGATGTTTGTGCACTGTGCTGAATGCAAAATTGTGTACAAGGGTGGGTGGCATTCCTGAGAAACACTGAGCCTTGATGGAAGATGGTTAATGCAAAACAGCTAGAACCATTTTTTGGAAACCTGCCCCTGGAGGCAGGCAGGACTTGGCGTGGAAGTGGCCAGCAGGACCTGTTGGTAAGCCAGGCAGGGATGCAGTGGAAGGTCTTAAGGTCTGGGTGAGCAGGGTGGCAGCACCTATCTGTCCACATGGCCACCACAGCGGGGTCAAGAAGAGAGACAAACTGTACAAAGGAAAAAAATCCAATATTATTTCCCTCAGGTCTTGCTTCTGCAAAGCAACACGAGTTTCATTGCTCCATGTGCATTAGACAGCTGTCTCTTCAGTCCCAACCCCCCATTCACAAGTGACCAAAAGTAACTTGATATTCCTCTAGATGAGGAAATTCAGGCTGTCTTGCATGCTCACTTTCTGTAGAAACACAAAAATAAGACTGCTTACAGCTGCATGGCACAAACTGATGTCACCAGGTTGGAAGATAGGGGTTGTTGCCACTTATTTCGACTGGCTTTTTGCAACATGGCTGGTGGATGAAATCTGTCACATAGTGCTAGTTTCTAGCATCGTAGTCAGTTCATTGATGATGTTCAGCACCTCCTCTGCACCCAGAAAACTGTGCACATTTGTGTGAGTAGAGAGCACGGTAACATCCCACGCAGTTCTGTATAATTATTGACACATTTCAGTATCATTTAGTGGTGAAACAGTGGTAAAGACTCGCGGACTTGCATTTTAACTTGCTTTTGTTTAGGTATGAGCTCAGCAGCACAGCACCAGCAATGCCTGACGCTTTCAGTCTGCCTTGCTCCCAGGGTAAGATCTCTGCTGAAGTCAGGTCATTTGGTTTATGTATACAGAGACTTATTTAAACATGTCTGTGTTTGTAAAAAAGAAAGGCAGAAGGAAAACAGTGGAATGTACCCCAAAATTGGGTTGACTTCAGTGCACTTTGTGTATCCTAAAAGACCATTATAGGAGGTGTTTGAGAGCTGTGCCCTGGAAGATGTGCTTTGGGCTGGTGTCCCTTCCGGCTGGTAGGTGTCAGGGGTCCCTCGGGACACCCAAGTTCTGTTACAGACCCACCGGCACAGCTTGTGCCTGAGCAGCCACCTCCTGACATACATACACTGCCTGGCTGTCGGACTGCACCTGAGCTTACCTTGGTGGTTAAATTCATGCAACTCTTTGTGGTGAGCGAGTCTGCGTGGCACCAGATGCATGCACAGATACGTACCTACACATCGCTTTGTCAGTGTTTGCCAGAGGGTGTGGTAGAAGGACTGTCAGCCCCACAACCATCCAGTGGTGGGTTAAACCCGAGCACCCAGCCTGCTCTCTGCTGGGTCTTTCTACTGCCTTCGGAAGCCTTGATTTAATTTCTTGTACTGGTTGTGGTGCTGGGGAAGGACTGCACTGGGCGCTTTGCAGTGGAGAGGCAAACTTTGCCTTCCTTACCAGGTGAAATGAGGCGATCGCTTCTCCCTGCACCCTATCACACGTGGCACTGCAGGGGGAGCACCCCATCAGCAGGGTGCTGTGTGCCTGCAGGTGCCAGCCGTCCCAGTGCCACTCTCCTTCCCAGTTACCCAGCTGCTGGAGGAGATTAGAACGTAGTTGGGAGCCCTCTGGCTGCAGACCAGCCTGGGCAGAGCAGAGCAGGTGAATGTTAGGAGCTGGCAGTCAGACAGAAGGCAGGGATGGAGGCAGCTGCTGCTGTCCCTGTCTGAGCACACTTGTATGAACAAAGCATCACCAGAAGTATGATAGGAAATATCCATGGCTGCTGAAGCCAGGGGGATTTGGCCCTTTAGCAAAACTATTATTGAGTTTTTATTCTGTGTCTCTGCTCATGAGGCCCCTCAGTGGCTGATTATACTAATCAGAGGTGATTATTCCCCATGTCCACTTAACCCGTATTTAAATGCAGCAGCCTTAATTTGTTGTCAGCCTAGCCTCCAGAAGATACGAACCCAGGATCAAAGCAAATGAATGCATAGGTACATTATCCTATGGGATCAAGCTAAAATGCAGCTGAAAGAGCTTCAGAGTCAGTGGATGCTCACAGAAGGATAAGAGAAGAAGGAGGCAGCCCTTCGTGCTTTTACAAGGGTTTTTTCCCCCAACTTTTTTGAGTTAGGCAGAATAACAGGCCACAGGAATTCTTATCAGAGACTATTTTATTCCAGTTAAGAAAGAACAATTTTTCCTTTATAAAAATAATATTCTTTGTTTGAAGTACGATCAGCCACATTAGAAGTATTCTTTTTCCTGGCCAGATCTCTGACTTTGGCACCTCTCAGCTTTCCAAATAAATACGAACATGTTCCACATGCCTGCTGATGGGCCCACTGATCATTTTCTGGCCATGCTGCTATTCTAGCTCAAGAAAATACACCCCAAGCCAGATATCGCTCTTGCCTCTACAAGAACCATCTGCAATTATTTTCTACAAAGTAAGGAGCTGGATGATGTAAATTAAAATGGTTGGTCCCAAAAAGCTTAGTTGGAATTTTGTACCTAAATGGTGATTAACTCATTTGTATCCCTAATCCTTTTAAGCAGTTGCATAAAGATTCGAAGTGGCACTGAAGGATGCTCTGTGGCACAGCAAGGAGCTCCTTCCAGCTCACAGGGATGCAAGGTTTTACACCAAGGGGGAAATCCTGTTCACACTGGAGTAAATGTGGTTTTGTCTCTGTCTTCAATGGAGTTTCCGTTCCCTTTTCTGAACCTAAATGAGAACGGGATTTTACCCTTCTTCTCACGTGATTGTGGTGCAAACCTGAGTTTTACTTTTAAGTCTTTTTAAGGGTGAAAAGATGAAGGCAGAACTATGTAAGCCCAGAGAACAGATGTATCTCCAGCGGGAGGAGCAGTCCCACAGTTGCAGGGCGTTGCCTGAAGCAGCGAGGTGAGCTCTGAGCAAACAGACCCCGAAGAGCAGCAGCAATGTCTGTGACTTCTACAGGGCACGGCAGAAGTCACCCAAAGCCCGACCCTGGTTGTCTTACAGGTGGCACCGCTGCTCCTCGCTGCACACTCGGTCTTTGGGCACAGGGAAGGTTGTAATGCCACAGAAGGGAATGTGCACAGCTGTTTCCAGGAGCTTTTAGTGAAAATTCCGAATTCACAAACATGCTCGGGCTGTTAGATAAGGAACTGCAGGGACAAAATTTCACATTGACAAACCCTTGGGCAGAATATTTTTCATGTTACAAGTAAATGTGACTAAAACATTCCAGAAAGTTCAGCTATATTCTTTAATTTCAATAATTATTCATCTTCCAACTTTGATTTCATTAAACAACCAATGCCATCGTTCAGAGCCAAGAACATAATCTGCAGGAAATTCTGTCTTCAGAGAAGATCAAAGTAACTTCAGTGGTGTTAAGCACACACCTACAGCACTTGATCCTGAGAAAAATTAAGTGCGTGTTTAAATCAGCCTGTCCCTTCCCACTGGTTCTGTGCATTAACCTAAGCCTCTGCCTAAACGTTTTCAGCGCCGGGATCAAGGACCCACAGAGATCTCCATGCTTGGAAGGAAGAGATCTGAAAATGTAACATGCAAAGACACCAAAACACCGCCAGGCTGCGAGGGAAGTGCCTGCTTATTCCTCTACACCTACCTTCGCCATAATAAAAAGTCTCCTCGGCGGTGTAAACGTGGAAGATAAGTGTGTACAATAGAATGCAAAGGTGAAATAGCCCTGTTTATCAGGCACAATTAAAATGAATAGAGGATGACTAATAAAGAGGCAGTTTAAAATCTTTACACGACATGGTATCAAGGTAACAGCATTGTGCAATAGTGCCAGCACAATTCACTCCCTGTCCTGCTGGCCTCGCCTCGGATGCCTGAGCCACGTCCTGGAGAAAGCTGCACGGCACCAGCCCCTGCGGATCAAGGCAAGGGTGTTTGTTCCACTTTGTTGTCTATATCCCTCTCTTCTCTTTCATTTTGGGTTATCCCAAGCCTCACGCTCACGCTTACTGCTGATGCAGGAGAGCATCGTGCTGAATTTCCAGGCACGCTCCAGAGTGAGATGGGGCTTGGGTCTGGTTCTGGACTTGGCAATGTGTAACGCAAATGTTTCCTGGCTATGGTGTGTAATTTAAAGGTTAATTTGGACAACCCTTTGCTCCAGATGAAAGACCAGGCATGGGAGTGGGAGCTTGCAGACTGCAGCCCAAGCTAGCCCTCTATTTCCATAATTTATCCTATGGGATTTAATCATGTTCCTCCTTCATGGTCCCTGCTGGACTGCAGGGTTCTCCAGCGTGCTGCGACAACCTGTAAATATATAGATATAAATAAACATATTCTTTGCTGCTTTTGTTTTCTGGCCAAAACCAGTCTTATTTTTGTTTTATAGCTGCTGATATGGCTTCGCAACACAGCATTGTTAAAAAATAACAAACAACTCTGAGGATATGGCAGCTATTGCAGAGAACAGCTAATGCTGCCCAACGCTGTGGCTTGCTGAGCAATGCAGGGGTTTTGTCTTGTCGAAAGGGCTGCTTCACCCTTCTTGTTTAACTTTTGGAAGGTTCTTAGTGTAGTTTTCTTCCAACAGAGATAATTAAAGTCATCCACATGAAAACACGTTCAGCATTGCCACAGGAAGAGTGGCCCCTGTGTTTGCCCAGCCTGCTGCCAGCTGCACCTCTACTTGCTAGGGGAGTTGGTTGAAACACTTGGAGTAGAACATGATTTCTGGTCAGACAGTCCTGTTACTCTGATTAATGCATGGCGTGATATTCTGGAGGGTTTTGCTGCATCATATGAGTGTTGATGTTGTTTGCTGTGCCTGCCAGGCTCGCAGGACAGGGGTGGCCAGGCTGTGACTCCGGGCTGCAGGGATGGAAATGTCCTAGGCACAGAGGTATGGGCAGCACCTGCACGACCCGGGGCCATCACTATGAGCCTGGTCCCTCTGTAGGTGCTCTGCTTTAGGCACCACACCTGCAGAGTGAGATCCCCAAACACCCCACATGCAGGCAGTGGCATCCTCCAGGTGGCTGTCACCCAGATCAGCAGGCTGCCCTGCAGAGACACATCCTAACTCAAGTGAAAAGGAGAGAAACTCACATACGCCAGCTATTTGTGCCTTGCCTGGAAGAGGGCAGGAAGGATTTTTCCTAAATGGACCAGAGAAAGGCTACCCTGATCCATGTGACCAGGGTGCATGCCTCAAAAACCCACTCTCAGGGGGAAAATGAGATTTGCCACTTGAGGCACAGCCATGCTTCCTTGGCTCCAGTAAGAGGGCAGAAATATTACCGGGTGCCGAGGCACACACTGTCTTGTCCTCATCAATAACAGCCAATGCTCCTCTGGGGTATTGTTTCTCTTTCCTCGGTGGCACCGGGTTTATGCCCTGTGGCAAAGCCTTTGGTCCAGTGTCCCCTTTGGGTTCTGCTTCTGTCCTCTGGTTTGGGGCCATGCAGGAGCAGGAATCCTGGCTGAGCAAAGAAAGCTGGGAGGGGGCTGTGAGCAGGGACACTGGGGTCTGGAGGTGCTGCACAGGCTGGAGGGGGGCATCCGAGAGGAGCTGAAGGGGCTGAAACAGACCCTAACCTGTTGGTAAGAGGGGTGGGGTTCTGCTTTGGAGGGGGTTTATGCAGTGTGGGTGCATGCTGGGGCTTTCGTCAGGGGTCCCGGCAATGCCCCCAACCTTGATGCCAAGAGCCTTCCGTGTCCGGTGTTTGCAGAAATAAGAGAAACAGAAACGGAGCTCCCCGCTCCCCCCCTCGGCGGGGCCGCGGGCTCGGGGCGCTGCGGGAGCGGGGGGCGCAGGGAAGGAGAGAGAATGGGGAGAGCAGAGACGAAGCCGGGCGAGGAAGGAAGCAGCAAATGCTGAGACCGTGACTCACGGTGCGGAATGACTAATGACGGCAGGGAACAGCGCGTTTCGGGCACGGGAGCGGGGCGGAGAGCCCGCTGGACATCGCCGAGGGGGTCGGGGAGCCGGGGGGGGCACGGGGGACGGCGGCGCCCCCCGCACCCTCTGCGCGGCCAGGGCCGGTCCGGAGCCCCCGGGAACCCCCCGAAACCCCCGGGGATCCCTCGCGCGCCTCCTGCGCGCCCCCCGCCGCCGCTTCCCCCGGTCCCCCCCGCGGGTGGCGGCTGCCCGCGGCCGCCGGTGGCACCGCGGCGGGAGGAGGAGCGCGCCTGTGCAGCGCCGGGAGGACGGGCCCAGCCTGCGCCGCGTTACACAACCGCCCGCCACCACCGGGCACTTTCACAAGTCCCGCCGCGCAGCGCCGGCAGCCCGCCCGCAGCCGCTTTTGCGCCCCCCCTGCCTCCGCTTTGCGCCCCGCTCCGCCCGCCCTGCCCCTGCCCCGCTCGCGTCCCACCCTCCCCGGGTCATGTCCCCCGTGGGAAGAGGCGGCCCGGGGCTGGAGGAGACCCCCGGTGACGGGGGGGAAGCGCGCAGAGGTCGGGCATGGCACTGAGAGCGGCTCCGGGACGCGCATCCTGCCGGACGGTACGTGCGGGGCGCCGGGGGGAACGGAGGGGGGTCGTGCCCTCGGGGGGGGGGGGGGGGACGACGACCCCCCGCCTGACACGTCCCGGGAGAGGTCACGGTGAAGTTTTGGGGAGGGGAGGGTCGACAGGGGGGCTGCCGGCCGGGAAGGTGTTTGGGCAAGGAGCCGCTTTCTGAAAATACGGCGGAGAAAAAACCCCGAAGCCTCGCGCCCGAGCGCTGGATGGGAAAGGCAGGGTGCGAAGTTAGCCCTCCCTGCGGGGCTGGGGCGGCGGGCGGCTTTAGGGACCGATTGCATGGCGAGAGGGGAATTGGGGGAGTCCCAAAGCCCCCCTCCGAAAGCTGAGCACGCCTCGAAGCCGAGCCCGGTGGCTCCCAGCTGCCGTGCCCCAGGTTGTGCTGTTGTGCACCGCCAGTGCTGCTTGACCTGAGGAGATGGGGACGTGTGGCTGGAGTACCCTCGTTTTTGGGGCAGAAGGAGGGCTCGTCCCTGTCCTTCCTCTGCTGGCTTGCTGCTCCCCAGTCCCCACCAGTGCAACCCCCAGGGAACTGGGAACTGGGAGCGGCAGCTCTGCATGGTGCGGGAGGTCTTCGCCACTCCTGCGAGTGCTGGTGGGGCTTCGGGAGGATGCTGTGTGACCCCCCTCGTTCTGAACGTAACACCACGGCATGCACCGCGTGGTCTGGGAATTTGTTTAATTTGTGTAAACTTCCTAGGCTGCACTGCCTTGCTGTAGTTAGCCAGTAGGGAAAAAAAAAAAAAAAAAAAAAAAAAAAAAAAAAAAAAAAAGAGAGACTTTTCCTGTAACATGCTAAATCAGAGCAAATCAGCGTGCTGGTGATGGCAAATCAGCAGAGGAGCAGGGCACCCCGTGCACTGACAGCCATAGCAGCAGCGCTCGGGACTCCGTGGCTGCCCAACTTCTGACACACGCGAGGAGAGCAGGCGTGGTGGTGAGGCTAGAAATGGGAGCTGGTGTGGATGGGAGGCGCTGGTATCTGTGGGGCTACCCGTGCTCGCTGCTGAACCTTCACAATTTTTCTGGACGATGTATGAGGAAAAATGTAAATTGCTGTAGGAGTGGTTACTCGCTGCTTGTTTATTCAGTTCAATCAGAAAAATTAGTTGATCTAGACAAAAAAGTAAAATTGGTTTGTTTGTTTGTTTTTTATAAACTGAAAACTTAAGTGAAATTTGGCAGTAAGACCTGCGTTGGTTCCTGTTTTTTAGCCACTCAGTTTATGTCTGTATTGAATTATTTCGCTGGTTTAGGGCACACATCAAGTATTCAAAAATAGCTCAGGGTTCAAAATTAAAATTAGCGAGTGAGCGGTTCATAATTAAAGTCTCATGGCTTTGGAAGCAACACTGGATTTCAGAGATGCTGATGTCAAACGCAACTTCTGCTCATTAGTAATATCAGAAAATTGGTACAATGTCTTTACAGTTTGGATCTGGGGCTTGTCTATACACAGAAGTGGCATTGTTTTGCCCTAAATTACGCAACTGCCCAAGATTCACGTGTGGTGATACAAAGGTTTTAATGCCAACATGGCTCATTCCTTCGAGACAGGGGGAGCAAGCTGTGTGCCTGTACCAGGACACCTGATCTGGGCTCGTACTGGGATAGCAAGGGATTCTGGTGGAAAAGTATGTCTTTAACCAAAGTGGTAAAGCTTTAAAAACCTAAATAGCATGGACCATTCTTGGTTGATGTTCTTAAAATGCTGTGCTTGGGTGTCCCGTACGCACCTCCTTTTCCCTTGTTTCCCTGCTACTTGTGGTTGTGTGCAAGGACTCTGGCACTGAGCCCTTCTGCCCTGTGGTGATATGCCTGCAGCACCCTTTGGGGCCTGGTTTGTTGCTCACGTCCCACCCGAGCCTGGGTTGCAGGCAAACTCAAGGCAGTGGCAATGCCCTGCCAAGCTTCCTGTGCCCTGCTGAGCCTGCCGGCCATGTCTCTGCTAGCCACAGACCCGCCAGATTCAGTCAATGCACATGGGGTGCGTGCAATTAATGAGAGAAGTTGACCTACTTGATTTTCCATTATTGGCTTTGGCCTTGTCTACACAGAGAGATTACACCAGTTTAGTTTAAGTCCATTTTTAAAGTGATTTGATTAACCTGGTGTGACCTCGCGCACAGACGTTCTTATTTGGGTTCATGTGGACTTATTTTGGTTGAACCTGCCCTCAGTCAATTTACACAGAACTGAAATTAGCTGTGCCTAAACTGAAAGGAGAACTTGCGTCTCTGCGTTATGACAACTTTCTCATGAACGGAGGACCTTCTATAGAACCTGGCACAGTTAAATTCATAGAACCATAGAGTCATTAACATTGGAAAAGCCCTCCAAGATCATCTGGTCCAACCATCCCCTTACCACCAATATCACCCAATAAATTATGACCCTAAGCACCAAAAAATTCCCAACAAATCTGTAGGAGACTGGAAGCTATTCATAGCAAAGTTATTAAAAATAAATTTAAAAGAGCAAAACTTAGTGAAACAAAAGGAGTCCCAGCGATCCTGTTTGTGGGATGCCAAAAGCACTGGCACCAGGCTGCTGCAACCATACGCCAGGCTTGCATGGCAAGGATTGCAGCGAGGCTCTCCCGTGGCTCATCAGCTGCAGAGGAGGGGAAGTGTTTGTATCCTGTACACGGAGTCCCTACGCAGTCAAAAAATAAAAAAAGTGATGCAGGGAACTATAGGCGTGCTGGTTTGAATGCAATAGTACACGGTGTCTCATGACGTATTTTGTAGGAAAGAATAATTAGACATGGAAATAATGAGGAAGAAGGATAAATTGCGACAAGATTTTATCAAAAATGGATTGTGCTAGACTAATCTAACATCTTTTTTATATAACAGATTTCTTAGGTGGGGTAGTGCAGGAATGTGATTTATGTGAAGCCAAGCATTTGATACCATGCCCCACAGGACAGTATTGCTTAAAAGGAAGATGGTGGTTCAATACGAGAGCTGAGAGGTGGAGAAGGAGCTGGCTAAGCAGAAGGTACAAGAGTTGCATCCAAATAAAGTTGTCTGATGGGAGATTGGTGTTCAGAGGGCCTTTGGGATGGAAGTGAGCAGTGCTGCTGCTCCCAAGGACCATCAGGATGGGGCCACGGTGAGCTGGGGGAGTGCTGGGTGTGTGCCCGGTGGGACACGGGGCTGGGAGCTGGCTTTAGAGGGAGGAGGACCAATTATCATATGAAAGGAATTTAGATGACTTTGTTGATTGGAGTGATAGAAATAAAATGACATTTAATAGTGCTGGATGCAAAGTCATGCAAAGTTTTGCGTGTTGAGACCAACAACAAGAATTCCAAGTGTGAAATGGGCTTGTTGCTGGCGGGGACAGAGGACAGAGATGTGGAGGCACTGCATGGCCCTGGGTGCCTGTGGGCAAGTGGTAGGATTTTATCGTTGGTTTTGTCATTGTACAAGAACTTTCTGTCAGTCTTGGTGTAGTCTGTTGGGATACTGCATGGCTCTAGACAACCCCATCAAGAAAATGTTACATTAGAACGGCAGGAGGGCGAGAGATGCGATCACACAAATGTACTCTCTATTGAATGACGTGAGATTAAACACCTTAATTTGTTTAGCTCTGGCCAATTAAACAAATTAAGGGACAGGTTACAATAGGTCTTTTTACACACAGCTGGGACTAAATGGCATGGAGGAGGAAAAACTGTGTAAGTCAAAAGATAGCATCCACACAAGATTAAATTGTGTAAGTTGGTCATGAATAAATTTGAATGGGAAATTAGAAGAAAGCTTCCAACTACCTAAGGATTGAGGTTGTGTAATAGTCTTTCAATTAGGGTAGTTTTGAGATAGATCTTGATAATCTTATGAAAGAGATTATACAGTTAAATTAGAGAGTTCCTGGAGATAGGAAATTAAGTTTGCAGAATTAGCCCTTTGGTCTCCAGTATATCTGTATTTTTAATGCAAGGTTGAAAGGAGATTGGACCACGTTTTGTTTGCACTGTTACATTAACCCCATGTGTCAAGGCTTCTGCTGTTTTCCTGGGAGCCATGGCAAGAGAGAATTGTCCCCGTTGCTGCAGAATCAGCCCTTTTTTTCCCCACGCTCGCCTTCCTCTCAAGCAGTAGACATTGGCCACAGGTCGAGGTGTAAGGAAATTCTGCGGTACGGAGGCTCCTTGTGGCGTTAGGCTGGCACGACTGCCTGCAGTGCTTTCTGGCGTGCTTCCTGGCTTAACCTCTTCATCAGATATTGGGGCAGAGAGGAGTTTTTCCTTCAGGTTGCACCGTGAGTATCTGTAGTGTACTTCATGGTATATTTTCTGGGATCGGTAGCTAATGTTGTTTAATGGACTTTGTGTGGTTACAAGGATGTGTGGTCTGGGCAGTGATTTTCACCTGCCCTGCTTTTCCGTGTCACGGTGCCGTTTCATCATGTGTGCTAATGATGTGAACTGTAAGTTTGATGAAGGATGTGAGGACGTGTTCTGGGGCTCCTGATGGTTGAAGTGATGTTGTAAAGTCAGCACTAGAAGCGTTGCTTCCTGACGCTGGAGAGCTGGTGATCCTATCCCCATTGTTCCCTTTCTACCTGATTTTCCTAAAATATGTTGTAAAGCTGAACCTAAAATCAGCTCTGCTTTGATGCTGATCAGAGAAAAATCTTGTAATTTGTGCAGAAAAACCTCTAGAAGAAATAATAGATTGCTGGCCTTTCGTGATGAGTTGGTAATTTTAGCAAAGACAATTTTGTTACAGGAAAGTTGATGCATAATGTGCATCCTATTCCTTTTTCTTATTACAAGAAAGAGAGGAGGAAAAGGGGGAAAAAAAGCAAGCAAGGGGAAAGCAAGCAGGAAAGCAAGAAGGAAAACAGCTTGACTTAGCCTGAGGCAGAGATCACATACCTGATAAGCTGCCTGTTCAGAGAAATTGAAATATGGAAAAATGACAGTGCAGACGAGGATAATACCAAGGTTGTAGACAAGGAAGTGTGCTAACCAAACTCCGCGGAGCTGCTGAAACGCGTTGGATCATCTGACTGTGACTTGTATTCTCAGCAAACACAGTTGTATAATTGATTAATTTGTCGACATCTCTGTAGCGCACAGCACTATGGTAACTAAGAGGCTTGCTCACCATTTTTCCAGGGAGCCCTGAAAAACGCATCTTTCCTTGGGAGGGCGGCGGGGAGGGAGGGCAGGACCTTGGAGGTCCAGCTGGGGAGGACGGGTGCACACACACAAGTGCACTTGGGCACACACCCATGGATGGAAGCAGCCCCTGGCCAGGGCAGGAAGGTGAGCTTCGGGTGGTGAGCTGGTGTCAGGCACTTTTGGGGCACCACAGAGGTGTCCTGGCCTTGGCTTGCAGTATTTGTACCAGAGGTTACCGTCTGTGCTGTTCTCATCCTGTCTCCAGGCAGGGATTTAGGCAAGCCCCTCTGGTCCCCACAGCTGTGTAACACCTCACTTCTACACCTCCATTTCCCCCCAGTTTGTGTTCCCTCTCCCAGATAAGCGACGTGCAAGTCAATGTCAGGCATTTTGCTGGGTGGCAGGTGTAGACAGATGGGTTAATTGATTGACTAATAGCTGAATGCCAAGATATTTGCAGGTGTGTTTATTCTTGTTTACAAACTGCCCGAGCTCAAGCAAGATTTTCAAGTATGTAGCAACGGCAGGAATCATATCCATAAAAATGCTAATCTCCTCTCTTGCTTCATCCGTTCAGCCCACAAACACACGCATACACATATGCGTAAAAGAAATTAATAAGGTTTGTTTGTTCTCTTCTGGGCTCAGCCTACTTTAATCTTATTTTAACTCACAGCGCAGCATGGCGCATTGCTTCAGGACAATAAAGTTTTGACCGTAAGCAGCATAATAAGTAAACCATTTTTTTTTTTGAGAAATAAATAAACAAAAGATGAGCTGATAACAGCTCCCGTTGACATTAATTGTTTCGCATAGACACGGCAGCATTGTAAGAAAGCTTCTAAGTAATTCAGAGTTTTTTTTGAAAGGGATAAGCCAAACCCCTGGCCCTGCTGATGGACCTCTCCCAGAGCATCAGCAGAAGGAAAATAGATATCTTGGGGATATCAGCCTTGGGGTCTGGGCCACCAAAGGCTCTACTGCCTGAACTGCAAGTATGTGTTCACGTCTTGAGGAAGATGCTCTGCGTTTGGTCCAGTTACAGCAAACCCAGCAATTAGGGAGGCTGTAAGAGCTGGGGAGGTTACACCCGCACCGAGGAAGTTGGGCTGTGAACCTGTTCATCCCGTCGCTGAGCACAGCGTACGCAGCCACGATTTACTGTAAATTAGAAATATTCGTGCTGATCAAAGTGTTTCTAAACACGTTTTATTAAGTGTATGCATTAAGTGAGTCATATGTGGCAAAAAGGTGGGACTTTGGTTGGCTCCGCTACTGCTGGGCATGTTAGAAAGTAATATCAACAGTTTGCTTTTCACTCAAACAGAATACTTGGAAAGGCTTCGTTTTGGAGCAGGCTTTTAATGGAAGGGGCACAGTAGGAAGTGTTAACAAAACAAACTCTGTGTGCTAATCTTAACACCTACATCTTCTATTTAATCTTGCTTATTGCAGCAGGCTGAGCCTTGTCATTAGTGGAGACAATGAGTCAATGTAGAAAAAGCGAGTTCCTTTATTTTCTTTGCATCCGAAGCTCTGGGATTGGCCTCTTGGATGGCAGTAGTGATATGGAGCTGTGCAATTGCAGAGGGAGTGCACGTTGGCCCTTAGGGGCAAGTCCTGGGACTCTCCTTGCTCATTCTGCTGGAGTTTGGGCCTCCACAAATCCCAGTGCCTTCCTTACCTGGGATATCTTCACATCTTCTGGGACTCAGTTCTGCTGAAAATTCTGTTATGTGGGGAGATTACGTGCAATTCTGTATTTCTGCTTTCTGGAATTTCTCGGTTTGGAAGGAGAATGCCCCAGAGGAGTCTTTAGAGTAGGAGAGTGTGATTCTGCAATGCTGTTCATAAGGGGCAAAGAATATTTGTCTAAAATGGGAGAAAAATAAGTGCAATGGACTAAAATTGTCACTAAACCATTTGGAAACAAGAAATGAGGCTGGATCAGAACTCCATCTTATCCAGAGCACATGTTTTGAATCTGGAGCTGAATTCCTTATCATGGTTGTATTCATAAATGCAACTAGTAGAGCAACGAAGATCTAGAGTGTTGGATTCATTTGACGGTTGGTAATAGGCTGTTGTGACTAGAGCAAAATCTCTTCTTTCACTCAAGGGATGGATAAAGACTAACTCAAAGAGTATGACAACTTCTGTGTTTTCAATCTTATTTTTTTAAGGAAAGCATATGAATATTAATAAGCTGGTATAGCATCTTTCTTAAAAGTTGTCCTTAGAGATAGTGTATTATATTAATGTGAATTTGATAGCACAGTAAGTAAAATTTTATAAATATAAATCATCATCTTCTTTCAAAAACTGTCACACCTTGGAAACTATTCTGGGATTTTCTAGTATAGTCCAGTTAGAATTGTTTGCGTAAAAGGAGGCATCAGTGAACAAGTCAGATAACTAGCTGCTTTACGTAAAAGTCATAATGTCTATTTATGATATATAGAAGTCCAAAGAGAGAGAAATTGTCAGTTTAATCTTCTTTGCATTGTGTTTGAAATCTACTTTTTATGAAGCATTCCTAACTGTTTCAGAGCTTACTGCTTAGACACTTTCATGGACTTTGTTTCTGTTTGACTTACAGCTCTGCAGGGTCCTTTGCAGACAAACGCAGGCAAATTTTCTTCAGTTGTATTTATTTGGTTCCTTGACCTCGAAGTAAAATTTGTAGCAATCTAGGTGTTGCTAAAAGTTTTCTTCTGACCTGGTTGCTGCTGCCAGGCCCAGCTGTTAGCATAAGGGATGTACAGTACCAGCAGGAGCAGTCACACAAATCATGGGGGTTGTCTTTGGCATCTTTGGCTCAGCGCTGAGGAACTCTGCAGTTGACTTGAGAGGGTCTCTGCAGTAATGAAGAGTGTGTTGAGTTTGGAGCCACTGCACTAAATGTGTCTTTTTCCTTCTTTGTAAGTTCTTGAGATAAATTTACTGTGGAAAAGAGGATTGTTAGATTAATTAAATTAGATTAACTAAACACTGTTTTTCTCCCTACGTTTCCATCAGTGTCTTGGCTTTGAGAGTTTGCCCACAGAACAGCTATTTTTTTTGAGCAAAAGCGTGGCATTTACTTTTGTCTTTCCAGACATGAATGTCATGTTTTATTAGGGAATCATCTCAATCAGCTTTACTAGCAGCTGATTTTCCTCCCAGCCTTGCAACACTTGCAGTATCTTCAATCAGAGAAGAGCCCTGATGGGGAAATGTTGGAAGGAGGACATGCAACGCCAGAGTCTGGCAGAGCAGGATTGCTCTTCTGCATAGAGGAAGCAAACCTCTGTGAGATATTAAAAACTTTTGACAGGGATGGGAAGATAATTCCCAAGATAATACCACGTCAAGCATCATTCTGGCTTCTATCTCCTGCCAGGCTTCCTAAGCCCTAGGTCATAAGGTTAGAGGGAGCTGTGGGCTGGTTGTGTCATCCCTCACCTGTGGACGAGGACCTTCCCCACTGCAGGCCATCGCCACCAGAGCCGGATCGCCTGTCGTCACCCTCCCATTAAGGATGACTGCTTCCGAAGCATTAGCATTCATGTCAGGACTAGATATGGATCAGCAGAGGCTTAAATCATTGTCAGGAACAGATGTGAGATACCTAATCAGTTATTTCCTTAAGAAAATGAGTTTGATTGCATGAATAGTTGTAAATATTTCATTCAGCGACTCAGCTACTACGGCAATGGTAAACAAGCTTCGGAGAGGCATTTTGTGGTACTGCACTTGATTTCTTATTCATCTACACTTCAGCGCTGAAGAAAGCAGCTTAGGTACTTTGGATTACTTTTTGTGACAGCGTGGCTGGCAACCAGGGGCTCCCCTGAAGAGAGACGAGCACGCTTAGCCCTAAACACCACACCAGCTTCAGCCTGGTTGGTTTACAACATGCAGAATTTGCCCACACAGGACACAAAACTGGAAGAAATGTTTGTGTTAGAAAGGATGTAACACTAATTTCTGTGATCTTATAAGGAATTTTATTACCGACCTTTCGCAGCAGGCCTGGTGGGAGGAGGAGAAGGAAGGAGAAAGGTGGTTTTTCTCTCTGCCTAATATAATGTTTTCTCTGCTTGAGTTTTGGCTAAACCACTGTGAAGTTTGCTTGTGATTTATAGGAGATGTACCCGAAAGCAGTGCAGGAAAGAAAGAGGCTGTGAGTACAGATGATGTTTGCCTCTCCAACACGGTGTGAAATCCCGAGGAAACTGGGACTTCTAGCTAAAGGTCATGGACATTTTTAACTTCTGCTGCTGGCTTCGTGCTACTGCGTAAATGTTCGTCAGGGGTCGTGCTGGCCTTGGTGGTGTTACGTAGTCAGATTATCGCTGGAACAAGCTCCCTTTCAACCCTTATGTTTTGTGGGCACATACGTTGGAGTATCTTTCATCAGCTGGTTTTAATGTTTATCTTCTCAGCCAGCCTAATTTTATGGTGTTAAATATAGTATGGATGCTGCTGGTATGTGGATATATGGTTTAAGGTGCTTTGGTCACAAAAGCCTGGAGAAACAGATTTGTGTCTGTCCTACTTCTGGAAAGCAAAAACAAATCCCACTGCCTGCACCCAGGAATTATACAGGTGGTTAAGACACAAGCCATGTGCCAGCAGATCTTCGTTCTCCAGTGCTCTTTGCACTGTGTCTCGTGGGAGGCACTGTCTCATGCCGCAGCCTTTTCATCTAGCCAGGTCTCTTACCTGAAAGTTATCCTTTGAGCGAGATGGGCCCATGCTTTTAACTTACTGGTTGCATTGGAGTCCTGGTTGTGACTCACACGAGGAGGATTCTTAGTGTAAGACCATTATAGTAAGAAATAAAACTCATTTTTAAATGTTCTGTATGCTCACACAGTTGTTGAGGGACATATATTTTCCAATTTTAGAGTTAAAAAACAAACAAACAAAAACTTCCAAGAGAATCCCCAAAGCAAAGGGGACATTCAGTCGTGCTGAGTCATATTTTGTTATTTTGGTTGATTATCCAGCCAGCCATGCAAATAAACTGCAAGGGAAAAAAAAAAAAGAATGTGTGTGAATGTCTTATCTATGACAGAATGAGGACTTGGGTCTTTGTGCATAAAATGTGTAACAATAATGACCCAGTATTAAACTGCTTCAGTGGCTGTCATATTTGTAGTCTAAAAATGATAACGAAGTAATAAGAGAAAGAGACATGTGGATGTTTATCTCCTCTTTTCCTCTTTTGGAGCGAAAGTTTTGCTTTCTCATTACATTTCCAGTGCAGATCTGCAGTACTGTGCAGAATGATGAATCTGATTGCAGTTAATTGTTTAAGTATTCTTTTATTCCTGAAGCTTTCGGAACAAATAACATCTTTTGAGGAGCTAGTTGAGAAGCAACATGAGCAAGATATTGCAAAAGGGAATATTGGATGTGAAGTTAAAAGTGTCTCAGAGAGGAGGAAGAGGTGTGGAGGTTGTTCTAATGAAGGAAGGAAAACCAGCTATATTATTAACACTTCCAGTAACATAAGTGGCAGCAATTCTTCCTGGAGAAAAAAAAAAAAAAAAAAAGTGTAAGCTTCAGTGGTTCAAATTCATCCTTGGTGTAACTGCAATAGAATTACACTTGGATCAACAGCTTTGCTGGTTCATAAGTCTTACAGTGTTACTGAATGCAGATACTATAAATGAGCATGACTTGGTCCAAAATGCATGTAATGACTATATTTATTGTCTGTCTGTCTTCTTCATAGTAAACAAGAAGGAGAAGGTCTTCTAGCCACAGAAAATATTTTTCATCATGCTGTCTAACTAGGGCCATTATTAGCTATTCTCAGCTCAAAAGAGCCGTTCTTTAGGGTAGCTGAAGCACAAACATGCTTGGTCTTTGGGACCCCTATGCAGCCATATTATATATTTGTAATACAGGAAATAAAACACTGGATGGAAAATTACCACTTCAAGACAAGTGTGGGTAATTTTGGAGATTCTGAGCAATTAGGTGAATTTTCTCACAATAACGCTCACATCCAGTGCTTAATCATACACTTGAAACAAGTGGGCTCAGACCTTATGAAAAGTGTTTACTTGTTCGACTGTAAGGCACAGGCCAAGAAATAACTTGATCGGATTAGTCGGGGTTGAATAGGAACAGCAGCAAATGGAATCAAACGAGTGTGAATGATGCTGCTGTGCTCTGCATTAGAAAAATATCTGCCAGCTGCCGTTGCAGAGCATAATCCCGCAAGATGCTGACGCCTCCGGTTCCCGTTGCCCGAGGAAGCCAGGGCAGGGCTCCTCAGGCGTGCGGTTCCCATTGCTCACCTGAGTCACACAGCGTTTTTTTTTTTTTTTTTTTTTTTTTTTTTTTTTTTTCTCCTAAATCCTTCTTTCCCTCTTACATAAAAGCTGGTTGTTTTGTACCTCCTCTTTCTTGAAAGGCTCTTGACACTTGCGGGGCTGGGGTGTGTGGCTGGTTATTCTCAGCTGCAAGATTACAGAGATGGCAGCAGTAAGGTCAGTGGGGCACGGACACGGCTCAGCTGGAGAGCAGATGCAAGGAGATCATTTAAGGAAAGCAGCTGAAATTCCCAGAGCCAAATGAGGATAAGACAAATTTTGAAATGTAAGCGCTTTGTTTAAATTCCTTTTGACTTACATGCACATTATACCTGGAACACTCCCGAATTAAACACACTGAGAGGGTAAAGAAGTTTTTCTTACGCTTGAACTTGGACGCGTGAAGCCAGAGATATAAAATGAGGTCAGTTAGCTCAGCTGCAGTGAATCCTTTGATATTCATTTAATGGGTAAGTAGATAAAACTCTAAGTAAGCCTGCATGTAAGACTTTGAATTTTAACTACTAAAGCTCTTTATAATTTTCTCACAGGTCTTTCACATGGGGCAGTTGAACTGTTCAGACAGCTAGTGCTGCTCCACTTCTGCTGCAGGAGAATAAAATGCTTCACTGCATGGCCCTAGGGCCCTTTCTCTCCTTTCTTCTGTCTCTGAACCAGAGCTGAGAGGTGGGCTGGTGCTGGGAAATGCCATCGTTTTGGCAGTGTTCAGGTTTGAGATTTGGGCTGAAGTCGAGAGTTTTAACTCTGGATCAGCATCTGAATTCTCCTCTGCTATGGGGAGACTTTCAGTCTGGTTTAGACCTATCTCTAATCCTTTTGTCATAATATTTCCTTTTTTTTGAATAGCTTCCTTATGTATTGAGTTCCAGAAATTCCAGGCTGGTGATACACATGAGAAACAGATTGCAACAGAGAGCAGATTAAATTACTCAGGTCTAGGATTACGGAGGCAAAACGTTTCTTTTTTTCAAGTTGTTTTAAAAAGGAAGAAGAATCTTCCTTTTTTTGATTTATTGGTAGGAATTTGGGATCAAATGGATCCTGAGCTGTCCTTCCACTGGTCACTCAGTGGTCACTTGAGGAAAAAATAATGAACTGTTGTTTTTTTTTTTTCTCCCTCCTTCACATGAAAATCAGTTCTTATCAGTGCTACATATTAAAGTGAGTTCTAAGACTCTAGTCTGATGCTTCAGGAAGCTTATTTTAGGAGGGAAGGCTTGACTGAATGCCAGTAGACGGGGCTAATCGTCGGGACATCTGGATTCACTTCTTAACTCTGCTGCCTGACCTTGAGCCAAACGATTTAGGTCAAACTTTTCCAAAATGTGCATTGTTTGTAGGTACTCGTGCTGGGTTTTGGCGTTACTGAAAATTAGGCTGTAGCTGCACTTACCGTTTCAAATCCAGCTTCCCAAAACTGGGACACTCATAAAAGGAAGTGTATGCCCGTTTCCTCACTTGTACAACAGGGATAAGCGCGTTTATAGAGTGTGCCAGGACTTCCTGACATGGAAGCAGTGGAGGAGAAAAGGGATAGCAGCAAGCTGCTTGCAGAGCATCGGAAAAGTTAACGTTGTTCATAGAAAGCAAAGGAAACTGAACAAGAACCAGACTCCCAAGACCTCCCACCACAGCCGCTGAAGGGCTCCCTGGTACAGAGGACCCAGCAGATGTAAGGAAGCAGAGGAATAGTTGCCTACCTGCAGGGTGTCTGTACCTCATCCAGCTGCCTCGTGGTGCATTGCCCAGCAGCAGCAGGGTTCTGGCTGAGTTTCCCTCTCCTGTAGGGGACGTAGCATTGTTCATGGACAGGGCAATGCAGGAGTAACGTGCCATGTGCCTTCAGGATGCTCCGATTTGTGTAAAATACAGTCAGTCTGTGCATGACAAAGGAACGGGCTATACTAAACACCTGGTCATGTAGTGGAGGAGCCCTGGTAGTATTGGGCCTCTTTCATTAAATGAGGTCCAAATAGAAAGGTCTGGCACCACCTTGTTTGTTCTTCAGACAGGTACCTTGGGACCCTGGGATGTTCTCGTCAGGGAGATGGCAATCAGTTCTTGCTTTCATCTCTGCTCATCCTGCAGCCTGTGAGGAGAAGGACTTTTAGCCAAGTCATGCAACCCACTTATCTCCTCAGCAGAGCAGAGCAGTTGGGAAGTGTGGCTCTGGAACCACCAAGGACCCACTGTTGATGCTTTTGAAGGCTCCTCCTTTCACTGTGCAAGGCAAACAGCCCTTGGGCCTCGCTTTTAGTTTAGCATTAGGAGTTCAACCTGCAGCACAAGCAAACACAAAGCACAAATCTCCTCATCTGTACCATCCTTCAGCATCTGAAATGGATTTTATATACAAGCCTGAGAAAGAAGAAACTGAAAACAAATACACATATAAATTGTTTGAGCAGAAAAAGAACAGCTAAGGACATGGATGTTATTATTGCCTCCTCGAACAAACTGGTGGTTGATGGTTTAGCTTGACAAGATGGCTGATTTTCTTTATTGTGTAGTGATTACATTTATTCTGCACACAGGGCCTAAAAGTAGGTAGTTCAATGGCACATAGAAATAGTTTGCAATGAGTTTCACCCATAGTAAATAAAACAGAAAAGGAAGTGCAAGCAGGATTTCAGGGTAGCACAACCAAAACTTGTTGTCCATCTTGTTTAGGCTGCAGAATCAAATTATTTGTTTTGTTCACTTGTTTGCTTTTTAGCTTGTCGAGCTGCTTTTTTCATTGCTGAAATTTGTTGAGGTAACTTTCCACACACGCAAACACCATCTTTTGTGATTTGCCAGAGAAGTGGGTATGATAGAAAGTGCCCTGAGGCATGAGACAGGGAGCCCTGCTTCCTTCTTTCCACATTCAGCAGCAGGAATGGTTGCTTGACTTTAAACCTCAGGAGATGAACAGTGCTGCAGTCATCCTGAGCATCACCTTTCCTTGGTAGAGATTGCTTTCAGGCTTTTTTGTAAATCATTCTGATCTAAAATGTGTGTTTTTATGTGTATGTCTATGCACCCCATGCATTGCCCTGATGGGATCAATCATTAGCTAAACCAGAGCTTTAAGAAAATTCCTATTTTCTGGAAATTTTGGAGAACATTCTGTTCAAAAGGCTTCTGGCTGTGAGATTTCAATATTGCTGCCTTCTCTTTGTCTCTGTGTGCCTTTCCTGGAAATAGTCACATGCGAACACACGTCTCCATTGCTGCTAAAGGATTTTTTGTGAACAACTGCCTTTGCTGCTATGCCATGCGAGGGAAAACTGCATGTTATTGTTGGGGGATTATTTGGCTCTGAATATTAGACTGAGCATCCAGGTCCAGAAATACCGTGTCTGAATGAGCCAGGCATGTTAAAAATTTATTTATAGGTTGGATACATCTTCATCATTTCGTAGTACAATACACATTTACTGGAAAGGTAGTTCCTGTAGTAACTGGCTACAAATAAACACAGGTATTTGTCCAAGACTGCAGGAGAATTATTTGCATGCTCATTTTTCTCTTCCCCTGTGTCTGCCAGTGGAGTTGTGTTTTTGTACTGGTAGGGTTGTGAATCAGCAGTCCTGCCTTTTGCCATCTTTTGAGGATTTTAAGAGGCTATTAGACAAATTGATAAAGTTAATTAAATACATGCCCTTCTTGTTACAGAAGCCCTGGAGACATTTTAAATAATCTCCTCCAATGTTGCATCTTTATCCTGCAAGGCTTAGTAAATTGCTGGAACAGAACAAAGTTGGCCAGCTATTTTCTCCAGGATCTGACAAAAATCCTAGAGAACAAAATGTTCCAGTAATCATCTTTTCTTTTCAAGTGCCTGTTAGTGTTTTTTAATCTTTCTCCCCTTTCCTTTTGTCAGAAAACAGCATACCCTAGTTAAATAAATAAATAAATAAAGACACAAAACCAAAAAAAAAAGAAAACCCACAGCAGCATTGTTCCTGCCTTTATCTTTCATTTCATTTCGGTGCTGAATCACAGTGTTCTGACACAGCCTCTTTTATGGTGTAATTGTTTTGTATAATCCATTTTCTTTGGGCACCTCTTAGCTTCTCTCTGAAGCTGTTACTGCTGTAATGAATGTAGTCATAAATCTGTCACAGGTAACAAGCTAAATTTAGAGCTCAATAAACCAGGAGGGGGATGCTGCAGCTAAGCGAGTGGATTGAGATGCTCCTCTTACAGCAGTGGCAGAAAAGGTCCGCTTCTGACAGGTGAACAAGAGGAGGACACAGAATTTTGGGTTCTCTTGTCAATTCACCACCATTATTACCTTGTTCCAGCTGCTGCAGAGATGCTGCACAAAAATACAGGCAGGGGTGGGAAATAGAAGCAAGCAGTGGAGATCCAGGTATTGGGAGAATCCTCACCGCTTGTAAAACAGCCGAAAAGGTTCAGAAGCACTGTTTGGTTTTTCCAAATGTCATTTACATTAGCATCTTATAATTGAATCAGTAGCAATTCACTGAAAAGGTTAAATTCTGCCTTTTAAAAATTAAATCTGCTGTTTAGCTGTCAAGCGCAGTCATGCCCTCCTGTTGCCTCTGGAAGAATGAAACATTGCCGTATTGACATATAAATCGTACTGCTGGAGAATGCATTAACTCGCTTATTTACGGCTGTGTTGTGCTGCATCTTGTAATTGAGGGCTCTCTGCTGAATTCATTGCATGTAATATCTGTGGAAATTATTAGCATGGCGCATTTCCAAAATTAAAATGTTTCCTACAGTAGAGATTTGAAGACTCCTGAACTGCTATGCATTACACAAGTGCAAAATGCTATGAAAATTTAAATACAAAGTTGTTGTGCATAGAGAATATTTTTAATTAGACAGTTTGAAATAGTTGGAAAAAGCAATCAAATTAGCTGGGTTCGGAGCGGTTTTTACGTGACTGATGAAAACTTTATTTGCTGCTGATCACAAAGAAATCAGAGCACTAGACTCACAGAGTGAGTTTTACCTTGTCATCAGTGACATAGCCAAATAATTAAAATTAACAATATATTAAAGCATTCATAGGAACTGTTCATTTCAGGGGATAATTCTTTCTATATGTCATGCCATTAAGAGTTATCCTTAAAGTAACATGAATGTTTTGATGTTTTACAGCAATCCAATAAGTAAACATTATCTTTAGTCAAAATATTGCAGTTTTAGATAGCTCCTGAAGTCAAACAGTTCAGCAAAAAAAAGAGTTAAACAAAATTCCTTATCCCGTTCCCTCTTCAGTAAAAATTGTGCCAGATATTGCAGAAAGGATGAAACAGCACTTTAACTTTCAGATGTGTATCTGAGAAGTCCATTGTCTTGTTAAGGCTGTCAGACTCTATTGCCCTTTCTGTAACCCTAGAAACAACTTTAATACAGTGATGTTTGAAAAGTCTAAAATGTAACTTGCCTTTAAAGTGCTTTTAGTGTTGTTTGAGACGCTTCATGCAAGGGAAGAACAAACCTTTTCTCGCTACAGAGGGCATTAAGCAATGATGGATGTGCATTTCTTGGTGGGAACACTGACCATCACTGGTTGGAGGTGGGGTGGAAAACGATGCTGGCAGCATTCACAGGTGTCCTCTCTCCTCACCTGCCCGCAGAGTTCAGGAGTTCTTCTCTCCGTGTGTTGCAGGAGAGGGTTTTCAGGAGGCAATAAATAAGTTTTGATCCCTCTGGTTAATACAGTTAAGGTCAAAGAGATTCTATCTGGAGCTGTTTAAAATACTCTTAACATGCAGACATACTTCTGTCAATAGTGCTAAGTGCCTTATCTTGCCAAGGAGTGTATACAACCCTTATGAAACTATTCTTAAGTATTCTGGTTACTATATTTAGCCCTGGCTCATAACAAGACAAAAAGCACTTAGCTAAATGTAGTCCTGAAGTGCTTAATCCGGTTAAGAATATTCTGTCCTTAGGTGTCTTCTGCTAAGACTTTTTATAGCTCACCATCCTGCTGCATCATGCAAAAAGCTTCTCCATGGGATCGGGCCTGTGACTTCTTTTATGGCCTTTTATTCTGTCTGAGCCTCCAAGTCTGGTGCTGACCGCGGGCATCGCTCGCATTCACTGGGGTGTCCCCAGGACAGGCCCGGGAAGCCTCGTTGCCCCAGCAGCTCACATCAGCCATGCCTCGGCAGGATGCCACGGCTACTGCTGGAGACAGGGGAATTGGGGCTGCCTTTCCTAATTTAGGCTGGGTGAGCAATGACTGGATGTTGGAAATGTCCAGTAAAAAGCCTCCGGTGTTTAGACAGGCGATGGGCAAGGCAATGGGAAGGTTTCTGTGCAAAGCTTTGCACTCAAAACTCAGGAAGAATCCTTTTGTTTGGCTGAATTTTTGCATACTTAGGCCCGTATGTGAAAAATGTTTACTAAAAAGTTTTAATAGATTTGTTTGTGTGGTTCCAAGTACTTTTTTGGAATCTAACCCCACTGCTTTAAAAAGAATTCTCTATATCTCCGTATCTCAGAAATTATTAAGAGTTAGCAAAACTTGAGTGTGGACCATCCTTCTGGAGGAGAAACAACGACGTAATTTTGAAAAGAAGCAGCGCTGACGGTGAGAAGCAGTGACTAAGATAAGAACTTCAGTTCCAATGTAGGTCACTAGGATAACAAACAAGATCACACGCTCCTTTTGAACTAGGATAAAAGCTTGTAATTTGACCAGCGTAGGACTGCTGTGAGAACAGCAGCCTAACAGGTCCCCCATACCTAAACCTGTTACATAGGTGGTGTTTGCAGCGGGGACACCAGTCCTTGCGTAAGGTTTTCCCTGGAAGTTCATGTTCTGAGCTGAAATTGCCGACTTAATTCCAGCTGCACTTTTTACTGAAGTGCTTAGGGCTGAAACACGTGAAGCCTTTTATATATCTGCATGTTTATGTGTTTCTCTGGTACTTCTGTTGTGCCAGGAGCTTCAGCCCTCTTCCAGGTATCTTCTCCATTGCAGTTTACAACCACGGCATTACAGTTTATCCGAGCCAGGTTTTTCAAGCAGGTGGACTGATACAATCTCATGTGGGTGCAGTGAGCAAGAATTTGGCCTGTTGTCCCATTTTGCCTGCCCTACGGAGCACTCTCCTCATACCACAGGACAGGCTCTGTGTTGGCCGCAAACACCAGATAGATAAGTGTCTGTGAATGGCAGATGTGCTCACAGGTTCTCATTGCACACAGGCCAGGTGTACTATCAGGTGTTGGAAGGACTCCTATCGATCCTCAGAGGCCCCATACTAGTCGGGCCATTCTTCCACACTACCGGGCCCTGTGATTTTTTGGGCTTGAGAGGTCAGTTGGGACTTGTCAGGCTGCTTCTGTGGCAGCAGGTGGTGCACACAGAGCCAGGAGTCCCAGACATGTCCCAGTGTCCCTGGGTGCTCCCCATTTACACCCAAGCACCTTTCTAACTGGTGGCCACAGACCTCTATGGCTTGAAGCGATTGCTGCTCTGTAGTTTAAGTCTCGTTTGCAACTGTGTTTTAACTGGGTTTTGCTTTTCCTTCCAGGATTAATTTTTCTCCTTCTCCTATTTACATGGTGATAAGAAGTGTTGAGCCCACTCCGTCAGTCTGGACTGATGAATCTGAGCAATAGAACAGGTAACGGCTAATTGGGCTGTTAGCTTCCAGGGACTTAGGCAGGGAGAACCACCCCCGCCCCATGGAGTACATCCACATTTTGGGACTGGAGAAATCATACAGAAAGCATACAAATCATACTCTGCCCAAGTCCCCTGCAGGGAGGGGAATCCTTGCTCCAGAGTAGGGGAGAGGGGGAATTTTTGTTGCTTTTTCTGTGAGCAGCATCTTTGACATCCTCTCGGCTGTGGGTGGTTTTATTTCATTTGGAGTTACCGACCTGAGAGCAATCACCAGTGAAGAGGTCACCCTCATCATGATGGATTTTATATCATTACATGGGGCTTGAGAGTACCATGTCCTTACTGGGAATTGTGGCCAACTGCTACAGGAGCAGTTAGTATATAATAAAGACAGCAGCTCACAGTGACTTCTGACAGACAGACCCCCAGGGAAGCCAGGTCACGTTCCCTTCCTTTCCCTGGTTAAAACCATCTGAGGAACAGTTTTGACTTGAAACCTTGGACATGAATCCCCATGGTAGGATACAGCTGGGATGATATGGTGGGAGTCCACCAGTGCAAGCATCGGTCATTGGCTGCAGGGCATTTCAGGTGAGCCTGTCTCATATCATCCCCTGAATCTCCTGACCGTACCCTGCTGTTGCCTAGTACTAATCCTCTGGGGGATCAGCATACCTTCCTTCTGTGCCCTTGCACTGGGACAGCAATCTCAGATGCTCTTTAAGCATGGCAATGAATTCCAGCAGCGTAGTTGATTCCCCAAAACAGGACCTGGCACGGACATCAAACTGACATCAGCTCTCACGTTTGCAGGGTAGATGCTGGTTCCTGTGCAGTAATCAGTGCTTTGGTAGGGTTCCCCATCCCTGGTGTTCCCCTGGCTGCATCAGGTGCTGGCTGGGCTTGATTGTGGCTGGGACTGTTTTCACAGAGGGGACTGCAGAGACAGGCTGGGGGCTGCTGGCTCTTTCATGGTACAGTTACAATTATTGTAGATGTGTTTGGGCGTATGGCAAAGGTTTCCCCTCTCAAGCCTAGGTAGGTGACAGAACAGGCAAGAAACTATGTAATCAAGCGGAGGCTGGGGAGGGGATGATAGAAACATCCAGGAGGTCATAACATACAAAGCAGTAAGCTCCGTGTTCTGACATACTCAACGAGATCAGGCAATATGACTCAGTAAGTACTTCTGTCCTTTCCTTCCAGAGCCCTGTGTCGTGTAAACGAACTGATGGATGAAGATGAGAAGGACAGGGCAAAGAGGTATGAAGGGATGCATGGAGCGCTAAGCTTGCAAGCTCTTCCAGGGGAGAACTGTAAATGCCGTGTTGTCTGCTGCTTGTAAAAGTAGTTAGGGCACTGATGTCAGAGGCAACATCCTGCAGTTTTCAGGCTGTGTATAGCAGACCACATAAAATGTAATTTTGTCACCATTTTCAAGCTTCTCACAGTGTATTTGACCACGCCTGAGATGGGTTAATCAGCTCGGTGCTCCTTAGATTATATTCCTTTACCCTCTTGTGTTATCCCATGGCTGTTTATCATGCTGATGCAGTACCCCGATCTGTGATTTTATTGACCTCACACAGTGTTGCTCACCTGGGTTCCCCATGAGACTTAGAGGGCAGTCCTTCCTTAGCACAGGTGGGAGCTGGTCTTCCTTCAGGGGAGCTTGGTTCAGCTGTAATTACTCATTGTACATTAGTGCCAAAACAGAGAGGGCTGGGAAAGCACATGCTGGATGTGAGAACCTCCAAATGCCAACCTGAAAGTGAAGGGAAATCCTTTATGCATACCACACTCGGGCTGGATCACAGGGCCAATGTATCATCATGAATACACTTGTAAAGAAAATTAATTACTACTGGAAGAGGTTGTATGAAAATAGGGTTATCTCAGATAGGAGCATTGGAAAGAACATTTTGGAAGAAATTGAATGGATTTGCTTTCTTCTTTATTGTTTTTAATGGAGGGGAAAACCCTAATAAACGATTCTTAAATTGTATTAATGTGAGCTGGAAACAAGTCTGTGGTTTCCGCAGCCAGACTCTTAACGTGCCCAGTTTCATATATCACGTTGCTGCCACTCCAGATTTTCAAACCCAGATATGAGAGCGTGTGCTTGACTTTGTTCTGCAATCAAATTATCTCTGCACAGTATTTTCTGGGAACGAGCTACTTCTGCAGGTACAAATCCAAGAACGAGGCATCCTTCTCATTTTGACCCTTATATGTGTGCATAGTAACTGCAAAACAGAAGTGGGCAAAAAGTCATTGTGTGATGCCAGGACTATTGTACTGGAGAAATTTCACCTATAGCACCTTTGTGAAGCCATCACTGGTTTTGAAACAATGAGAACTGCTGCTGAAATGTGCGTAAGGATACAGTCTTGCTCAAATGAACATAAATACTATTCGTTACCTGGAAGCATTCCTCGCTGACACTGAGTTCAGTCCTGCTGCACGGCTCAAAGCACTAACACTTACTCCCAAGTCTAATTTTAAAGAAATGAGCAGTCCCAGCAGAGTTCAGATTCTTGTATTCAAAGTGTTTTGCTGGGACAGGGCCACTTGCCCCTCCTTGGGTCAAGCTGCAGACCCTGCATTTTACTTAGGAACATTCATGTTTCTGTCATCCAGGGCATCACGCAACAAATCTGAAAAGAAGAGGAGAGACCAGTTCAATGTCCTCATTAAAGAGCTTTGCACAATGCTGCAGGGCCACGGCCACCCTCTCAAGATGGACAAGTCCACCATACTGCAGAGGACCATTGACTTCTTACAGAAACAGAAAGGTACTGAGAGCACTGGTCCCTTCCCCTTGGGCCCTTTCCACTTAGAGGCACTGGCTCTGCAGCTGACCAGCAGCCAGTTGCTGCTCAGAAGATGAAAACTATTTTTCCCAAGCATCTAAAAACCCCATATAGGACATGAATTTAAGTGAGGGTCAGATTAAGGCACGGCAGTTGGCATCAACAGATGGGGCTAGGCTTGAATGCAGTGACGTTGCTGCACTTGCCTCACCGACCTCTCCATCCCCTGGCATGTTTTGTGTGCTCTCAAGCAGAGCAGAAAGGAGGAGCAGAGGAACAGCACATGCCACAAAAGAGGATATCTGCCCCCTCTTCCCAGGTCTGTTGGGCTAGGATCTGTATGGGTGCAGCCCTTCCTGCTGCCTGTGGGCTCCTGCCTTCCTGCACTGGCTGCAGAGTGAGCCCGTCTGCTGTCAGTGATGCTCTGAGGCTAGCCCAGAAAGAACATTTTGGAAGAAATTATTTTCTTCGGTTTTGAAGGTTTCCTTCAAACTACCCAAAATGTCCCCCCCTTTTTTTTTTTTTTTTTTTTTTTTCCCTTCTGATTTCTAATACATTTCTATCATGATGGCGTGGAAATTGTGTGTTGCATATAATAAGGCTTTGTATGGAGAATGATCTGAGGATGATTCCTCTGAAAGCCTCTTAAAAGAAATCGTGTTACTTGAAAATGAAAAAAAGTCCCAATGAATGTGAGTCATGTTGCTTTTTTGATGTTTTCTCTGTTAGAAATCACAGCACAGACAGAAGCCTGTGAGATTAGACAAGACTGGAAGCCTTCATTTCTTAGCAACGAGGAGTTCACCCAGTTGATGTTAGAGGTAAGAAGAAATTAAAGCTGCATAGATTAGTGAAAAGTAATCGGTTCAGTGGAGTAGTTCAGACATACAGTTCCTTTCACCTGTGGGTCCCAGTGTTAATGATTTCTGCTTTGCTGGCACATGTAATCCAAACCTGACAAAGACCAGTGTTGTGCTAAATGCTTTGCAGACACAGAATTAGGAATACGGCTTCTTCCCCTTAAAGGAAAACAGCTTTTTGTTTAGGCATGAAGCCCAATTTGGCCCAGGTTTGGCCAGGTGAGAGAGGAGAAACAGAACTGACCTTCTCAGACCAGCTGCTAGAGCAAAAACTGGAAAGGACCTGAGCAAAGCAGAGCAGCTCCCATCCTCCCACATCCCATTAGCAAGGCAGCCTTTGCTTTGCTGCCACTAGCTGCACAGGGCTGTACCTGTGCTGCGACTGCCACGTCTTTTACTTCGGTTGCTTTTACATGTGCTCAGATCAGACCTGATCCTGTCACCTATAGAATGATGAGCTGATCTAGAAACAGCCCACGAGCCCACATTTTTCCTTTCTTAAGGATTCCACTTGGGTTCTGTACTGCCTGCTCCTCCAGCGAGGACATCTCCTACCCTGCGTAGGCAGCTGCTGCTCTTTGCCCCACCAAAACTAGGGTGTATGCCGGGCTGAGCTGGGAGGTGCTGCAGTGTCTTAGTTACTCCTTTTCATCAGGATGTCATGACTCACCTCCCTGGAAAAGTCTGTTCATTCTTTCTGGGAATTTTTCTTACCAAACAAGCTAGTTTGTTCCAGCTGAATCAAAACAAATTTCTCCCTTACAAGTGGCCAGGGAGAGCCCTTCAATAACTGTTGGTTTGCTGGACTATGTTTCACCATTGAGCAGCTTACTTAAAACCAGTGGTTTTACCCAGAGAGGGCTTATTTTTAGCAAAGGCAGAGACTCAAACAGTGAGGTAGGGAACAGCTGGCTGTGGGGAAAGATGCTGGATGCTCCCTCTGCACAGCATCTTTGGCTGCCTGCAAGCTGAGCTGCGGAGCAGCCTAATGATGTTGTTAGAAGAGCTGGCTTTGTACAGGGTGCTGGCCAGGCATCAGACCTCCTAGACCTTCTAAGTGTTACGGAAGAATAGGAATGGAGACTGGATCAATGGTACAAGAAGATGTTGTGAAGAACAGGGAGAGAGCTCTCAAAGAAGAAAGCACATGCAGTGATTTAGAAGGCACAGAGAACATAGACTCCGGGCCAGGAACCATTGTGAAAAGGAAAGGGAAAACAAACTTTGAATAGTAAGGGAAAACAAACTTTCAAATTGTTGTGTCAGTTGCCTAGCAAATGAGTGCTTTAAGCAAGATAAATTAGGCTTCAGATCTTGTCCTCATGAGCCATAAAATGATTTTTCAAAAATGTATTATTTTACTTGCCTGTCTCTGTTTATCCATTCATCCATCCATTCATCCATAATGCTGGGTTTGCCATGATGATATCTAACGCTTCCTTACACACTGAACTGGTTAACTGTTGTGCAATTCAGAGCACATAATGAAGTGACTGAAGTCACTAGGATTGTGTGGGTGTAGAAAATTTAACCACCACCGTCTTGCTTCACATTAAATAAGTACTCACTGGGTGCAAAATACAAGTCAATTTAATATTAATGAGCAAATAAGAGTGTAAGAAGAATGCTGAATTAGACACCATGTGTCATTTTTATTTTTCTACATTGAACCGTCATTGCCATAATTGATTCATGTTGGTTTTAGGCTGTTACAGTCATCACCACTGAGTAAACTAGCCTGTTGTGTTGTAGTTTAAGTTGTTCCCGTGCATAATTCTTTTCTTTTTCCTTCTGTCTGCCTTTTGTCATTAGGCATTGGATGGCTTTCTCATCGCTCTTACCACTGATGGGATTATTATTTATGTATCCGACAGCATCTCTTCTCTGCTCGGACACTTACCGGTAAGTTCTGACACCACAACGCCCTGCAGAATCGCTCCCCTGCCTTAGCACAGTCCCGTCACTGCAGAGACGGGGCTTGGGCTTGTCCAGCCAAATGTTTATGAAATCTGTATGTGATGAAGTTCTTCTCAGACGATTTAAAGGTGATTTCAGGACTAAATACATGATCTCCTAATGACATTGGGTTTTTCTACTTTGAGCCTATGGTCTTTAGTAGCAAAAATGATAATTTTCCATGGGAAATTCTAGACATCAGCTAGATTTTGATATAGAAGCTTCTGCTGGCCCCTCAAAACCAGTTTTTGTTTTTATCTGGTGCAAAGTGAGAGCCATGCTATGTGATGGCAAATTTGAACCTGAATGTTCTAACCTGGATGAATGGCCCAATGTGCAAAGAAACAAAGATCCACCTGCAGATGGACTGGGTTTCCTTGTGTTACACATCTGTGCTGGCCTGGCAGCATCTGTAGGATGAAAACAGGTGTGGTTGTGTCAGGCTGTGCTGTGGAACATGACAAAGCATTCTTTTGCATCAGTCAGATTTGGTGGACCAAAATATATTAAACTTTCTGCCTGAGCGGGAGCAGAGTGAGGTGTACAAGCTTCTTTCTCCACACGTGCTCATGACAGATCCTGTTGCAGCTGATTTTCTCAACGGTAAGCTCTTTGCTTGTCTGTCGATCAAGGAAATTTGCCAAAGGCAAGCAGCTCCCAGGGGCAGCCTGCACCACGCCTTCCAGCTGTTTAATTCTCCTGCCTGCTGCTGCTTTTGGCCTCTGCATTTCTGGGTTTGGATGCAGCCCATCCAATGTTCCTACTTGCTCCCAATACTTGATTTAGACAGTCAGTATTTTACTGTTTGCTTAGGGTCTCAGGACATGGTGGAGTTGCCCTCCTTAGATACTTTGCTCAGGGTGGGACTGAGCCTGTGAAAGGGGTGAGGGGCTTGGGGGAAGAGCTTGGGTAGGAGAAATCCCAAAAGGTTTGGGGAAATCCCAAAATGTCCCTTCCTCTGCCGTTCTCCCCATACTGTGTCCCCACACCAAAGCTGGTGGCCACATCTTCCTTACATCCACATGCTGGGACCCTCTCCTAGCAGCCCCCCCATTCCGTGGAGGGTTCACCATAGCCACCAGAGCTCACCTCCCTCCCCGCTGCCCCACTGGCATGCGCAGGAGCTGAGCACTCCTTGTGCTGGTTTCCCTGAAGCCAAAGAGCCTGTGGTCTGACCCATGGAGTTCAGACCTGGGGCAGAAAACTGAGCAAGAGCTTGGCATGGTGCCCTCCACAGCTAGCAGGAAGACTTAGGGTGACTCCAGTGCCCTTTGCTCTGCATCCCGCGGAGCGGTGCCAGGGCAGAGTGTTTCACGTGAAATCCTGCACGCGATGAAGGCAGGGGCAAACATCACTGACTTTGAGCCTGCCAGGGCTTCAGCCCCAGTGTAGCAGGGCAACTATAAAGCTGTGGGAGCAGGGGTGATCATAGGCATCCTATAAAGCAGAACCAGCTGATCATTGATCCTGCTAGTTATAGGTTTACTTATGGGGATCAGGAGCATCTCAGCAAAGGGCACTGAGATGCCAAAGCAGCAGGGTAGGTATAAAACCTGGACAGATTGAATATATTGAATATATGTGCTACCATGCAAGCTGCCAATAACGTATATGTCTCCCTCTCTTTCTCTCTTTTCAGTGGAAAAGCAAATAGAGTTTTGCTGCCATTTAGCAAGAGGCAGCTTAGATCCAAATGAACCCCTGACGTATGAATATGTGAAATTTGTAGTGGATTTTAAATATTTTACTCATGGTGAGTTACCTCTACAGCCTGGTTTACCTCTCAGCCTCTCTCCTTTAAATTGTCTCTTTTTCTGTAGCCTTGATTCAGCTGAAGATGCTGTAAACAGCAGGGATGGAGTGTGCTGTGGGTATGTTAGCAAGATTTTTTTTCCACGTAAAAGCTTTGGGGAGTCTGTTGGTCAGAGGAGTGACACCAGACTGATCATCCCTCAATTTGACTCCCTCCATGACTCGGTTGTGAAGCAGCCTATGTATTCAATTAACCAGCAAAATATGCTATTCTGTTTCACTTGTGTCAATTGACACTTTTTAAAGATGACACAGTTTGAGAAACTTGTAAAATCCTGGATCTTAAAAGTGTTGGGCTGCAGAAAGGTGCTATTTCCTGGAAATAACATAAAAAAGCAGAAACTTCTGGATTTGATGTGAACAATTTCCTTGGGAAAATACTCCAGCCTTTTGTTCACCTCATCTTCTGACATCCAGTTGTGACTTCTTTGTGTTGAGAAAAAAGATTCAGGGCAGAATAATGGCACCAAGAGTTCCTTCTGTAATCCCCTTTATCTTCGATTTATGATTTTAAAGGGACGCTTGTAAAACATACACTGGGAAAAAAAAAAATTGTGCAAATCCCTCTACCTTTCAAAGTGAGCTGAAGTTCAGTGACTTTGCATCAGTTTTCCATCCTCCCTAAGGACATGCTATCAAGCAGGCTGTAGCTGCGTGCTGGGAGAGATCAGAGCTGTCTTACAAGGCTTCCCTGCAAGCCAGGGGTGGGTGGCTACAGCTCTGTAACTCGGAGCCTAAAGGATCGTGCTTTAAATAACATCAGTGTGTATCAGTGTGGCATCACAGTGTGGGCCGGAGGAATTTGTTGCTTGGGTTTCATCAGTCGTCGTGCCTGTCCTAACATGAAAAGAAAGGTCTCCTTCCTCTTCTTCTTAAATAAATTGTCTGGTTGTGTCTAGTGCCTACACCCTCCTGTAATGGCTTTGAGTCAGCTATTGCACGAGCTTTCAGGTCAGCCACAGAGGAGCAGATTTGCCTCGTAGCGACTGTTCGTCTCGTCACACCGCAGTTCTTAAAGGTGAGGGCTCTCCCACTGCCTTTTTCCTTTTTGTACCGGAGCCAGCTTGTGCTCAGCTGGAGCTGCCGCGATAGCATGAGCTGTGCTTGGTGCCCTCACACAAGCAGCCATGTCACAGCAGCCTCTCACAGTACATAGAGCAATGCTAACTGCCTTGTGCTCGAGGCTTGTAAGTGAGGGAGGGCACTACTGTGCTTGGGAAGGGGAGATGACGTTTATTTTGAAAGGAGAAAATGAAAAATGGGAGTTGTATTTGAGAAGAGGGGGTTGTGTGATGGGATGTTTCAGAGCAGCGAGATCAGGAGGTGCCAATAAAAGGTGCCCAGCTAACTGCTTGGGTGGGAAGTTGGAGGCACTGAAGAAACACACCCTGCTGCTCCTTGGTGTAGGAAGGCCAGCCACACTTGAAGACCCCAAGCACGGCAGTTCATGGACTCTTTCTGCCAGTCTTTTAAGTGCGGCATGGTGCCGCAATGGCAGGGATAAGGACAGTGGGTGCTTCTTGCTGGAGAGCATCAGCCAGCCCAGCTTGAGGCTGGAACCTGCACCGTCATCCATCTTCAGTTAGCAGTATTTACAGAAAGTTGGGGAATGTTGCCTGCAGACTGCAAGATGAGGCCCTTGGACTATTTATCCTAGCTCTGAAACTCAACCCAGGGTAAATTATTCAGCCACTTTTCATCAGTTTATGCATCTATAAAACAAGGTTTATGCATTCCTTAGAGGAAAAAAAAAAAAAAAAAGTCGAGTGCTTTAAAAGCCCTGTGTTTTGCTAGGGTTTATTATACCAAGATGATGCATTCTTGGTCTTGAGGGAGAGCTCCTTTTGTTATTTCGCAGAATTAAACGTCTGAATGTGCCAACTGTTTTGCAGGAGCTTTGCAATGTTGAAGAGCCATGTGAAGAATTTACATCAAGACATAGTTTGGAATGGAAGTTTTTATTCTTGGACCACAGGTAAGAGATTTGGTCACTGAAGTATAAACAATTTGTAGTTTAAAAATAGAAATGTTTATGTTGCTATTGCCTGACATCCCACGCAAAATAGCTCTAATTAAGTTAAACTACACAGATTATAATATTCTGAATTTACTTACCAGGCTTCCTTAAAAGCTTTGCCCTCTTTCTTATTTAAGGCAGTTAAAGAAGCCATATAAAGTGAAGGTTAAATGTCTAGAAAAATGTCGAACTTCACCAAGACATAAAGTCATTGAAGCTGAGCACTGTGAGTCCTCTTACCTCTATTGATTTAGCTTCTCTGTTCACCATCTACAGCTTCCAGGAACCCTTCTAAATATTTTGCTGTGTTGATCAAATTTTGATTTTCACCTTGATAAGTGAAGGATTTTATAAAACTGAAAGAAAACACAATGGATTGGATGGTTTAATTGCAGATTCGTTTTTGACTGAGTGCAGCATGGTGAGCTTGGGGAATGAAAAAGGAATCACTTTATTAAGCTGATTAACAGAGGATTCATTTTCTTCAGAAGAAGCTGGAGGGTTTTGTTCTCTCTTTTGCTTCTCTGCATTCAGCATGTATACGTAAACACACTGTGAAATCCAGCTCTTCCCATTATCCCTTCCTTTGCGAGTTCTGCAAAGGCAGAAATACACAGCTAGTAAGAAAGGCTGTCTGAAAGAAGATTTTTTTTGCAGGGGGCTCAATATCCTCTGCACATTTAAATCAAGGATGAGAAAGAGAATGTAACTGATGAATAATTTGCATTTCTGTTGTAAGGAAGATGCTCTGTGTGTCATACCTTGAAGCATGGGGGACCTGGCCACACAGCAGCCCTGCGGTGAAGACCGTGTGGTTCGGGACAGTGGGCTTGATATTATTCCTATCATCAAGATCTTGCTGCAGTGACTTCATTAGACTTTAGTTGGCCTGCCCAATGAGGCATGTTTTCAGAATCAGGTGATTTAACAAGGATTCCTAAAAGAGCCCTAGGCCCCTTATGTCACTGTCTGCAGCAGTGAGCTGGCTTTCCAAAGGGCTGTGTCCCAGCAGCTGCTATGAATAAGGCACGCAGGAGCTCCTTTAAAGCAAATCAAAGAGTCTTTTGATGAATCTGGGTTATGACTCAGAGAGGAAGCTCTGTGTCGGGTGCTCGCAGCCACTCCAGTCCCACTGATATCCCCAGTGAGGAAGCCATTGTTACTGGGAGTGGATTAAGCTAACACAGATGCTGAGGCAGTTTGTGGCAGCACCAGCTCTAAGCGGTGAGCACAGACCCAAGAGCCAGAGGGGAATTGTGTGGGTTGTCTCATCTAATCACTGGTTCAAACCTCTCTCCAGTGCAGTCCCCAGGATCTCTAGGACACTGTGAAATGTTGTTGGGTATTTTCCTGTTTCTCACTTGGCTGCCAAGAGAAGTGCCATCAGTGGGGGCAGTAGGTACCCACCATTGCTTGGAACCTTTCATATCATAGCAATGACGTACATGCAGCTGTGATAAATAGTACAACAAACACTCTACGGACCTGGATAAACATAAAAAAAAAAATAAAGAAAATCTGTATTCTTGGTTTACATATACAGATGTGTAGAGGAAGAAATCCTGTGAACTTTGATAACAATCCACGTCTGTTGTGCATTCTCCTTATTTTCCCTTATTTTATTAAAAGACTGGAGGGTCCAGTCCAGCATGTCTTATAGCTGAAAGCCCACCACCTGTCAGGCTTTTTGCCCAGACACCAATCTTGCATTTAAAGACTCTCTGAAGACATTGCATTTCCATTTGAAGAGCCAGCTGCAGGCCTCAAGGCTGGAAGTTAAACTAACAAAACACTTCTAAATTGCTCCACAAGCAAGCCAACTCCTTGTCAAATGACAGATTAGGAGCATTTTGTTGTTACTTTCTCATTTAAGGAAATCTGATGAAAGTCATGGAAGCATAATACTTTCCTGATCAGCGTAAAAGTTTATCTGATGTGCATCTGAAAGACATCATTGTCTTGAACATAAGCATGTCATTAAAGAGCCAAGAGACACTGGCCAAGCTGCCAAAGAGATGGCAAGGAAGGACACTTTAATAAATACACATATTATCATCATTAACAGAAATCTGTGTCACATGGGGAAAGGGAACACAGTGCTCTCTGAGGAGTCATTTGGATAAATAGGGCTGCATTGTGGCAGAGACCACTGTGTGCTAAGTGGGATCTGTTTCCAGAGATTTGCCCTCAGAGTGTGGAGGCCTGGTTCCTCCCTTGTGCTGGGCAAGGTCTAGCAGATTGCTCAGACTCAAGAGCTCCTGCTGAACCCTCGAGGGGGCACAGGCAGGACTTAGAGCCTCCCTGCATGATGAGAAAAGAACAAAGCTGATAAGGGAGAGGTAACAGACCTCTTCTAACCCTCTGTAGTTGAATAATCTATGCCCACATCATCTCTCCGGAGTACGGAAGGTGGAACTGGGTCATTCAACCAAAACAGGAGAACTTCCCATGTTAATACCAGAAGACTGAAGATCTCTGTCCAAACCAAAATGTACTTATACTTAATTTTTTGCTCACCTTCTTGGCCACTTTGTGGCATTCACCTTCCTCCAGAGGGTCATTTGTTAAGTGGGCAGTGCCACCTCCAGCTGCCCCAGGCCTGAAGCGTTAGCTGTCCTGCTGACATTTCCCAAGGAAGTGCTGAAGTTGCCGGGCAAGCCTCCAGCTGTCAGCACATCCAGCAGCCAAAACAGGTGGAGCAAAAAGCCAAATGAGCTCGGCATGGTCAAATCCTGCCTCGCCAAGTACCTGTTGTGCTTGAGGCAGTGCAAGGGGGAGTGTACCTCTGCCTGAGCATGCTGCTACAGGGGCTAGAGGTAAAAATAGTGTTTTTCACCTTGCATTTTAGTGCTGTTTCATAGTCATAAACTAGCATGTTCCAGTGGAGGCTGTGTACAAGCTCAGACTTGTTAGGACACCTGCTTAAAAAAAAAAAAAAAAAAAAAAAAAAAAAGTTTTGCCTAGAAAATGAAACATCTAGAATTGACAGCAGAATAGTCTGGTGTCTTTTCAGTGTGTCTGTCTAAATACTTCGTCGATTTCTGCTCTACCTGCCATAGAAATAACAGTCCTCAGAATGAGCCCCATACCTATTCTTGTTACTACCCACATAGAAACATTTTTGCAGGTTGCAATTCCCCAGGCTTTTCCAGGAGAACAATTACTTTCTCTTTTCCTCAAGCTGGCCCTGACACACATTGCAGCTTCCCACTTACTTTTCCCTCTACGTTCACTACTCAGATGACATAGCCAACCTACCGGGTAATTTTACTCAAGCTCCGAGTTATTATGCACATGAACACCTGTAGCGTATCTCAAGCCATGTCTCACAAGCATGCTTAATGAATTGAGTCACTTGAGTACGCACATGCCTTCTCTACACCCACATAATGAATAGGCTATGAACCAGTAAACACACACCTTTTCATTTTCTCAGTTTTTGCCTCTCCCTCTCTCTTTTTTTTTTTTTTTCTCTTATATATGGCAATACATTGCAGTGAAAATCCACTCCTGAAAGGATGTTTGAGATCATTTTGGTCGATAGCATCCATCACAGCATGTTGGCCATGGTGTCACGGTGTCAGGTTGGTGCTGACCACCTGCCCTCTGCTTCCCTCCTAGGGCTCCACCCATCATAGGATACTTACCCTTTGAGGTTCTGGGAACGTCAGGGTACGACTACTACCACGCAGATGACCTGGAGCTTCTTGCTAGGTGCCATGAACACTGTGAGTTCCTCTCTCTCCGCCGTGTGCCTGTCTGTGATCTCATGTCACTCGTGCAGACTTCCACTGTCACTGCAAAAGGCATCTCTGTCTGGGAGGGAGGGGATGCCCTCTTCCCATGAAGGAAAGACAGCCTTAGCTGTCTGGGAGGCTCTATCCCTGCAGCATTCAGTCAGGACAGCAACTATTTCTGCAGCTTTCCCAAACTGGCAGATACATGGGTTGAGCTCATGTTGTGTAAGAGTGAAATTAGATTAACAGATCTTCCTACCCCCTGCTCCCCATTTGTGAGGACAGCCCTGACCCTTGGGATGTTGCTGATTGTCAGCGTTCCTGGGGACTTTCTGTAGGCCAACAGGACCTGAGCACGTAACTCCCACCTGCCCGGGGCAGCAGAGCCTCACAGCCCGTCTGGGCTGCAGGGCCACGCTGGGCTGATGGCAGGGCAAGGAGCCTTGTCCTTGCACCAGGAACATCTGATGGCACAGAAAGAAGCCTGGGGGCTTTCAGCACAGATTTTTCTCAGCATTGCATCATTTTGAAGATTCATCCAGCTCTGGATGCTCTGTGAACACAGAAAAGTGACCTGCAGGAGCCCACAAGGAGCCAGGTCCCGTGGAGGTGCTTTTTCCCAAAGACTGTATTTTTTTCCATTTTGTTACATGTACTTGAGACTAAGATACTGAACCAGAATAAAGTCTGTCCCCTAGCTGGTTTGCAATACCAAGAAATAAAATCCAACTACACATTTTGTAACATGCATCTTGGTAATCAGATATTTTTCCAGAAAATACTGCTTACAGATTTACTGTTCAGCAAAGGTGCTCTGTTTGTCAGTCTTCCATCTCTGTTTGGAAGGAGAGTGTTTTCCCACAAGGAAGCGAATCTACTCCAGAAAGTGGGGAAGGGGAGGTGCTGAAACTGCTCTGCAGTGCTGGCAGCATGATACTGGGACACCAAGGAGCTTCGTGACACCCAGCACTGCTTCAACACTGAGTTGCAAACCCCCACCACCACCTCTACCACTGCCCCTCTACCATATACACATGAGATGCTAAAGGACCTAGCAGAGAACTGAGAAAATTATTCTTTCTCTGAATATCAAATTTCCTCACTCTGCCTCCTGCTGGCTTCCCTGCATGGTCGAGGCAAAGTGCAGTGACCCATCGGGCAGCAGGGACAAAGGCTGCCTGGCTGACATGGTTTGGGTCAGGTGCAGCAAACACATAGATGGGAATACTAAATAAATACTTTATTTGCTTATAATAATGGTAATTTTTAGTGTGTTAAAAGGGCCATTCAGGCAGAAGTGAGCTACTTAACCAGCTGATGTCTTTTTGGTTATATACGCTTGCAGTTCGACATAGATGCTAATATTGAGAGTGAATCTATTTAGTGGTTTACATCTCCGCTCGCCACTGATCCCTCTTCTTACATTATAAAAGCCTATCAGCATAGCACACCCACAAGCAAGGATCTTTTAATCTTTCAGTGCAGATAAGCAGGGTAAGGTGCTGGTGCGGTGACTTCCAGAAGTTGCTTCAGGACATCTGTGACAGGACCAGGCACTGAGCGATCCCCAGCACAGCCTGCTAGCCAAAAGACCTCTAAGGGCTTCTTCTGAAGCCCATCCCTGCTAATGGGATCACTGAAGAAGGTAGCCCTGATAGTTTAAAAAAGTAGAGATGTGGAGGTTTGTAGAAGTGCCTGGGTTCCTGTGGCTGGACAAGCTCCCATCTGTCAGGTTAGCCTCTGTGGGCAGGCATCTTGCCCGCTCTGAAGTGAAATGGGTTTGCTTAAACCACGCTTGTATTTCACTTTGCACTAATTACGGGTAGTTTAAATGAGCATGTTTCATTTTGTACTGACAGCAGTATGGGAGCAATTAATGCGGTTATTTAATGTAGTTCCCCTCATTATGTTCCCATTTTATTACAGCATCTGTGATTTTTCTGAACATAACCTGATGATGCGTACTAGATCTATTGTATTTAGGCCAGCTCTTAGAAGCATACTCTCAGTTAAACTGCTAAACTCTCCTATCTTATTGTTTTGTGCCATTATTAGAATCCTGACTTCAAGCCCATTGTCTCTGAAATGCATTTTCATGTGCTTATGAAAAGCCAGTGCCTTGCTTACATGATGTTATCTGCTTATTACTTTCAGAGAAGCCCACTAATTAGTTCTAGGAATAAAACCAGTTCGATAGTTATGCCAATTACTGGTTACAAGAACAATCTTAGAATAGTAAAGTGCACTCTTGTGAAAATAAGTTGCAGGAAAGAACCCAAATGAAAGTTCAGCACAAGGTTTTGTGCCCATCATGCTTGTAAAGCCACAAGAGCCTTCTTGGTGGGTTAGCAAACTGCAAGGGAGAATGGGACTGAGTGTGTATTTTTTTTTTTTTCCTAATCTCCTTTATACCATGAACTTTCTGTAGTTTGTTTGCCATAAAGTGCTTTCTTTTTGTTTACCAGTGATGCAGTTTGGAAAAGGCAAGTCGTGTTACTACAGGTTCCTGACCAAAGGCCAGCAGTGGATCTGGCTGCAGACACACTACTACATCACCTACCACCAGTGGAATTCCAAACCTGAGTTCATCGTTTGCACTCACCTGGTAGTTAGGTAGGAGCAAGCACCAAGCACTTCACACTAACTGCCCCATGTACCTGTTTCCTGGTACTGTTTTGTGTTAACCAAATATTTGCTGTGCATCTTAACACACTAAGATGGTATGCCATCATATACTATATGACAGGAAATATGGAGAAAAACATAATGTGTTCTCACCACTATTTGGCAACTGGTCTGGAAGCCACCACTGGCCACATCTATCAGTGTTGTGTTCCTCTTCTGTCCCCAGCAATGACATGATATGGCATCGCAAGGAATTGAAGCTCAAGGCATCACAAGGAATCAGACAACTTTTTGGGTGTAAATGGGGTCATTCATCTACAAAACCCTTTGCTCAGGACTTTAAATATTCACGACCAGAGGGTAGCTGCTGTCCTGCTGGCCATGTTCCTTGCCCACAGTGTGGCCCAGGATCCCCTCCAGTGGGATGCTGCTCTGGGCTCAGCTGTGGAGCTGGGCTGGAGCCAGCCACACGTGGAAGGCCCTGAGCTGCTGTGTTACCACCACCATTATGAAAACAGTCATCATATGGGGATATATCTAGTGGAGGGCTTGAAAAAATACCGACGTACTGGTTTGTTCTATTAACTAGATTAAACATGTGGCTTGGTGCATCTTTCTTTACTTCCAGGAATCAATTTGCAGGGTTTTTTTTGTGTGCTTCTGTCAAACATCTCAAAGAAAAAGCACAAGTAAACTGGGAATATTTGCTGTGTTCAGAAACAGACTGAGGACACCTTACACTGATAAACAGGTGTCAGTGGTTAGAGTGCTGATACAAACTACATGTCAAGAGCTATTTTAAGCAAATGTTAGATGGAGAGATTGCTTCTGAGTTGTGTTGCTTCTGACATCCTTCAGGCAATTGGGCTGCACTTCAAGCTCTGAATTTATTGTGCATGGACTTTTTTCTTCTGCTGCTCTCAGTGCCTCTTAAACCTAGTGATAATCCCAAATAGGTTTTGAAATACAGTTGTGTCTTGTACAGTTAAGGTTTAGAATATATCATTGAAACGCACACGTTAATTGACCCTTAGGTTTGAAACATGATTTCAGGAAAATTCAGTGGTATAATTAAGTTCTTCTCAGCGTCTTCTCTTGCCCCCACAAAGGTTGTGACCAGTTTGTATTTCAGCAGCCTTAGTTCTGACACCTTTCAGCGCCCACAGCACACTGCCGCTCAGTTTATCCCAGTGGTGAATCATGTGGCATTGTTTACTGTAAATATTTTATTATTTAAGAGAAAAAAAATAGCAAGGGAAGCAAATACAGACTTCAGAGGCACATTCATGGGGATTCCAGCATCCACCTCTCATTGCAGCTGGGCAGCCAACATTTTGCGTGTAGAGCTCCCATCAGAGTGAGGGATTTTAACCCTGATGTGGCAGGCATGTTGCCCCAGACCTTTGCTTTTAGATGAATGTTGCCTGAAGGCATCCAGGGCCAAAATCTTCAAAGGGTATCTGCATCTGTGCTTGGAAGGATGAGATCAATTAATCCCACAGTCCTGCTTGGGTGGAGTGGGACATGACTCTACCCTGTTGTTTCTGATCTCTGGACCTTCAGTGCATTTGGTTATTCACAGATTGCAAGGCTTTACCCTGATAGTCTTGTGAGCACCTTGTGTCTGAGTGTGCACACGTGTGTGAGCTGTGCACAGCTTCTGACTCGACGGGAAAGCTCTGTCGTGACCCGTGCAGTAGGTACACTGCAGTAAATAACACCCAGTGCATCTGTTTTCATGGACAGCTGAGGCCTGACACTGAAAAACTTTAAATTTTTCATTGTTTTTGTTAGTTATGCGGAAGTTCGAGCTGAAAGGAGGCGAGATCTTGGCCTTGAAGAGTCATCAATTGAACTGGCATCCTCTTCTATAAAGGTACCATGTCTCTTCATGTTTGAATGAGTAGGCTTTAAACCACAAATTTATCACTTACTGATCTTAGGAAAATGCCTCTTCTTCCTTCTCCTTTTCCTTTCCTCCCCTCTCCTTCCAAGTCTTCAGCTGGGTTATGGCTCAAGCAGATACACAGAAGTTTTACACTACATGGCTCTGAGCTGTTCCATCTTGGTGCAGGCATAAAACGGCAAATTCAGCAGTTGCCTTGCGTGCACCTCTTTTGTTAATGCAAGCTTGTCATCAATACTCAGACAAAGATTGGAAGTGAAGGGAAAACAACACACTGGTTCTTATTCCAGATTTGTGCTCTGTTTGCACTGTTGGACAGGATGGCATCAAATGTAGGATTTTGACCAGACCAGTAATTTCCGTGGCTCAAATCAGTCTGGCATCCCAACACACCTGCCCAATTAACAAGGTCATTTTGATTCCTTTCAGGTTCTTCCTCTCAATAGTTTACAAGACCAATAATCAAAGCACCTCCAAGTGGAATTATCATTCCATTATTGTATAGAAAACCATGCCATTATTTTATAGAAATAATTTATGGGATGCATAGCAGAAGCTGTCCCAGGACCTTTCACAATGGAGCAAGGGCTGCCTTGCCTTCTCTCTCACCGCAGCACATTTCTGTGTCTGTACTCTTCACACCATGGCTGAGATGTTTTTCTGCAGACATTAAGCTGTGTTTGCTGGTGCAAGGCAGCAGGAGGAGAGAAAGAGTGAATGCTCCCATTCCTTGCTCTTCTGGCAGGGAGTGGGGAGCTCCCAGGGAGGTGTGGGGAGGATGATGGCATGGTAATGTGGTCGCCCACAGCCTGCAGGTGAAATAGCCACATTATATAAACCATCTGTCAAGTGGTATCTGTCAGTGTGGTGTGATGCCTCCAATGTCATTCATATTCTCTGGGTTAGCCTTTTTCCCTCTGGGCGGAGAGGGTGAAGGCATTGGGGTGCCCGCTGAGGAGCAGCCTGGCCTCTTGCCAGCCTGTCTGGGTGGAGGTGTGCGGCCCTGCTGGCCCTCCAGCACCAGGCCCATTATTTTCCCTCTGACGACCCATGCTTGGCTTCCTGCAGAGCCACGGCAGCTACCTGGACGTGGGGCAGTGTGGCAGCAGCCAGGAGGCCAGCCGGGAAGGAGTGTCACTGTCGTCCCACAGCTCCCGCCGCTCCTCGCACACCGCGCTCTCCGACTCTGCCTGTAGGTGCCCAGCATGGCGGGGGACAAGGGGCAGAGCACCCTCTGAAATACATGGGTCAAGTGGGAGAATTCCACCAGAAGGGACCGAGTTGGTTCAAGGGGTGCTCAGCATCAGGGACTGAGGCGTTGCGGTGCCCTGGCAGTGCCACGTCCTCTGTCACCCACGTGAGACCAGGGATGGGCAGTTTGGGGACGCAGCCCCACAGCACTTGGGTGGCTGCTGGTCTGCACGGGGAGCTCAGGTTCAGTGGGGACAGCCAGGCACGGGTCTGCCACCCCACTGCAGTATCACAACAAAATGTCTCTTTTCCAGCCACCTCATCCATGCGGCTCACTGACACCAGCACTCCCACCCGGCCGGCAGTGCCGGAGAAGGCAGCCCTGCGGCTGGCGTTGGCTGGAGGTGCCCAGGTTGGTGCTACTAAAAAAAAAAAAAAAAAAAAATAAGAGCTGGCAGACCTTGATCTTGCCCTCAGAGGGGTTTGATCCCCACCTCTGAATGTGTGGAGCCAAGGCTGGGGTGTCCTGGGGCTCAGCAGAGCTGCTGGAGGCAACACGGCCGCCTCCTGTCTCGAGGTTCATTGCTCCTCAAATCCAAACACCTTCTCCCTGCACAAAGCCAATTCTCCTGGGGTTTGTGCATGTGAAATGGCTTTTGTCCAAATGCTGAGGGTTTACACTTTGCAGGGAGCATGCAGGAGTTCACAGTCTCAGCCAGCCACATGAAGCTTCTTGCTTTTAAACTTCCCACACTTGTTCCTCACCAGAGTTGTGTGGCCAGCATGAGGCGGTACCACGCCAACTCTGCCCTAGAGGTGCTGTGGGCCTGCAATAAGGCCAAGTTTTCATTTCTAGGCTATAGCAACTCCTCCAGCCCCCAGCGAACACCTCCCTCAGCATCCCGTGGCTCAGCCGGCAGTCCCCTCTCAGCACGCCGTGATGGTACGTGTTTGCTTCTGCTGGATATGCTCTGATATCCTGCCCCTGTGCTGGGCAGGGGGCGAAGGGTTTGTGCTGGGGCTTGTCAGGCTGGGCCCCACTTCGCTGTCCTGCTCCCAGCACAAGCTAGGACACCATGGTGACAGTTTAAGGGAAGGCTTAGACTTGTCAAACTGCTGGGGGCTGCTGAAGACTCATGTCTGTATTGTTAGCAGCTGGCACAGGCTGATGAAACACTACAGAGTATTATTGCCCTGGTAGAGGGAGGAGGTGGCACAGCATGTCTGAGATAGGCCAGGAGAAAAATAAATAAATAAATAAATAAATAAATGGGAGTTATATATAAAAATAATTATACATAATCACATATAAATGTGGATATAAATAATATTTATAAATAATCACCAGTCAGTTATTTCAGTAACCTGCCCGCCTTGTACCAAGGAATTCGCTTTTCTGGAACCAGTATTATTATGTGTGTGCATAGCAGGACCGGTCCTACCTGTGACTTGTTCTCCGTTCCCCACAGCCAGTGTACCACTTCCCGGCCCAGCTGGGGATGATGCACCAGCTGAAAGAGCAGCTGGAGGAGAGGACTCGCATACTGCAGGCGGACATCAAGACACAGCAAGAGGAGCTCCATGTCATCAAGGAGCAGCTCCAGCTGGTGCAGGACTCCAACCTGCAGGTACCCTCTGCCTGCACCGTTCCCAGCACTGTTCATGCACATCAATGACAACGTTGGCTATGGCAAAAACACTTGGAAATGAGCTCTGGATAAATTGGTACTATAGACTCAGGTGGCCAGAGAGGTGTCTCCTGAGTGGTACCTTGCATCACTGTCTGCTTAAGTATTTACGTGGTTTAGAAAAAAAGTTGCAAGGAAGTGGTCTAGCCAATCAGAAGTCCCCTCTGCGTGGTGAGCTTGGTGGTTCAGTGGCTGGTTAATGCTGCTCTATCCCCTAGTGCCACCCCTGTGGCATGTGACAGGCATAATCGGACTGGAGCAGTCGTAGCTCTATTTGTGCACAAGCTGACGTGACTTTCTGTTATCCACTGTTGACTTTGCCACAGAACTTAGAGCTGTGGTGTTGTACACCCGGCTGCCACAGTGCTGTGAAACCCCGATTTTAGTAGCAAAACTGAAGCACCATCTAGTGGCAGTTGCCATATAAGAGCTGTCTCATCATTCTTCCCATGACAAACTCATGCACCTCTTCTTGTTAAAGATGCTGATGCAGCAGCCGATTCCCTTGGTCTTCAACAACGTGCAGCACCAGAGCCCCAGGAGACCCCCGCCACCGCCTGGGACACCCCGGCAGCCCAGCGCCAAGAAGTCCCCCCAGCCAGGCCCGATGGGGACCAAGCACTACGGGGGCCCCCACGTGCCCTCACCGCGCCAGTTCCTCAGGGAGCCCTGTGGCACGTCCTCCCAGGTGGCTGGCTGCCTTCCCTGTGCCCTGCCTAGCTTTTATATACACGTGCCTGCTGGCTCAAAGCGTTATGTGGGGGTACCCATCGCTGTCCTACTCTTGTTGCTTTTTTTTTCTGGCCCAGATTTCTTGGAAGGCAGCTTTGAAAAACAAGTTTGGTATCATTAGACCTAAATTCACTGCATAGATCAGAATCATAGAATTGTTTGAGTCAGAAAGGACCTTAAAGACCATTGTCCTATCATTACAATCCCTGATAAAGGATCCCTCCCCAGCTTTCCTGTAGGCCCCCTTTAGTTACTGGAGGGCTGTTATAAAGTCTCCCTAGCTCTAGAGAAGAGATTGGCCCCCATCTTCTTGGGAAAGGATTGTGGTGCCCCCAAAATACCCATGCAGGTATGGAGGAAGCAGGTGGAGTATTCCTTGGGGACTTTGCACTCCCTCTCCCTTTGTAAGTTGCTCTGTTCTCCCTCGCGCTGTGTCCCGCTCTGCCCATGTGCTCTGATGCAGCAGGAGAGGCTGCCAGCCCCTGCTCTGCCAGAGCAATAAATGCACACAGGATGTTTGTCCTCACAGACATACAGTTCCTATCGCTCTGTTCAGGGAGAACATCCACAATTCATTGTCGTTTTCCCAGCTGCATCCTTGAAGCAGTTGCTGTAGCTACCTAACAAATCTTTAAAATCTTATCTCTGTGTTTACGTCTGCATTTCAGGTACCGCAGCAGCAGCAGCACCTCGTGAGAGGAAACCAAGCCCAGCAAACGTGTCTGCCAGGGCAGACAAGCATTTCAATGCCCCTCTACAACAACCCCATGGTGTTTTCACAAGCTCATCCCATTACAGTGGCTGCACAGATGCCGACAGACATGAGCGAAAGGCAGCCGCAATCCGACTACAGCCAGGACAGGAGCCTCAGGTACGAGCTGGGCCTGTCCTCCCAGACCTGAGTCTTGGTCACTCTGAAGCTCCAGGGTCTCTTTTTTCCAGCCAAGATGAGTACTATGGCAAAAAAAAACATTACTCTCTTACACAAAGTTGGAAACTGCCCCAGACTATACAACTGCCTTTCAGGGCTTTATCTGCAGACATTGTCTAGGGGATCCAGCCACTGCAAAACATTGTATAAAGGAACAAGAGAAACCAGGCTGCCTAGAGTCTCACCATCTATAAATATCTATAATGCATTTTCATGTATTTTTCACGTGAAAATGGATTCCTCACATGATTTGGCAGGTTTCCTCACCTCCATGGGTCACAAAGTGACGATAAGCATCCTATTTCATTGCCTTTTTTCAGGGAGAATCAGTGGTGCTTTGCATGCTTTTTGGGAGGTCTTAAGGGGCTTTTTTTCTAGAGCCTGGCGGTCAGCAGTTTGGTCCATCCCTGCCCTGACCATCCTCTCTTTTCCTCCACTGCAGAATGCTGCTGGACCAGTCCATTCAAGCCATGATGCCCGCCGCCAATGGCAGCGCTCAAGCTGCGCTGAGCAGCACCAGCAGGCAGCAAGGAAAGTGAGTCCTTGCTTACTATCACAGCAGGGTGCTCGTATAAGATCACGCAGACAGACACCATGCTTGGTGGGGAGGGAGACACTCATGGCAGATTTTGCATGGTGTGACAAACCCTGCTGCTGTCTGATTCCTGCAGCACCTGGGCTGCCCATGGTGGTGGCTCTGCGGCTGGTGTCTCACGCAGTGTTTTCCTCCTCATGGCAGATTTGTGGCGGAACAGCAGACCTTGCCTCCCCCTGTGCAGATGCAGCCCATTACCTGCAGCACGGTCCGGCCCCCCGCCCCCTCGCCCGTGTTCTCCCCATCTGTGGTGATCCCCCACGCCAGCTTCACCTCCCACCAGACCAGCACCCCGGTTCACCTCCACCAGTGGCCGCAGCAGCAGGTTCAGCAGCACCGTCTCTACCTTCAGGTGAGGGAGCTGGAGCAGCTCTGTATGTGTGCATGGGGCTGGGGTTGGGGGCTGAGGGTTTTTTCAGAAGAGATGGGGCTTACGACTAATCAGACCTGGCCTGGCATGACAACGTGCCTCCTGCTGTTATGTCTCAGCCTAGCAAGTTTGGTTTTTCTTAATCAGCTGCAGTCAATTCCTTCAGTTGTGTTTTATTTCCCAACACAAACCTCTGTAGAAGGTGATTTGGGTTTTTCAACGCATGTTTTCCATCAGTAGCGTGTGCCAAGTTAACGATGCTGCCAAGGAGAGGGGCTGTTGAAACTAATTATTAATGAGCAATACACTCTCCAAGGCTTGCTGGGTTGGCAGAGGTAAGCTGTGGTCCTCCTGGCAAAGATGGTAGCACACAGAGCAGGAGGAAGAGATACAGCTGGAAGTCGAGCTGCAGGGCTGCTTTTAGGGTCACCTTCTGGTACTTCTGTCCAGGAGCCTCAGCAGCAAGGCACGGAGTGGCTGAGGCAGGGCTGATTTGCCTTCGTGTCTCCCCACAGATGCAAAGTCCTGAGGCGGTGCCAGGGGGCCCGAGCCCGCGTGTTTTCCAGCCGGCCCACGTCCCGCAGCAGAACCCCCTGAGCTACTTCCTGCACCCGCAGCCGCAGAGCCGCCATGCACAGGGCCAGGCCTGCAACCTGCAGGACCTGCCTGAAATGCAGCTGCCCTGACCGCCAGCTCCGAGAGGCAGGGACAACCTTAGCTTGGCGACCCGAGCACAGGCGGAGCAGGGACGAAGCTGTCGGAGCACAGATGGGTGAGGTCGGGGCCCCATGGGGGCCGGGATGGTCCCATCAGGGTGGATGGCTCTGGAGGACACCTCATGGACTGGGGTTTCCATGGGGCTGAGCTGGGATCTCCTGGTAGTAAAACCACTGCCAAAGAGAGCCCTGGGGCTGAGTGGCCACAAGCCCCAGCCATGCCTGTCCTGGCGGGCGGGCACCTTCAAGAGCAAGGAGAAGGAGAATATGCACGGTGGGGCTCCTGCCCACCAGTGCTCAGCTCCAAAAGCAGCTGTAAACTTGGTGAGACAGATATGCTTCATTTGCCTTCGGGCAGGCGTCGGGGTGCTGCTGCAGGTCACCAAGCCGTGCGTGCCTGTGCCAGCACCAGGTATGGCTCCTGTGACCAGGATGGTGACAGCTGTCCGGCTGTGGGAGCTACTTGATCAGCTTACCACGGAGAGCACTTGGCACCACAACAAAGCCTTGTCCCTTCAGGGTTTTGGTGCTGGAAAGCATTGTGAAGGTGAGCCCAGAACTCCCAGCACGCAGGCTGCAGCAGTCACAGGAGGGATTGCCATGTACATAGCTCTCGTCTTGCTCTAGTAGGTCTGTCGTGGAGTTTTTTCCTTTTTTCTATACCTCAATCCCACCATTTTTGTTTTCCAGGAGATTGGATAATGCTGCTAATTTACATAACACCACTTTTGCCTGAATTTCTTACTGTTGTTATACCAGCTCACATCACAACTAGTAAGATACTCGTCATGTTTTACTTTGGTTAACAAGTGCAGATAAATTTATATGGCTTTTACTCCCTGTAGCCAAATATTTTTCAGGTTACGGACAAAGAATCCTTACTCTTTCTTTTCTGTTGTTTTGTTTTGTTCCAAATGGATGTTGTTGTGTATGTTTCTTTACATGAAAACAAGCAAACAACATGTAGATCATCACGTGACAGCAAACTTTGTGGTTTTGCTAGGTCATATTTCAATTTGACAGCCCTGAAACGTATACTCACAATGACACAGGCATTGTTACAAGCCTGTAGGGTCAGCAATAAATTGTATTTTTGTAAATTGTCACTTTTTAACTATATGTTTATATTTATGAATTGAAAACCAGTTTATTCCTCAGTGGGTGTATAGTTAAGTGTCCCTACTGTTTGTGTCTTTCCAAAGGAAAAATGAAAATGTACATTTTTTGAGGCATTAGTAGCTGAGTACTAGCCGTGGGCACTGTTCTAGCCCAGACGCAGAAGATGGTTTAGGCCGTCATTTAAGCTGTGCAGGACGGTGGTTAGTTAGGAGCAGGGTCATCCAGCAGGGATGCACCAGCGTGCAGCCAGACCACTGTTTGGGGACAGGTTCGTTCGTAACCGCTGTTGTGGCCACTCAAAGCTCGGGGGGGGGGGGGGGCGGGGGGGGCTTTTTATTACTATTTTTTAATTTGTATTTCTTGTTTTCCTGGCTCTCTGCACCACCCCAGCAGCTGCACAGCAGTGCTGACCCTGCAGCCTCTGGCACAAACAGCCTTGGCTTCAGGAAAATGGGGAGTGGGTAAGGTGGTCTACAGGTGGGGGTACAGCTGTAGCTAGGGACAGTGGGCACTGCAGGGACACCTGCATCTACAGCTTGCATGTGAACAAGAGCTGAGAGCCCGGCCTTCCACGGGGCCTTGGTTGCTTGGTGCTGGGGGCGGTGGGCGCGCACCCCGGGGATGCCGGCGGTGAAGAATTGGGTGTCGCAGAGCAGGCGGAGGGGAGGCGCAGCCACAGCCTCCAGCAGCATGAGGCCGAAAACAAACACAGAGGCTCGCATGCATGCTAAGGACACACTGCTGTACACATCTGATGTCCCAGCGCTGCTGGTGGGAGGCAAAGGCCGTGCAGTTCCCTGCCTTGCCCACTACACCTGCAACACAGCAGCTGGGCTGCAGCGTGCCAGCCCCATGGGTCAGCCCAGGCCTGGAGGATGTCAGTGGTGGTGGTGCTGCTGCTAGGGGTCGGGGTCGGGGTCGGGGTTGGGGTCTGGGAGGGACAGGGGTTGTTGACAGGGCTTGCTAGGGAGGAGGCAGGAGTTTGCTGGCTTTCAAAGCAAGTCAAAGGAGGGGCTGGAGGAGCTTGCATGGCAGCGGGTGTGCCGGACGGGGCTGTGCCCCTGCACAGCCCTTCTGATGGCAGCCTCTCGGCAGGGAGTGTAGATTTGCAAGGATGTTTACATGTTCACTTGGCCTTGCGAAGAACAAGAGACCTAAAACGCACTTTATCAGAACCTCTCCCCTGCACACGCATTAGTTGCAGTGCCCACCCCAGCCGCTAGCGCAGGTGCTCGTGGTGCAAGGCATGGGCACAGGCAGAACTGGGCTCCTGAGGGCAAAGTCCCCCAGCCCCGTGGTGGGGTTGGCTCTGTCCCTGCTCAGCCTGCCTCCAGGCAGGGCCAAGGCTGGCTCAGGGCCCCGGGCTTTTTGCCTTCTGTCACCACTCCCGCTCAAAACATAAATGACTAAATAAATCTCTTTATTCAGGTTGAGTTGTATTTGTTTACCTCGGTGTTAGCTACGCGCTGTGTTTTTGGGACCTGTTTGGAATTGAGGGTTGCTGGTGGGTTTGGTTCACCCCCGGGTACTGAGAGACCCCAAGCGTGAGGTGGTCACATCGGCGGGTGGGAACGTGACCAGTGCTGCCTGTGCCAGGGGCTGGGCTCCAGCATCAGTGCTCACTAATGTCCTGAGGCTTTCTAGCACACAAGCACCTCTTTACTATCTCTCTACATATATAGATACACATATATGTTTTTAATGTGCATATATATGTGTATCTATATATATAGGCCACACAATTCCAGACCTCTGAAATCACAGGCAGCTTTAATTAATAAAGTCTTGCACTTTTAGCATATTTGTACATATAAGCTAAAGCCTGGTGGGTACCATCGGGCTGGTTTGACAAACACAGTGAGAAGTTACTGTACATACTGTAACATAGTCCATGTAAAAAAAAAAAGAGGAAGAAAAAATATGAAAGATCTTAGAACTGACTATAAATCTTGGTTTATTTTATATGATGTCAAATATAGATATGTTTATAAATGTTACTATTCTTAAAAGTATTTTGTAATGGGAAAAAGGAAGTGTCTTATGAAGATGAACAGTAAAGATTTTATTCTCATCTTGAATTTATGTCCCTGCACAGCTCCATTGGATGGCAGCTTGTGCATTTCGACAAGCTTTAAAGAGATTGTACATAGTATTTTCAAAAAAAAAAAAAAAGAAGGAAAGAAAAACGAAAAAGAAGAAATAAAAGCATACTTGCAAGACCTCTTACACAACTTGTGCTGTTGTTATTCCCTGAGTGGTGTGGGTCAGGCAGATGATCAGACCGCTCCTTGCTCTCTAGGAGGTGCAAGAGCTGCAGCCATGGCACGCACATACACGTGTAGAAACAGCTGAACGGAGGGGGCTCAAGAGACCGGGATTTTCATGACCAGTGCCAGAAGCAATAAGGGCAACGTGTGACTTTGAAAGAACAAGGTATCAGTGCTTTCCTGGCTTTACTCACCAGCCATCTCAGCACTGAAGCAAGCACAGGTTTCATCCGCTGATAAACTAGACCCAGCCTTCAAAACTGCCTTCAAAACCCGGGTCTCCTCTTTTATTCGCTTTTGGAGGAGTTGGAGTCCCACTGTGGTCCTTGTGTGGCTCAATCCTTGCTTCAGAAAGGACTGACTAAAAATGGTTTTAATGTGACTGATGTTTTTGAACAACCTTCTGACGCAGTCCATCATGAGAAAGAATAGTGCCTCAAACTTTTTTTTTTTCTCAAGTGAAACATTTTTTATTTAACACCCCATTTGTCTTACAGTATTCTGCATACAATACATTGTATAAAAAGCCAACCTGCCAACACCAACGTGTTGCCTTCTTGGTAAAGTGACAAAGCTATAGCAAAAAGACAAAATAGCCTATGTTTCTGGAGACAAATTAGAGTATTTCACTTTTTAGTTCAGGTAATAACTGCAGTCACAATCAAGAACCCTGTATAGTACATCTGGATGAGAAATCTCTAATAGAATCAACACACAGCTATTTCTTAGTTGTTATATTAGCAAACTCTTCTAAAAAATATATTACTATATAGCCATTAGAGTGAGGAACAAGTGGCTTGTCTTAGGAATGGACTGAAACAGAGAGTGCTTATTCTGAATCACATACCAGTGACCATTTCTAAGTCCTGGGAAATGCCCCTGTTCGAGTTATAAAGGGCTCTCCCCTTTCATGGTGGAAAGGGCTCGTATTTTTATTATCATCAATGGAGCTACTCCCTCACCTCGTGTGTTCAAGCCCTTTGGGGTGACTGTGCAGAGACAGCGCCGCACCTGTACACAAAGGGGTTGAGCAGTCACGGAGCAGCACACGCTGTATTGAAAGGCTGAGGGAGCGCTACAGCTCTGCTGGCCATCCCCTTGGGCAGGTGATTGCGTTTGACAAAAGGCATTTTATGTGCATTATCAACAATAATAATGGCCCAGCCACAAGAAAGGGCTGTGCAGTGCACGCCAACAGCCACTGAGAATGTCTCAGGACAAATAACCACGGCATAGCTGCCAGGTCCCGCTGGTGACACTGCAGAAGGTAGTGCAATTTAAAAACTGTATAAACAGCATCACTAGTGTTAGCAATCTATATCCAAGCTACAATCATCTACTTGGTACTGAATGTTGTACATTCATTTATTTCCTATGACAGAACCAAAAATTAAAAATAATCAGATTAACTTCATGAAAACTGTTACAGAAAAAAAGTAAAACTGAGACGTGAAGTGACGTATCCATACTCATTTAACCACACTGCTTCCTATCGATGAGTAAGCTGCTTAAAAACACTTCTAAAAACTTCCAAGTTGCGATTTGAATGGAAAGTCCCCCCATTGGGAAGTAGCTGAGTAGTGCTGGGCCAGACACTCTGCAACCAGCAGGCTCCCTGCTAGCGCTTCTGCTCAACTCCCAGCTACACGTCGCAGCTGACCTCTTGCAACAGAGATGTGCTCACCCACTGAGTCCTGATGCAACACAATGTGAAACAGCATTCATCTTTGCAACACCAAATATATTTTAAATATATTTTTTAAAAATCGTATGCTGGTAATCTCTCTTTATACACAGATATAAGAGCTGACAAGGATTACTACTTCATTGGTAATGGCTCTATGGTTTCTTGGACTGACACCAATAGAAACTGGTATTTCAAAAAGGTGTTCAGTTTTGCATAACCAAACCATGTAATAACACAAGGCCATTTTTATTTTGCACATTTCTTCAGTACAGTCTTTTGTACTTCGATTTTAACTTGCATGTTTTTTTTTTCTTTTTTTCTTCTTTTTTTTTTTTTTAAACAAATATATTGGCTCTCCAACTGAAAACTGTGTGTTTTAAGAATTTCATGTCACTATGCTATGTTGCTTAGCAAACAGTTTATAGCTTTGACTACCTATTGAAATTGGCAATATCCATCAGGACCTACAAAAGCTTTTCGTCTGGGTAGCTGTCTCTCTTTTCATGGGGCTACCTTAACTTCAGCACAGCTGCTTGCATAAGAATTACTCACTGAGCAAAGCTTATCTGATTACGTCCTGGACTAGAACATCAGTATCATCTGCTTTATATTTCTAAAACAACATTAGGAAAACAGTGAGCAAAGACATTTACAAACACAGCGTTGCCCTACTTTGCCTCAGAAGCATGCATATGAATAAATTAGTTTGTATGTTTTAAGCATAAATATACAAATCAGATTTATATTGTATCAACTATGACTACTTTAATGAAGGCTTCTAAAACAAGCTTCCTCATTTTTCGCAAATATCTTATATTTTTTGGAGTTACTTTTCATTCAGTAAAACTTTACATTAATACCTGAGAGTGCAGAGAAGGGGAGAGGAAATAATATATACATTCATTGCTCCTGATCAAAACTGTATTCTTTAAAAGCAGCATGGAAACTTTAACCCCAATTGCAATTAGGGCATTTCAGCAAATGCTCATAACACAAGTCAGAATTTCATGTTATTCCTCATTCATTTTAGCATTGCAAGAAAAACAACCAACAGTGAATGGTTCCATCCCCATTCTGCTTCTTTACAAAAAACATGCACAGTATAAAATAATGCTGCCCTGAAGAAAACGTTGGTCATACAGGCTTTAAAAGCAGTCATTTTTTACCAGTTTAACAGATCCCCAGTTTACTTTGTTGTTGTTAAAATACAGGCTCTCCCCCTCCTTCTCTAAACCCATTTTAATACAAGCTACCTAAGGTTCAAGGTCAACATCCATGAGCATGAACGCTGGCAGAGCTTACCTCCCCAAGATCTTTATTTATTTATTAAAAACTCCAATTTGGATTCTAGAGGGTTTGCTGTTGCCATCAGTCCTGGCAGATGGAAAATAATTACAACAGCAATAATCCAAAGAGCTATAAAAAAAGAAATAATAATCACTAGTTTAAGGTGTGGACTCAGGGCAGACAAAAGAGCAACTGCAATCTGTCCGTAGCAGTTCCACAGTCACGTTCAGCTAACTAGGAAGCAGCTAACGATGTCCTTGGGCATTCCAAACAAACAAAACTATACATTTCATCAACATGCTCCTAAAATGTCAACAATGGCTCCTCATGGAAGATGAATGACAACCACAACATGGTCAGGCAGATTTAGCCACTGTTCTCCCTCGATTTCAAGGACCTATACTAGCCTTTGGATTGCATCCTGGATGACCAAGCACCTTACATCCTTTCATCTGTATTGAAGGAGGATTGATATGAGAATGGGGAAGAAATCTCAAATACAGGCTGAGCTAGAAAAACAGGAAATTACTTTTAAGGGCCACACTGCAAAAACTGAGACAAGGGCTGCAAGAATGCTGTCTGAAAGCTGGCAATGAGGGACTGGAATCTGCAACAGTCAGGACCATCACTGACACCAAAGCAGGGGAACTGTAAGCAGGACAACTTTATCTCCTAACCTTAGGCTCTTGTGCCCACCACAGCTACCAGTTCAAACCTCTGTTCTTAGTCTTCACCCTGCTTTTGATCCCAGTCCACATGCAGATTTGGAAATTACGCAACTAACCTGGAAGTCAACCTCTTAGCTGTTGATAACTCATTTTAAGTGGAAAATGTCTGGAAGTCATTACATTTATCCCAGTAATAGAAATGAACCTGCAGAGCACGCACTGTAACAGCTGTCATTCAGAAAGGTTTGTCATAGGTCACGCCTAGTGTTTTCTAGCAATGTTGCACATTTTAATGACATGGTAAAGACAGTTTATCCTTCAGCCCCTGCTTGGGCTGAAACTTATGAACAATGCAAGACAGTGATTGTGCTTCAAACTATTTTTATTTACATCAAAGCATACCAGTAATCTGATATTTAAAGCTAAATCTTCAAACCCCGTTCCCTATGTAAACACCATACTCAATTTCCATAGAAACAACCTTCATTTGCAAGTACTTTATGTGGTTAGTTCAGAGTCAAAGATAAAGCAAATTACACTCTGGTTCTTGCTTTAAGTTGCAAATTTTTAGCACTCTCTATTTTAGCTTTTATCTCGTGAGGTTTCTCAAAAAATCTCACAAAGGCTGGCTCATTTAATAAGGATGCCAGAATCTGTTCAAAGGCGAAAGACCATTCATGGCTCCCTTTCAAACTCTGTGCCCTACTGCCTTCAGTCTGCTCAGAGCTGCCTTCCTCCAGCCCTTTCCGGAGGCTTTCAGCAGAAACCTCTGTAATGGCAACTGGACTTTTGACTGGTGACATGGGACCTTGCAGCCTTCTCCCAACTTCTTCCATTTTCAGCAGGAGGCTGGTAACCACTGCTATAGCCCGGTACAACAGTTCCTCCTCAGGATCCCCGTGGAATAGATTGTAAAGGGTTTTTGAGAACTGGATGAACTGAGACTACACAGATAACAGAGGAGACTATTTAGAGAACAGCACACAACTCTCATTTCTCACTCCACATTGTGATCTCAATCCAGCACTTGCTGCTGCTAGGCACCCGATAACAAGTGCTCTACTAACAGTATGGGCCTGGACCAGCCCTGATAAAACTGTGCGTCTGGAAGCCCCCCTCTTACAGCTTACAGTAAGCTTATGTTACAGTAGTTTAGAAAAACACAGTCTTATGATTAATGTGAAGGCCTGAAATTTAAGGGATCCAAAGAATCCTTTAGAAAAATACTAAGAGAACTTCAAAAGAGATACAGCAATCAAAACCAGATTTCTGTAATACTCTGACACGGATTGTTTTACCTGGTTCATTCTTGGCAGATCCTTGATGTTTTCTTCTTTTTTAAGAAGTTCATCTTGCCATTGCTTCAGATATGCCTGAATATCAACCTTCCCCTTCCCTATTTGACAAAAAGGAAAAGAAAAAAAGAGTGAGCAAAGAAGAATCAAGACCTTACAGGAAGGATGAAGAGCAAAACAACTGTATCCTCCATGTCATTTTTACTCAACAGACCAGCAGGACCAAGAACTAAACAGGATCAGGGTTTACATTACAACCCCTCACCCCCAGGACTACACTTAAAAAAGTGGATATAAAATTAGCACTATGCTAAGATATTTATACTTTGTCAGCACACACTTTCCCAGCTATGCTCCCGCTTTACCAAGTTATTACCAAGTGTCTCCAGGATTCTCTACCTTTTTCTGGACTGCTCTTCAAAGCATTACTTTCAAGATTATCCCCAGCAGATGAAACTAGAGTTTCAGAGAAGAAAATAAAAGTTACTGCTTCAAGAAAGGAGGTCCAATGTTTCACTTCTTTTTATCAAAAAATCTTTCCTTAAAGAGCAAGACCCCCGAAAGACCCCCATGTTTTCAACACATATTAGGCCAAAAAAGCACATATTAAGATATACACACTTTCTAAAAAATAAAAGGCACCATGAGATTGGAGATCACACACACACAAAAAAAAAACAAAAAAAAAAACACTAAAACCAGCTGTATGAAGTGGATAATATTTTGTGGTCTATGTCTTGAACAATGGTGAGAACAGTGCCAACATACTACAGATAAAGTAGTTTCTAAAATAGTTTCTAAAAACCAGAAAGGATCTCTCTTCCAAAGAAGCAAAAACGAACAGCTTTCCAAATGCAGTATTTTGTTAACTCCATAAATTTAAACCCCACAATTAAAAACAAACAAACAAAAACACCTTAGTGGATTTATTTTAATTGAAGACATGGATATTAAATTATTAAATTTATTGCGGCAGGAAATATCATCCCTGTATGCCTTGAACACAAAACTGCAACAGTCGTCATTTTAATGACTACTGTAACAGAAAGGCTGCCTACTAGGCTGAGAACTGCTGACCAAATATACTCCTCTATTTCCATGTAAACATTTGGGGCCTTTCAGTTCAATCATCAGACATAAACAATTCAGGGCACGGAACATCCCTGTTCTTTATATGGCTGCCAATGAAATGGCCTGTTACTGACACCTGGATGCACTACCACACACAGCTGGTTGTGATAATTAACCCACGTGCTGCTGTGAAGAAAGATGGCTATCCTCAAATTCTGCATTGTTTCGTATGGCAGTGTAACTGTCTCCAGAAGATCTTCAAAGAGGATTCTTGTTATCAAGGACACGATTTGCTAGAATTCAAAGCAGCTTCTGGAGAAAGCTTTCAGAATAAAGATCCCCATTATCCACTACAGGAAAATTAATAGAGTCCTTCCCAAATTCTGCAGGCAAAGCCACACACTCTGATGCTTACCACTGAGTTGACTGAAGTGGATCAGTTCTTCTTTTGAAAGATCACCACCTTTGGAAGGGCTTAGAGATTCTACTTCAGTAAAAGCTGAAATAAATAAATGAAGGAAGTGTTTTGGAGGCTCCCAAGCATTAACAAAGCAGGGAGAAAAAGCAAAAGCTTTGCACATATTGTACCTATGGACAAAACAGAGTGTGTTTGAGCATATTAAGTCCTTCCCAAAGAATGTATCACTGGAAAAAATACACATCTGTATTACAGCTATGGGACTGTACTGTAACCAGGGCTAGTGAGAACAGGAAGGAAAGTGAAGCTCAAATTAAAATCATGCAAAGATGATAAAAGCAAGGAACAGCCCTCCCCAAATGCTACCATCTCTCACTTACCTGGAGGAATGTGCAACTTAAAAAGAAACTTCAGTTTGTCTGTGAAACTTCCATTGTACATGGTATCTAATGGAGGAAAGAGGCAAGCTAGATTATTCATCTGGACCCAGCTTTAAAATACCCTCTTTACCTAAAGAAATACAACCCAAGGATGTTGGAACAGGACATGTATTCTGTCTTACACGGAGTACTATTAGAGATGATGCTTAAGGAACTATGAGCTACAGCTAAGCCTGAGGTTTGCCTATACTGAGACAAGAACTCTGAGCTATTTTAGCACACTATCCCACATATTGAGGCCCTGCTTCACAGGGCACGTCTGAGCATCGCTCATTGATAGGAAGTAGAGAATAACTGTATTTTTCCCTTCTTCACTTCCTCACAGATTTTGCTTGTTTTTCCCCTTCTTTCTTTTCCCCTTAATTAAATTATCCTCACCTCAACCTCTGAGCCTTTTTATTTCCATCATATTTTCTTCTCCCCCCTCTTCTTTTGAGGAGGGGGAGTGAGAGAGCTGTTGTGGCAGACTTTAGCTGCCCAGCACGGTAAAACCACCACATAAACAATAGCACTTTGAAAACAAGATGAAAGGAATAAAGCACTAACTCCAGAAAACTTTCAGTTCCCCGGGGATATAAGGCACTGTTTATCTTACACGATCTATGTATGAGAAGGCTTACAGTGTGAGGAAGCATTTATCATCACCCAAACAGGTTGGGCAATGAGGTCATGCCCTTTCCTAATTTTCTGATATTTAGATGGTAAAGCTATATTTAAATTTCATCTCAAACAGGAGATTACTCTCCATGGGATTAACATTTCAGAGAAGTTACTAATTTGTAAAGCTTTGTGTTACCTATTTCACAGTGAAATACAGACAGGAAAATAAGCGCACAGTTCTGCAATTTAAAGCCTTTTTCATTCGCCTAAAGAACATAGCTCCCACTCTCGAGTTTATAAATATACTTTGAGAATTTGACTTACCATTTCATGTCTTTGCATTTAACACCACATGATAAAGGCAAGACAATTTCACCCTACATTAATAGGCTAGTCTCCTCAGGCTCCTTATCTCGTGTATGGAAGGTGATAACACCAATAACTATTTCCAAGATGGAGTTCCCTTGTGAACATTCTACATATGTATTATTCTCTTACCAAGAACACAGGCAAATTGCTTGAAGTTTATAAGGCCATCAGAACTCTCATCCATCAGTCTGAACGTCCACAATGCAAGTGAGTCTCTGTTTGCACAGTGTGACCAGGGGCTTAAGAGATGACAGAGAACCCTGAACTGCTGGCAATCAATTCGATACTGCTCAAGGTAAGGTAGGCTGGCATCATGGTGTTGCAAAACAGGACTATTTACATTCCAGTAACAGGAAAGGAAGTGCTCCTTCTGCAAAGAAAAGGTAAAAACATTAAACTGGATGAAACAACAACTATTTCTCTGGGTAAAAGATGTGGGGAGTTAGCTACTTAATTTGCTTGAAAACTGATGTGTAAAAAAAATACACTGAATCTAGCTTTCTCCTCTATTTGTTGAAACTGTTTCACAGCCATCATACAGTTCACCATTAACATACATGTTTGAGAAGCGAGGAAGGTGGCACACTACCTTGAATAAGTCATAAAGCTCATCAAGATCACTAGAACTGAATTTTACATCCTGGGACACAACACGTAGCTGAAACAAAATAAAGAAAATTCATTAATGAGTCTTTTCTTTTTGGAATAAACCCATAAAACATCCACAACACTTAACCTTACATTAAAAAATACAGTTTGAATATTCGAGGTTTTGGCATGTAACCAATTAGGAGTAAGAATAGAATTATTTCTTAAAAACAATCAGAAGATGATTGGAAGGAGATGACTGGAAGAAACGATTTCTCTCTAAAAAGGGACCTTGAAGCTACTCACATCATTTGCATATATTGAGCCTACATTATGAAATTCATGGAATAAAACCTGAATATAATAAAGATATAATGAAGTAACATTTACCTTGTTACAATGGATAAATGCACAGTCAACCCTTACCAGTGAAGCTGAATCCTCATTCTTTTAAAGGAATGGAAAAAAAACAGCATTTTCAAACAAAACCTATATCCACCTTCACAAAATGTACGTTTTGTAAAATGAAATACAACAGCTATCACCTTAGCTCACTAAAAAGCATTTAGTATCAGTTGGTGCAAGCCACCTCTACTAGAGAAAAAAAAACACTGGTTGTTTAAGTAGACTAGTCTTATCACCAGTTATTGCAAATATGCCACTGAAGAAAACAGGCAAACAAAGGAAGCACCCTGCAACCTCTACCTTCATTCCGGGCTCTGAGCTGAAAGGATGATGTTGGCAGCTGAAGAGCTGCCACACCACACACTCGTTACCACACCTCCAAACACACCACAGGCACAAGAAGCAACCTTTACTGAATGCAGGTGCAATAATCTCTTCAGTGACATTTGGGATTGCGTTGGAGAGCAAAAATGCAAGTGATTGATTGTTTTACTGTAGCATTATGTCTCAAAGAAAAATGCATTAACAATTCAAGAACAGCAGAAAGAAATATAGGTCAGCCTGCTCCAATCAATGCAAGTGTCAGAGATATGGCAGCCTTTAGAAACGGTCTGTGATGACAGTACTTGTAATGAGAGCAGAAGGTCGTGCTGTGACTGGCAGACTGAAAACATCACAGCCCAAACTTCAGCTAACAGATACCCTGCAGACGAAAGGGATTTCAGCCTACAAAATGATTTATTTTGCCTTGGAAAACACAGCTGTTTTCAAAATTTTCCAAGAGAGAAGGAATTTTATCAGAAGAAAGGGTTTAGTTCTTTTAGTCACTCACCACATTCTGCTTAGTTGTAGCTTCTAATGTCTGGATCACATAAAGCCTGTTTCTGCAGCGCATACTCTCAACGTCCTCATACCGAATATCGCCATATCTCTGTGAAGAGAAGTATAGTTCTGTGAAATCAACTGTTGCTAGATACATCTAAGCAGATATTTTTGTCTTTTCTGCATCTAAATACAGCACAGGTATGGACACAAAGGAAGACTGCAGGAGCCCTGAGCAAAGAATCATTTATTATCACACCATGATTCTCTCTGAACAGTGTAACTTCCAAAAGGGTGGGTGTTTAAAAGAGTGACGAGGAAAGAAGAAACTATGGATAAGTTCACTGCAAGGGAAGACAAAGGGAAGGATTTTACTGTATGTTGGCTCTATATCCAACTTTGTTACCACATGGTGACTAGCACTGCAGGGTATAAAAGAAAAATATGTATATGTTGTCAGGCTTGAAGTTCACTACAGTGAAGTAATTTCTGAACCATTCCTAGCTAACTCTGCAATGTCTAAAGGACAGGGAAGGTGTCTGACGATTTGAGTAGAATAAATACATTTACCTTTAAAAAGGGTAGGAAAGTAAGCAAAAACTAGAAGCAAATTCCCAGAGAAATCCTAGAACAAATTATCAAACAATTAAAATCTAAATAGAAACAGGTAAGATAATCAAAATTGGCCAATACTCTTAACAAAAATCATGTCAAATCATTTTTTTTCTCCTATGAGAAAACTCAGCCTAGTATGCAGAACTGAAACAGTGGGTATGATGAATCTTTACTTCTATAAGGTTTTTGACACACTTCAGCAACACAGAGCCAGAAAGACATAGCCTAACCACGATCACCAGGAAACGTGCACAACTGGTTCTAAGACCAGACTTGGAGAACAAATCATTGATAAACTACCAAACTAGGCAGGACTTTCAGAAGTTTGGCCCATGTTTCACTCCCATTTTTGGCAGCGCACTTTAAAAAAGGTATTAAAGACTTCAGCAGTCAGAAAAAGAATCTGAGTGCATGCACTTCGAGGAAAGGTTGAAGGAACTGTTCATATTGAATCTAGAAAAATAAGAAACCAGAGTTGAAGTGGTACCTAATAGCAACGAGCATTTGCAGAGAAAGATGCAATTGATTTTCCTCAATAGCTCTTTATGAGCACCCAATATGAATTTTAATAGATTTTAGGATATTTTGTGGTTAAAGGTACAGAAAAACAACAATGGGCTAAAGTTGTTGCAGGTTCTCTTTTGTCAATGAGTTTTAACATTAGACATTTTTCAGGAATGATCTGGGTGTACCCTGGAGAGGAAGCTGAACTGGATGAACTCTGAAGTTCTTTTCCAGAACTGTAGTTCTGTATGTAAAGACCACTAGCAGCGTGTTTCTGTTGTGAAACAAAAGGGAAACAGAGGAATTGTATCTTTGAGTCATAATGCATTCACTAGTCTGACATCCAGACACTGACACTGTGCAACAGCCTCACTAAGAATATAAACAAGATGTGTAATTTAACTCTGGATTAGTGTGATAAATTCACACTTCCATTCACCAGTTAGGCATGACTTCTTCATACCTCATTAGACTAGAAAAGAATAAACCTTGTGTTTGTACCTGAGTCATAATGACATAAAGCTGAACATAATTTTAAGATTCAGCTCCATATCTTTTCATTTGGTCTCATCTGTTTCTGAATACCTATGTGAAGCAACAGTACCACACAGACCATCTCTGGTCACTTATTCATGATTAGTAACTAGATCTGTCTGCAGAGGGACAACTCTCCATTGCAGCAATCTTCCCATTTCGAAATTTGTTCAATTTTAAGTCAACAGTAATATGAAAATAAAACCCTACGCCAGAACTGAATTGTGTTGAAATGAACTGTCTGATCTAAAAGGGAAGTGAGAAATTGACTCTCACTTTGTACCAGCAATTCTCAAACAAAGGGTTGTGACACTTACCAGCACTGACAAAATTCAGTTTCATCTGAAGATCCAAGTTTACAACCAAAAAGGGGCCATGAGATAAAAATGGGAATAAAGGCCTAGGAGCAGGACTGTCAGCTTGAAACAGGAAGATTCACATTCAAAGATCTGCCTGAATTAATTTTCAAAAACCATACCAAATCAAGACACCATTACCATTTTGGTCCAGCCACCTGACTAAAACAGCAGGAGAAAAAGAAAGCGAGTTCCTTTTGCTTTCTCTATCAGTAATGACTCCCTCTCTATGAAAACTTCAGCTTACGCTTCAGAATGTAATATCCAGCACTTCATTATTTACTATGTCTATTCTTTATTCTGCAAGTATTCACACTCATACTTTGACACCTCACTACGGCAAAAAAGACCTGTAATAGTTTGCACTACTTCTTCTAAGAGTCTTAAAGTGATTCTTCAGTATAACATTCTGGTGAAACAAGTGGCAGCAGAAACAGTGACATTTTGTATGATTAACCTAATGCTATAAAGACACTCCAAGAGATCTTGAATTTCTGTTTCTTGGCTTTGTTCACTCCACTAAAAGCAAAGCCCTCTCCCAGTTAAAAAAAAAAAAAAAAAAAGAGAGAGAGAGAGGGACTATTCCTTAATTATAGAATTGATAGCTAGCTAATCTTTTTTGAGTGAATGCTACAACATTTTTCCTAAAGAGATGCACTGTGGCTCTTTCACTGGGAACATATGAATGAGAGTCAGAAAAAAAAAAAGAAAGCATCATACAGATAAAAGAAGCCAGCTAATAGAAAAAAAAAAAAACTCAAACCACTAACGTATCTTTTCTCTCAGTTTGCTTTTCATTTTGCATTGGCTAAGGAGAAACCTATCTACAATGGATTAATGCCCTGATCTAAATCATGCCAAGGAAGGAACTGCCTGATGAAAATCTGAGGACAAAATAAGAATGAGAAGCTACTTCCTCTCCATTAGAGAGCTGCGAAGCTAGAACACTGTAGAAATCAAAAGTAGCAAACTCAAGTGCTAAAAAATCAGTCTGTCTTCCTCACCCAACACAACTCAAAACATCCGTTTCATCAGTACAATAAACCACCCAAGCACACAGCTTCCTGCACTGGCCATTCCGTCAAATGTTACCACCATCTGCAATGTAAAGTAACCAGTGACAAATCAGTAAATGCAAGGGTAGTTTCTCCCATGCTCTCTTTGTCGTTTAGCTGACAGAGTGGACAGCAATACGTGATCTATCATGAAACCAGGGAACTCCACTCAGGACAGCCTAGGAAACACACTCCAGACAGTTAAATAAATAAATAAAAGCCTATCCCATAACCTACAAGGTTTTCAGTGAGACTCAGGAAAACACAGAGCCTCTGGAGAGGTTTTGTACTCTGGTTTGTACAACATAGCCCACCCAATTAACTATGTAAACGCTGCAAGGGATGCAAAACCTTACCCACAAAAACACATACTTCATTTGACTCTCGGATCAAATCAGTAATGTCCACTTTTGGGTGGTCACTCTTTGTATCGCTGAGGGTGGCGCCCTGCTGCACAGCTGGAGGCAAAGGACTGTCTTTGTTGGTGACACTGTCAAAAAACCTGCGTGAAGCAAACACACAAGATATCAGCAGGAAGCAGATTATCACAACACAAGGATAACATCAGCATCTACTGAAGAAAAAGTAAGCAGAGAATGGGAAATAGCAAAGAGTATCAGCATGAATAGCACAAATATGCTGGTTCTCTAATCCAACTAGCAGCAACGTACTACATAACCAGGAGAGAGGAATGGAGGCTTATGCTGAACTGCAACTGAAGCAATTTTAATTCCCTCAGATACATAAACCAGGATGTGCCTGGTCTGCACTATTCATCCTACCTACAAAACCAGACTGAACAGTCCTATTACAGAGGTTAGCCGGTTCCTCTGCCAACGCTGAGAAAACAGAAAAACATCTATGGAGTGATAGCTTCCTTTTTCTTGAGGTGAGGCAAACTACTGTCATCATTTTTTACAACTACCAGAATGCTGCAGCCTGGATTTACTGTGCAATGGAAGTGTTGCAGCCAGATAGTGTTGAAAGCCAGAGTTCATAAGGAGTTCACAATAATCATCAAAAGCTTGAGTGTCAAGTGGAAGTAGCAGCTTGTTTGGTTCAAGTGAAAATTAAAATTTCACTCCTATTTTAAATTTTAATAAATTAGAAACTGGCTGAATGTGCTCTTATTGCTATTAGGTGCTAAAAATTTTAATGAGCACAGTTAGGTTTTCCAATAAATACCAGGCTGCATGGTATCTTAAAAGTAAAAACTACATTTTCCTCATAAATAAATTCACATTAATCTCTCATTTTCCTCATTAGTTCCTACCCCATTCAAACATGCAACATATGACAAACATAAAGGGAAGATGGGATTTTCAGAGGAAATGTGACATATCTGTTTGAAATTACAGCAGCTGCTACAATGCCTGTAAGAACAGCGGTTATACTGATACCTGTTGAGCACAGTCACTGCTTCTGCATCATCCTTACAAGTCAGCAACTTCTCCATGTTGTATTCCAGCACTGCGAGACCCAGCTGCAAGATTGCCTTTATTCCATCATAGAAGAAACAGTCCACCACATTGACTGCACTTTCAATAGGCAGCACGCTGATAAAAAGGGTAAGGAACCAGGAGAGAGAGACCGAGGAGAAAAAAGTCATGTCCGTCATGTGGTCTGTCAACTGAGGCAGATGAACCCTGATGAGCTCCTCAAACACTGCCTGATCTACCAAGGCACCTGCAGGGAGAGGATAACAAAACCACCACCCAAATCTTAATACACAGAAGCAGAGTTTTCTCAGAGCTCTGGCCAGAAACCTAGCCCCTATCCTAATGCGACTTGTTGTAAAAGCAAACACAGACCTAGCTGCATGGCACCACTGGCTCCATTCCGTGCTGGAAGCTACGCACTCTATACCTGGATCCAGAGGCTTGCACGTTGTAAAGTATATTAGCACCTTTGTGGGTGTGTGTTTACTGCAAGTGATTCTCCTCTCAGTCAATACACCCTCTCTGCAATGACAGAGAAACTTCACATGCAATTTTCTTCTAGCATTTAGAGCTGCACGCATTGAGTGCCAGATCAAAGACTAAGTCTGCTCCTGAAGTAACTCTATTCCTTTTATTTAAGCTGGGTAAATTCCAATAAGTAGTGTGAACTGCAGTTACAATTCCAAAAGAACTGTGTAGTAGTCTAAGTGACTGCTTCCTGAGTAGTTATCCCTGGAATGACGACAATATTTGAAAATCACATACACACTCTCTTAAGGAGGATCTTGGGATGTTCTGTGTTATTTCCATTTTCTACTTTACAGCACTGAACCAAACACCACAGTTTCTCTGCACTGTTCAGGCTTCAGCTCATTCCTTACACTTGTTCTCACAGAATGATCGTTTATATTCAGATCTAGACAGACCAAAAGATAGATAGATGTTACCAATGATTCGACGATTGAAATAATCGGGTAGCATCCTTTCACACACGGCAACCAACAGCCAGAATGCTTCTTCCTCTTTAGCATAAAGCAAAAGTACTGATGTCAAAATGTTCATTGCCTGTAACATTTTAACAGGGAAGGAAACGTTCACATGGGAAGATCCTGAAAACACAACTCTTCTATCATTTGTTAAAGTATATACTTCTGATGACATTTTACAGCATGCGTTTAGCATGCTGGGATAACCTACAGCCTTATCCAGTGTAAGATTTGTACCTCTACATTATCAAATATAGAGCATAGTATTTAAACTATATAAAAATACGTTTAAGTTTTAAAAGTCTAGTAGAAATTCAGGCATAAATGCAATGGACATGACAACATTTAACAACAAATTCAAGTACAGCATAAAAGCTCATGTCATGCAGTGGGATGAAATAAGCAACACAGGTAAACCACTGAGGAAACCTTTACGTGCTTCTGTGATTGATTTTATGAGGTGCCACAATACTGATATGGTAAACTCATGTTTAGACAACCAATATTAAGATTCTCCAAACTGCTGTACCTGACAATATCCAATTTGGGGATTCCTGTAGGCATAAGCTGTCAGAACTCTCCTGAGTGCAGAAATTCCTGTGTCACTTTGAAAAGCAGGATGTTCAGGCAAGGAACGACGTAAATCTCGTTCGATTTCATCAGTAGCTAACGTGCATGTTCCTAAGGACTTTTCCACCAACTCCGTGTAATAACCAGGGTTGGATGCCATATCATTTACAGCACCTGCCAATAAATGTTATTGCACAGCATTAAAGGGCAACAATAGAGTATGTACATAATTCTCTGCAATTTGTACAAACATTTTTGATGACTACTAAGGTATCTCCAGCTGCTATTACAGTAATGTAACAGAGTAATTCTACTGATATTAATGCAATCACTCTGAAATAAATACAGGAAAGCAAAATAAAATAAGACTTGGAGGAAATCTCTTTCCATATTCCAGTCATTATCCATTATAAAGTTGATTTTGACTTGTTTTTTTCCTGTTTCATTGTGGGGAAAAAGAAGCTTCCTCTCACCTACAATTTGCTCAAGTTTTCAGGTGAACACTTTTCCTTTCGTAGAACTGGCAACAGATTAGAAAAAACTTGGCAACAGATTGATATTTACCCAATTCGTTCCATAACTTTTATGTCAACACAATCCAAGATAGAGATATCTGGTAACAGAAGCATAAATGTCTACATAAACACTCGAAGAACACTAGCAAAGAAATCCACATTCACATGTCCTCAAAAAGAGCTACCATACAGCAGTAGGCTGAATGAATAGGTTAAAACATACTTGTTACGATAAATAGACTCTCTAGAACAGCAGAACGCTCTGCCCAGGGAAACACCATGAGTACATGTAAGGTCCCAGGTGTCTCCTCAGAATCTGCAGCTTATTTTCTGAATCAACACAGCCTATCTGTAAGACTCTGATCAAGTCAGTGGCTACCAACTTTGTAAGTGTTTAAGTAAATGGGAATAAAAAGTGAACAGAGGTGCCTTTTAAGCACCTTTTAAAGCAGTTCCTTAATTCCCCAGGCCTCCACTTCCTCACATTAAGTGCTCTGACACAGGTGTGTTCTACAGTAGAAAGCCCCAAAAGTATACTCAGAGTTTTGGCAAGAGATCCCATATGTGTATCAAGGTCCACAATTCTTGTACACTTCTCACTCTGAACCAAGCAACAGTGTATAACAAGGAACTACCAATACTAGAGACAAATTCTCTGCCAGAAAACATTTTTTTTTTTTTTTTTTTTTGCCTGGGAACACTATCATCTCAGAAAGCTTAAACCAAAACAATTGAAAAATGGTCCCGCAGGCATGCTTTTCTTTTTAGCAAGTAAAGAGACACTGCTGAAACTGACTGTCCCCTTGAACTTTAAGAATACAGCACATTCTTACTATTTTTAGTCGAGTTTGTTGTAGATGACGATACAGGTTTAGTTTGAATCAATGCAGAACAGAATAACTTTGTCTATTCTTTTGAAGTCTTTTGAAATCTTTCTTCAGAAAGATTTAGGTAAGTTGCCACAAGAAAGAAGTTTTTTTGGTTTTTGTGGTTTTTTTTTTTTTTTTTTGGCAGACTATGGTCAGTAAGTAACTAGAACATCTATATAGCAGAGTCTACAAAATGACTCAATTATACTTGCTAGGCAATACCTGAGAAGAGTAGCCAGAGCTCTCCTCTTAAGGCCTCTGGGATCCCTCTTACCACCAAGTCTCGAGTCTTCTTTGTTCGAAACATACTGACACCGTGCCCCCGTTCGACAAAGAGGATGTTCCAGGACTGTTCTTTCATTTTTTCTTTCAACTATAAGAAGCAAAAAAAAAGAAGACTATTAAGTAAACTGGAAGATTCTCTCATAATTCAGAGAAAATAACTACATTTTGCTCCTAGTTATATTGATGTAAACTGAAAGTGGCAGCACTGGTATTGGTGTTGATAACTGAAATGAATGCTGATGCAGATCACAGCAAAAATGTAACCTGTGCATAGTTTAAGTCTGGGATACAATGTGATTTCCTACATAATCATTCTTAAAAGTACTCTTACAAAAGTATTTTACATTCTTAATTTTTACAAGAATTTCTATACCAGACTGGACAAAAGGTAAATCTAATCCAGTATCCCATCTGACAAGAACCAATAATGAGTGCCAAAGGACAGCGAAGTCAAGCAAAATATCTGCAAAATCCTCCTCCATTCTGCAACAAACTGAAGTGGAGGCACCTCCTCAGCAGAGGCAGTATCTCCGAAATTAACAGCACGAAAACACACAGCAGTGCTTTCTGAACTCAGACATATCTGTTGTCTTCCAACTTCAATTGATGACTCCCTGCTAAATTGATTTTTTTTTTTTAAATCAACAGGTAGGCAGTGCTATTTGTTACCTTGGGTTGAACCATTTGCGGCTTTGACACCACATCAAACAAAAAATATAGAATTATCAAAGGACCATGAAGTATTTTATGGGAGTCAGTGAACTGTGATAAAGCAGTAAGACAGCTAACCAGTGTATGGTGCAAATGCGCAGACAAATTCTGCCATCGTAGTTCTCCTGATGCATTCCAAAAACAAATTGCCAGCATAACAAATAAGCAAATTCACATTTAATGATTCTTTTGGCAGAAAAACAGAGGTACTTGTAAGATCCTTTATCAGCTGTTTCCATGAAAACATACATATGTTTATATGATATACAAACACACACAAATCTGATTATAACTTGGGCCAATTTTAAAGTCCCCTTATATTCCATTTTTTATTCCTGCTTTGTCATAAACAGCATCAAATTTTCTTGGTGAAGAGCAAATTGACAGAATAAGGACAAAAAGACGGAACAGAGAAAGCAGCAGAAAAGACAACCAAGAAAAACAGGGAGAAAGTTTGGATCATTTGTATGATTCCAGTTTTCTCTGTGCTAATTTGTGAGCTCTAACAAACAAGCTATGAGAAAAGCATCTGGCCATGATGGCACAAGGTAGCTAAGCATATGATTATTTGCAAGATGAAATCATACTGTCACAGATAGCTGCTTATTATTCAGATAAAGTAACATACTGTGACTTCAATGTGTCTATGAATTGTTCTTGCTAACAGCAATAAAAATGTAGTAACACTGACACAGATGAGATAACATCCCATAGAAACTCAACAGGCAAAACAGGTTACTCTCCTTTTGTCTGATTCATCATGCTTTGTTGCATTGTATCAGTTAAGAGATTTGGAACAGAGTGCATACAAATGGTGGAAAGCAGAGAGGGATGACATGACATCAGTGTCATTGTTTTGCCACAGTCTCTAAATCTCTCCTCAGTTTATTTACATGAGCTCCGCATAGCAATGGGAGAGAATCAATAATCAGGGAAAACTGCGGGAGAATGAAGTCTAGTTGGATTAAGGAGGGGAACTAATAGCTGAAAACACTTAAGCCCCTATCAGTTTTAACATTTAGTCAGATATTTATCAACTACAGAGAACATTTTACAAAATAGCAATTACTGTCAAAATATAAAACAACTGTGTATGCATCTGAACTTCAGTAGGACCAGCCACGTAGGTAAAACCTGCTTCAGAGGAAAAACTGGCAAAAATTCCCTATTCAAACATAACTGAAGTAAGAGGCTTTTACCTGCAGAGTAGAGGGAGGTGGAAAGAGTGGCTGGCAGCAGTGAAATAGGTCCTTTGTGAGGTATAAGACTTCTAACTATTGATTATGCACCTAAAAAGCAATTCAATTTCTCTGAATGAAAAAGCAACTGACAATCGGGTGTTGCATCTCACAAGAGGCTCCAGCGTTGAGACAGGGTGAACGTTGCCACTACATTTTCTACACATGCAGCAGTAAGATTTAATATTGTTAAAGCAATTCAAGGGAAAGACAGGGAGAGAAAGGGAAAGTAGATTTTGCCCACTTTTGTTCATTGTGCTATAAAAATCAGAACTTAAAAACCTGTTTTGCTTTCATTCCTCTCACAGGGGTGTTTATTTTCTGGTATCATAAATTCCATATCTGAATTTACCCTATTTTGCTGAAAGACTAATTTTAAAATAAAAATTGTGTCTTATTGTACACATTTTGGAGAATCAAAATGAGTACAACTTACTGAAAAAATTATAATTTAAAAAAAAATCTCCAGAGCATAACTTTGTTACAAAGAAGTACAAAAAGAATGAAGCAATGAAGAAATGAAGTCAATTTCCGGATAACATTCTCCTTGTTCCCAAAGCGTTTGTAGTAGACTTTCTACCTTGACAATTCAGAAAGATATGAAATATGTTAGCTATCACAAAACAAACAGCCAACTCTTCCCTGAGGGGCTGGAAGAGCAAGAGGAATTAGCTCCATGAAGATAAGGCATATCATTATTAAACAAGATGAGCAGAAAATTGAATGGAGCCATGAAGAAGCACCCTGTGGACTCAAAATACGGAACATGCAGATGAAAGAAGATTGGCAAAGCCCCAGAGGAAATCAGAAGCCTTGCTGGAATACATTTGGTATACTTAACTCCTTTCCAATTAGATTCCAAAGCCTGTTGGCCATTTTTATCCCTTACCATTTTAGAGTCTAGATTCTCGGCATCCTGAGGATGGTAGACAGTCATTAGGGCTTCAGTACTGACGGTTTTGCTGTTATCTCTCTGACCCATCTTTGCTGATAACTCATCAAAATCCTTTGGACTGTCAGAGGCAGAACTAGTTGCAACCTTCATAAATAAATAAACAAAAATTAACAAATTGTAATTATAAATGCCAAACAATCCTTCAAGAAGCAGCACTGATAGCAGAAACTGTTTTTGTTTCTACACTACCCTTGTTTATGATATTAATTTACCAGTACCAGATACAGTATTAAAATTTACACTTGCATACAATTAATATATGCATGAACAAACTTCCAAAATAAATGAAAACCAGCAGTCCCTGTTCTGCACAGCCAGGCTATCAGGAGGCTGCACTTGAAAAATCCATCTCTACAGCCAAGAACTTAATTATAAAAGGACAAAAACTCATTATGAAAATTATAATAGCCAGGGAGGCCAGACCATCAATCACTGAAGTAAAAAAAAAAAAAAAAAAATTAAATGGAGCCATACAGAACTATACAGAAATGCTAAGAGCATTTCAAAAACAGCAATAGATCCTGGATCCTGGATTGCTTTTCAAAACCTGATAGAAAATTAAACCTAAAGAATCCAAAACATAATGCACTCAACAGTAACGTTATTGTTCAACACATTCACATGGGCACTGAGTTATTTATTTTTCCACACCTTAAAACCAAAGCTACAAAACTTATCACACTATGCCAAAACAATGCAGGTATTACCCAAAAGAAGGTGATTTGAAGGGGAATGCCCTTGAGATGCAGACCTTACCACTCAGGTCTCTCAAGGTTGTGCTGTTGTACCCTTACTAGCTGAACATTCCTGCTGCTATCAAACTATTTTGCTTTTATTACTCCACTTGCACCTTGTAACTCTTATGAAGCAAAATCTCAATGTAGAGATTTTGCTGAGACACTGATTATTTTCTTACAGCCGTCAGTTTAGAGACTACTCCAGCTGATCACATTTTTCTCAAGAGAAAACCTTCATGGAAGAGATACAGAAACTGTAATGAGTAATGCCTGCTAGGGCTATTTTGTCATTGTTTTCTTATTTCTTATGCACGAAACTACACACAGCTTTCTTCACATCCAGAAGCACACTTACAATTATTCCATCATCTTTCTGACTCAAAGAGTCAGCTGACAAAAAACACAGCTAAACATGTTTTTATATCACTCTTTATATCAGACTTTTTCTATGTCAGACTTTAATGTGAAGGATCCAAAGGCAAGAAATGGGAATATGCTTTAAAAAGATAGAAAGAGACATAACCTGTAACCTAGAGGTGAAGAAGACATTGTTGCTCCTTTTGTGTCTAGATTCAGACTAAAAGGGTATGGCATTACACTGCAAAACACTGACAACAATATGTAAACTATTTGTAAGACTAGAAAACCTAATTCCTAGGAACAGGTAATAAGAAATTAGAATGAGCTGAACAGTTACCTCTGTACTTATGATATGTTGTGGATTTGAAGTTGCATTGCATTTGATTTGGAGCTTTGTGACAAGCTGTTCAAAATCTTTAACTTCAGTGAAACGAAAAGCTCTTTTTCCTTTGGTACTAATGCTGACTCCTCTGTTGGCTGGATCAGCCTTATCCACCCCTATGACCTACAGAGGCAAGGATATATTAATTACACAACTCATCAACAAATCGCTTCTAAAAGAAAATATTAAAAACACAGACATACATGAAACAGTAGTATGACAACAGTAGCACCACACAAACAGAATTAGTCATGCAAGTAACTTACTACTTTACAGCTCAGTGGTTTAGAGCTATTTTAATACAAGGCAATAGAATTTGTGATAGTTTTTCTATAGAGTACCAAAAAAAAAAATCTTTGAAAAGGTTTTGTCAGCTGCAAGTATGCAATGTATCTGAATATCTTTCCTTCTACCTGGGAGCTGTTTTTTTTTTTTTTCCTTACCATCTGAAAACAGACAAAACATGGCTCTTGCAAGTAATCAAACAAATCAAGTTTCACAAGAAGGAATTTCCACTGAGAATACCCTTTCAATGACAGCTGTCATAACATGACAGTTGGAGCTGCTTTTAATTGCCAGAATGGAACAGTTACAGATTAGAGCAGTTAATACACTTTAATAATACACGTTCTTACAAGACAATAGTGAATAGCTGGAGTGGCTGTCATTGCTGATGCTTTTACATTGTTGAAAGCAAAGAATGAAAGACTGCTGAAGCAAAATAACTCTGTAGTACCTGACAATCTGTATGAGAGCATTTAGAGTCAGCTCCTTTAACACAGTCTCTTCTGTTTTTTCACAGCTTATAGAAGTCACTATTGTTTGCAAGACTACAGAAGATCAAGTAAAGTCCCTTGTCTGGATGGGAAACACCAAATGCACTGCTGAAATCAGCTCAGTTCACTGCACTGTCAGGCGTCTTACACTGGCAGTTTGTACAGACTATACACAGCAATTACAGAGCCTGGTTAATTTTTAAGCTATTGTATTACAAGTCCAGGTGCTGCTGAAAAGCTTCCAACACCAAAAGACTGAAATGTGGCAATCACATGAAATGTCCCAGATCACATGAAATTAGCACAGGGATGAAGAAGGGTTTTTTTCTCCCAGACTTTATTCCAGTCTAGCTACAGTACTCTACAGAACTCTGAATGCTGTGCCCTTGACAATAGGTCCTTATTCAGTCTGTTGAGACTACCAGCTGTAATGGTGTTGATATTTGCTCACTGAAGACTGTCAGTGGATTTTCCCATAGACATATGAATAGATTATACTGCTCAACTACTGCAAAGAGATGAATGCACAACGGAGGTAAGAAAGTAACCTGGCAGAACAATTGTCTTCAAGATCCTCTACCCTCTTCAATTCTTTACTTTTCATCTTCACAATCTCCCCTTAGCTCAACCTCAAGAATTAAGCACAAGGTTTTATTTTACAAAAAAAAAAAAAAAAAAAAAAAAAAAAAAAAAAAAAGTATTTAAAAAATCAGATTCTGTATCCTGCTACAGAAATCATAGTAATCATGGAAAAGGCAAAAAAGACACAAGGGACAAAGCTGGAACATGAAAGCAATTCTATAACCCGTATTAATACATGCACTATCCAAGGTAAGGAGAAATTATGACATCACATAAACTAAACAGTTTCTAACAAAAACCTGCTAAATTGGCATTAAACTATGCAAAGGCAAATTGTCTGGTAAAGCAGGCTCTGACTGCAGTTTCCATTACCTCTCTTAATGGAATGATTACACTGCACATGCTGCCATCCTGGCTAGCAAAGCAGATGTAGTTTTCTGAAATGCACATTTTCCCGTGGGTGTTGTAATGAGTGAAAGGAACCCATAAGAAACACTCGTGAACTTCCTTCAAAGTTTCTTCTTTGGGTAGCCTGAAGAACGCACTGAACTGCTCACTGTGGGCTCGGCTCTCTAGGCCTCTAGATTAAAAAGAAAACAAAAAAAAAAAAAAGGAGGAAAAAAAAGAGGAAAAAAATATATATATTTAAATGACCTTACAAATAAGAAAGTTAAAATACCTTGAGAAAAGGCTACGTATGCATCATGCTCTCCCATAATCTGTGGTGTCCATCTGGAGGGCTCAGCATTTTGCCTAAAGAGGCAACAGAGTGTAGGACCAAACCTCTATACACCCACTTAACAAAATATTAAATGCTTCACTAAATAGGAATAGATTCAAGCATGCTCTTACACAGTGAAGCACTCTGCTGAATCAGGGCCTAAAGATGGTAGAGAAAATAAATAGCAAAAAAAAAAGCAAAAAAAACCACACAAACATTATTAGCCTAATCCTGCTGTTTCCCAACCCATCAAAATAATCCATTTAAACCTAAAACAAGTTTTTGTTTGACAGAGGGTCAATTAGCTAGAAATGTAGCACACGTTGTAGACATCTGCCATGGAAAAATTCTTCACAGATAACTGCAACCACAATCAACATTTTGGTCACAGAGTACCATCTCTCTCCAGCGTTGCTACCAAATTGAGGTATCAATTACCCAGGAAATACAACCTAGAACAGGTTTTATTTACTATATAATTAAAGACTTGGCTTTTTTTCTTCCTTTCCCTTTTACATCACAGTTGTGAGGGGCTTTAACTAGGAACATGTAAAATAGAGTTACTAGAAATCAGGTTAAGACTGAAATTTATTAGAAAAATGCTTTATCATATTTTCTATTTGCATAGGTAACATTTTCAACAAAGTCCCCTTATGTGAATTTAAATTACATAACAATAGACTTGCTTTTCCTGGTTGCTTTTCACAGTAACTAGCAGATCAACACTTCAACATCTGAGCGAGAATATTAATTGAGGAGAAAACAACATTTGAATCTACAGAAACTAGAACTCAAATCATACAACATGAAATAACCACACATCGTCTTCAAGAAGGAAGGACTCTAACCATCTGGTTATTGACATACACATCTTATCCGTTGCCTAAAACACTGCCATAAACAAGTAAAGCCATATACCCATCTGTAACTCATTGATTTTATCACCTATATCCTGTAGCAGAAAAGCCATGCAGTTATTATCTACATATGTGTATTTAATCATTTATTCTCCGTCTTCTCCTTCCTCATCAGGACACTTGGTAGAAAAATCAAGAATGGAACTGCAGTGTCTATTTCTAGATGCTGCTAAAATACCTGTTAAAAACATCAACTACTGTGAACCATAGAGAAGGAGCCCAGTTCTGAAGGTTTGATCAGTTCCTGCCTTCACATAGACTTCTGATACTGCAAAGTACTAAGTTACAATGCCTCACATTACTTTGATCCCAATTTTTAAAAATACACTTGTTTAAGAGTTTTGCTGACATTTACTTATTTCCCTGAGGCAAGGATTCTCCTGCCATTTGTCTTAAAAAGCGCTGGGCCCAGAGCAGACAGGCTACAAGCAATTACATTACCTCTTGGTGATCTGCAGGGGGTCGTGAAGGACGAGGTCATTTTCAAATGTCTCTTTGTCAAAAAGTCTCCTAACAGCATAGTTTGCCAGCTGCTCCATGAGAAGGAATGTTTCATTAATGTGCAAAAACATGGAAAAATAGTGATCTTCCCCACGGGAGCAGACATGAATGCTCTCTGTCAGGATAACATTGGAAGTCTTCTCAAGCTTTGATATTTCATCCCAGGAGATAATAAGTTTTACTGAAAATACAAATATAGGCAGATCTGAGTAACTTCTCTTTAGCTCCTATCTTTCTATTAAACAAAGAAACGTGGTAGTCAACAGCACTAATAAAGTACAATTAAGCAACACAGTTAAATCATAACACATTTGGAAAAAGCTACAAATCCACAAGGCCAAAAAAAATAAAGATTCCATTCACATTCCTATAAAACAATACAATTAGAAAGACTTTCATAAAAATAAAAACATTAAAGACACACCACTCTTTGGTGTGAGTCATTCTTTGGTGCCTTCCTGAATCTAACAGAGGGGAAAAAAACGGGCATTGTAAAGTTTCATAAATGTATTTACTTCCCTACAGTATTTAGGTTTGTGTTTTTTCTATTCTGTGATGACATCTACTCACATGGCAAAATGAATAAAGAATATCAAGAATATAAGAAAAATTATTCCAAATCTGAAAGATACACAGCAAAACATAAAGGGACTAAGCTTAGCATCCAGGCTTACTTACTTTCTGCTCCCAGCAAAAATGAGTAAAAACTAAGGAAGTTGGTACTAAGATAAAGCCATCCTTGACAAGGCACTCTGCCCTTCCAGTAGCTGCATGAGTAATAGGTAACCAACTTCTCCTGCTCTGGTAATCCAAAACACCTTTCAAACTTCATAAGACCCTCACGAAACTTCTCAGGATCTTCTTCTTTTACAAAAGAACCTTTTCCCTCTTCAGCAATCAAACCCTAAAACAAAAGAACCAGTTACTTTACATGCGTCCACATGGGTGAGTGTCGTATGTGCACCTGCATACATATGATGGAGTATTTTCATATTATACTAAATTTAAGAACTGCAAAAACAGTCTGAGAATCAAAACACAGGTTATAAATCAAATGTGCTATTTCAAACATATACAATGGGTTTTCCCACACAACTTAGGTACAATGTATACAATCTGAAAAAAACATGTATTCATTACTTAATCACAAGAATTCCTAAGCTAAACATTTAGTATAGGCAAAGCGAAGCAGTGCACCTTCTCAAAAAAAAAAGCTCCCAATATACTTCCCAGGCATTATGAAAATTATTGTGAAATAATGTATCATCAGTTTCAGACCACTATCTAAAGGCACATGTCATTTACCAAAAAGAAATAATCTAAGTCCAACAACCCTTCTTAACGGGGGCAGATACACAGTAACAAAGGAGCACGTTAAAGTTAACAGCCACATACTTCCCACTCAGAAGTATGCAACATTATGGTGCTGTCCTTTGACATTCTATAGGAACATAACATTTGTGTACATTTAGAGGAAAAAAATACTTGGCCGTTCCCAATTGTGGTGCGTGCCTGTTACTTACTCTTATCTTTCCCTGGACAAAGCTCGTAATATCTTCATTTGAATCAAATACTGATAAAGTGTTCATAACATTGTTTTCTAACCAGTCCCAGTGTTCTGTTATCTCTTCTCTGCTGGCTCCTGAAAGAGAAAATTAGCATTAACAAAAAATGGAAGAGACTTCAATAAGTTTATTCACAATAATAATCAACAGAATACTCAGTGTATTCCAAGTTCACGGAGTAACATAGATACATGAGTTCAAATCCTAAGTTACAAACATATCATTGAACTCTTTTGTACAGCAAAAATGTATATGGTGTACATTAAAAATGAACAGTCATGTTTTTATTTTTCATGCTCTTTATACAAATATATTTCTAGCCTTGCCATCCAGAGGCATCTCAGCTTTGTCAACATTTTGTGGCTCAGTGCTGAAGCCTGACTTGGACTGAGAGTTCCTTAGCTCAGCAGTCCCTCAGAGCATCGTTAGCATGCTCCCAGTTCAGTAAGTAGGACACTTCCCTAGAAGCTGGGAAACATGAGACCAAATTCATGAGAAAATGAAAATGTGAGCCTCAGCTTAGATCAGGAAGCTACACTGGTTCCCTGAGAGCTTCAAGACTTGGCCTTGCTGTGGTGCAAAAACCCTTCTGAGAAGTGTAAGGATGTAAAGCCTGTATCAACATGACCAGGACGGTAGCAGAGAATTCTCTTTGGATACATGAAACAACCATTTACGCTGCCTACCACAAACGATTACTAGTTAGCTGTGCTCAGTGTAAGTCATGGTTTTATCTCATTTTCTATCAAGTCATATTTTAATTATATTTCTATCACACTAAAATATGAGCAACCATCATTCAAGAAACACTTGGCATTCTATCTACAGCAAAGTTCTACTTGTGTTGTAATTCCAAATAAACAGATGTTTTCACACAGTTAAAGGGTTCTACAAGAGGACAGAAGCACAGCTACATCCCAGAGGGAAGATCCTGTATCAGGAAGCAGGAAAAAAAAGACTCATTGACTCATACAAGCTGAATAATCCTTGAAATGTTTTTTTGCACCTCCAAAATTAGCAATGTTTTTCTTCTGAACCCTCTGGGATTCCAACACACAGGAATAAGGAATGTTTTCTTCCCCGTCATTACACACACGCAAGGGGAGCAGTATCGTAAAAAATCTGTCATCACTAACCATAAGGAATGTACAAACCACAGCCAAGATAAAATTCAGTGTTCCAAGAATACAAGTACCGCATTATCAAACATCTTAGAGAGAAGCCAACTTTATTATGTTACTTTATTCACTTTATAGTGCTTTTAATCTATGTCTCAGATAGCAATCGCTTCCCATATGTCACTGCAATTTCATAGCAAAGAAAACCTATCTCACCCGAACTTCCCAGAAATAGATTAGTGGTTTGCTTCAAATACAAAGGGAAACTCTTGCCTACCAGATTCTTTTACATTCTGTGAAATATTTATGATAATTCATCTTACTCTTTTCATTTACTCGGATACAAGGTATGGAAGTGGTTAACAGGCAATAAAGCAGAGCTTATACTAGTGAAACAACGTTTGAGGTCCTGCAAATTCAACACCGTGTCAATTCTTTAGAGACAGGAGGCTCCTTCCACCCCCATCAGATGGTGGGAGACAGGAAGAAGAAAAGGGATGGAAAGAATTTATATATGACTGAATAACGGGATTCTAGAATATACGTTTGTTGGCTGTTTTATCCTTCAAAGGAATGGTCACAAATAAAGCCAGTAAAATCGCATACTATCAATACCCCTAAGTAAGAAGACAGAATTAATTATTTCTGTTTTAGCAATTTACTTTGTAAAGACTAATTGAACAATTTTCAGTGGACTCCACAGAATTAAGGCTGCTACGGGAATGAATAGAAATTATTCTAAATACAGTTAAATAGGCTGTGCTACATATGTTGGATCTGCAATCACAAAGAAATGATATAAAGAGTAATTAACACAGCAATGAATTCAAAAGCTAATTCTTTTTCTCAGCCTACACATGTGGAACAATTATTTGAGTATGAACAAGAATAAGAGGAACAGATGTGACACAATAAAGATGATTTTTTATAAACATTTAAATGCTTTAGGAGCACCATTTCAGACCCTTAACATGTAAAAGCAGGAAAGAAATGTAATCGCTTCAACTTACTTCACAGAAGGAATAACCTGTTTTCTAACACAAAGTACAATTAAATTATGTAGCCATTTGTTCTAAAGTATACTTATGTAGCATAGAATTTATATAAATTCAGTCCTAAAGTGAATACTACACTTAATATTTTCCCAGGGGCTTACATGATGCTGTTAGAATTCCCCACAGTGTATTTCCAATGTGCTTATCAAAGTAGTTTTCTTAACAGCCTGTCACCATTAGTTCTGACTTCAGTGGAAGTAGTCCTAAAATTTTATTTACAATTCACAAACTGTTCAAATTCTATCAACTTTAAAACGCTGCCCCTTTAAGTGACATGTAATGAATTACATGAAATTGTTATTAAGCAGCTCTTTCGCCAACTACTGCCCTTCAGAGAAGTCCTTGCAGAACATGAACAAGAACAGATTAGCATTACAGCATGAGATGTGCAAACTATTCGGCTAAACATCTAAGAGGAGAAACCTGTATTTTGAAAGTAGCTAACTTTATAAAAAAAAAAAAAAAGGCACAGTTTCTCTTTTAAGATTAAGCAATGAAGATTTATAATAAAATGATGGCAGCAAAATCCAATGTGAAAATAGTTTTGCACTTACTAGTAGAATTATATATGCATATACGTGTTTGCAGAATGGCACCTCTAAATTTTCCTACAAAGCTCATCTTTCACCACAGGCAACTAAAAGAAAGGCCTGGACACCAGTGAAGGCTAGATGGAGACTTGCTTTTTTGAAGAACACAAGTAATTTAAAAAAATGAAAACTAAAAATGAACTAAAATATATACATATATTAACTCTAATTATTTGTTTGGTTTTTTTTTTCCAGAGTTTTTATAAGCCTAAGAAATAGATTAATTCCACAACTGTGACATTTAACATTAGATCATATGACTATCTTATTTTCAATGTAAAGACAAGGCCGTGCTGAGGTAGAAAAAACAATGATGCATGCAAAGAATTAGAGTCCTCTCAGCTTCTGGAATGAAAGTCTGTTTGGACACTCACTATTTAAGCAGCCTGTATTAAGAATTAAGACTTTATTCTCAAGGAAAGCTGCAATATTAAAATAAAAAATACACACACTAGCAATAAGGATGCGTTATGAAAAATCACATGCTCCGCACTCAAGGTCAATTTTCTTTTCCATTTCCTACTGCTTAATAACATAACATAAAGAGCAAGAACCTCTTGCACTGAGAGCAGCAGATATGAGGCAGAATTCAGCTGCCTCCACAGCTGGGAACCCGGCTCATTTTGAGGTAAAGTAGAAAAAAATCCTAAGCTATTCCTGTTATTCATACCTACAGCACACTTAGTACTTCCAAGCATCAACTTATCCATATCATCCTGAACTGTGCCAAGTTACAGAGCTCCATCGCAGCTTACAAGCTAGAAGATTGTGCCTCTGTTATTCTAAGAGAGCACCAAAGCAGTTTCTCGGTACTTCATGGACTGCTGCAGAAAACAGGCAATCTGACATTATAATACGAAGATACATTCTGAAAAACTGGAACCATAAACCACTGCTAATCTCTCGTTTCCAATCTCCTGAGCAACACTCTATCATTGACAAATACTTTAAAACCATTTAGATGCCATTGGAATGAATAATGATGTGAGGGAATTAACTCAACACAAACATTGAGACCATTCTTGGTACCTTGATTTTTCACTTTATAAACTCACTTCTAAATAACAATACATACCACATGCAATGGACCAGTAGACTTGCGAGTCCGGTGTCTGATGCAGGATGCGAAAAGGGGCCACTTTCGATGTAGAATCCAGCACTGCATCTAGTGTTCCCACAAGAAGACCTGTAACATATAACAAAACATATAAGGCCTGGTGAAACTAGGTCTTGAAATGCACACTCACCTTCTGTCTCCTATCTTAGTGAATAGGAGTGCTACCCAAGCAAAGAGTTATTCTCTAATAAACACCGAGAAATTAAGAAACACAAATGAGTAAAGCCAAAGTGCTCCTAGAAGAACCTGGTTGCGAGGTGGTGATACTTTCATCCAGCAAAAGCCATTATAAACATGACCTGAGGGTGAAGAAGGCCTTGAGATGTCACCCATGGAAGTAATAGCCATGCTGTATGGTAAACCAGAGAGCAACCTAAAAAGGAACATGGTAGTTTCTAGCCTTTAGTAAGCACAGGCAGTAATTGAACTACCTTATAATTAGTCATTTATTGTTGTTCTGGTTTACAGAGAAAGAAAACAATTCTCAGGAAACCACAATTCCGTTCTGTCTGATTTATAAAAATCCCACCCATTGTTTTTACACGAGAAAAACCTATCATGCTTTTCGTACTTACAGAAGTTTTGCTGCTCATTCCATACTCTGCTCTAAGTACTGAGCTACCAAATGCCTGCCGTTCTTTATCAACACTCTACCAGAGGACTCCTATACTCAGTACAGAACACTAAGATTTCATCCTACCATCCCATACACGAGTATATTTCATAAGGTACATTATTCCATTATACATTATAATGACAGATATAATGGCCATGTCACCTCCTTTCCACTAGAGACTGAATTAGCTCTCATTAAGCCCAGCTCAGATAAAAATATAGTAATTCCATTAATGAGACACACTTCATCTCTCACGATAAATGAGATACTCTCTTTCAAAAAATTTCCTGAGAAAATGAGTACGCTTTTACCTTGGCAGCCAATATCATTATTTCTGCACGGTAATATAAGTGCTAGACAGCTCAGAGACCTTAAAAGTTGATTTTAAATCTAAGGATCAGAGAATTCTAAGAGGAGAAGAAAAATCCATACAGAAAAAAATATAAGCTTTTGGATCCTTATGCTCAAGTAAACCTCTTTTTATGAAAACACAAGTGACAAAAGGAAAGGCAACATAATCTTATGCTTCCTTCCTGTATTTTCTGTGCTTGGCACCCTTCTAGCATCGCAGCCTAAATGGAAGGTTCAAATAAAACAGTGCTGCCAAAGCAATGACACACAGCCTTTAATCTCCTACAGAAGAACTGAAACGTAAGGCCTGCAAGTGAGGCAGCTACCCAAAGAGATGCTGTAAGGTACATCAAGGATGCAAAACCTTTCATCAAGAGTTGCTTTTAAGGTAGAGAGCTTGTATGCAAAGTTAGTACATCCCTTTATGGCTCCTCTAGGTACCCTTCCATGGGAACTGAAAGTTATCTTTTGATTCAGGCTTTAATATGCTACGGAAGCATTAGATTATTTCAACTGTCTCTCTAAAGTTATTTCAGAATTTTTCAGCTGGCTTCTCATACCTTTCATTCCACTTTCCTGCCATTAATCCCGTCTCAAGTGATGGGGAGGGTATTAAGGTATATAAGGGAGGGAGGGTATACAAGGTATTAACTGTGGGAATACAAGGAAGCAAAGACAAAGTTGAGAAATCTAGGCGGTCATCCTTCAGAACATGTTTCCTAAGGATTCACTTTCAGCACAGAGCCTGTGTGACCTATCTCACTGTGGCTGTTTGAGTTTCAGAATGATTTTCCTTCTCTTAAAAAAAAAAAAAGTGAATAATAATAAAAAGCACAAAGAAAACCCAAAAGCATGTAAATTTCATCAAAAATACCACCTTGTAATTTCTGCAGTTCGTAGCCTGTAACTTACTGTTGAAAAGAGCATTTTTTTGTAGTTTCAGACTGAAGTCAGGCATTGAATAGATGACATTCAGATCTGTATAAAGAGGTCTGGCTTTCTGAATGAGTCAGAACACTGTGTTCATCTCAAAGATGGCTGTGCTTTAGCAGCTATTTTATCATCTTTCACAATTTTCCTGATTTAATTTTTGTACCAGGACATTAGTCACCATTTATAAGGTCCGTGCAAGTGCTGAGCTTGAGCGAATGCTTATGACAGCGCACCAGAGAGCGGCACTCCTCACAGCACCCGACCAGCTCCCATCTGTTGGAAGGAAGGTCGTTAGATTTGGACACAAACAGCTTCACGAGGCTGGAACTGGTCATTTCAACAGGTACGCTAGTCAATGCTGCTTTGTCCACGATACAGACCGCAGGTTTGTGCTTCAGCTGGTAACTACTTGGTACATCACAAGCTGATTTCACAGCTACGGTCACTGGCATAAATGCAAGGCACTGGCAGTTCCATCTTCTTTCCCTAGCCCTGAATGTGCTCTAACTACAAGCTGTGAACTTCTCTGAATACTGTACTGTCAGTCAGGGTTTCCATAACTGCAAGTTGTTGGGTAGTCAGCATCATAGGAAGCACTCTATTTGCTATTTCCCATGGGAAATCAAGAACCATGTCCACGCAGGCAAGCATGACCGATGCAGAGAGGTTTGCTGGTACTCTGCTGACCCCATTCTCACCAGCTTGCTGAAGAATGATTCATTTCCAGGGCTGCAGATAAGAAAAGATTTAAAAGTCACCTGTACAATGACAAGGATATTAATTGTAACATAAAGGAACAGAGAACAACAGAATCAGCAACTGCTCAGCCCTGATACTAGCATCATCTCCATGAGGGATGCAAGGGGAAAAATCAGGCCCTATTTGCCAATTCCTTGCTAATGAAATGCAACATACTTTGTTCTCAAACAGTTTAAGGGACAACCTTCAGAAAGTCATCTCCTCTCACCTCTGCTCTAAGCTAGACCCACAATGTCTAGTGGTGATTTCACCCAAATCATCCTGTAGCCTCACACGGGAATGACTTCAGCTATAGATATGGAAGGTGATGCACATTCACAAGGAGAAAAGGTTCTGCTTTCAGAAAACATTTTCAATTTCAGAGATACTTGTGTAAAACCATTACGAAATATCCCGGCTCCTTAAATAAGTGGGGTAAAACACCCTACAAAATAATAAAAAAAAATTCAAGGAAAATAGAATAGCTTTGAAATACGGAAGCATTCCTTTCAAAAGTTTCTCTAACGCTCAGTTGACAGCATATGAACATCAGCTGATAGAATATCAGCAAATAGAAAGAGTCTCGGTAGTCCAAAGCAAACCTCCAGAGCTGAGTGCAGATGGTTCAGTGGTACAATGAAGCAACGTACCAGAGCAGCAGCTCACGCAGCCTGCTTCCTATTATTTTCCTGCAGAGACATGCACCGAAACATATTAGCAATGAATTCTGCTCTCAGTTGTACCAAGTTATGGCAATAAAGCTGATATACATGAAAACAACTGGCTGGCATTTTGCAGTTTGGGAGCAACAGTGCCTTGTTCTTCCGTATTTATTTCACCAAGTACATCAAGAGAGTGCTACTGTTTGCTTTTCCTAAAAAGAGTGCTATTGTTCTGAAGCGAAGTTAGCACAAGCCTGCTTTCTCCTCTGCCGCCTAACAGCACCTTTGAGGTCAATAATTAATGATATTAAAAGTGCATCAGCCCATCTCCTGATTTACTACATTACTAGTGTTGCTGGGCATAAAATATTTATATGAGTAGGAGCTCCTTACAAACAGAGATACTCTGTTAGCACAGCACTGGCCAGCCCCATATCCCTAAGGACGTGGAACAGCAGACACTTCCACGTACTGCCAAGTACTCACCCTTCATTTATTTACATCAACATAAAAAGGAGAAATGCTAGAAATTGAGGAGCATGTCTGTAAGATCCTGAGCTACCCAAACAGACTCGGTGGATCCCTACAAGGGCACCTCATGGCAAGGAAGCCTGGAGCAACCTTAGCAGGGTTTTAAACACCACCTCCTGAAAACTAAAAGCTGTGTGTTTAGAAGAAATACAAACACGAATAAAAATCAATGAACTTTACAGGATTTTTTATGTTGTTTCTGTATCACAAAGTCAACCTGTTAGTAACTTGTGAATTAAACAGGAGAATAAAACTTGAAGGCAATGCAATACCTAGACACAGCTGCAAGGAGTAACATCAACAAGAAATATACTGAGTATGTGAAATATATAGATTTACTACAGAACTGATACCCATTGCCCAAATACATGGCGATGAATTGAGTATGCCAACTATAATTTAAGCGGACTGTATTCTTCAAGAAATCCCTCTTAAAAAACAGAGGGTGCAGGTCTGTAGAAACCAAAGCTTTCACAGTAACATAGCACACCTTCTGGAACACCCCAGGGAGAGTATGGGGGAGAAATACACATCGGGAGTGAGCTGTTGCCAAATTACAACACAGGAGACCCAAACTGCAAAGCCCGACTACTAGAAATACTTGTTTACAAAAGAAGGATAAAGCTTCGTTCCAGGGTGGCAAACAGAGCACTTCGGCTCCCAAAATAAATAAGTAAAGGTCCAGCTTTCGCTAAACAAACAAAGACAAATATAAGCCATGAAAAGCCACTGGCTGGATATATTTGTTTTAAAACACATGAATGCCAACATGACAGTAAGCCCGTCTTTCCCATTTCTTCAAATTAAGCACAGAATTCTCTTTATTTTATTTCCCAAAGGAACTTAGTCTCATGACCAAGAAACCTCAGCTTAATGTAATGCTGAGCATGGGCTGAGATGCAAATGTTCTTAGGTAACTGAGATGTAAAACAGGTTAGTTTAAGCCTGCAGTGAAAGAGATTTCATCTCCGTTTGCAATAACTCATGTACATTATGGTCAGCGGATGGCTCAGGTAAGACAATGGTAACTCATTAAACTAAGGTTTAAGCCCGTATGTTAAAGTACTTGTGGCAATAGATATCCTTGAGAGCAGGGAAACCAGAAACACAGTGCTGAAAAAAGTAAGCATCAGTCTCCTTGGGGGGTAGAGAAAAGCCTGACAGGTACCACAGCTCCTCTTCTTTGCTCCTGTACAGCTAAAAAGCTGTACAACATGGATATGAATTCAATACACGATCAGAGCTAAATACAGAGCTAAGAAAATCTCCTGCGATGTTCAAACAGCACAGCATCTTCTGCAGGGGCCAAGCAGAGGAGATGAACTTCAACAACAGCCCTTCGCTCTTGGGCCCAGCGGGGAGCACCAGTTTTGCCTCTCCAGCCTCAGAGCAAACCCCTCCTGCAGCAAACCACAGCACCTCCTGTAACTGCTGGTAGTCTGACTTGACACTTCCAAGGGTGCCTACTCCCGTGGCCCCAGGGCGTGCTTGCTCCTCTAATTTGGAAAGTGAAAGCACTCAGGAAGTGACCAGAGTACCTGCTGATCATTTTGCCACCTGCCATCCCCAGATGTAAAAATGCTCCATGACAGAGCGGTATTATTTGTCTTGCAAAATACATGCACTGAAAAATAATCTTTGCCACAGCTGCTGAAAAGAAAAACGCAGCACAGGTCATTCCAGATCTTTATTCATCGAGCAAGTTTTCCTTTCAATTCCTATCACAGTGGAAAACCTGCAGCAAGCAAGCCAAACCAAGAGATCCAGTCTGCTAAAACACCAGCAGATGTGATTTCTACCATTTATTCCACTACTGTATACTTGGTGATTCTACAGCACAGAGCTTTAAGTTCTGAAATGCAAACACCTTTGCTGCACACGAAGTCTGCTTACAGCTCAAGTTTCCTCTCCCATCCTACTGTTCCTACCAAAATGCATTTCTGTGAGATCACCAGGTACTTTTTTTAATTGGTTCAAGAGGAAATTCTGTTGGAGATGAGGTCCTTGCCACTGATACCTACTACTTGTAACACTTTCACATAGCTCCTTTTGCCAGATACCAGGTAATTTCCCCAGAACACAAACGTACGTCTAGCTCTGTCTCCCCTTCCTCCAAACTCCTACGCCTGCAAATTAGCTAACAACGATGCAAACAACAAGCTACATCCTTTAAAAAGCAAAAATATCAGCAGGGGAATTCTACAGATTCAGGATGGCAATAATAGTTCCAGGAAAACTAGGACTCGAAGAGTCCTTTTTCCTGCATTTGGGATCCCCCTTTCCTCAAGCATGGCATGAACAGCAAGCAGGGAAGACCAGTTCCAGCCATGTGCTTCATTGACAGGTGTCTTCCCTCTCACAGCTGCGTTTTACTCTGAAGCAGAAAGAGGAAAGTTAAACAATGGAAGCAGAAAACACATCATTTGTTTTCTGACATTTCAGTGAAAGATCGGTACTTTGTGACATCAAATATACATTTATATAATTACTCCTGGAACACCTGTCTTCTAATTAAGGTCCTGTTTAAGCTATAACCAAAATAATGTCTTTATGACCAGTATGCTTAATCTCTCTAGAATCTGCAAACTGCATGTACATTCACAACACCGTTTTTTTCCCTCTTAACCGTGCTTCAGCACATAAACGATTTTGTCTAACCGCATTCTTTCCAATACACTCCAGCAAACCTGAGCAGATCTCCCATGGAGGCCCTGCAGAAAACAGAAGGAGCAGAGGACACGGCCACACGGCTGCGCCGCCAGACACACAGCAACAGATTTTGTGGCAGTCTGCAGGCTGAGCTACCAGGAAACAGAACCAGCCAAACAGGTTACAATATCTGTATCCTTAGGTGAGGTCTATGAAAGAAAAGAGAATGCAATGGAAAACTAGGCAGGTGCATAACAGCAGAGAGACAAGGCTAAGCAAAAACAGCACAAAGCACTTCTAACCATTTCTGTCCATGCTAGCCAACTCGTAACTACGTTGTGTGCAGAGACGAGCCTCAGAGCTAACTCTGTCACCAAGGGATTACAAATTGGCCCTGCTGTGTCAGTGCGGAAGGGCCATACAAACAAGTCTACGTGTGGTTTCCTTTATAAACCTAAGCCATCGCAGCAAATCCCAGCCTTCCTTCAGTGTCTCTGCTGCTCTTTCTCTGCTCAGTCTGCACCTGCTTTTGGTTGCTTCTTCAGTACTTGCTCCTTCCCTCCTCAAAGCCTTCCCCACCAAGTGTACTCCTGTATCACTGAAAACCCTTTCAGCTGCCTCCTCAGCCAGTCCCTCTGATGCTGCTCAAACCCCGCAGCAGGTCTCCCCTTTCTTCCCACCCCGGGGTTGAAGCACGGCCCCTCCACTGCTGCAAGACTTAGCCCTGTGCTGCTGCTGCCTCCTTCAGTGGGAACCCCCTGCCCCTCTGGCTGCCGGGCACCTCCACCCTTCAGTCACACCTGGAAAACTGCTCAGGAGAGCCACAAAAAGGCTTCACTTGGCACATCCGAGATGATCTCATGAGATAATAGCTGTTTGTTGGTGTTTTTCTGCTAAAGCAAGCACTAATTTTCTTGAGCAGCAGTATAAAATTAAAACCTGACATAGCAAGTTGTGCTAGTTTATGCCTAGGAGGCTTGAATATTTTTATACCTGCAAACACAAATCTAATTATGTTATTTTCCAATTCTCTTGTTAGTCTTTCTTATTTACAATTTTACTTTAATAACATCTTATTTTTGTTTTTGTCCGCTGAAAAAACGCATACAGATGAAATCTGAATGAACCATAAGCAATGAGAAAAGTTACAGAAATACAACATGCAACGCAACACGGGAAGACACCCTACAGGAACTCTCATTCAGGTGTTTTTCCATGCTGTCGAATGCCATCAAGGACAGAAAATAAACAGAAGACTCACCTTCAACAAAAGTAAAAGGGTAACACGAGACCCCAGCTGTTTGTCAGCTGCAAGTCCACAAGGATGCTTTTAAATGAACACCTGATTCCAGTTCTCGTTTTATTTTTGTCACAGTTCTTACATGAATTTTATCACATGGCCACAGAGCCTTCGTACTGACTCAGCTGGCTTGGTTTCTAAACACAGCAGGACAGAGAATGGCCAATCTAACCTGACGACCACAAGTCTTCCAAGGTTGAAAAATATGACCCTTGGTTCTAAGTCGAAGCCTGACATTACCTGGAATATCATGGTATGCCTAGACGGGAACCTGTGATTGTACAGTGATTTCTTTTTACATTTTCCCTGTGCCCTGCAAGTGGTTCAGATGCCAACGAGGAATGCCCTTCCTCCAACCAGAAGGGCTACTTCTACATAGGAAATTCCATCAGCCAGACAAACTGATGTTGTTGGTTTTTTTTCTGTTGGGAATAAACAGATGTTTCAACAAGACAGCTATGCTTTATGTTTAAAGTACCTTACACTATGATAACACAGAGAGAGCCTAGAAAACCCAGAGGTGCAACTCACACAAAACATTCAAGAACCATATCCAGACTTTACCCTGCTCCCTGGGGCATTTCTCCTTGAAGGGGCGATGACTGACACCACCAGATTAGGAAGCTGTTCAGTTCCAGCCTGAGCAGCTCCCCCACAGCAGGGGGCTCAGTGACGGCCGGGCTCCCTGCAGCACCTTACGAGCCACACGGACGATAATTAAAAACACGAACTCTGGTCCGTACCTTCAGTTCTCATGAAACAAAGTTTATTATACTGGGGTCAGTGCCCTGTCAGTTTCTGGATCAGCTGCTCCTGAGACGCTCCATCACGCTTATTTTTCAGTTTGTTTTAAATGCGAGCTCAGAAGCACCCAAGCAGGAGCTCGCTTCCAGCAGCCCCAGAGGCGGATCTGCCGGCCCCTCTGCAGAGCTGCCAGCACAGGGGGCACCCACCAGCCCCCGCACTGAGCCCCAGGCACTTCGCCCACCCTTCACTTCCCCTTTTTCCCCACAGGACGCCCCCCAGCCGCCCCCCGTTGCAGGGCAGTACCTGCCAGCCCGCCGCCGCCCTCCTCGCCGTAGCCCCGCCGCCTCTGCAGCACGAAGTACTGGTTGGAGCGCTCCAGCACCCACAGCTTGAGGGCGTTTTTCAGCAGCACCTCCTCGGGCTTCAGCCACATCTCGGCGGCCCCTCACTGCACCCCCCCGGCACCGCCGCCGCCCATGCCCGCCGCCGCCGCCCCGGCCTCCCGCTCCCACGTCCACAGCCCGGCTGCCAAGCGCCGCCGCCGCCCCCGAGGCATGCTGGGAGTTGTAGTCCTCGCGGAAGGCCCGCCGCGCAGAGCCGAAGGCTAAGGGACTACAACTCCCGTCGGGCCTTGCGTGGCCGCCCTCCTCCTCGGCTGCTGTGGCGGCAGCCTGACGGGCCGTTAGGGCGGGTCGAGGGAGGGCGGCGGCGACTCGCCTCACGGGACGGGGGCTCGTCCGCCTGCGGTTTTCACAAGGGGATATTTATTTCCCTTACATCGTCCAAATAAGTCCATTTGAAATGTTGGCCAAACATTCATCAACAAAGAACATGGCTTTTTATTTATTTTTAGCACTTACACTTGTTTTCCAGTCAGCACCGAGCCTTACACCACCAGAAACACACAGCCAGTCTGCCATGAAGCCCTGACCACTGCCCTCCACACGCCCTGTCACACCACCCACGGGTGTCACCTCCCAGGTGGCGTGTCACAGCAGCAGCAGACATATGGCCAATGTTGCCTGTTTACATACCATGTTATATAAAGAAGACAGCCTGCCTCCCTGCTTCTATCACCCAACAAGATTAAGAGCTAATGTGGAAAGGTGTTGACGTTTTGGTTGCCTTAACAACAGTTTGACTCGGGGTGGTTGTATTTTTGTGATTCATCTGAAACAACTTTATCATTCATTCTCATGGAGTAGTTCTTCAGATCATCTACACACTGACTTTACCCATAATAGATCAATCTAGCCTGGTAGCAAGTGAAAACACCTCCCCAGGAAGCCACGATCACAGCTACCCAAGTCCTCACTTTTGGTGTTTCTTCACCAGTCTCTTCACAACCTTGTCAGAAGAACCATAGCTCTCTCCCTGTGGCATTATATGTGATAACACTCTGTTTCCTAAATGGTATCTTCTGGTGCTGGCCATAGACAACGTTTAGGGGAGTGGAAGGCTGTTGCCTCTGCTCCAGGTTGCTGGTGCTGAGGAATTTTCAGAGGCTTTTGCTAAAGATAACTCAAAGTGTGAAAGATTCACTCCTGCTTTTTATTCCTGACAGATTCTATCACTCAGTACAAAGTAGGCCGTTCCCATTTCCCAGAAACTTCTCTGCAGTTTGCTGCCCTGTCAGATCCTTCCTTCAGCGCTCTTTCTAGCATTATTGACCTTCCTAAGATTTTCCAAGAGTAATGCTTTATTGATTCTGTATCATATGAAACATCCAGTATGTATTTGTTTAAACTCAGCCTCTACTTTGAACTCTCCTAAAAAAAAGAAATTATGCACATCATGCACTAACAACAGATTTCAAACGTGGCACTTCTTCGCTTTATCCTTTGTTTCCTTCAGCCTCTTCAGCAGTCCCAAATGTACTCCATGTCCCACAGAGCTTCTGCTAGCCCACTGGTCTATCTGTGAGCACAGGCACAGCGAGATTTTGCCAAGTGCTCACAGAAAGATGTTTGGCAATGCCTGGCCACTTTCAAACAGATAAGGAATTACTGATCCAGCAGCACCAGGGTGAAAGCAGCACCAAGCATGCACTCACATTTAATTCACTAGAATTTTTCAAAACTGGATGAATTGCACTGGTATAAGACATTTTTTTTTATTTCAGTCATTGATTACACCATAGCAAACAACTCCAGTATTAAGCAGATTTACCTTTGGGACTGAATATAGATTGAACTAATACTACTATATTATTTTGCCTATTTTTATATTAAAAGTATGAAGCAACAGATTTCTGCTGCTCTACATTTACTACACTGGAAAAATGAATTAAAAGTCATCAGCCACTATGTGGTAACTAACATAGATAAAACATTAATGAAACAAGGCAAACAACTAAGATATACCAGCATATTGTTCTCCATGAGGCAGTCTCCTAAATCCCCCCATCTGAAGTAACAGACATGAGTGGGTTCCTGTGGGTGAGCTGTTGCTGTGGCAGCTCCTGGAGATTTACCAAAACTGACAGCGATTCCTACACAGATGCTGCTTTTCTAAGAGCATTCCCTGAGGGAGTATTTACCATTTAATTTTCCCCAATTAGCCAAGCCCTTGGATAGGAAATACTTATTTAGGATCTGACACAGGTCTTCTAATGCTGATGCTAATTGTAAGGAGAGAAGCCCTTGGCATTTCCTACCTAGAACTTGGCTGTTGGCATCTTGCACAGGCTAGACGTGTTAGGACATATGCTACTTTCTTAAGTAAAATTCAAACTTTTTATTCAGATTAAAAAAACAACAATAAAGCTGCTGCTTGGAAAAGGTTTTGTTTTCCTCTCCATTGGTTCGAGGTCCTGAACATCTTCCTTTTCCTCCAGTTCCCCTCAAGCACTGGATTCTTAACCAAATACTATTAAGATGCAAAGAGCGATGAATTTATTTATAGACACTTAAATTCTGTCTTAATCAGTGCACGGTCATCCTACAGTCTAATCAATGCATTCCACAGCAAGAGAGATCCATTTAGTGCTGCGGAATTTTTCTTTCACTGCATTAAAGACCTCCTGAAAATGGCAAATGATTTCCCTTCAGTAACTGCAGCCAAGAGTATATAAATAGATAAATAGCTACATAAATAGATTTTGGCTTCACTTTGTATAACCACCAGTTTAACCACCAGTGTAGAGAACTACATAGCTCTTAATTCACTGTGGGTGAACTTCACAATTTGGTTTCATGTTTCCCTTAGAGCCAAAATTAAATTGCCAAAACCAAAAAAATTCCTTTCATCTACTCCAAAATGCCGACCATTACAACTCTGAGGGAGTTCAATGCTATCCAGATCTACGCAAGAAAGACATTGATCTAAACCTGGGTGAAAAGGCAGGACTAGCTTCTGACCTGGTATACGTTAAACACTGAATAAATTTTCATTAAATCAAACAGCCAAGGTAGATGCACGTATTTGTTCTGTCCAACTGTTAGGTCGCTTGACAAGCACAAATCTCTCCATTTTATGGGAAATCCAACTGCTCTCTTGACTCACACTGAATTTATATGCCTGTGGTCCCTCAGCACAAGGCCTTCTTTTCCCTTAAGCAAAAACTAACTTCTATAGCAACATCTGATTTTTTTCCTTGATATGAGAAAATTCTTTAAAATTTTGCATTTACAATAAAATCCCACTGTTGTGAAGTCTGGTTTACAAGAAAGCACGGTAATACAGCATCTGGTGACAAGACTTTCTCTCCTACAGGGATAAAAAATATTGCCCAATTTCACTTTAAGAACCTGAGGTGTTTATGTGTCTAGATCAGAGCTTTCCTGGGGAAGAAAGATCAGTGACAGCAGTGAGTAAACACACTAGATGACATTTGAACCTGTTCTTTCTCTTTGGGGACAGAACAATTGAGATGTCTGTGACTCAATGGAAACAGAGTCAAAAGAGGCATTCACTTTAACAACTGTTACCCCTTGTGGGCACATCATTTTTAGCATCTTACATGCAAACGTTAGTATGTGTAGCAAAACGTCAAAACTACTGCAGAATAACAACAAGCTTACATTGCTTTTCAGGAACAATCCCACCCTCAGGCACACTCCTGTTTGCATCTTGCTTAAAGGAGTCTATTATGGCATAACACACACATAGATACGTATATGTACACAGAACCAAACAAGCCCGTAGCATCACAAAAAAAATAAGTGTGTTGCACGGTGCTCTAAGCAAAGCCAGCCAAAGACATGTCCTATCTATAGAAACTTGAAAATACAAAGTGCAACGTCAGAATTTCTTTTAAGCAGCAATAACTGTAGCAACGTTCTCAAGGGGAAAACCTCTGCAGAATTGAGTGAAATAAGAAAAAGTTTTCTCAAAATGAGAGAGCAACAGACCTGAGCTCACTACAGTAGTGTGCAAAATCTGCACACTTTCATTTTAAAACAAACTCTTGCATGGAGAATATTTACAAACAGAATCTGTATATGGCAGGCTCTCAAGGTTAAGATGCAAAACCAGAAAAGCATTTAATTCTTTTGCCTAGCAGCTCAAATACTGTCCAGCTACAAAAGCTGCTCTTACACCCTTGATAATACTTCACATTTGACCCAACCATCTTCAAAATTTTTCTAAAAAGTAGTGTAGATACCTTGAGCTCTGAGTAAATTCACATCTTTACAGAATATGCTTACAGCATCTGATCCTATCTTAGCCTGAGCTGAGTTCACTGGTGTTCGTCTGCTGCATCCCTCCTTACTCTCCTAGTGCACTCCTTAAGAAAATGCTGTGCATCCACCTTACCCTTGGATTTGCCATTAGAAACACCAGGACCGGAAGAAATGCAGATTTATTGCTTTAAAAGACAGCAAATAGAAAAGCTGGAATTCTACCAGAAAAGCAACGCATATACATAGGATCACTAGGATCAGAACATCAAAGCACCTCTAGATAAGTTGAGTTGGTCTGAATTACCTTCCCCAACTTTTTGTTAGTGATGGTTTATTTGAAGGTTGAATCTTGTTCCCATTAAACCCAAGACTGGCAGATGATTTCATAACAGCATATTATCATGAGACAGCTTACACACCATAAATGTATAAAAGCTTTTTGAAATGAAAACGAAATTAAGCATTCAGGGGGTATATTCACATCTTGCCAGCTCCCTTCTCTGTCCTACATTTCAGAGGTAGGATAGGAAGATCACCACAGCTATCAGCAAGACACAGCCTCAGGATTATGTCAGATTATACTAAGGTTTACTGTTTGAGTCCATAACCAGTCAATGCTTCCACTTGATGTGGAAGTCTGCAAAATAGAGTGGTGGTCAACTTGGTTGGGCAGCACTTCTGTACAGTCACACCATTACCTTAACCCTGAACTGAGAAGTACTATGCTGTACCTACTACTAAATTAGACAGAGAAATTGACAAATATTTACTACGTCAGGCTTCCTAGTACAGAACAAAGGGCACTTAATTATTTCTAAAATGCTCTGTAAGACAAAGAGCGATAACTTAAGTGAGGGTGGGAATGCTGATCAACCAGACAGAAAAGTGAGATGCAAGTGATCTGAAGAATATGACTAAGACTGCCTTGTGCTGACCTGCGTACAAACAAGTAGATCAGAACTACATCAAACAGCTCAGCAAACGAATCTGTGGCATGCATATGGAGCCTCTAATACAAGAGGAGGGTAGAATTTGAGACAACATGCCCTTTGTGTTACCCCCACCCTGCCAGGACACCCACCTCTTGGCTATTTAACCTCAAGAACCTGTCCTAACTAATGAGCTTGTTTCTCTTGTATATAGAGTACAGCTACTGGGCTCAAGCCCCTCAGCAAAACTTCAATCCACATAATGGAAGCATCCTGCACATAATTAGCACTCCTTATTCCAATTAGTTTGAGCAAGCACTGGTGCTTTTTGGCCTTGCAACAGCAAACAAGTTTCATGGTTGTGGGATGGGGTAGAACTGAGAATAGCATCTGCTTCCACGAGCTGGTAAGCACCATTTAGTGTCAGACAAAGGGGTCATCAGAATATAGTTTTATTTACATTTTCATATTCAAATTCAATACAAATCATGAAATATTTACAACATTCTTAATTATACTATAGATAAGAAAAGGAATTGCTTTTCCCCTGCAGATTTAATAGTACCTTATTGCGGGCTTTAAGACAAAGCTCTGCTAACATTAGAAACAAACCATAGTTACAGAGATAAAAAAATAAAGTGCATCTGTAAGATGTCCTCAGTTACCTTTGATGGGCAAGGCCCTAAACTTGATATTGAAGTATCCAGTGTTCCTCCCCAACCCCCATTCAACTCCCCACAGATGGCAGAAAACCTTTCCAATCATGTTACACTCACAGGACATCAGTATTAGCACACATGCAAGACACTGTACAGCAACAGTCCACCATTTTTCAGAGACTGGGTTCTTTATGTGTCACCTGAACAAGACACAGCAGATCCTTTGAGAAGGATCTACCTTTTCATCTTTAGTTCAAGTCTTCCACAAGTCATCCCAGACTTCCATAAAGCCAGGACTCTTGCATATTGCTGCTGCTAGAGATGGTTCTAACTCCAAAAGTCATGTAGGATCTTTCAGACTAACATCAACAGGTTTGAAAAGTTCCTGCATTTGTTCCCTTTACAGTATTGTGCAATTCAGATTTGGCCTGTCAGCCTGAAGCCCTCTTTTTCCCTTTAGGAAATGTGTGGTAGGTGGATTGGAGTGGAGAGGTCAAGAGTCAATCTCTTCACCAGATAACCAAAGACACTGTGGGAAAAATCTGGTTTGACAGACGTTACTTTGGACTTTCTCCTACCAAATTAGTGCACTGAAATATTAAATACAGTGTTGCTTTAAACTGAAAAACTGTCTGGTAAATAAGAATTAGACCAGGTCAAAATCTGTTTGTTTACAATGAGAATCCACTTGAATTAAAAACAATAAACAACAAAAAACAAGTCAAAACAATTACCAGTAGAGACAGCTACTAAAGAATCTTCTCCTTATAAAAGCAACTCAAATGCTGAAGAGAAGCTTTGCTGAAGATGGAACTTCTGTTTTAGTGTTATAATCTGATGTTTTCTTTATATTTAAGACAGCTTTATCTGAAGAGTGCTAAAACTAAATTCCACATGGGAGATGCAGTTTTAAGAATTGCAAACCATATAATCGTGATTTAAATCTATTTGATCTCAGCATTTCCAAGGCAACATCGCTGCTACAGTCATCCACTGGATTCTTACAACGTTTGGTATATACGTGATGGCAGTAGGCAGCTCCTTGCAGAAGGCTTACACCATGTTGCTGGGCATGTTCTTAGGACTTGACTTCATGAACTTGCGTTTCATCTGCCTCAAAAGTTGGGTTGTCGAGGGGTGGAACATTCACAGCTGAAGGTTGGGATTCATTATTTACAAGATGCGTGTTATCATCTATCCAGAACAAAAACAAGAAAAGGCAAGTTAAAAAGCATTACAGGCGAGCTTTACTACCTTAAACCAAAATATGCTTGCTTTATTTCCACAAGCTCACTGCAGTTGTCTTTTCTAGGCTTTGGAGTTCAGTTTTCACTAGTGTTGAGCAAGCATAGGTTGTGTGTGCAAGTGCCAGAAGGCATCACGAAGCAACAAAAACCAGAAAATAAGGAGACAGAATTCTCAGGTGACTTTAGGGCTACTGAAGACAGGCATCAGGAGTGACTCCAAGATACTTAGTTCAGGATAAACAGTGGAAGACATTCAGAGAGGATGGCCTTCTCCCTGCACAGTATTTTTGTTAGGCTGACATTAGTATTTGTCCTTGCCACTCAACGTGAGAATACACGAGGGCCTGAGCCATCTAGTTAGTACAGCACCACTTCATTTACTTATAGAGATGCAATCTCAGCCTTTAATGTTTATAGGAAGTGCCCTTTGTTCAGCTGGGGTGCCTAAACAGGGCACTTCCAGTCACACTTCACTTGCGGGGGCATGATGTCCTACAGGTGGCAGCAAATCCCACACTTTCCTATTGTATCAGCTTGGCATCCAGCAGGAGAGCTATGCGGCCACATCCCTTTCACCACCTTTTCACAAGCCTCCACACTTGTTCCTCTCTCCAAGGCAATTCCACAATCCAGGATAATTACACTGATTTGTATATCTGGAATCTTTCAATTAAAACAAGAAACCAGAAGCACTCAGTGTTGGCAGAGCTGAGTATTAAAAGGCATTTTCAATACATATGCGCTTGTTCAAAAAGATAAGAAAAGATGCTAAAATATTAGCATTTGGAAATGCTAATCATCTTTTGCAATTAAAACACTCTGAAAAGTGTTCAAGGATGACTCAGCTTTGGAAAAATCTGAAATTCAACAGGAAGCATGTCATTTCTGGTTTTGCATCATTTATGCTAAAGCTGGACAGACTTCCTAAAGATTTTCTGAGTATTTAATTACTTAAAGTGGACAGATGTGGTAGCAAAGCAACACTCACTCATCCAAAATGTAATCTCCAAAGAGACAACGAGAGAAGGAACATCTTCAGAAATTCCCTTTGGCACGCAAGTATTAAGCCTGTGATTTTCAACTACTCTTTTCCTAAGCTTCTGTTTTTAATTCAAGTTTAGATCGCAACTCATTTGAAAAAAGTATTAGAGCCAAGTGCTAAAACAACAGAGAAGATGAACACCTTGTTTTGCAGACAAGTCTTAAAGCACTGCCCTGTTATAAAGGCAAAAGCACGCTAATTCATAGCACAATCAATGGAACAGCAATGCAATCCAGCAAAACAGATGAAGCAATATACTTACTTTCTGATGGCGCATGTTCCTCCAGAACAGATTCATCTGCTCCTTGTACAGAAGCATATCCAGATGATGCAGTTTCACTACGACTATCCTCCTCATTAATTGAAGTGACATTTGATGTCCCACTGGATACTGTAGCTTGCACAGACTCTGTCCCATCTTCTACATCCACCTTTGCAAAAAAGAGAAAATGCTTACGTTACATCTTTCCAGAAAAAGGGTCTGCAGGGAATGAAGTCTTGTGGACTTTTACTCAAATATTTCAAATAAATAAAAAGCTTTGCTGTTAACCTTCAGCATCATGAGTGAAAGCCAGATACTGCCCATTTAAAGTGGGAAGTTCAGATGCAGCTTCCGCATTCTTCAACTAGCTCTTCCCTTTTCTTGCCCAGCATTACGAAAATAGATTTTTCCTCCACTCAGTGCAGGTGTCCATCCCCCCAGGCAAACTCTGATGTACATTTTAGCTGCTCCGGGCAGTGTCAGGCACTGGCAACAGCATCTTCCTCTGGCATTTGCCCAGATCAGAGGCAGAACATAAGAAATTCCTTATGTATCCTAGTGTAATATTGATAGTGGCATGCACCACCAGGAAAGACTGTCTTACCTCAACACCCAGAACTTTGAGTATGTCACACTTGCACATTGGGCATGTCCTGTGCTCCAGAAGCCAGGGGTCAATACAGTTCTTGTGGAAGAGATGGCTGGTGGAAGAAGTTAACCAACAAGTTATGTTTAACATCAGACAAGATGTTTATGTAGCAGCAACTAGACTTATTTACAAACACTGAAAGTTCATTTATTCTAGAATTAATTGCCTTATTTTGCCAGAAGTTGCAGTTGAAAGTTATAGCTAGCTGGTTAGTCTCTCAACCTATAGCTGTATTATGGTTTTTTGTTTCTATATCCCGCTTGCTAAAATTCAGTATTATCTCTGCTACATCAATCTTAAGCTTTTTTTAAATCACTGTACAATGGATTCCCAGCTGCTACTTTAAGTAATACAAATATTGACACCAACACTAACTACAAGGTCAACTTTGGTCATGCAGATGCATGACTAAATAGCACTTCTGTTAAAACTACATAGAAAAAAACTCACCAGGTTACGTCCTCAACATAAACTATACTCCCACACATTTACTTTGCCTATACAGTCATTGTGTATTCCAAGTGGATATTTGGCAGGCTACATACACAATACATTAAATATAGTTCAGCCATTACAGATGCAAATGTTTGCTTCTATGAAGATACTCAGTTCCACAATGGGTCTGAATTAGGACACAGATTCAGACAGACTACTTGAAATCCTGTAATTTGCCCGTTCCTTCTGCCTGAATAGAAACAGCAAGGCAGACAGGCACTGTTCAATGTTAATCAGGTCTCTATTATGAAACAAGTGAAGAGCTCACCACATTTGGTGTTCAGTGTCCTACACACACCTAAGCATGACAGAAAATTCTCCAATTTAGCTTACATAAACATCACTTCCTTCCACCCATACCAACGTAATGTCAGTAGCACAGCCTAAAACTTCCTTGATGCGTGACAATTTTGAGAACTTGTGCTTGGGTCTGGTGTACCTCTCCTGCTATAAATGCCTACAGTTTGACTATCTGGACAAGAATGCCTTCTGCAAACACATACGCCCCAGATACCACTGATGTGACTCACAGGAGCATTCAATTGCTTGTTTTGCTTGTTTCATTTATAGATACAGTTAAATGCTTTTAACAAGGAGGGTCTCATCACTGTGGCTGACCACCAACATCAAGTACATTCTTGCAGTAAATATCAGTTTATAGAGAGTTTAATATGGTTGATCTTGGCAGAGATCATCAAGCAAACATGGTCATCTTAAGCTAGTCTCATTTAGAGCCATACTTGGGCCAAAGAGGAATGAAACAAATACATTTAAAAGCAGCTTCAGAGCAAAACACTGTATAACAAATTCATCTATAAACAATACATTTGAAGAAAGTCACTCTCCTCTTAACCCAGTAAATCATGCTTTGTTTTACAAATTCACATCAAGATCAGGAGGCTTTATAGGGAAACTAACATGACAGGCTTTAGATACTTAGAACTGACTTCTCTAAATGCCTCTGTACTTATGACACTTAATTACTATAGAGGACTATGCACTAGCACAAATGTGACAAGACAACCTAATAACCATTAAGACATTCCTGAAAGCTTATTCGGTTTTTATTCTAAACTACTATGCATTACATGAAGGAAGTTTGTTGATAACACCTTACCAGCCCAGCTCCTGGATAGCAAACCAACTGAGAAGTCCTACTACTTGTAGAAAGCTTTTGCAAAACTGTAATAACTCCAGCTCAGATTTACCAGTGCTTGACAGATAACACTGCTCAGAACGTAACAGCCACAGATTTTTCCATTCTTCAGAACTGGATTTTTCCTGTATCAAAGCTTTAAGTGCTTTTTCATAACCCTCCCCATGTAAAAGCACATTCTTCCCATATCAAATTTGTGCAGTTCACACAGTAATTCACCTGAGTGCTTTAACTCTGATGTTAGAAGCTTTGCCGCAGCAGTCCCATTCAGCAGGCACACAGAGAACTCACACAGAACAAACTTCTTTAAACCCTGAAAAGGCTTCATTACTTATCTTAGGAACTATCAAATTAAAACAGTAGTATACCAGGCTTTCACAAGAGCACAATGAGATCCAATAATAGAAAGTTCTACAAGAATAAACTGCTATAGCTCTATTTTGGCCTTTATTTCAGAAAAGGCATGCAAGAATCAATAAGTGTTTTCTTCTAACTATACAAGTTAGCATGGCTTAACAAGTTTAAGTTACCAGACTGATATCCATGACCCTCTCAGTGAACAGGAAATTGAGTTACAAGAAATTAGCATAGTTTCACCAGTTATCTGCAGTTTAGTGTTATCATTTTCATATACCATTGTGGTGGTTTACTCAGCTGGGCAGCTGAGTTTTACCATAACCTCTCTCACTCCCTTTCTTCAAAGGGAAAGGGCGAGAAAATATGATGAAAACGGCTCAAGGGTTTAAATAAGGACGGGGAGATCATTCAGCAGTTATTGTCATGGGCAAAACAGACTCAGAGTAGGAATATTAATAAAATTTATTACTTATTACTAACAAGCTAGAGCAGTGAGAAATTCAAAACAAACTAAGAACATCCCCCCACCCCCCATCCACCCTCTTCTACATAGTCCTCCCCCTGAGCAGTGCAGGGGAATTTAGGCTGCAGTCAGTCAATGTCACTTCATCTCTGCCGCTCCATCATGGCCACTCTCTGCCCCTGCTCCACATGGGGTCCCTCCCACAGGATGCCGTCCTTCCTGAACTGATATTGCATGGGCTTCCCACAGGCAGTAGCTCTTCAAGAACTGCTCCCACATGGCTCTGTACCACAGGGTCCATCCATAAGGAGCAAACTGCTCCAGCATGGGTCCCCCACAGGCAGCAGCTCCCCCCAGCCCCCTGCTCCTGCATGGGCTCTTCTCCACAGGCTGCAGCTCCGGCCCGGGGCCTGTTCCTGCAGGGATTCTCCATGGGCCACAGCCTCCTCCGGGCCACATCCACCTGCTCCACCGGGGGCTCCTCCACAGGCTGCTCCATGTGGGACCCATGGGCTGCAGGGGGACAGCCTGCTCCACCAGGGGCCTCTCCACAGGCCGCAGGGAAACTTCTGCTCTGTGCTTGGAGCACCTCCTGCCCTCCTTCTGTGCTGACCTTCGTCCCTGCAGGGCTGGTTCTCAACCCTCACTCTCCCAGCTGCTGTTATGCAGTAGTTTTTCTTTCCCCTTTCTTAAATCTGCTCTCACAGAGGCACAAGCATCATTTATTGGCTTGGCTCTGGGCAACAGCAGGTCCCTTTGGAGCCAACTAAAAGCGGCCATTATCTAACAGCAACTTCTAGAATCTTCTCACAGAGGCCACCACTGCAGCCCCCCACTACCAAAACCTTGCCATATAAACCCAATACAATCAGCAGAGGAAGAAATCTTTTGAAAAAGCCCTAGAAAAAGCCCTTTGGAGAAGCAATGTGTTCCGCCAAGCTATACAGTGGAAGGTAGTGTGCCCCTACAACCTGCACTCATTCCAGTGTGCATTTACATAGTTCCTGTAATTTGAAACACTTTGGCAGATTCAAGAATTCATGCTCCGTAACAGCTTGATTGAAGCTTGATCAGCTTTGTTAACACAGCAGAAGGAACAACCAGTAGAGGCATGTTTCATTATTTTGGATTAAGGGTCAGTTTGGAAGACAACTTACTTGCAAGTCAGGATACGCACTACTTCATTTGGCTTGTACGGCTCAATGCACACAGCACAGCTATCTCCATCAGGACCAGTTTCCTAAAGCGGCAAAATGAATTTACAGCATTAATCAACTGTGAAAGCTTCTTCTGAACTAGTCAGATTTACTGTGGACAGAGGGGTCTAGCTAAAGTAATCTAAAATATCTTCCATATATAATCTTATATAAACACATTTTAATGGATTACTCATAGTAAAGCTGATGTTTGAACAGAAGCATTCAAAGTTTAATCCCATGGTTTAGAAATACAGCTGCAAACCATCACTGGTTTATTTCAGGCACTACTGCAGAGGTTTGGAAATTACCACCACCAATTTTAACCACAAGAAGAATAGCCAGTGAAGCTGGGGAGAGGTACTAGTTTACCTTTAAGCATCCATGTCACAAGATTAGGAACTCTCAACTCAACAAGAACACAAGCAAGCAGCTAAAAATTTATAAGAAAGTGCAGATTTGGAAGTCTTGCACCCCTGAAAAGGGCTTAGTCTGAAAGAGGAACCACCTCTGCAACACGCAGTTACAGGTTCCAAGAGGCTTCTGCACCCTTTTCCAGTGTGAAGGACCAAGCTTTACATTCTGTGCAAAGCATGTGCCAGAAGGCTCAGGAGATGGCAGACGAGTTATACCTTGTCTCCTTGCTTCAGGGTGCGCAGCTGTAACTGTCCAATAGCCTTCTTAGCTTCGGCCTTCAGTTGTCGCTGTAACATAAAGCAGTCCTCATTAAACACAGTTATTTTTCTCGTAAGTGATGGTTACTAATACTTACTGGTGCTTGCTTGCATTAGACACCTTGGTTTTATAACCCAGATGTTATCGAAACAAGCTAAGTAAGCATGAACACGCTATTTAGACAAAACATGAAACAAGCTTCAGGACATACTCATATGGTTATTGACTTTGGATGACACACCAAAGCATTTGCATACACTTTGTTTTCACCTAACCTTCTCATAAGGCACAGGAATTTCAAAGGTTTCTTCTTTTAGAAGATGTAAGATAACACCTTGATCAGATTAGACCTAGCCAAAATAAATAGAAACCTTCAAATTAACTTGGAACAGAAGACTGAACACCAAGTCCAGCAATCAATAATTTTAACTACTTGCTTTATGACATCCTGGCAGAGACTCACACCACGATGAAAGGCGAGGCTCTTTGCCCATCAGCTCAGTTACCACCAGCATACCCTGAACTACTCCTCTGCCACGACTGCTTCACAGAGCACAGACTGCTTAGGAGCCAGCAGCCTCCTAGCACCGACCACACCTGTCAGGTGGAAGAATGCAGTTTTATCTCAGTTTTGGTTCAAAGTAACACAGAAAAAAAAAAAAAAAAAAAAAAAAAAAAAAAACAACAACAAAACCCTCAGCTATTTTTCCCCTACTTCCACCACCTTGTGAAATAAATCAAATGACTAGCCCCAGGTGGTTTACGAGGCAGCTTTAATGAAAGCAGAGGAGGAAGCTGAATTGCATTCCCCTCCACACCATTTGCTTGGTGCTGTCAGGACACCCGAGCAGAGAGGAGCAGGAGCAGAAGCCCAGCTTGCCTGGCAACTGTTGCTGTCCAGCTGTCACTGCAAAGCATTTAATTAGCACAGGAGCCAACATCTCTGTTTAAAGGGCACAAGTTGGTGCTGTTCCACCACCATCAAGAATTGACTGTCCTCTCCCTCCCAGCGCTCTTATTGCCTCAGGACACGGAGGTGGATCAGGCAGCTCTGGCACTGCTACCCCAGTCAAAACTCCTCTTCTAGATTCAGCTGCTCCATGCAGGAACACTGTGCTGTTAACTTTCCAGCATTACTTCCCCAAACAAAATTTACTTATTTTACAAGAATCTTTTTTGGGATGAAGGTGCAGGGCTGTTAGCAGAAGCAGAGAGGGAACAAGTTGGTGGTGAGCTACAGATGACACCTAAAACTCTGCAAAGCTTGGTAATTCAAGACTGCATAAAGTTTCCTGTGCTGAAGCAGTTAATGGCAAACAAGTTTATTTATATGGTCTGCTGTAATCCTATCATATAGCTTTGGTGAAGCCAAACTTACTGGTATACTATGTTGTTTTGGGCTTCTAACATATGGCATCAATATGCATCCTTTTAGAAGCTTCATAGTTAATAACTATAGCAATTATCAAGAAAGATACGCACACAATCCTAAGGTGAAGGATGCAAGCAGGTTTTCGGCTGTATTTTACTTATTAGTGACAAGAACTGGTCAAATTTTCTTCAGAGCTTCTAAGGATCTGTTCAAGACACTGGTGTGAGTTTCTGTAAGCCACTTTAGAATCATGTTCCCCTTGTCAACGTTTCTGACAGAAGCCACAGGGAAGTAGCCACATACTGGTCTCAGAAAACCCTGCAGTCCCTAGAAGTTTCAGTAGCAAATGTAGCTTCATCAACAGACCAGGAATGCAGCAATATTAGTACCTGTGTCACAGCTACTTGTTATAAATCGAGAACTAAACTACCTAGGAGCATACTCCCTCCTACAGTACCTAATCTACACATCTAATGTCAGGCCAAACATATTGACAGGACCCAACTGGCTGCAGAAACTCTGTTGGCAAACAGCAAAGTTTAAGTGTACTCAAATGGCTGTATGATTAATAATTTACCGAAACGATATTTTAGGTTTTGCCTGGGCACGAGTTTAATTGCTGTTCTTGAAATGCACCGATGGCAAAGTCACCTTTAACATTGATTTTGGTAAGTACAGCAGAACACACTTCCAGGGGGATGGCAAAAGGCTGCGAGAGGAAGCTTTTATTGAGTAGCCTACCAGGAGATCCAGGATACTCAAGCCTGGAATGTCAAAGCATTTTGTGAAGCCAGGTTTTTGGATAAAACATCCAGTGTTAATGACTTTAAAAGCCTCAACCCAGCAGCTCTGGAAAAACAAAACGCTGACTAGGCCAAGGAAATAAAAAAAAAAAAAAAAAAAAAGAATCAAGATATTAGAAGACAGGTCAGGTCCCGGCTGGTATCCAGGCTGCAGCACATTGAAGTAGATAGGCCCCTAAATGGGAAAGGTGGGTTTGCTGTCCCTAGTACCTCGTTACTAATTTCACCTCCAACCCATTCTGTACAAGGGTGCCTTCTGGGCCCCCTGCAAGTACAGTCACAGCAATGCAGACCAGCAAGCTCTAAGGAGGTGAGGAACTCCTGCCACAAAAATATCTCTGAATTGCAGCAAGGTGAGCAACTCACCTCCTTCAAAGCCATTAATTAGGTCAGTGCTCAGCTGCAACACCTAATTCTTATGAAATCACTGGAAGTGAAGACTTGAGCACAAATCAGAAACCAGGCCACAGATTAACATCCCTGGCCATTCTGTGTTAAGAAAGGCTAATATATTGAAGAACTGAACTTGTCATTTCACTGACTAGAAAGGTAGCAAGGCACATCTTACTTCCCTTCCCCTGTTTTTCCACCTTTTCACCCAGAGACCTCACTAACAGACCGCAGAGGTAGACACTTGAATTTCAAACCCAGAAAAAAATACTCAGATAAATAGCTGGTTGTAAAAAGCTTAACTAGTTGGTTCATGAGGAAAATGCAACTCCATTTCAATTCACAATTAGGATAGATGTATTATTTAACTCATGCTTTCACTTGGACTTCAAGATAACATGACTGGTTCTCCTCAGTAATCACTCAGCATTAAATAAGGTTTGCACCATTTCATGTTCCTGACTTGTATGCAATTCCTGCTCAAGCTGAGTGAGAGAGCTGCTGCCTTCAAGAAAATTCTACAGCAAAGAATGCATTCAGACCTTATGTGGGTTATATGTGATCAAACCAAGGAGGAAGAGTTCCTTCACCAGAAAATGCAGGTAGTCGTACCAAAAAGTACAGAAGCTGTTGGTAAATGGTGAAGATTAAATGTACTCAACAGCCTGACTATATATAAAACAAGAGATCGCTTCCGACTTCTGAAAGCACTGCAGTCTGAAGACTTCTCCCAAGTCTAAGAAAATGAAAAGCATACTGCTAATATGGAAAATACTTGGACACCACCCAGTTCCAACAGGAACATGTCACTGGAATAGGCTGCCCAGGGAAGTGGTTGAGTCATCATCCCTAGAGGTCTTTTAAAGATGTTTAGATCTAGAGCTTAGGGATATGGTTTAGTGGAGGACTTGTTAGCATTAGGTCAGAGGTTGGACTCAGTGATCTTGGAGGTCTCTTCCAATTTAGACTATTCTGTGATTCTGTGAACAGGGATTAACCCTGTTTCTGCTCTGACCCCTAGCAAGCAAGTGGGATTCAAGAACCCCAAGATACTAGAAACAGGCCACAGAGCATTGTCATCATTTATCATAATAAGCTTATCACAGCATTCTGTAAAGCAATCAGGAAGTGTTTCTTCTGGTTCGAGCAATAGATGGACATTATAAGAAGACTAATGCTCGTCTGTACTATCAGACTTCACGGAAAAGCAATATAATCCCACAGGGAAGGGCAAAAAGTGCACAGATGCTATAAAATAATTATAACACTGGTAAAGGGATACATTCAGATGCCTGAAAAAATGTATTAATTACTATGAATACACAACTGTTTCTTAAAGATACTTCCCAGAAAAATGTATAACCCTTAGACAACTGTGCGATGGAGGAGAAAATACTCCACCAAATAACAGACTAAAGTTCAGACAGTCAGAGTCTCTAAAGGGTGAATAATGACAGGCAAATTCCACATGTAGCATGCACACTGATAAGTTGATTGATTAATATTCAGTGTTTCAAAGTCTCTGTTTTGAGACTTCAGAAACACTCTTAAAATCCAGGTCACCTAATTAACAGAGAACACTGTGGAGGAACCTTTTTACTAGGTTCACCTTCACTAACAAGAACTTTTTTTTTTGTTATTCTTTGCTTATCTTATCCCTGTGAGGTCAATTTTTAGATGCCTTGGTACAAAAACAATTGAAAAAACAATTCTGGATTGTCTTGGGTTTCACTTCTACAAAGCAGTAGATTTTTTTTTCCACGATGGCAGAGAAGCTTTCTTCGATTCTTATACTTTATAAAGCACTTTAAGGCTCCTTAATTTCAGTTTGGCTGAAATCATGTGGAACTGGCATGTCATTTGTCAATGTTATTTTTCAATCTAAAGTGAACTCTTTGTGAACACAGAGCCCAAGATAGAAACAGTTTGTGAAGTTGCAAGTCAAGGCAACTGGATTTTCCCAGTACCATCTACCAAAGGCATTAATAACATCTGTAGCTCTTTGAAAGCCTGAAAGATCAGAACAGAGCAGAACTTCTACAACTACTCTGTTAAATACCTTTGCAGGAGGAAAGATTTTTGTTTGATTTCATTACAGGCATCTTTTTCAGACCAGCTTCTAGGGCACCCAAGCCTGTTTAGCACTGGAACCGAGTTCTCACTACGGGCTAGTGCACACAGAATTAAAGAGGAAATTCAACAGCAGGAGACAGTATGCTTCCCTGTCCACAGACATTAGCAAGTGGACAGCATCAAGATAAATGGCTCCACACCATCCCTTGTGGTGAGTACTACTACAGAGAAAACTCAGCGCAACTTCCAGGAGTGGTAATGCTACATCTCAGTCAGATGAGGCCTTCCAATACTGCTCTTCCAACTACTCCATTATTGTATTCTCCTGTCACTTCCAGGTGTTGCATAACATCAGAACACAGTCTAAAATGAAGCCTACAGGAAGCCCAGTCCCCAGGATAAGGCAGACAGCTTAGACAAGGCACAAATAGTTGTTTCAGTCAACTGTTAAATGTCTAGCCTGTAAGCATATTGCCAGCTGACTGTTCCTCATCCACAAGATTACACTTAAACAACAGGATTCCAGAACATCAGCTTGACTGAGTTAGGAGCTGTTGTTATGAGCAAGAACCCGACATTCAACTCTGGCCAAGTTCCCTGTGAACATTGCTGTCATTCACCCCAGTCTCTCCCTGCCAAGAACAATGGTTCTACAAGTTAGCATTTTAGAGAAGGCAGTCCCAAAGTGTTACAGATGCCCAAAACTGGCCTAAGTTTCAACACCTGTGTCCAACTTCTAGCTTCAGATTAGTTCAGAAGGATCTTGCTCAAGGGGCCTGAAATCTCCACAACAGCACAGAAACTCATCAGAGCACATGTTCCTTAAAGGCAGAATATCTAAGTATCTAACCCGATCCTGACATAATTCCCAAACCAAGCTAGAGTAAGATGCTTATGCTACTTTATGCTACTACCACCTGTAGGAGAGGACTCTAGTAACAACTCTTCTTTCAGAGTTCAGGTACCTCCTGCAAGAAGCTTGCAAAGAAACACTGCAAATACCCAGTCTACTTTGCAACACAGCTGCAAGGGAAGTTCTTGTATCTGAACTATTCAGATCCTGTTCCTCCCGTTGCCCATCAGCTTTGACAGATGCCACACTAGTACTTAATTCTCACCTTTAAGGCTTTTGCTTAAGCCCTGAAGTAGCAGGTGTAAGGTGGGTCAGATCAGACTGAAGACAAAGCTGTGTGCATTAGTTGTATCAGCTGATCATATAATTGCACAGAGGAGAGTTACTTGGAAACTTAACTCATTAACAATTGCCTGCCTGGGGGTTAAAAAGAACACAACAGTGCCTTTTTTCACCTCCTAATTGAGGCTGTCACTGCAACTCTGAGAAAGCTTTCAGTTAGAAAGAAGCTTTCAACAAGAGGTAGTTTCCTAACTTGTGGTCTACAAAATATTACAGGAGTCATGCACCATTTTGCAGACGCATTTGTAGTCGTGTCTCACATTGCAGCTAGCACATAGGCAGCGCTGTGTGGGAAGTGTGAGGGTCAGCTAAAAGCAGGTTAGCTCTCTCACCTCCTCCAATACATCAGCATTACGGATGCACCGCAGTGCAGGGAGTAAAATAGTAGGAAACTTCGCAAAGCATCATCAGCTGCACTCTCTAGATACAATTAGACAGGTAACATTTTGCCATTTTTTTGAGAAGGAAGATTTTAGCTGTTTAAACTTATCTCCCTTAGCAGGTTAAAAACTACGCACTCTCCTTCCTTTGGAAGGAAGTAATTCAGTGATTTTAGTGCTCAAGCACTATTTCAGCCTTAAGATCCACAGCATAGTGGCTCAGAGGGGGATAATAAGCAATGGCACACACAGAAACAACACACTCACCTGTTTCCTGGACTGGGCCCTCGTGATCCTGAATCTCCGAGCAGAATAAAAAATAAAGTAACCCACAGTTGCTGCTGTGACAATGAAAAATGACACTGAGACAAAGAAGATGGAGTAGTGATTCATCCAAGGACCGTGCTTTTTCCCCACTTCAATAACCATTGTCACTTTCATGCCACTCTCGATCCGGCGCAAGATCTCCATGCCTTTCAGGTTGCCAATCATAATTGCAACAATGCTTCCTGCACCTGCAAAAGATAAGGGAAATCCATGCTCAGTTCCCAGGATCTGTGTTACAGTCGTCATCTTAGAGGCTCTGGTTCAAGTGTCAAAGAACACACTGGAGAGCTTCTAACTGGCATTAACAGATTTAATAGGACTGGAGGAATAAGCGTCATCATCTTGTACTTGTTCAGCTCAACAGTACAGCAAGCCATATTTAGAATTCATTCCTCTCCATAAAGCTCCTCACTCCCACTGATGGGACACTCATCATTTTAGACAACACTTTGGCAATTTATATTTTAACATGCCTTCAAGCTGCATGAAATTAAAAAGAAATCCTACAGACACAGCAAGGTCACTAGGGATTGAGCTCCTGGAGATAGCGCCCAGATGCCAGGCAGAGCTGGTGGCTTAGGGATGCTTCCTGTAACGTATCTGCCTCCCTCCCTGCTCTGCTGCTAGTTCTTAACTAAATTTAATAGCGCTGTTGAGTACTTATCCAGACATCGAACGATTAAAGCCCAGATCAGCCTTTGCATCTGAATTTTCAGAAAGAACTAAAAAACATTAGAGTGAAATTTGGTGGTGACTATAAATGCTGCAGGTTTCTAAGGCAAGTTCAGAGGGATGCCAGTATTGAGCTGTGCTTGGCTTTTAAGTTGTCAGTGGCCCCATCCAGATTTTAACATCAGGGTTCGTTTCCTTGTTTATACATCATGGCAAAATGTCAGAGGAAGGAAGAGTTTTACGGCTGGAAGAAACTTCAAGCAACTCTGCTCACCAAATACTGACTTGAATAAAGCTGCTTTCATTTCAAGTGGCAAATGCTGAGGACCCTTCATAGTATCTGTAGGAACTTTAGGCAGTCCCAGTACAGCAAAGAAGTTCTTAAGGGAAAAAGGAGAAAGGAAGACATGTAAGCAGTCCCTGGTCTCTCTAAACCAAATACAAGATTCAAAGACTAGCCAGTAAGGAGTCCCACTGAATTAAATCATCAGCTGCACAACATTCATAATATATTACACGGCGAAGGAATAAAGGCTGTTACAGAAGTGCTATTTTTAGCTAACCTCCCAGCCAAACCAGTTCTATTGGTGAGACCAATTTTTTTTCCTCCATTAAGAGAAACCTCCTCCAACTTTCAGCTATCAAAACTGGAATTGGTGTTAAACCACAAAGGCTCTCATTTTAAAAAGCACTTATTAATTTTCCAGCCTGCTCATGTAATGCCTTTGATCCGAGATGTCTAAGCATGATGTCTAGCAATTCTCCCCAGTGAGAACTCATCTTTTATTCAGAAAGCTCCCTGTAATGAGAAGTACATCTCAGGGCAAGGAGGGGGTAGGGAAATAAGTCAGACTGCACCTACCATCCTTTATGATGAGCTAGGGTTTATAAGCCAGCTATAAAATGAGCTGGAAGGAGGTGGTAGGAACAAACAAAGAATTAAGCATGGGTCAGGTCAGGAGCTGAGACTTTTTACTTTCATAAGCGTAGAGGAAAAGCGTGGGAGAACAGGTTGTGACAACAAGAAAATAAAAAGCTTGCCAAAAGGCTTGTTCTGCCTTATTCCCCTCCACTTCTACATGCCTCACCAGTCAAATATAGCTTGTGGTTAAGTGCAATACAACACACGGTACAGGGATTTGTGTTAATGAAATGTCACCACCAACCCGCAAAACCATTTCAGCTACCAAGTCGGCAGTTATGATGAAGTTTTACACCCTTTAAAAAAAGTCTTAATTCCATTGAAGTTTCAAGCTAATCAGTTCACCAGGATGTTATTAGAAGACATTAAGTTCTTTCCTGGTACCTTCCACACACCCCCAGCAATTTCTCACAATTTCAGCTGCTTTGGATCAGAACACGCGTGCTCATCTGGTCAAGTTCAAATCACTGACTGCAACTATTGAAGAAAGGAAGTTTAGGTGGGTGTTTTCTGCTTCTCCTCCTCATTCAAGCACCCTCACTGTGATCCACAAGCTGCTGGCCTGCTTTCCTCCTGTTGCTGCAACACTTTAATGCATACTCACCCCCAAAGGGGGTGGAAGAGGGAAGACATTGATTCACGAAGGAGCAGACTGGTGGTGTGTTGGGGTCAGGCTTTAGGCATGGCCAGCTTGGCAATAATTAGAATTTTTTCCACCAGCAATGAAAAAAGCACAGCTTTTAAGAGCTTTGACACTGCAGGAACTAGAGCAGAATTGAGAGGCTGATCATCTGCATTGCTGCCCCTTAGAACAAGCCCCTGCTGACATACATCAGCATCCATCTTCAACATTCTGTACTGCAGGTACGAGCTTTTAGGACCAACAATTAATTTCTAAAGGCCCTTACAGGTGAGCTAACCTGACAGCACATAGTTAACCAAACACCTTGTGCCAGCAGTCAGTGCTGTTCCTGGATTCCTTTCCTGTATTTCCAAGCCTGGTTGACCTGGGCCACTAGTAGCACAGGCATTTGGTCACTTTAGAAGCTCCTTTTGGACAAATCAAGGCTCTGGCACCAACACAGACTGCTTGTCAGGGGAGCGCCTGAAGCTCCTTTTGGCAGGTGGAGGCTTTCTATGACGCTGTATTGGCCTGAAGCTAAGGAAGATGCCCAGAAGCCGTGTTTAGGCACACTGCTGTGCTGCTAGAATGAAAACAGCTAGACCAACCCCCACTCAGTGCTTCCTGAGCTGCTGGAAGGATCCCATCACGGCAAGTACTGAAACATGCCAGTGGCCAGGAAGCCACCAACTTGGGCAGAGGCTTCTGACAGTGCTTGGGCATCTCAGTAGAAGTGAGCTATTTGAGGGGACACCTGAAGAGGTGTCTCAAACAGCTGCTGCCCTGAACTGTCACCTTTTCTCTAGACTCCAGCAAAGGAGGAGGAAAACCAATCACCTGTGCATGACAATAACTCACAGAAACCCCAAATCCTAGCCTAGAAGTCCGCTTTTGTGATTCAAGCAAGGCTTCCTGTAAGAGTTTAAGGGAAGTTAGAAGGTACGATGAAGCTGCTGCCTGTTTAGTTAATAATAGGGTCACATTGCTAAACAGAAGCAAAATCTGTTGAGTTAAACATTTCCCAGTTCTCTCCTTTTCCATCTCCTATGAAATCAAAGCAGGAAAGTTACTCAAGTCTTCGGACAAATACAGTCTGCCCCTGTAGGTCTGGACTTTTGCAAAAAAGTTTCCTCCCAAATGATGGCATCCCACTGGTCAAAATCTGACAGATGCCGTTCTGCAGACACTGGTTGGCACAAGAACTAAAATGGTTTGTTGGGGTGGGAGGAGAAGAGCTGGAACAAGCACATTTGGCACACAGGAAGGGTGCATGACTAGAGATCAAAGTTTTACTCTTCCTGTATCAGGTTTACTTAGATGCAGAGTGGAGTTTCATCTATTTATACCAATATAAATATCTATATTAAACCTTGCCCTGCAAAGGCCCTCCTTGTTCTGCCACTACACTTCTGCTTCATGCTACCCCGTAAGCATGAAGTTACAGGCTTGGCAATTCAGAAGAGAAATGCAGCATGCAAGATGTGCTCATAACTGGCACTATGGACTCTTGCACAGTAAACACCTGTGTTTTCCACACCAAGGGGATTACTGCCACCCCATGCTACTCCGGTGTGAGCTTGAGCTACAGATAAATCAGTTCTGAACCACTGCCCTGTGTGGTGGGACTCCATGGCCTGTGTCAAGGCAATGCTTGCACGGCAGATCCACGCCGGGCTCACAGCTAACATTAACTCTCACCTCACAGAAGCAGCTCCAAGGAGCTGTCACAACATGCTCAGGGTCAAAACTACAAACTGATTCCCACAGAGGAGAGGATTTTCAGACTTCCAACATGGGTTTCCTTCCACACCCATGCAAGTGAATGAATGAGAAGCTCTAGCAGCTTGGAGGAACCACCTCTTTCCCAAGCACATTATGAGTACAGCCACAACTTTTAGAAACACCTTAAGCAGGTTTACCTGGGTGTTAGGCATTTATCTTCCTTTTCATTTAAAGGGAACTGTTTTTCACAGATATTGATCACTTATAGACAGTATTGAGTATTCCTCTCTCACTTCCCTGCTGGGAAGCATTACAGCTGCTCTCCCCTTCAGGTACTTACTGCAGCCTCCAGTGGGTCTGGGGAATTCAGAGTGAGACAGGGATTCAAAGGAATTTCATAAGAAATTTCACCAGGTTTTCCAGTAATTACAGGCACTGTGACTGAAAGCTTTCTGTCCAGCCCACCAAGCTCACTATTATTAAAGCATTTTTATTACACCAAAAGAAAACAAAACAGTAGAAAGGAGCTCTACCAGTACTCCAGGTGGAATGAATACAACAGCCCTCAAAGAGCACAGCTGCTAGGTATATGTGTAAACACAACAGGAAGGTTTCCTTACCTGGGATGAAAGTGTAATGATACTTCTACCATAATTAAAATTTAGCCCTACATTTCCAGTGAGCAGCCACTGGCACTCACTTCATGAGAGCATCAGACCGAGCACAGGGTTCCACCAAAACTTGTCCCAGTGCTGCTGCTGTCACAACAACCATCCCTTCCAAGACAGCTTTGGTAAGCAAACCTTCCCCTTTGGAGAAGGGGATGCTGTTACAGCAATGTGATCTCCAGGGTAAAATCCTGCCTCCTGGACGCTCCTGTACAGGCTCCTACAAGTTTAAACCACTCCACACACAGCAGTTGAAGAGGAGGAAATGCCTTTTGTGCATGCCATTCCTCTTTGCGGAGCCACAGCAAGGTTGAAGTCACACTTCGTTATTGCACTTTCAGATCTTCACTTTTTCTTCCAGATCATAGGGGAAAAAGAGAACTTTGCTGTCCTTGTGTTACTCAATCTAGCTTTTGCACTGTGCATTTAATAAAAGTGAAGCACAACATGGAAAGGGAAGACAGCCTCTGGTAATTCAAATCTTTGCTGTGTTACCAAGATCCTTCCAATTAAGGCCATATTTAAGCTCCCCAGATAATTAACTGCCTGAAAACAAATTCACTTTTCAAGAAGACTTTTTAAGCACTGGACTTTAAGGAACCTTTGTTTCATTCCCACATTTTCTCATTCACCACTCGAGTTCCATAACCAAGAAAACAGAACTGGCAACACCTGCTTTATGACTGTACGCTCCTTTTGGGTACGGCACGTTTTAGCATCTAACATGCCAGTCACTAACAAAACATCACATGGCTCTGAATCTTCGGCAAGCACTTCAGTTATGAAAGCTGCCATCATTACACATCTTCTCTACAGCTGACTTTAACACACAGGTGCTGTTACTCTTCAGTATCTAATGCCACTGAGAACACAATTCAGTCTTGTATTTTCGCTGCACAATAGTCCAGTGTAACATTGACAAACGCAGACTTATGAGACCCTGACGAAGCTTTTTGAAGTGAATAAGTAGCTTCCAGTTTATGACAAGTTTGCATATCAGAGCTAACTCAGGAATGCCCTAGCTCTTCTAGTCTCACTTAAAAGTGGTTTCTCAGCTTGTTCAGTTAAAACCAGGCATTGGAACTGGTCTGCATTGTTTAAACTTACTCTAAATTCAGTTTAGGTCACCTTATGAAAGCCCCTTTCATTTGAGTTTGAAAGCATATTAATAATCTGGGGGTAAATTCAATAGATCTTCAAGTGCAGCTTTTCCTGGACAGCAAAGGCCTAACCCCTGTCACGCCTCTGGTGGCACTCGCTACGAACAGGCCGTAAGACAGCCTGAAGGGACCCCCTCCCCTCTGGGAGCAAACCTCGCTACAACATCATTTGGCAAAAGCATTTGAAGAAGGCAATAGTTTTGAAGCCATTCTGAAGAAATATAATTAGGAAAAGTTACTTCAGAAAAGTACTACCAAAAAAAAAAAAGGAAAAAAACGCTAGGATACCACACACTAACAACAAAATTTCAGATTCAGTCCCGTTGACAAATGTCTGAAGTTTTGCATCATGCTTGAGGGCAGTGAAATTAAATGTCACTGCTTTCAACAGCATTACTTCACTCCGTCCAGAGAGTGCCTTGTGCAACCAACAAACCCCCGCAGCACTGCTTCAGCTTCCTCACCCCCAGAAGCAGCCCCACGCACCCCACAGCCAGCCCCACGCCGGCCTTGTGGTGTGGGTGATATCAACAATATTTAACCCAGGATTCAACCAATGCTATGTTTTCCTCAACATTTGACTGTTTTTTAATATTCAAGGGAAAGCATTTCATGGAAGTGACTGAAGGAGAATGAAAGCAAGCAGTGCAGTACAGCTATCTGAAAGTTAAACATTATCCTCCCCTGTGTAGAAAGCTTTCTGACAGGCTAACTGCAAGTTAATATTGCAATGGCAGAGCGAGTCTAGATGAATTAAGAATTTAAAAACATAAGAATAAAAATGGAGTATCCCATTTTAGTCTAATAAAGAAATTAAGCAGCAATTCAGGATAGCAATGAACTGTTTTCTCTCAGTGTGTTAGGAGGACTGAGAAACGAAGATGCAATTATTAACGGATTAAAGGCTGCAGGCATTCTGCTACAGCTGAGTAAGTTCTGCCAGAGAACTCCTCGAGGATGAAAGATTTCATTTTTAAAGAGCGTGCATGATCTTGCAGAGAAGTCTTCAGAAAATGCAGTCACACAAGAACTGTTCGAAGCACCATGGCAATAACCCATCACCCCCTTCCCCAGCGCTATAAAAACCCCAGCTGAATACCACGTAAGCCACATGCTCAGAAAATGCAGAATGGAAGAAATTTACTTTTCATTCCAGTTGCTTCACATTAAAAAAAAAAAAAAAAGAAAAAAAAGAAAAAAGAGCAGTAAGAAAGCAGACTTTTAATTTCTCAAGGAAAGGAAAGGCTCTGCTTCACCAAAGCAGAATTGCTATCTGGAGACTAAGGAGATGAAGTACAAATCCTAGTTTTGGTCAGGTGGTGGCTAGATCTTTGCTTTTATCTACATGATATGGTGCCTGAAACACAGAAGATCAGAACTGACTGTGCCTTCAGCCTCAGAAGAGCCAGCAATCCCCAGGCTTTCTTTAGCCACCCAGACATCCCTTCCACCCACAACATGATCAAAAAGGCATCAGGCAATGAAGCCATCTCCCACACTGTAACATGAAAGGCAGTGTCAGTTGACTCTCCAAGCAGTTTCCTACCACCTCAGCACACCTGCCTGTTCAGGCAGGTGAGAACAGTGTTTATTACTCTGCCTTTCAGGTTTTAAAAGTAACATTTTGCATACTGCTTACCTCACTGTATTGAAACAGTAAGAAACAGGGGATTTCTGGCAGTTGTCAAACAAGCAGATACATGTTCACCATTATATTATAGCAGAAGGGAACATTAACAGCGTATGCACACCGAGCCCATATTCTGGACGCGATGTAATTCCCCTTGGGTGCAGGATCAGCACTGCACACAAAACCTATTGTGTCCAGCATCATATCATGCTATGGGCATGAACTTCATACCTGGCCCCAGACAGGCACTGTGAAGCCATGAAGCCTGCATCCAAGCTCTTGGCTAATAAATGGTACTAGGTTTACAAAAAAAATAATTGCTTTCAACCACATGCACAAGGCCAAGTCTTTATCAGGAACGCTGATCTGACCAAACATCACCTGTCCCAGCACTTATCTCCATTTGTAGATGCTCTTAGAGGAAATTTCATCCTCACAGCTTTATTGCAACGTGGTAAGCTCTCCCCTTTGCAGGAGGGAAGGATGACTGAACTCATTCCAGGAGCAATTTAAGCCTGGATAAACTGACACATACGTCATCCTGTCCTTCCCCTTCCACTCCTCCTTCGGTCTCTCCACCCCAAACATTATCTGGTCCAAGATAAAAGAATCACTCACTTCCAGGCTACTTCTCAGTTATTTAAAGCAACAGCCCCTTATGACCCCAGCTTTTTTGATTGGGTTCTTACTCACACTATCACCTAAGCTTAATGAAATCCACTTTCACCTCACTTTACTTGGCAGCTGGCACTACTCTTGATCTCTTTCTCAAAGTCTTTCAAACTACACAGGTAAATCCAAAAGAGCAAGACATTCAAAGTTGAAAAAAAAAAAATCAGCAGGAGTAGGCAGCAATAGCCAGAGGTTGAAGAAGAACAAGGTAAGGAGCAGGAGTAACATGGAAGTTTAAAGCTGAGGAAGAACCTTAGAAGATCCTGAGCACGGTGAGTACAAAAGTGGAGAGAAGAGAAACCTCTGCTACCTGGTGGTTGTGCCCACAGCACAGGTTTGGCATGGAAACACAAGTCTTGTTTGGCCTGAGCAGCATATGGTCCTCATGGATGCTACATTTATTCGTGGGACCACACTGCTTGGGAAGAGCCATCCATGTTTGCCCTGGGAGGCTGTTGGGTGAGGCTGGCCTCCAGACCAGACACAACCATTACTACATATAAGGAAGATTTCCTCACTAGGAAGTGTGGAAACCTTCTACCGAACAGGCTGGGTGTCTAAAAGGAACACACGCAGACCAAACAGTTTTAAGTAACATGAGTTTCCAGAGCTTCCCAATGGGAACTGGAGCTGGAAACCAGCATGCATCCTACTTGGCTAAAATAGTGTTAAAAGTGATGATTTGCCAAGTGAATCTGATCACCAGCCTTCCTTCCACCCCTACTGAGCCTTTAAGACTTGTATAAATGCTGCCAGGCCCTAAATCTTAGAACATGAAATCATCCTTTAAAGCAGCAGCCAAGACAGTACACTTGTTAAGGGCACCGTGATGTGAAGAGAGCTGTCGTGCAGATCTCATTCATGCCTTTTGGTCTGTGGTACTGACAAGGTTGAAATATCACCTCTCAATCCCACAAACAGCATTTAAAGCCCTCTGGAGAAACAGCAATCAACACTCCTTAGTGAGAATTCTTCAGCAACTATATTCAGCAACATTCAGTAGTTTTGATTTAGTAAATACATCGTTCCCCATCTTCAAATGAATCACAGAATGGTTTGGGTTGGAAGGGACCTTAAAGTCCATCTGGTTCCAATCCCCTGCCATGGGCAGAGACACCTCCAACTAGACCAGGTTGCCCAGAGCCCCATCCAGCCTGGCCTTGAACACCTCCAGGGATGGGGCATCCACAGCTTCTCTGGGCAGCCTGTTCTGTGCCTCACCACTCTGAGTAAAGAATTTCTTCCTTATATCTAATCTAAACCTACCCATTACTCCTTGTCCTCTCACTACACCCCCTGATAAAGAGCCCATCCTCAGTCTGCTGCGAACATCCCCTGCTTTATCGTACTTGTAGCAGGTAAGTACCACTGGAAACCAGCAAGTTTGAGGCAGCTGATGATAACGTAAGTCAGCACAATGAAAGCCAGAAGGCATCTGTCTGCAGAAAGACAGGGCACATTTGATACAGTCGGGAAAAGCACTGAGCCCGACCGCTGTTTGCTCAGCAGCATATTCAGGGCTGGAGGCAAACAAGCAGCGTCATTGTTTCAGGGCCGCGTGCCCCACACAATGAAGCCTCTGCTGCCACAGCTGTCACTTAGGATTTTAATTCATCCTTCCACATTTCAGCAACCCAGGAAACCCAAAGAGCAAGGGCACTTAACAGACCTGTTCCAAGCTATTTAAGGGGTTAGTGCCTCCTTGTGTATTTTTCCATGGTACAAAGGTACCTAAATCGGATGAGAAAGAGCAAGGTCAGGGCAAGAAGCTGTCAGCAGCAGCAGCCAACCTGCTCTCCTCCTCAGATCCTCTCTCAGTTGCTCACAGACCTCTGCCCCAGGGGAAACCCCAACTATCGCACCCCACATACCAATGTGAGATTAGGCCCATCAGCCCAACCCGGCAAACCACGTTCAGCTATCTGAATGCCCCTATAGCTGCAACATTAATTTACTCTGAACAAGGTAGCCAGGAGAAATAAACCGAGCCTGCAAAGACAAAATTGCAGTACATACACATTGAACAGCTATTCTTAGAGTCAGAGCTGTGAACTCCAGGCACTGCAGTCTGCAAACACCACCTCGGATGTGCTCAGTGCAAGCCCCCACTCACTGCAAAGGAGAGCTGAACTATTTGTTTAGACAACATTTACAAAGCCTCAGCACTGCCTTGGGATTACCATTCTGCCTCAACCCTTTGCTTCAGCAGGACCAGTTTTACAGGTCGCATCAGCCTTTCAATATTCTGGCAAAGTTTTAGTTTCTTTCTAAAGATCATGCTTCATACAGAGTTCCACCAGAGCACAATTGCTCTTTTTTTTTTTTTTCCCTGTATGCTATTTCCTCTAAACATACAGTTGATAGCCTTAATCTTTGCTGAATTCCTGCAGAGCAAGTCAAGTGGCGGTGCTATGTATGTGACCTTCCCTTCCCCTTTCACCCATGGATGCAAGTTTAGACTTGAACCAGATCTCATCAGCCTGCAGCACACTATTACTCCTTTAGCCAGAATTATTTAGCTGTGTTCTCCCCGAATAAGCCCTCTTCAGATCAGGTGATGTGCTCTTCAAGGCTAGAGCTACACGACAGAGAAACCAAACAAAGTTATCCCAACAGCTTTCTGACCAGCAGAGTTCTTCTTCACCAAGCGCAGGGACATAGCACCCAAAAACACTTTCATCCTTCCTAACGTACCCTGATACCCAAACCACCTAACAGCCCACTTCTATCTTAAGTCAAGGTCCACCTTTAAAACAAACCAACTCTTACCGTGTACTTTTTTCGCCCCCCCCTCACATGCTGTGGTTTTTCCTCCAATCAAATGTCTTTTCCAGAAGGTCAATATAGATTACAGAGAGGTGCAATTATAAGCACACAGAACTGTACTTTGAAACCCTGCTCAGCCTGCCACTGAGAGGTACCATCTTCCTAAAATGAGCACAATTAAATCTCAAGTTTGCTAATTGATAAGGTTCTCTGCTTATAAAAGTACAAAGTAAATATTACTTTGGACTCCGCTGAATCCTTAGCATTCTACGTGTTGGAGGGTATTAAGCAGGATTTTATCATATCTGAGCTGGCTATTTATTGTGTCCTGCTGTTTTTATTGGCAGTTTTGTTTTGTTTTTTATCTAAGTTGGCATACCAGCAAGTTTCCACTGATACAAGCAATAAAGAATTCCTCAGCCTAAACATGTTGGTTATAAGAAAAGAAGTCTCTCAGAGCAGGATGATAAGGTCACTGCAATCAAGTACAGGCACAATGAAGTCTCTGAAGAGGGAAATTGCTGCAGAAGCCCATTTTGTCAGCCACAGAAGGAAGCACACGGTACTTTTTGGTAAGCTTTGCTAACAAATTGGTGCTCTGCTGCTGCAGAAACCCTGAAAGAGAGTTTGTGCAGCACAGTTCAAAGCACACCCACGAGGCAATTCCATCCTGGTGAGGAAGAGGAGAGCCCCCATGCTTCACTGTGGCACAGGCAGGAGGAGATATCACCCCAGACAAGCCCTGTGGCTGGGCCCCCCATCCCAGCGAAGCCGCCTGAACTACTTCCCGCTGCCTCAGCTGGAGGAAGCGCTTGCCCTCATTTGGTTTCACTGGAGAGCATATGATGACAGCAAAAGCAGAAATGAAGGCAATTAGGAAACCCAGGCTGTGAATTCACCGTTAGCACAGCTACAGCCATTACAGAAATGGCAGGAGTCATAGTTGCACAAAAACTGTTCCTTAACTAGCAGGCTACCATCACCTCTACTTCCAGAAGATAATACAGGGACACCACAGGAGGCCAGAAGGAAACTGAGCCCAAAACAGGGTTCGAAGGGCAATGTGACCGGCTCTTCTCCTATGTTTGAGCCCAGACTGTGGCAGCGGTCAGAACAAGATAAGGAATACCCAATGCTTTGCAACACCACCGAAACCAACTACTGGCAGGTCGTTCCCTCTGGGCCACGCCACGCTGAGAGCCTGTGATGCTGGTCAGGTGAGCGTGGGGCTGCTGGTGCCCTGTGCCCCAGGCAGGAGGCAAAGCCCCACTGGGAGAGGAATAAGAGCAGGGACTGGCAGCCAACAGAGACAATAGAGAAAGATCTCGAGTGCAAAGAGAAAAAGAGAGGGTGTAACAGGAGAGAAAGTAATGGACTAAAACAAAGGACAAGGAGTAAAGGCAACAGCAGCAACAAGCTCGGCCCTGTAATTGTGCTAGAACATGTCAAGGAGTCACGCAGCTGCAACAAGCAGCTCAACAAAAGCTGTCTTCTCCAGAATGTCACCGTCCTGGTTGTCAGCAGTTTGGCTGGGAAGTTTCAACATGCCCTGGGGCCTGTAACCTGTCATGTGGGATAACCAGGACAGCGAGAGCCACTCCAACATAAACCCCTCAGCAGAAAGCTGAGGGCAGCACAAAATGGAGGGAGCTCCTCTAGGAGCAGATGGCTTGTTTCAGGAGGCAGCTGCCAGCGGGATTAAGATGCTGTAGGGCTCCCAGCAGCCAGGGTGGTGGAAGGGACAAAGGCACAGGCACGTTCCCTACAGGAACAGCTCCAGCAGTGCAAAAAGTAGCTCCTCAGAGCTTCTGGGTTACACAAGCACGCAGCAAGCAGGGTTCTGGGCAGGGATGCTGCTGTCTGGTCAGCAGGAGAAACTTGCCCAGCAGTAGCCAGATCCTGACAGCACTTGTCAGCGGATGATTTCATTACACCAGAAAGCTCTGCCTCAGAGGCCAGAGCCCATCCACATTCTGGGTTTTAAATTCTTGAAGTGGAGCACGGGGTCACACAGCTCATTAAGACTGCACACAATGAGCCTCCAGAGGCAGCCGCCGATTCCTCATCTCACCACTCACCTCCACGGCTAACTGACAGAAACCCTCCCCACCCCCTGTAAGAGGTGCAGCTCCAAGAACACAATTGTTTTCCAAGCCAGCCTAAGCTTTAAGGCTCGCTATTCATTTTCACGGCTGTGTTTCTCTCAAGATGGGGCCGCCCAAAGCGCTTCCACCTGGCAGAGGACAAGCCCAGTGGCGAGGCATCACACACGGATCCGAAAGCTTGGGGGACAGCAACCAGAGAAAGCTCACCCCCGGCCCTTGCGGACAGGGCACCTGTTCTCATTGCTGCCAGAAGCCAGACAGCCCAGGGCTGTGTCTCAGGAAACAGCAGCTTGAAATACAGCCAAAACTCATTCTTCATTTGAAAGATGGGCAGCCCGGGGAGGGAACACGCCAGTGGCAAGCGGGAGGCTCTGTACAAGCAGGAGGGAGGCTCTGCCATTAGCCTCAGCAAAATGGAAACGACCTTTAACGGGGCTTTAGCCTAACAGCATTTTGCTGGTGAAAAACGGAAAATCAGCCCCGTGCGGGGCTTGCCGGCTTCAGAACCGGTCAGCACGCAACATATGGGATGGAAACGGGGAAAACAGCCCAAATCCGCCGCGCGGGCTCTACGCAAAGCCGGGAGGCGGCAGCTCCGGTCCCCGCCCGGCGCCCACCCCGGCGCCCCTCAGCGACCCGCGCCGCCCCCGGCCGCCTCTCACCGACGTGGGACATGGGCAGCACGTCGTTGCCGGTGCCTCGGTAGTTGTAGATGACAGCGGCGGCGGCGCCGCGCTGCGCGGCCACGCGGATCTTATCGGCGAAGCTGCAGCCGCCCCCTCGCTGGATCAGGGCGAGCCAGCCGGGGCCGGAGCCGCCGGCCGGGGGGGCGCCGCTGAAGTTGGTGAGGGAGCTGCAAGCGTTGAAGCCGTCGTGGCCGTCGGGCAGCACCAGCAGCCCGGCGGCCGCCTGCAGCGGCGAGTCCTGCCCGTACAGGCCGCCCTCGCCCGCCTCCCAGCCGCTCCGGTTGCCGGCCGTGCCGTCCTCCCACGACACGTTGAGCCACGCCGTCCACACCGCCGCCGCCCCCCAGGCCCCCGGCGCGGCGCCCAGCAGCGCGCCCAGCGCCAGCAGCGCGGCCCCCGCCGCCATCTCCCGGCACGGCTCGGCCCGGCCCGGCCCCGCCGCCTAAATCGCCGCGGCCCCGCCGCCGCCTCCGCCCACGGGGGAGGAGCGGGGCCGCCCCCGCCGAGGGGTCCCCGGGCGCTGAGGGGAGGTTGGAGCTCCCCTTCTCCTCAGAGCCGCTTGCGGGGTTGAAAGGCTCCGCTCCTACGGGTGTAGGGGTTGCACCCAGAACCAGGAGCCGCTCTCCAAACGGCCTCGTGTCACTCGATGCGGGCTGGGTCTCTGGGGGAGCCTGTTATTTAGGAAGGATTATTTCTTGTGCAATGGCAGGACTTGCTGCCGCCTCTGCAGTCGTGACCAAAATTCACAGAATCGCAGAGTGGTAGGGGTTGGAAGGGACCTTGAAAGATCACCCAGGCCAAAATCAAGCAACAGAGTCAAACCCTTTGTGGTACAAGCTGGCACCGCTTGGTTTTGCACACACGGCCTTCTGGCTTATCCCAAACCCATGTGGCTGATAACCGGTAACTCAGCACAGATCAACAGCACCCATTTTCCTTCACTTACACCTGTGCTGAGAGCAGGACAACCAGCGTTGAGCAACCAAGCCCAGCCCTGGGGACACCACCGGAGCTGGGCCAGGTGTGAATAACAACTGGGGGGCAAGGGACTCGAATCCAGTCCCCACACCGGTGACCACCCTGCTGAGTATGCCGCTTGCCAGCACAGCACCTAGCAAGGCTTTTGTAGCTCCAGAGCACAGGGAGATCAAAGTTTGGTTTTGCTGCCGAAATAGAAGCGCAGAGCGAGTAGATGAAGCAATTTGCTAAAGATCAATATTGCTAAATACGCAGAGCTCACTGAGCTCTGTCCAAGCCTAAACAAGCCTCTCATTTTCTCATTCCACATGTAAGCAGACAACTTATTGCAACAGTATCTTTAACTATGGTAAGAAATATATCTTTAAGAAATCAAATACTTTGTTTTTGTTTTGAAATCTGCTCCATATAGGCACAGGGAAAAATTTAACAACACCCTGAAAGCATAGCCAAACTTTATAGGATGGATAGGAGCCAAAACACTCAGCTTCCAATGCCTTTAGAGCTTTTGGAATGTTTAGCTCTGGCATTTTCACCAAGACAAAATTGGACCAAAGACAAAAACTGGAATCTCCTCAGGATACAAAGCTTCCTACTGTCCTGGGGATCTTAAGTGTGAGGCTTTGGCTCAGCAGCAGCAGCATCTTCTCCATACATTTTGTAGCAGTATTATAATTAAGTGACATCAGGGCAGATGTGAGGGCTGCAGCCTCACGTGTGGAACTGTGTTTTTTGCAGTGGGAAGGATGAAGGGAGCAGCCCCGTGGGGCATTGCAGCAGTGCTGGGGGACAGCTTCTTGTCCACTTCAGGCTTTGGCTGGTAATAAATATCTTCCCCGCTCTTTGGCAGCTGTTGTGCAACACACAAGCTATCCAGGCCAGCGTCTGATGGCAAAATAACCTCAACATACTTGGTTAATCTCACCAAAACGAACAAAGAGAATAAACTTGAACTTCTTACCGTGCAGTGCAGTGCAAGCAACAAGCAACAAGCCCTCTAAATGTGATAGCAGATGCTGCCATGGCATTATTTCACTACCAAGTTTTTGACTCCTTGCTCAGGAAATGCTTCCACTTGCTTGAAAATAACCAAGTGAGCAAACAGCTGGCACAAACACCAAGGATGTTCACTGTGTTTGGGGAATTTCTCAAGTTAGAAAAGCAAAGGAAGTCAAATGTTTGTTCTGGGAAAAGAAGTAGATGCTTGTGTTGATTATGTTCAGTCCTTCAGAGTAAACACTGGTAGCTCAGGCCTACTTCACTGGGCAGAGACCACCTGCAGCTGGTCAGTGGCCCTCAAGCATCCCAGCATAGTTATTGTCTGCTCTGTGCCCACACAGCCAAGAAGAGCTGGGTGACAGCACTGGCATGGTGTCAGCACGCAGGGACACACTGGCAGCAACCTGAAGGGAGAATATTTTAAAAACAACATGCAAATTATATGCATTTTAAGCTACGTGTCTAACATTACCAACTTGCTGGGCTCTCATTGTTAATTAAATCTTCTTCCAGAATGGTAATTAATAAACAGGTCTGCAGACTCACTGAAGTGTATCCTTTACTCATGTTCAAAAAATATAATTTGTCTGAAGGCTTTCAGTTCAATTGCTCATAATTCCCAAGAGAAAAGGGACATATAATAACAATAACTGCCACTAGAAATCCTGGTGGGATCAGGCAAGAGGAGGCTTGATAGTTTGTTGTTGTTGCTTGTTTGTTTGTTTGTTTTCTGATGGTTTTGCCCTGGATTTTTTTTCCTTGACATAAAAATCTGAAATTTTATAGTTTGGAGAAAACACATTTTGTGCTGGAGAGAGGCCAGTCTTTGCAGCGACTGTGACAAGTCATACAACACATTTACAAGTTGTACAACATACCTCTGTTGCACTTGTTTGCGAGAGCTTTCTAAAAGTTTCTGAAAATAAAAGCACTGTAGCCCATGATGACCTAGCTCAAAATGATAGGATAAGAAACACTATTGAGCTCCCACAAAATTAGAAGCAGAATTACATCTAAGATAGGTTCAGCATGAAGGAATTTCTGGCACAGATCTGATTTTGTTTAATCTTAGAAGGTTTTATTGTTTAAAAACATGGACTGCTGCCTAATTTTGCTTATAAATATATATATTTTTCCCATGGCTACTATAAAGGAGTCTCTGAGTTCAAAAAATAGGGCAGCACTTTCAGACAGTGAAATCTTGAGAATGCTTTCCTTGACTTCTACAGGTATGGACCCTATCATCACCTGGAGCTTTATCTTACTTGAATAAATATTTAAGCATCTTTTCTTTTTTTCTGGAGGTTAAAAAAGAAAAAAAAAAAAAAAAAGTATGCTAAATATTGCTTTTTAACGTCAAGCCGGATCATTCAGGTCATATTGCTGATGTATGGTCATGACCTTCAAAACTACATTTGTTTCTCATTCAAATACCCAGCAACGTGTCTTTGGAGGAAAGCTCACAAGGACACAAGACTTCTCTTCTGTGGCTAAGTGTTACAGCTGTTGACACCAAATGCTCCAGGCACTGTGTATGGAACTGAAAGCATCTCTGAGCTTTGTCCACTGAATAACCAAGTGGAAAGGAGAAGCATTTGCAAAAAATGGAGAAAAAAACAAACAAACAAACAAACAAAAAAAAACAAACAAACAAAAAAAAACCTAAAATGAAAACAAGGACTCAATGACATGGGACAAAAATCCATGAACAAACGTTACCCTGAATCACAAGTTAAAGACAAGAGATGTTGCATTTCCTTACCCCAAACCAGCTCATGGCCACAGCCAGCAATGGAAGGGAGTTGGGTAGGTGACTTGCTCCAGAGTAGTCCTTTGTCCCTTTACAGAGAGGGCAGGCTTGGGCTGGAGGAGGTGTAGAGGCTGGAAACCTCTCCACTTCCTACCTGTAGGTTTTAGGGGATTTCAGAAGGATCTGTGGTGATTCTTCTAACTGGCTATGGAAGACACAGTTTGCCAGCTCCAGCTAAGTTTCTCTGTGAATCTAGGAGCTTGTTTGGCTCTAACACAGCTTGGAAACTCCAGTGTACACCTCTCCATTCACTGGAAGTAGGGGAAAATGTTAATCAGATTGCCCTGTTTGCTGGAACTGAAGTCATCCACTTGGCTAGGGAGATGTGCACAAGATTCTCCCGTGCCAGAGAAGCAAATATTGTTTTTCAGTAGTTCTTGCAGAGTGGGACCAACTGTTGTGACAGTGCTACATGTGCCCTCCACTACCCCAGGGAATATGGGTAAAACATTGTCCATAGAGGCAGAAGATACGTAAGACAGATTCTCATGCAGTGACCAAAGCTCACATGAGTTCTTTCTACCATCAAATAAACTAATGATTTCATGAAATTACTTTTTCCACCTATCATTTCAATGGAAATTGGTTGATAAATAGAAAGAAGCAATACCTGGGAAATAAAGACATTCCCCAGAGGTGACTACAAGGAGCCTCGAGCAAGCAAAGCATCTAGAATTCCTCTGATGAATTAAAACAAACAAATAAAATTTCAAGAAAGGCAGAACTCGCAAGACAACATGCTTTCAATCTGTTTCAGTTTCAGATGGAGCTAAGCATGATGATACTCAGGCCTGTTGATTCAATGGTGGTCTTTATTCAGTGATGGTGGAGTTTCCAAGCAGGGGGCTGAATCAGTGGTTCCCTTTCCCTGAGGCACATTGGGCAACCTCCATCCAGCCTGGGGACCAAGATTTTCCATACCATGCACATAATGCAGTCAACCAAATGAGAAGCATCAGATGACTGGAAGGCTGAACACATCTACAAGAGCAGAACACATTGAACACTTGGCCCTCTGAGGAAGAGTACAGTACAATTTAAAATATTTGGCCTTCCTGGGTTGGTTTGTGCTGATGCACAGACTGTTAGGCCACAGGTGGCAGCTACTCGCAGGAATCAGTGGCGCATCCCTGAGGAGATTTGGCATCCAAGGCCAACCCGTGGCTGTCTTCAGTTCTGACCACCTCCATCAAACCTCCACAGACCTCTGTGAAAAGCCTTCACAAAGTCCTACAGGGAAAGGTTAGCAGTGACTCCAGCTGGTCCTGAATCCTTGTTTACGGGACAGAGCCAAACACAGGAATGCTCTGAATGGGAGCTTTTAAGATCACATAACTGCAGAAGCTCAGCTGTCAGCATAATTAGGACAGAAGTTGTGACACACTTCAGTGACCACAGCAATGTCAGTGGGGACTTTGCCAACAGCCTCAACAGGCCGGGGATGTGCCAGGCTCACTCATGCCTTCCATCTACCCCCAAAGTTGCTGACAAGATGCCAGGGCGCATACCACCCACCAGAAACCACCCCAGAGATGGACCTGGGAAGAGAAAACAGCATTAAAACGGAAAATAAATAAATAAATAAAAATCAGGAATGGGAAAACCATCCCTGACAGGGTGAATGAGATTGAAGCTGCCAGTGCTTTGAGCTGGCTGCAGCTCAGGGCTTCAGGCCTTCTCTGAGAAGGCTGTGGCATTGTCTAAACCAAAGGCTGGCTCCACACTAAATGATTTGTCCCTGTATTTTTTTTATTATTATTATTTATTTATTATTTTTCCTGAGGTTTATTCTGGCATGTGACTTCAAAGCATGACAGGCCTGAACCGCGACGTCTGGCACTAGAGGCAGTGCTCCTTTCAGCCTGAGAGAGGAGGCCTCGCACCTGGGTTTTGGCTCATTGATGCCTCCCAGTGTGTGTTTCTTTCAACACCTCCTCCTTTAGATGGAAGAAACTGTAAGCCACAGGTATTTTTTCGTCTTTTTGCGCCTTTGTTTAGGCAAGTTCTGAGTTGAACCAGCCCAGCTGCAGCTTGAGAGAACGCTACAGGGGGAAGGCCAAGTGTGAACACAGCGTATGTATAAAGGTACCAAAAATTATATTTCAGTTGTATATATGTCATAATTGTGTACAAATAAGGTTTGTATTTCATGTTTTTCTCACTCTTTGTGGAATGCATGTAGTGCTGCACTTTCACCTAGGTTAGTTTTTATGGCTCTATCAACCCAGCTGGAGAGCCTCACTGAAAACAGCAGCAGATTTTCACTGAAAACAGTGGTTGCTACAAACAAATTGCTGGGCCATGTAGCCTGAGAATACCTGACAATATTTAGGCTTAATTTTAAAATGTAGTAATAAAAATATCTACAAAAAACATGGTGCACCATATCACACCCTTGCTGACCCAGAGTTTCCATGTGCAAATGGCATAACCTGCAGTCCACCAAAATCAACAGAAATACTTCTACCGGTTTTGTGAGGCTTAAGATTCTTTTACCTCTGTAAATACCCTGTATAAATCCTTAGTTAGAAAGTCAGATGGACTAGGATATAAGCAAGCAGGGCAGTAAATTTCAATAGGAATTTTAAAAGAAAAAAGGCTGGTCCCAAAAGAGATTTAGTGAAATTTTGGCCCAAAATGTATTCTAAAAACCCCCTGATCAGCTGCTGCTTAGATCAGCTCCAATATCTGCTGGTGACTCATTTTTGGTTTGTTTTTTTTTTCAAAGGAGTCATGCTTGTCAATTGTATAGTTTTCTTTTCTGTGTTTTTCCCTCTTCCCCTCAGACAACTTCCCTGCTTGTCTACACTGACAACCAATTTCAGAATAATTGAGCTCAAAGCTTGGAAGATTCAACAAGTTTCCCCCAACGTTTTTCACCTCAGCAGCTGGTGAGAAGAGAGAATGCCTAGCCAGCTCCCACAGGGAGAGGCTGAAAACCCAGGTTTAGCAACCACACATAGCCTTTGGACAGCCAGCTCGTTGCTGCCTCTGCCCAGTGAGAGGCCCACTTGTGAGAAAGTTAGTTTTATTGTTTCAAGGAACAAGGAAGCAAAAAGGACTCCTCAACTTGTGCTGGGAACAGAAGTGAAGTCATAAGGATGGGAAAGGGGAAAAGCGGAAAGATTTACCCATGTGGAGTCAGAAGGGGTACAGGGACACAGGGGACAGTTGTTAGGACAAAACCACACTTTGTTAGTTGTGTTACTCACATCACAACTTATTTGCTTCAAGCTCCCACTGTCCTGTTTCTAGATGTGATTGTCCCTACCCAGATGGATGCAGTTGACTACTTTCCTGCAGTACCACAAACACAAGAGGAGCATTGCACACCAGCACAGTTTGGAGCTTGGGGGTTTTCAAGGAAGCAAGAAAATAGTTTTGAATAGTCTCAGCTGATAAAAGGAACCAAGTCCAGCTCTTCTGTAGTGTGAGTCAATGTGAATCTTAGCCTGAGCAAGGCCCCCAAACCACAGGCGCCTTAAGAGGAGGTCAAAATTTAAACTAAATCTGCCTTGATCAGTTTCCGTTTAGCTAGTGATGCCCAGCTCCTTGCTCAGGCAGTTACACTCAGGCAGTTCACAGCCTCGATGCCTTTTATTGGTCCTTCGAAGGTGTTTCCACTGCAGTTCCACTCTGGAGAAGAGGTACCAGGAGCTGACTCTCACCAGTGTACTGACTCACACCACAGAAGAGCTGGGCTTGGTTTCTTTTATTAGCTGAGACAATTCAACTCTCACCCGGCAATGTCCCTAAGGGATGGTGACTACCAGGTTTGCATCATTATGTGTTTTTGGAGCTGTAACAACTCACCCAACTTCAACCGCAATGGCACGACTGATAAGAGGTTACACTGATAAGAAGTGACTAATGAGAGCTGCATATGTTCTATAATATAGTAAATGCTTGTAATTAGACGCCAGAGTGATTGACTTGATTATATGCAAATACATCTTTTGGTGTTTCCATCAGATTATTGTGCATCATGAAATGGAGGATGACAACTTCCATTTTTTAGGGGAAACAGCCAGCAGGTTGGTTTCTTTTGGTGGTTCTGACAGTTAAGGTTTTTCAAAACTTTTCATGAGCTTTGCCAACAGAGGAAGCCCACTAGAGAGCCACGCTGTGGTGCCAGTACAAACCTTCCCCTGTTTTTCTAAGAAGCAGAATTTGGGCTCCCTGTATATAATTACCATCAGGTATATGGACAAACAAGTAGATCACAGTATGTCATCAGCAGAAATAAACCCAGTGCTCATCACATTGATTATCTTGGAAGCTAAAGGAACAGCAATAAATACCAGTGAGGTGAGGGACTGGGCTTTGTTGGCTACAAGTTGTGGGAGACCTGGAAAATCCAGACCTGAATGCAGCATGCTGGCAGCATGTCATCTCCAGAGGTGGGCACAGCCTGCATGGATTTTCCTGGTTGCCTGGGGAGAAGTAGGGAGCCCTTCTGGAAGGAAAAGGCTGGCTGCTGTGGAACTTGGCCAGTCCAACCCTGCTCTGAGCAGGTGCAGCTAGAGACAGATGCCCAGGGCTCTGTCCCATCAGGTTTTGAGTATCTCCAAGGATGGAGACTCCACAGTCTCCCTGTGTTCAGCCACCCTCACAGTGAAAAAGTGTTTTTCTTGTATGGCAGTTTCTGCCTGTTGCCTCTTGTTCTTTCACTGGGAATCACTGAGAAGAGTCTGTCTCTGTCATTCCTCGCCCCATCAGGAATTTGTTCACATGGATAAAGTCTCCCTGAGCCTTCTCTTTTCCACACTGACCTGCCCTGGGGCTCTCAGCCGCTCTTTTTATTGACTGGTCCAGTTGGTGAAGGACTGGGTGCAGGGAAGCATGGAGTTACTGAGACAATTTTCCCTGGCAATAACAGATGGAAGAATTTAGTTCACACGACAAGTACACTGACTTCGTGGAGGCACTTGGGCTGCTGTTAGCAGAGCCATTTACTTCAGAAGGACTTAATGAAAAGGGAAGTACATGGCATCTGCTCTGTGGCAGTTCATTTGTTTTCACCTGCAGGTCCCACAGGCTGCTCCGAGCTTAGACGGAGTACCTGGCTTTTTCTATACCAAACAGAGGGGATCACTGAAAATGTGTTGTAAAACAGATTACTCTGAAGTTCAAATGAGCAATGATGTTTTAGAGAGTTAAGATGCAGAATCTGAGCAGGATTTTATACCAGTTTTCAAAACAAAAGTTAAAAACAAATTCCATTTTCAGGCATTTATCCCACAAGTTTTGATAGCTATTGCATCAGTAGCTAGTAAGATCTTATCTCAAAGTACTTTTGTGATAAGAAAAGTAATATCTGGAGTCTATAGAAGATCCTGGAAACAAGTTGGAAGGAGGTACAGATCCACAACAACTCTTTTCAGTTAGCGTATTATTCAGAATTGCCAATTACGTCTGGTGTATGAATAAGCTGATATATCTACTTTGTCCTGTTATACAATGGTTCTGCCAGGTTAATGATCTTCATGAGGCTTTAACCAGCAGATTTCCCCTTCACCGAGTCTTATCAAAGCCCATGGAGAAAACACGTCAGAACTCAGCTGATATTGTAGCTTAGTTGCTATATGGGAATAGCATCCAAATGTCAGCAGTAATGATATATATACAGACATTCTGTACCCCTGTATCCTGCCTCCTATCCTCTCTTGTAAATGAACAGGAAAAAAAAAAAATGTTATAAGACCATACAGCCCTCTACCGACCCATGCCAGTACTGCTTAAAGACAGGGACCAAAACCAGCTGCTGCTCAGTGACTTTGCAGAGCACAGCTATTCTGCTACCATCCATGGTCTGATACTTCTTATTAAAAAAGAAACTCCAAAATATTTTGTTTATATTTGACTATGGCTCAAAAAAAAAACCAAAAAACTTGATAATTCCTTTAATTTTCACTTAACTGTTGAGGCACTGCACTGGAAAAATGCTGTTCCAGATTCATATTCCATTGCCTTTCCAGAGAAAAATCATACAAGTGCTGGAACTACTAAAAAAGAGATTTTTTAATTGTTTATGTTTGTTTGTTTTCCTAGCAAGAGCTTAGTCTCTGTATCATTGAATCAACCTAACTTTATGCAAATAAGACACAACCACCTACAGAAAAACCTTCCAGATTAAACGAGAGCATTTTCCCATCAATGATTTGTGTAATCAGGGAGGGAACAGGAAGGATGTTACCAACATCTTGACCTCTGAAATTTTCTAGTAAAAGCTAGTACTGTATCAGTGTTATCTTACGTCTGCGTGTATAACGATAAACCAATACCCACAGTCATGTCAAACTGACAGCAGGCAGAAAGAACTGCCAGAGACGATGAGGAAGGAGTCACCAATAATGGATTTTTTTTTTTTTTTCTCTTTGTCCCTTCCCAGCAACTTGAAATTACTGACATTTCCTGGACACCCAGACTTTGCCCAGAACTAACTAGTTAATTGCTGTAAAACTAAGCAAGTGTTTTTTGATGTGAAATACATACCTAATATTGTACTGTTGTAATGGAGAACAGGGCTGGTTAGAAAGCTCTATTGATTTCATGTTAGTCAGAAGGAAGGAGGAAGGAAAGGTGAAGGAGCAACTGTGACCAAGGCCCAAAGTCCTAATAAATAACCCAGGTGACAGAATTCCTGTAGACTTATTAACCTGTTACTATATTCCTGTATAGATGCATGGTTGGCAATGTCAGGGCTGGCCCAAGTGAGAGCTGAGCATTGATACCGGGGCTGCTGTTCCTTTTTTAATCAGGAGCTCGGATCACGGGCAGCAGCAGGGTAGATTTTCTCTCACTGCCCTGCCAACAGGGCATTTTACCTCTAAAGGTGCCAACCCAAGCAAGAGAGAGCATTCATCACCGAGCCCCATAGACCTCTCTCTGTATGATGCCATCATTGGCAGATTCCATCCATAGGCTACATTTCCTTCCCCAGCTCTGAGAACAATTGTACTACAGAAAGATAAATCATTTCTAAGCACGCTCTTGTTTCAAGTGCTGCACAGCAATGATCACGCCACTCCCAGGCATTTTCAGTTTGACCCCAAAAGTACAGCTCCACACTTTGCAGGCAGGGAAACAAACACGGGGAGAAGATGCACCTCTGTTGATTAGACGAAGTCAAGAACTCGTCTCACTGAAGTAATTTACCTTCACTGGGTTTAACACGTGTGAGTACTGCACTGGTTTATTAACTTTCTTTGACGTGAAGTAGATCCTAATATTTCAAAGGAAGGGGATATATTTTACCATAAAAACCCTATAAAAATCACTAGTCTTTGAGAAAACTAAGTTAGTTTAGGGACTTATCGTATTAGAATATGAAGTTAATATTAAGGGACTACATGTCTCATGAAATACACTCTTGGGAATGTGATACTTCTGTTGCTTTCAAGATCTATTTATTTATTTTTAAGAAAAAAACATCAGCAATATTAGGATCGGCTTTCAGAGCCCATCCTGAACAAGCACCTTGTTGCTGGAGCCTAGTCTAACCTCCCCGGTTGTGACACCCGAGGGAACCTCAGTGTCCAGGCAAGGCTCCCACCGGCTCCCTGCATAGTCCCTTACAGAGACCCTTGTGCAGGGTACAGGGTGGTGGGGGGCTGCCCTGCTCCAGGCCAGCTCCAGTCCCCAAGCCAGGTAGGCACGCGTTGTGCAGCTCCGGGAAGCCAGTACATTCTTTTGTTTGTACAGCAGTGGTGTGAGCTGACAAGCTCCACAAACAACCCCCAGAAATCAAGGTAATTCAAATCTTTCTGTGCTGGCCAATAAAATCTAAATTGCTTTCTCCAGTTAGAACAAAATACTTGGTTTATTGGCCATGACACATTTAAACTCCATTCGCAAACACTAGCTTAGCTCCATCGTGCTGATATCAGATATCAGCCACTTGATTGGGCATTACAACAAGGCACAGCACTTTCAGTGCCATACAGCGCGTGCGTTGTGCAATCCCTTGCTTAGGATGCATTTTGCTGGAGCTGGACTCCTGCACCTCACATGATGGTTAGGCTTGTAAAGCACCTGCATTGCTGCTACAGCATGGGAGGTGCTCACTGAGACTCTGAACCAGCCTGCTTGAAAGCCATGTTGGCTGACTCCTGCAAACTGTGGGCATCATACCTAGAAACCTCCTCAAGTGGCAACCTAAAACAGCACCGGAGAGGTGATAAGGAAAATGCTGGCCCACCTCCGCATTGAAAGCTTCTCAATTTGCTCACAAAACCAGCCAAACTTTGACTTAAGCCAAAGGCTTCCTAGTGCAACACCACCGAAGTGTGTTTCAGGGAAGTAGCTACGTATATATATGTTTTATACTAAAATTCTTATTACGCAGCTTGACCTAGAGAAGCACAGAAATAAAAGCCAAGTGATACAATGTCACAGTGGGCTTCCTTTTCCCTCATGATAGATTCATGGCTATTAGGGCCAGAAGGTGTGATTAGAATAATTTTGTCTAACCTTTGGTTAAGGAATCTCAGAAGAGGCTGAGATCAGCTACTATTCAGAAAGGATTAAAAAAAAAAAAAAGACTAGGAAAAAAAAAAAAAAGGAAGCTCTTCAAAGCATGTGCCTGTGCTGCAGGTACTGGTAGGCTCGTTTGTTTGTATGCTCCAACCCTGAACCATAAACTATTGCCTTCACAGCAGACACTACATGCTTCTCTATGTTACTTCCCAAAACAATTTATGTGCTGTAAAAGTATAAAATAGGTATATAACAACATAATAATATAATATATAAGTACATAATAATAACTCCAGTCACGGCTGGGCTACACCTTCCCAAGCTCACAACATAACAGCGGAGTATTTCTCCACAAGTCAACTCTCAGATTTTATAATGCGTTATTTTTCCCATTGAATATCTCGATTAAAGCAAGAATAACCCACAAACACCTTCCTTACAGTCCCATTGTGCTCTCCTGGACCAAACCTGAGAGAAATGATCACGTCCCGGCACTTTACATGGCAGTACTCACCGATATGCGACATCGGAATGGGGTAACTGTTTTTGTCCGGTGCATTGTAGATCACAGCTGCTGTCGCACCCCTTCTGGCGGCCACCTTGATTTTTTCAGCAAAAGTGCAATTGCCTCTTTCAATCAGTGCTATCCACGGCGGTTCCGTGACGGTGAACTGAGTGTTTGGGTCACAGGCTTGAAGGTTAGCAGCTCTAGGAATGGCCACAGACCCCTGAGCGCTGAGCAGGGGGGAGTTTAACCCGTACAGGCCACATTCACACTGCTCAGACACAGACCTGTTACTGGTGCTGTTGAAATAGAACAAACTTACAAAGGCGTTCACAGGAACCGTCTCTGCAGGCTTGAATAAAATACTAATAATCACCAGGAGGCAGGAAGCACTGAACTTACTCTCCTGCCTCATTGCTTATTCATATAAGCGCAAAATTTAGATGCCTACAAGTATTTTCAGCTAGCGGTGGCCATTGTCAGCCCTCAGCCTGCCGATCAGTTTGAAATTTCAGTTCCACCAGGAACCTGACACCACCTACATAAGTCCTCGATGCGTCAGCGTGCTTATCTGGAGTGGGGGCTGGGACGGAACCCAAGCGACACACCTGTGGATTGTTAGGCAGACGTGCAGGAAAAACATGAACCTTTAACTAACTTTTGGCTCTAACTTTCCGCTCCTCTGTTGCCACACGCCATTCCCTCCCTAGCCACCCCCCACCATTTCTGGCCAAATTCTGGCCTTGATGCTGTTTCCTAAGCCCCCTGCCCCAGGAAGTCTCCAGTTTCAACCTGAATGTCACTCCTGAAGGACCAGATCATCTTTCGTTCAGTGATGCAAGCTCTTGCTTCACAATACAATCTGGGATGCAAATGACCTTGTTGAAAAGGTCAAAAGTGGAGGGAAATATTATTAAAAACAAACTAAACAAACCTCAGCTTACACACTGAAATAACCAAGTCATTTTTCCTCCTCTTCTTCCTGATCCTTTCAGTCACCTACTCTGTCAGGTCCAGCTTGTTCTGGTGTTTATAAGTAACCAATTTTAACATTGATTCATACCAATGCAAGAGATGTAGAATCACATAAACTGATCAAAGAAGCAAATAACCTTTCAGCCCTTTTTTCCTACCTTAGTTCACTTTCAAGATTCTCCCTGAGATGTCTGAATGCTTCTCACACACTATAGTATAGTTTACTCTATATGTAAACTCTACAGATACTTTCCCTAATTTCAGAGCCATATTCTGTAGCAATTAGTAATATCGACTCCTATCTTTCTATGTAAGTTAGGTTTTCATTTTTCTATTGCCGTGTCACAATTCTGTAGGTCATAATGAAAATTAAAGACAAATCAAAAACTCAAGGCCTTTTTCCAGCTTCTCTGCAAGTCATGCTGAGCAGTGTTGAAAGCCACGAGCAGCTACAATAGGTTGCATGTATTTTGACAGAAGCCTGACCTAGTTCTCCTGTAAAGATTCTTTGAAAGAGTAAACAAGACTCTGGAGGAGATTCTTGGAATACTGGAACAGCTTTCAGAAGGGAAATTGCAAATTAGAAAGAAAGAATCCAAGACATTTACAGATATTAACTTATTTATTTATATTCTCCACTTTTCAGTGTTACACTATTTCTACATCACATTAAGTTGAAGCTGATCTTACCTCTAAGATCTATAACTTACAAAGTTTGATACATACAAAAGTACCATTAATTTCACACTCAGTTTACTTTCCTATGTTTTACTTTGATATTAATGCTGGAAACATATGAAACATGGAAATGCAGGATTTCAGAATACGGTTCTTTGGTTGAACATGCATTTTACAGTTCAGGGATGCGATTTTATTAAATGTTGCCCTCAGCAGTGACAATACACAGCAGCAAGAAAGATGATTCCTATGACATAATTTGCAGGAGTAAAGACGCTATGTTGGTTTCACATGGCAAAATTAACACATTTTGACAGACTCAGGAACAAAAATTCTTTGGTTTATAGTTGTGTCAATAAACCCCAAATAAAACAGCCAGTAGTTTTTTTCGGACTGGACCTTCTCCCCAGTTTACAGTGCTCTTTTGACACAGACTGATAGAATCATATAACAACACAAAAAACACTTCCAAACCTGAAGTTGGCATGCCAAGTTCAACGTAACATGAGGATGGGATAGGTTCCTCCTAAGAATTACCCTGAGTATTCAAATTCCAAGTCTACTATAGGCACTGAATATTCGCTACCTATACAAAGACAGTGTATGCTTCTAACGCTGGCACTTCATTCTACAGGAGTGAATGTGTCTCCTCCTCTGGTTTTGCCATGAAAAATTTCAACCACTATTTCTGTAAAATAAAGTTAGGCACTTAAGTCTCAAGGGCACATTACACATAGTCTACGTCATTCTGATACATTTTGTAGAGTTAGGAAACCTCCTAACATGGAGGATCAAATTATTAATGCTACATATTTAAAGTACAGTAAGCAGTGCAATGCAGCAAACAATCTTTGCTGGATTTTTGTTGCAGGGGATGGATCGAGTGGCTAGAACAATCAAATACAGTGACTCTGTTTGCCACATGAGTCCTTTCATACAAAGATAACTATTTTTTAAAAATGCTTTTAGAATAATTTTATTAAAATTAGACTTCGACCTGAAGTATATCTAAATTAAAAAAAAATGCTGACACAGTCAGCATGGCTCAGTTTGGTACACGAAGTGCTGGTACTAATTTCCTCACTCTAAAGCAATGGCTTCTTATCTTCATATACCCATGAGCAACAAAATTACACAAGTAATTGCAAGCAACACCCTGCTCTTCTGGGGTTGTCCTGTGTTCATTTTGCCCTCTGTGGCAAGGTTACAAAGTACTTTGAAAGCCATGGGTTGACAAACATTGCTCTAGAGTTAATACTATTACGATCCATATAAAATATAAACATAAACAACACAAAGTCACATTTAATTCACTTTTAGTCTGTGCAATTTAAGTTAAACTTTTCTCATTAATACATTTTTAAATTGTAAACCATGGCAGAAACTCAGGATAATTTTAACCTTTTTTTTTCCCTAAACATTAGGCATTTACTTTTTATACGAAGTTGCATTGAAACTCTACTATAATAAAGACAGTTAACTTTCTCCTTCAATTACCATTAACTGAAGTTAGGATAGAGTTAGGATAGAGTTGAAGGACCTGAAGACAAAGTCCAGTGTCCCCAGAACAAACAAGTGAGCCACTACTTGAAAAAGATACTCCCTAATTACCAACTGGCAGATAAAACATACCTAGGTAAGTTTTTTTTTGAAAAAGAACAAATCTGTTCCTATAAACTAATTCTGTGGGCTTTAGTCAATAATGGTACAATTTAAGTGGCAAGCTTCCACAACGCAACCATTTCTTCTCAAACTGAACCGAGACCAGCATTGCACATGGACAAGTTGTCAAGCAGCAATGTGTTTTAGGATCCTGTCTGAGAACAGTTTCCCAAAGATCCAGTTGCATAAGTGATTTGAGGCCAATGGGAGGAAAAAGCAGGACTCGGTTCGGAACCCAGCAGGATTCAGCAGCTGCTAGCTTGTATAGACTTAACATGATGACAGTATTCTTGAGTCTTTTGCCCTCCTGGAAGCAGCAGCTTCTTGGAGCTGCTGAGTTCCCTCATGCTTTTGGATTACAGCTATCACCAAAAAGAAAAAAGATAGTGCTAGTGGTGACCAACAGGAAAGAAAAAGTAATGGAATGACAAACTATATCCAGCCATGCTAAATGTTACTTAAAAATATTTTTTTCTCTTGCAAAGCTAGAAAAAAGTTTCACTAACAAAGTTTCTTCTTTTTTTAATATTTTGTTTTCTAAATTAATAAATAAAATATGTTATAAATCTTAGGTGCTATACTCATTATCCAACACTATATATACAAAAGCAGACATACAAAAACATAGCAGTTGACCTTGGTAAAAAGAACTGAAAGTGACTTCTTGGATCACCGAGTCCAGCCCCCAGTACTAAGGCACCACAATATGTAATCCCTTTCACAAACACAGTAAGGTTCAAGCCTAAAGAGGCTGTCTGTAGTACCTCCCACTGACAGATCACTTCAGGACATAATAGTTCACATCCTCAAAGTGATTTTAATTTTCAACCTAAATTCTTTTCAGTTAATTCTTTTGCAAACATTGCCTTTAATATTGGAAAAGCCTGCCTCCCTTCTCAGTTCTCATCCTGATCCATACTTTTTCCTCTGTATGCACACAGGCAGAGAAAGAGAGATCACAGTTGTACTCCTTGGATTTCTATCAAAAGATAATCTCACTGCCTTGCCTGTTCACCTTTAACATAAGTGACCAAGACATTGTGTAAAAAATTGTTCCCAGGTTGCCAAAAATAAAGGTAACAATTGCCCTTCACATTCATGTGAAGGACAATTGCTCTGCTTTAAGTCATAATTTTTGTCTGCTAGTTCTAGAAAAGTGCAGTGTGTAGAGGGTGTATTCAAGTTACAGCAATTTTATTTCCCTCCTTTTCAACACTATGTAAGTTTCAAAAATAAGTTACTAAATTACACTAGGTCCAGCACATCCGGTTCCACCGTCTTGTAGATTTTGCTCAGAAAGACTTCCACCTTATCATCACCCAAGTGACAGATGTCCAAGATACAGACGACATGTTTGCCATCTAGATCCATCGCTGCTTTTACAATTTCATCTAGAAATTAAGAAAAGTAGTTTTAATATACGTACAGTAAAAACGTAAAGTGAATTGACTTTATTTTCCACAAAGTTATGTGTGTATGTTCAAGTTTCTTTCATTGAAAAACACACTTTAAGTACTATGTGCTGGTCTACTATGAATTATTATTTTTGGGGCGGGGGTGGGTGGGGGTCTAGAATCTCATTACTAAATTCATACACCAGCAATGACAGCGCCAGGAACAGAAATACTGAAATATGCACTACTTAAACATTAGTAATTCTCAGATTCCATAGTATGAATCAAGGAAAAGTAAATGCATTTGAATAAAATTAGGTCTGTCTGTATGAACATGCAGGAAAACACTATGCCTACATAGCACTTTGCAGCATGACGTGCATTAAGAGCGTTCAGCACAAGTGCTGTAAGGTGCCAGTAACTAGAAGCGCAATAGGCAAATACTTCAGTTTATAGGCACTGTAGGTTGCATTAAAGCTGCTGTTCCAAGTGACATCAGCGAAATGAGTTGATTGACTGTTATTCCACTTTATTTCAAAGCAAATCAAGGCAAATATCCACATGCTCAGGCACAAGTACTGACTCCCATGTCAGTATAATATTGCAAATAATTGCAAATACTATCTAGGTCACTTAGGAGTTAGTATTTTGGATATTAAAATATTATCTTCAGAGTACAAAACAGCTCCAATAAAAACTGCCTTGAAAATTCAGTATTATATCTATTTATTAAAGGTAGCCACACGAAATTCACGTGTCACGGAAGAAGTGAGCAATGCCTGATCTACAACATAAATTCCTACAGAGGATTATCTCTTGTACTGGGATACAGAATAAGAAAAGATAAATGAGTAATGCCCGTGAAAGTCAGTCTCACTTGAAAGTGGAAAGGTGTCACAAAGTGTTCCATAGCTGGTGGTCTTCTGCTGACAAGCAGAGATGCAACTCATGCAAGACAATAATGTATCATTTTCAGTGTCCTCTATTTGAAGTAAGTGTGGGTCTTCGGGACAGAACAGTGGGAGAAATGCGACATCTACTGCTACATCGTGGTTTATACCTGTTGAAAATAATATTTACTATCAGAAATCTTCACGTCCAGCCCATTTGCAACTTCTTGTTGCATTTCTCCCTTAAGAAAAATCAGACTATTGCAGGCTGAACACTGATATATATCATCAGAAAAATTTTACATACTTGTTCTTTGTTTGTTAATTAATAACTGAAGTCTAAAACTACATTTCAATAGAATCCTATGTAAGTATACACACACATTGAAATTGATAGTTACAACACTATTATGATTTAAGGTCATCAATGCTATTAGCTCAGAAAATACGAAATCAATATTGGAAGCCATTTCACACTCCTTTTTAATTTCATCACTGCTATGAGGGCAAAAAAAAATCATTTTACATCCACTGTATCTATGCAGTACGTGGTACAGTACTCGTGCTACCTTCACCTTGAATATTTTATTGCATGTTCCAGGATTCTAATGATTGTAAGTGTTTAAACACCTCCTCTGAAAATCTCCCTTAGCAAATAGTGGAAACTTAAAATTACCTGAATTTAACATGAGCACTGTTAATTTAGTCAACTTCCTTCTCCTTTTAATGGTAGAATAAACCAAACATTAATATCCCGAAGTAATGCTAACAAACAGATCTTGTTGCATATTTGTCATCACCTTGCATATTTATATTTTAACAATTAAAGGTCAATCAATTGATTTTTTTGTGGTAACCTGAAGCAGCAGAGAGTGGTTGATGAGTATGGCTAAAATACAAGCCCTTAATTTTCTAATATAGAAGAAAGGCACTTTGCGAGCAACAGTACCGAGAACAAAACAAAACAAACAAAAAAAGATTTAAAACAAAAACGAAAAACAACTCAGTGAGGAAAAAGCTCAAAGGAAGCATTTCAAAGTTTCCTTTTCCCTTAAGAACACTACCTTGCTCCTGAAGGGTACCGCTCCAACAGAAAGATCAGCTGACAATAAAGTGCAATTGAATAATTTACCTAATTATGTCAGACTGGTTCACTTACTGAACTGAACCTCTCTCTCTAATTGTAATAATGAACAACGTAAGGACTATACACAACCTTCAAATAATACACACGCCTATACACAAAATTGCAATCATATGGAAAGCGACAATAGAAATAAGATATTCAATTATCTCAATTAATGACATGATGGTAATTTTAACGAGCATTACTGCTTTCTGGTGAAATATTCTAATTCCTTCTTCTAACAGAGATCTGAGATCTCTTTAAAATGTCTTTTTTTTTTTTTTTTTTTTTTAAACGTAAACATCCAAATTTGAATGACTAAGCCAAAGCAATCTATTCAGTTTCTGGCTAACCTTAAGTCACTCCCAGCATAGCAAACAGCCAAGCTACCAAATACTTACCCAGAACTGTCACTTCATAATACCCAAGGCTACTAGCGCTTTTAAACTCATTGATATTTTTATCTGTTTTGGTTTCTTTTGGCTGGTACACAGCTGCATGAAGGTTGTACTTTTGCATAAGTAAGTCTTTGTGCACATAATCAAATTTACGTGGGATGCTTTCTGGGAAAACTGTGCTGTGATGCAAATATGTCAGCAGTTTGTCTTTTACTTGTGCCCACAGGTCACTCTGCCATGAATCACGAGCTCCTCCAGTCTCTTCAGTTTCAGGTATAGCACTTACTCCTTCTTGGTCTAGTATAAACATAGCAAAAAGTTAGTTGCTTACGTACTTACAGAATCCTGTCACTTCTTTGCTAGATGAGTATTTTCACTAGAACATCTCAGTTAAGAAGACAGCAGAATGTTCAAAACAGAGAAACTACAGCTGGAATGGGAGTATATGACTAACCTTAGAGGCTAGACTTGTAGTTAAACCACTTTCAAAACACTAAGCTGAACATTATGGCTTGTTTTTGGAGAGGACATAATTTGCTTAATGAACATCCAATAACCATGAAAGCAAATTTAAAATATGTACAAGGGATTTTTTTTTTTTTTTTTTTAATTTAAACCATAATAATTGAAACCACACACATACAGTCATTTTAAGGTATCTAGACAATAGACAATATCCCAGCAATTCCAGAGACAGTAAGAGCACAGCACAATAAACACTACTGCTGCCAGGAATTCCTGTAAAAAAATAATTTCATGAGAGAACACTCAATCTGATTTCTCATTTTTAAAAGTCATGAGAAATTTCACTGAAGACTAAGAACCAATTAACTCATTAATTATCAAATTTACTTATGGATACGTTTTCTTAATTCTGAAGAACAGATCTCTACATAATACCTAATGCTGTTCTTTTACTTGAAAAAAATATCACTTTAAACAGTTACTGTATAAATTTTACTCCAATTTGAAACTTTCCTCACAATTTCAATCTACAATATATTAATCGTTTGGGAAAGTTCACTGTAAATTCTATTGTTTTAAAGAAACACAACGGAGTAGATAATCATCAGTAGACTAGAAGCAAACCATAATTATTACATTAAGATGAACTGCAGCATTCCTAAGTAAAAGGATGAACAACACTATCCATACTACAGCTATGCGGGGAAGTAAATTGACAAATGTTGATGTTGGGACAGATGCAAGCAGTAGACAAACCTTCAGATAAAATTACATGACTCAGAGTAAATCTAGACAGCTTTGAAAAGAGGAAAATGTGACAAAATATTTGCACAAAATAAAAGACTAAGCTACACAAAATGATGACTGATAAGTGAGGCTTCTTCCTTCATCCAAAAATAGATATCAAGAAAGCAACTACTTAAAATTTGAGTTTATATTTCAATTGCAAAGGAAGAAAGAAATATTTAGTAATATTAAACTGATAAAAAAATCCAAAACCCAACCATCACTCTCATTACTGGCTTGTATATTCCATCCATTTCCTCCCACATCTTGTATTTTTCTTTTTAATTCGGTATTCATGCAGCTTTGGAGCTATCTTCCTGGAGACGGACAGTTTTATTACATGCAGATCACTATAGTAAGAAAACCACCAAAAAAGATGTGAAGGCTTGTGCTACTAAGCCTACCGCACAATACTTCTGAGGTACAAAACTGACCTGCAGTTTGGGTAAACACTGAGAATTTATTTCTCATACTGGGAAACAGCCTAAGAGTGTCCTTTCAGCCATCTTTTATAACACATCAGGGACAGGATGGAGCACAATGACTTTAACAAGTTCATACAGTGGCTCCCTAGAGGCTCATACAGCCACATGCATAGAAAAGCTGTCTTGACAAACAATGGTTATAAGGATATCTTTGTTGCCTGTTTTGGACCTGAAGGGTAGAAGCAGGTTTAAACTTAACATTACAACCGCTTGAGACATACCTGAGTAGTACTGTGAACTGTCTGATACAGGCTGCTCATTTTTGTCTGGAACAAAATCTTCATGTTGAAATTTGTCCAAGCTATAAAAGGAAAGTTAGAGTGTGTGTGTAATATATATATATATAAAAACCTGTTTAATCTCAAACACTATGCAGCAAAAGTTCCAATCTTGTCAGATTTCTAGTGATAAATGAAACAAGCTTGAACGAATGAGCATCATCGGTAGCTGGTTTCAAATCACAGGACTTGTAATATAGCAGCTTGACATAATGAGACCTACTATGCTCTGTAAATCAATTTTCAAGAGCTCAAGATAAGAACTGCTTTATTTCATTGCTTTATGGAGTAGATAGGGAAGTATTTCATACTCAAAAGCCAGCGTTTGTTGCCCTCTACTGAGCACCTACTGGAAATAGCATGCGTGACACTAAAAGCTGAGTATCTCAGACTATCAACAGCTTTATGACTTAATTCTAAAACAAAATACTGCACAGCATGCTACTGTGATTTCATATCAGCACACTTCAGCAGTGAAACACAAAGCAAGAATATAGCTGATCCATCATTCCAGAATCCAAATGATAAATTCAAAATATTTATATTCCTTTGCACATACTACCCTGTCGTAACCATCAGTTACATCAAGCAAACCAGATTTTTTAATTTTAGAAATAGTTTTATTTAAAATAAAAATATTTAAATAAAAATTAAAATAAAATAAAAACTAAAATAAATGAGTAAATAAAATAAATACAATTAGAAAGTTATACTTTCATTTTTAATCATGTATTTTTTAACTAATGGTTAGCAACTATTCTCTACAATCTCTAATCAATTATCTTGGACATTACGTTGGAGAAAAACATACTCTACAGCCACAACAGAGAAAGATACGCTCTTAAGCTCATTTATTCCTTTCTTCTTTGCTACACTCCTCTTATAATAAACTTGACAAGATGTATGAATAAACTCAAAAAAAAATAATACTATTTTGCATCACAAACTACTGAGACACAGGCAAGACTTTGTTCAGGTACCACTGAAATTCTGGCCTACTAAAGTAATTACTAATAAAGTATTATAACTGCAAATACACAGAAACGATACACAGTGAAAAAGGACGTGAAGCAGTGCACGCTGTTCAGTGGGATATTTTGTATTTCAGTTGTAATTATTACTGTTTGTTTTTTTTCCAAATTTTCCCTATTTCATATTATGGATAAATACTGAAAATTCTTTCTCAGTGTTTCGTAACAAATGGAAAACATCTAAGATGAGGTGATACTGTGAAAAGATAAAAGGAAATACACTGTGGTTTTTTTGAGTATGAAAGTACATTCTACGAAATGCACTATTATCATTGTGTGAGCTAAGTACTGGAGTGACTATCTTGTGATCTCTGCCTCTAGGCACAAAAGAATCCTCGTTCAAACAGCACAAACTACACAAATAAGGTTTCAGTTACTAAATTTTGAAACCAAAAGCTGCCACAGAGAAGCATGACCCCACTTGCTCCCCAAAACCCAACCAGGCTTCAGAGCAGAGCTGTGCTAAACATATCAGTAAACAGAAAGTCGTATGTGCTTCAATGCCACTGTAGGGTCCAAGATGTTTTTCAAATTCTGAGGTCCAGTGCAGCCTCAGAAAGATACATTCAATATGTTGTATCTAATTTTATGCAGTGCTATTTGTCTATTTTCTGATGCAATGTAGCAAGAAATTTTTTTTACCTTTCTAAGAATAATTCAGTAATTACATCGTGACTCCTATGGTATCATTTTGAGATAAAACAACGTTTAATTTTATGAAGAATTAATTCCTTTTACCTTAACTAACCTGGGAAGTAATTACTGTGTATGCATAGTAATAAACTAAATATTTACATATCAGTAATATTAATAGATTTTCAAGCCATTAAAGACATTATCAAAAGCTATTAACAAAAGTTGCCTAATTAAAAATGAACGCCCACAAAAGTTAATTCTCACTTTCAAGACTTTCTCTACAACAAACATGAAAATCTAGCAGCGTTATGAAAGGCTTGCTCAGAAATCAACACATCGAGTAAGGTACAAGACAACTAACTTCCCTCTTTGTTAAAGCACAGGAGTACACCAACTCATACTGCTGACAAGTTGTTATTATGAAAATGGTTAGTTTTTCTTTTCAAACTGTTTTCCAAGGTGAGAATGCCCTGACTTAGAGCTAGTTTTGCCTCTTAAAAATTTGGAAATGGACTTGTCGCAGTTCTTCCCAAGCTTCTTACGCAGATCTGTGGCTGGGATGATTTCACCTACCTGCCCAACATGTTACTGCTACAGGACGGGTGCACAGTGCAATTTGAGCTAGGTTCGTAAACAAGGGAAACTTACGTGTCTAAACACAACAGCTTATGTGTTTCTGACATAACCCAAATCTTTCCATTTAGTGTTGTATGCTGTGGCTGTTTTAAACCAAAACATCCGTGTTCCTATTTTGCCCATGCCAGCTTTATGAAAACTTGTGCCACGACAAATTTGCTATTCCCAACCTGCAACCTGCAGACTCTCCTGTCCATTAATTCTCATCGGAAGGGACAGAAAATGGAGAAAACGAGAAAAGGGTAAGTTACACTAAACATTTAGAAGTGCAAGGACAGAAGCATACAAACAAGGTACTTTTAAGCAGTCTGGAACGTGAACATGTAATACACCAGCAACTCTGTGGTACCTGCAGTGCTAAGCTTCTGAAGATTAAAAAGTTAAGGAAGCTATTGTTTTTTTTTTTTTTTTTTTTTTTTTCCCCCATTTCCATTGAAAAAATAAGCTTGTCAAAAATCCCTGATCTTTGCCCCATCATAAAAAAAAAAAAAAAAAATCAATTGAACTACTTTACATTAAAAACTTAAAAGTACATTTCTGTTAAACGTCTCCACTAGCAAGGATATAAATATTAATGGTAGTGTTAAATTAATCGGTTTCCTCTTACCTCATTCTTTCTGAAACCCTTAATAATCATACCATTTCAAATGCATTCTGATAATACTACATGACATCCTAGACATGAGTTACCTCAGAAATGTAGGAACTGAGGCTGTCAAATAAAAAGCCTTAAAATAAGCTATTACTATCTAAAAACATAAAGCCTTCAACAATGCAACCAGATTCTGAAATACTGCACAAAATACTCGACATAAAATAATCTAAGCTATAATGCATTAAAATATTCTAGTGAGAGCTGATATTCTGCTACTTTGAAGCAACAGAACAGAAAACAATGCAAGCTTAAATTACTTGAGGCTAACCTTCTGTTTTTCTCCTGTAATTTGAAGAACTCAGAACAACTATATAGGTAATTATAGAAATACACGAGTTACCTTTTAATTATATAGAGTGAAACAGCTTCCCATAATCCAACACAGACTTTCTCCTCCTTTACTAATGGCATAGAGTACAGGACACACAGGTAGCGAGGACAGTAGTAGATTGAGAAAAGCAGAGAACAAAGAAAACATGCCTTAACTTTTTCCCCACTTTTAAGAAACGGGGAGAATACATTCTTTCCCATCCTCCCCCCACCCCTGAAGAAATTGAGCATTTCTCAGCAAGCAAAAGGAAAAAAAGTGATTCCTCCCACTCAAAAAAACATCCTGATTTTCTAATGGATCTGTTCCTGCGGACTCCTGCACCACAATACCCCCAAACTCATCCTTATACCTGGTGGCTATATGGCCTCTTGTCCCTGAAGGCAGCAAGTGCCAAGTCCAGCTGAAAGATGTGTCTGTGCTGACTCCCCAGCTAAGTTGGTTGCTATTAGACAGAAACCCTAGCAGCTGAGGTCTGCCCAGGTTCCCCCCAGGACTATGTAACTTGCTGTTTGGCAGGTGTGTGATATTAAAGCCAGGTGTCAGGCTAAATGAGCGAGTTGCAGAGCCAGACAACCATTTCCCTAGAAAATGCAGTGTCTACCAAAAGGATCAGAGTAAACAGACATGGGGGCTCAGAAGAGCCTAGTTTGTCCAACAAAAAAAAAAAAAAAAAAAAAAAAAGGTTTTCCAATTAGCTTCCAAGAACTGGTTTTCATGAGAACAGGTATGCTTATAAGGCAGTAACACTGGAAGAATGGCCAGTAACTTGCATAACCTCCGATCACTACAATTGTCGCTACATTCCTAGCACCATCAAAAATTCTTTTTAGTGAGGAGTGAAGAGGTGCTGAAAGTAAACTAAGAAGGCAGGAGAAGGGCACAGAGAATCACAGAGTGATTGAGGTTGGCAGGGACCTCTGGAGGCCATGTGGTCCAACCCCCTGCTTAAGCAGGGATACCCAGAGCTAGCTGCCCAGGACCATGTTGAGACACCCTTTCAACATCTCCAAGGAGGGAGACTCCACAGCTTCTCTGGGCAACCTGTGCCAGCGCTCTATCACCCTGACAGCACAAAAAGTGCTTCCTGATGTTCAGACAGAACCTCCAGTGTTTGTGCTCACTCCCTCTTGTCCCATCACTGGGCATCAATGAAAATAGCCTGGTACCATTCTCTTTGCATGCTCCCTTCACGTATTTATATACATTGATATCAATGTAGTATACACCCCTGAGCCTTTTCTTCTCTGGACTGAACAGTCCCAACTCTCTCAGCCTTTCCTCGTACATTAGTTGCTTCAGTCCCTTCATCATCTTAATGGACTCCACTGTACACACAGATCTTTTACTCATGATACAAAACCCAGCTGCCACCACCAAAACACCAGACATTCGAAATTACTGTCATCACAGAGCTCATGAATTCAGGTTACTTAAGTCTTTTTTGAAATAAATGAAAAGAATTTACAACCCTCAAACAAAATTGCACGAAGGACAGAAGTTTTCTACCCCAGACTAGCAAATAACATTCCTTCTACTTTCTTAGCAATTTCCCATGTGTAGTCATCTCTTTAGGTTCCAGTTTTGTCAGGGCTATGGATCTGAAACTCCTACCTGGATTTTTTCTTTTTTATCCTTTTCTGGATCCAAAGCAAGTTCAATAAAGATTGAGTGTTGGGCAATGGAAGAAGTCAAGTGACTTCTCAGAGACAACTATACCTCTGTGAGCTTACACCTCTTTAGCACCAGGGATGATTTATAGCTTAATTACCACTAGCTAATCCATTAATGCAATCACATTGTTCACTCTGCTTGCTCATTAAGCATTCCTCTCTCCTACCTTTGACTGTCCTATTTAAACTATAATCTCTCTGAAACAAAACTACATACATTCCTCTATTTATCATGATGGACCCCTGTTACTAGGTATTCCTTAAGTAGCACATGTGGCATTATAAAAATTTGTTTAGTAACACATTCAAGATTTTGTTTCAGAATAAAATAATTCAATATATTTGACCTAGAATCAGTGTGGAGGAAATTAATAGAAAATATTAAATTCCACTCTGTTGTATTCTTTCACTTTCATGCAGATTCTTGACCTATAATAGTTTAATTTCAAACCTCTAAAAACTTAATTTCAGGTGTCTTTGCTTCATCATTGCAATTATTTAACATAATTAACTTCACATGACTTACCTCAATTTCTTTCTTGCAGACCGTGTGAAATAGTGGTAAGATGGTACAGGAATAACAGATGGACTTCCCCTTAAGATAGGAAATTCACCATTATTTTACAGAATTCTGTCAAATGGACACACACAGAGCAAATAACACTTTTTTTTTTTTTTTCAGGCAGAACCTATTCTATTCTAATGTTGGCATTTTTCTTATGGAATGGAAATCCGCTAACGTGCTTGCTGTAACATTACCAACACAGAACTTCTATTCACCATTTTTTGTTGTTTTTGTTCAAACCTAATTACATCTCACTTAATTTGCCTGTAAAATACTTGGAATAGCTGCTCTCTTCCAACTATTATGATTTTGCATATGAAAAGTTAAGAAAAAAAATACAGCTTTCAAAGCATGAGAAATCCACTAAAACAAAAAACATGACTTGCTAGATTTTTGCAACATTAAATCTCTCAGTATATAAACGAGGCTTTTAAGACTCGTACCATTACATCAGAACTTGCACAAGCATTGCAATAAAGGATATGTTTATAAAAGCAAATACTTTATTCTTGAAACTAAAAAGTTGTACCAGTTTTTTTCTTATCCCATTTTCTTATATTGGAATGATATCCTTTGTGTCTAACTAGGTGCAATAAAATTTCACAGAATTACATCACAAGCAGAGCCACAGTACTTTGAGTTATTTCAAGCCTTTAGGTTACCGTGTGACCATCCTCTGCTTTCCTTTCTAAGAGCAAATTACAGCCATGTATAATACCTTCCATTAACCAGAAAGGGAAAAAAAATAGAATAATAAATTTGTATGCTTGGATTTAAGGAATAACTATACTAAAACATGATTCCTCCCAATTCTGCATTTCCAGTGAAGAAACCATTGTAACTATTACTTGTTCCACAGATAGGTCACTAACCTATAGATTGTTGAAGTGTTAATTACCTTTATTGAAAATCCCTGAGAATAACAAAGTGGCATAAATTTTAAAAAGAAGAGAGCATTATCAATCAGATGCCTCTGTTTTAATCAATCCTCCATTAGCCTGAAAGGTGTAACTGTCATCACCTGATGCTAGGAAAAGCACATAACTACCTTTTAAACATTAAACTACAAATCCTTTTAAAGCCTTCTTACGTGCTTTTCTATGACCTAGGTTTTGAATTAATTTACATTAACATTTTTGAGAAGATACACTACATATTTATGGAAAGAACTTACTGTTCTGCTTCTGTCTTTCTCTTGACTGTGCTCTTTTTCGATCGCAGAGTTTGATGCTGTTGTTGCTCCCCAGGAGCACACTGTGGCCCCACAAAAGACTTCAGCTCTTTAGTTTGAAGGTTTTCCTTCTGAACACCATCTTCTTTGGACACGGTAGAACTTTCAAGAGACTGAGAAGTATCTTTCTGCAACAACAATTAATTAAGAGTTTCAAAGCACCCAGAACGATTTCTTCCAACTCAAAACCCTGGAAGTGTTAAAGTACGTTTTAGAGCAAGTGAGTAAGATAAATTCTGTCTAGAAAGTGACAATGCGCAAATTGCAGTAGTCAGCTCTTCCACATTCTAATTTACATTAATTAAATTATCTAGCCAGTTAAATTAGTAGCTTCTAAACAGTTACGCAGTTTTACAGAGGACTGCTACAATCAACTCAGAGAAACACTGAATCACTGCTTTTTAAAATTTTAAACTATGACTTGCAAAACTATTTTGTTCTCAAAATAGCAAGTACAGTTACTCAAGAGACAATGTAGCCAAGTTCTGGATTCAAATGCAATATTCTCCATTCTAATTATGATCATAGCTGCTTAAGTGCTATAGCATTAATTTTCAAGCTCTGTACCTGAACAGGTTCTACTCCTGAGGGATCTTCAGCTACATTGCTACAGTTGATGTACCTTACGGCGCTAATTATTCCTTGAATAGCAATGCGCTTGCGTTCCCTGTAGTGCAAATCTTCAATTTCTTTCCCCATTTCACCTATGGCTTTCAAAACTGATTCAACTGCAAAAGAGTAATTCCCATAAACAAGTTTTAAAGAAATGCACTATCAAAAAGTCTGAATGCAAGGCTCAAAGAAAAAGGAAAAAAAATGTTACTAAGTATTAAATTGATTTTAAAATAAGTTTTTGAAGGATTTTAAATCCTCTTGTTTACATCACATGAAAAAATTAATATGCCCTTTTCCTCCTCATAAGCATTATCAGGTATCACAATTTCTGTTTTCACGTGAAATTTCTAACTAATTATATTCTTCCAAATATCTGTCTTTAATGATGATTTAGCAGAGCAGTCAGAGTAGAACTTCTGGGAAGACTTGCAGCTGATGTAAATTGCTACAGTTCTCCTGCAACTATATGCACAAAGTGCAAAATCCGTAAGATGAGGATTTGGTCTATGATACATTATGAGTCACGAAAGGGATTTTTTCTTAGACGATGTTATACATCCGTGTAATCACTAATAATAACTGTATTACTTTTTAACTGATGTTTCAAATGCCTGGAGTAAGACTGAACTGAAAAAGGCCACAAATCTTAAAGATACTTGACAATACGATACCTTTATTACTTTTACAATACTTCAGAAAGCTATTTGGAGGTCGTGGAAGAGGATAATAGCCACCAATGACAGTTTTCTTCATTTGATCAGCTTCACTCTGTGTTTTAGTCCAGTGAATGAAGTTTTTCACTTTGGTATCTCTGGTGTATGGCTGGCCCTTGTGACACCCTTTCAAAACAAAAAGAATCAGATATTAAATATCAGATAGCAGGTTATAGTCACTAGCTTTTATTTTGAGATGAGTATCTTCAATTCCTCAGCTAACACTTGCATCTGATACTGAAAGTTAGCTGAATGTTAAATAATAAAACAATTGGCAATACTACTAGAACACTTTTTCACACGAGCATATGCAACAATAAAATGATCAGAAACCCTTTCATTACGTCACCTTTGTTGAAGACCTACACATTCTTCATTCTTCTGTAACCTCAGCAGGAAAGAACAGGTAGATCTTCACAGGGTTCAGCAAATATCCGGACAGTTAATTGGTAAGGTATGTATTCACTGATGTCTGGTTTAAAACCAACATACTGACTAAATCCCAGTTATATCAAATAAATTGTCTACTTCAAATAAACAGGTCTACTTCTAAGCTATGAATTGAAATAGACCTCATCCAATAGTTTGTCATTTCCAGCTGTAGTTCTCATTTAGGATGCAAACAGACATAAAATGAAGTAAAGCTAGTCTGAAGAAAAGCTCAAGAAACATTTAATTAGAAAACTAAGCACAAGATGTACTAAAGGAAAACAAGTAAAAAAAGACTCACAAACCTTTCATTTAGGTGTAATAGAAATCACCTGTTAAGAAAAAAGACTAGCTTGTTTTGCTAGTCCAACTAAACACAAAACACCCTACCCAGCTTGTCAGAAGAGACCATATGACTATGTTCAGATAATTTTTTAGCACATACTACTCCCTATTCCTCCTTGTCAGCAGCAAGATTCAGGCTGGGTGAGTAATATGTTAGGAAATCTAAAGAAATAAGATGGACCGATAAACACAGGAAAGAGGCATTTACTTTATTTCATACTCCCTTGCAATTAGGCCATTACACCACACACCTACAATGCTGTGCTATATCTGCCTCCTGATCAAAAAGCGCAAGTACAACAACGAGCTATGCCTGATCCTGGCTGTGACATGCTGACTGATGCTATCTAGTGCACAGCATCGCAGGGCCATAATGAGTATCATACTGCAGATCCGAGTTTTCAAGTAAGACTTTCTAGAAGAAATGCTCCTTCAGTGAAGCCCAGTACGACAACCCTTTCCAGGCCACATGTTCTGCACAAGGGCCTCTGCACTGGGAAAGATGAAACATAACAGCTCAAGTATTTGTGACAATATTAACTAAGATAAATTTACCATACTGTTTTTTTTTAATTGTAATAAGGAAATTTGTAACCCAGAAAAGCTGCAAATAATATTTCACTTTTAAAGAAATTGGCAATATTGACTGCAACACTATCTAATGATTAAAATAATCCAAAAGATTTAGTAAACATATGGCTTAACCTAATACTGGTACTTTTCATAAGATACATCAATTAGTACCTCACCTGAATGCATTATCGTGCCTTCTTTTTGTAATAGTCCAAGCAATTACAATTAGAACCACACAGAGCTAAAACTACTGTATGTTACCTGTAATGAATATTTGACTTTCATTCGAAGTCGTAAGATAAATTGTGCTGGAAGGATTGTCAGTGAGGTCCCGTACCACTCTCATTTGTGTACACACCAAGTATGTCACTAGAAAAACAAACAAACAAACTTTTTTTCTAGGTATTCAATTGATTTTAGAATTTCAAGACTGACTCACAGTGGATTAATTTTAACTAAGTGGTCTAAACACGTTATTTTAATTCTTGACCCTTAGCATGTATTGAACCTTATAAAATTACAACCTTATAAATTAGAATATGGAGATGTCATTAGATTTTCAACTTAAGAAATGTGCAAGAAAATTTCAGCATACCTATTAGCACTGAAACATGACAATGTATCAGGTAGGATGTCAATAAAATAAATAACAGTGCTAAAAGAAGGGTGAGTAGCTTGGAGAAAAAGAGAGCGAAGGCAAGGAGAAATATTTAAAGCCCTTAAAAAAATCCATAAGGATTCCCCAGTTTGAAATGTAACATTACAAACTCACAGAAAATAACTAACACAGCTCACAGATGATTTCTGTATTGCCAAAAATATTTTTTTCAAACAAAGCTTTTCCACATTCACCTCTCCCTTTGTCCAATCATCTTACATTATTCCTGTCTATAAAAAAAATATTTATTTATGGACAAAGAGAATAAGAGATTTAAAGAGCTGTCTTCTTTCTTTGGTTGTTCCTGATGAAAGAGATATTGGCCTGGGTGCTTTGCTAAATTTTCTGTTTGAAATGAACCACAGAAGAACCCCAGGTCGTGCTGCCTCTGTCTAGATTAACTGTCAGGTCGCAGTATGACAAGAATTTCAAATACTTGAACTTTTTTTTAATTTTCTTTTTTAGTTTTTAATTCCTGATCAACTATTTTCTGTTTGAGGAGATAAACAAAGGCACTTAAAAAAAAATTCAATGGCAATTATATTCAGAATTTGAAATTAGTGACCAACTAGAAAAACATTATAAACAGTTATTAATAAGTACTGTAAAGAGATAAATACTTGGATGAATACGCTCAAACACATCTGGCTGAGAAGTTGCAAATATTTCCAGTATAAATGGTTGCTTTGAGGTCCCATCAATGGCATGTGCCCAACGATAGAGCCAGAAGTCTTCACTGCGTTCTACATAAACAAATATTAAGAAAAACATGTAAGTGTTTCTTCAAAAAGTTAAAGGTTTGATAAATTCTGAGAGTTGTATTTATAGAAAAACCTCTCTTTCTTGCTCGTTCAATCCTTCCTACAAACGTCACAAGACCAATAACATCACAGGAATGATTGTTTGGTAAGTTATCCAGCTCTGACCTAAAAACAGAACAGAACATAAATGTTGGTATTAATGAATGACAAAACATACAGCTTTCTTAACAGATTTCTTAAATTACATTTCCAACTAACATTCAGAAATTTAAGTTCCAGCTTGACAAACAACTAATTTCCATTTTACCTTGTGATAAAGCGGTATTTAACTTCAGGTAATCCCCACTCTGGCTTAACCATTTCTTCTGGAACAATACTTATTTTGGTAGGTGGGTCACGTACATTAAGGCTGATTTCTAACAAACAAAAAAAAACCACACAGGAGCATGAATACAAATTCAAGAAAACACTCTTCATTTTAAATAAAAACAAACCTGAAACAAAATTGGGTAAAGTTTCATAAAAGATGTATTTCAACCATGTCTCACTGCTTGTGAAATCATCCATGAAGTCCTCTAACTCTGTGTTTCTACTGAGATAAGGAAATGCAGATACAGCATTCCACAATGCAACTTTTGAATCTGAGCAATGCTGAACTTTCCAATTATCTACATGAGCCAATTAGTCTGTTCCAGATAGGTATTTTAAAAAACAGCAGAAGAAATTAATACGGTATTGCTTAGCCATGAAATATTTATTTACTCTATCTTTGGTCTCAAGTGTCACTACAATCTAAAACTGATTTGCAGAGAACGAAGAAAGACAGAACCAGCAGATGAGAACTTCCGTGTATGACGCCAGTTCAGTCAGTTGTAAATAAGATAGAAACAATGACATGGCCATGCAAGAAGACAGAAGGTCTTTGAATTTCTGTATCATAACCCCTGAAAATTTTAGTTTATTAAGCAAAGTGTTTAGATGCTAAATAACAAACATGGTAGAGCATTGGGGGGCAGGGGGTAGCAATCAGATAAAAATACAGAAGGAATAGCTTCAGGATATAGAATACTCTATTTATTGCTCTATTTATAGTGGTACTCTATTGTCTCTTTCACAACAGGACAAAACTTGATGTTATGAAGACTGTTCTGATCCAGTTTCTACAAGATACTTGGGCTCAGGTAAGGGATTACTTGAATAACGCACCCAGAAAAGTAATTGCTAAGACTAAATAACCTATACAGTTCTTTACCTATCAGGCCCTTCCCCCTCGTGGCGACACCAGGAAGGCGTTATACGTAAAACCAGACCTGCTTAAGAATTTTCTTCAGGCTGCTACTTGCTAGAAATGTAGTTGGAGGACTAACGTGGTTTTGCATGTGGTGTTTTCAGGCAGTGTTTGTGAGAAAAGTTCTGAAAGCGAACCACTGCTTTCTATCCATTTCTATTAATCAAATTTTTAAAAATTTTGGTCATTTTGAGATTAGAAGAAAGCCATATACACAGCCAAAGATTATACACTGGGATTACTCAGAACTGAAAGTCAGTCCGGGCTATTTCAAACAGCTGTTTTCATCAGTGCTACATAAATTCAGTGATGTATAAAACGTACACATTGTCCAGAGGTGGAATTCAAGATGATGGTACTAAGTATTTAAGCTTTAGAAGTTTTAGGTTATAGAACAGCACCTCTTAGCATGTCATACAATGCTGCAAATGAAACAAGTGGGTGACACAGAACTCACTTCACAGAAAACCAGGCATATGCCAGAATCATAGAATATCCTGAGTTGGAAGGGACCCATAAGGATCATCAAATCCAACTCCTGGCACCGCACAGGTCTACCCAAAATTTTAGACCACGTGACTAAGTGCACGCTCCCATCGCTTCTTAAATTCAGACATTCTTGGTGCAGTGACTACACCAAAGCATGGTGCAGTCATATCAGAAGCATGCCATCTTGTAGAACTCTTAGTTTTCAAAGCCCCTCCCCTTGTAGACTAACGAACTGTAGCTTTGTTAACCCCCTAGATACATTTTAAAACATTTACAGGTGAATGGTCATAAGGAACACTGAAAGGTGGTATGTGATCCAATTACAAATTGAAACTGATTATGAAAACAAAGTAATTTTTACTTGAGCAATCCAGTGTAACCGAATCCTTTAGCTATCTGAATAATTTTTCGAACACCCACTGTGCACGCTTTAAAAATTGAAATACAGAGATTTTTATGTTGAGTAGTTAGTGAGGCACTACATTTCACCTATGTTAACATTTGAACAACAACAGAGAATCATGCTCCAAGAGCTGCATAAAATCAACTGTAACTGCTCTAGGAAATTTTCTAGATGTTATTCTTTTCAGACTCTCCTCTTGTAGGATATGTGGACTCAAGATCTACCAACACATGGTCCACTATGGTTTATAAGTTCCAACTGAGACAAAAATCTGAGCTTTGAGCTAAGAAATAAGATACTGCACATACATGCTGCTATGAACCAAAGATTTATCTGTGGTCTAAAAGTACTTTGTGGCACTTTACTACAGACTGATTGTTTTAAGTTTCCCATTAGATACTATCATTTATGGCCCATCGGTCTCATTTTCTCTTTTGATCTCTCCATCAACATTTCTACACCACTAATACTTGCAGAAATCAGTAGTGTAGTGTGAATGAAGCCGTTAGGATTGAAGTCGTTTGGACATAGGGAAAGTCACCTCAGGGCGTGTCTTGCTCTGTTCTCTTCCCATAGAAAGGTTTTGCAGCAATTATGATTGCCTGAGGGTTTGTTTATAAACATATCAGCTCCCAAACTTCCCTTCCCAGCTAAACGTTTCTCTCTCCTGTCAACTCATCACAAACGCTCCACACATTAAGATCTGATTTTAAGGTGAAGATACATTAGACAGAGAATACACTGCTTCTAGCAGTGAAAACATTGTTTATTTTCATGCACTGTAGCAACTGCATTAGGAAACTGTCATTGTTAATAAGTTATACATACATCATCCATCACAAACACACGCTTGTTTCAAGGCAGTTGTTTGTATTTTCTGAATGTTGGCTGTTGTTTTGTTCTGAGTATAAGCATATAAGGGGAAAAAAACCTCATGTTCAGTGAAGTGGGAGAGAAAAAAAACTGTAGATCAAATCTAGTTTGAAAAGGCTGTTCCTGTTATATTTCACCATTTGTGTATCTGTGGCACAGCTCCCTTGAACATCTGTCAAACAACAGCAAGTAAGAAACCGCTTTCTCACAGTCAAGGAATTATTCTTCAAATATGAACTCCCATGGTGCTGCTGTTTCAGTACAGACAGCAGTCACCAACGCAAGTTTTTACTCAGTGGAGTTTTGCAGATACGCCAGGGCCTGACCACACTAAAGCCTAGAGTCAGAGCAGGTGACTATGCGCTTCAATGACCTGGAAGTATGTGCAAACAGTGCACAAAGGGTATCTGTTTTACTTATCAGGAAGAAGCAGAATCAGATTAAGATTCAGTACCAGAGGCCCAGCATTATGAACTCAATACCTGAAATCAGTGATTTTTATCTTTATTTTTTTTTAAATAAAGGTTTTATCTAATTGTGGCAAAAAAAAAAACACTTCATATATGTGATTCAAATATAAACAGGGAAGAATAAGTTATTACAGATATATATCACATCAATCAGTCTTGGCAATGGAACACTTGCTGTTTTACTTTCTATTTCCCCTTTTTACACCTCTATTTCATTGAATCAAAACAGATTTCTGCAATACTTAACCAATTGTAGCAAATCTCTTCATCTGTGAATCTCCCGGGGTTGGCTGTGTTTTAAATGGATAACTGTTTTTGATAGCATACTGTTCAAGAAGGAGTACCGTGCCAACCTTCATACTGTTATACCATTCGGGACATAACGAATTCCATAAAACCATCGACATCATGCCTGAGCTATCAGCAACTTCAAAGTAAGCCTAAAGAAAGAGAGACAAAGATACATTCATCTTTTATCATCATCATTATTTTTCTTTTTTTTAAAAAATAATGCACCAGCTACTTGACTCATGAATGACTTCACAAATGGATCCAGAGTATGTTCCAAAAGTTGCACTGAATACTGGCATCAAAGAAATCCCCAGTTTCCAGATAAAAATTCATCCCCAACTACACCAGCCCAAACTTGTATCTTTCCAGTGCTCAGTAACAGTAGGTGATGCCAGTTTCACTATGTTTTTTTGGAGGAGGTTTGGGAAATATTGTGCACAAGAATCAACAGAGAAAAGATTCTTCAGTATTTAGAATAACACTTCAAAACGTCTCCACGGATAAGAAAACGCATTTTCAAAGTTGAGAAGCTGCAGTATCATTGGGTAAACATTCTTGACAAAAACATGATACAAGACTTTTTTCAAGCTGAAAATACACAGAAGATCTGCATTGCAAACCACCATATTTTCATTGAAATTGTTCTTATGACAAAGACTTCTGCCTACTTTTCTTAAATGGGAAAGCGTTGAATCCATAACAGATCACTGAGCAGTAAGAAGGTTTTTTTTTTTTTTTTTTTAAAAAAAAGCAGCCTTATAATGAACAGTCTCATGAGGTAGAAATCCACTAAAAAAATATCAGTCAATAGACTGTCTACTAAGAATCATCTCCAGTAAGAGACCCACATTCATCTTTGTATGAAAGGGAATGGAAACGTGAAACAAGAGGTGAACGTGGCCTTTCATTAACAAGTTCCATACCTCTCTGTCCTCACAAAAGATAGAAGTTATCCCACCTGTTTGTGAAGTGCTGCTCTCCAGTAAGCGGTCTGACTGGGATGGAGTTAATTTTCTTCAGAGCAGCCTGAATGGTGCTGTGTTTTGGGTCTGTGACTAAAACAGCACTGATAACACACTAGTGTTCCACCTACAGCTGGCCTTTCTGTGTCTCCCTCTGCCTGTCCAGCAAGTAAGCAAGGGGTGGCCAGGAGGCCGGCAGGTGGTACCACTGAGACAGCTGACCTGGTCTGACCTACAGGATGTTCCACGCCACGTAACATCGTGCTCCGCAGTGAAACTGGGGACAGTCTTTCCCAGGTACCTGTTGCTCTGAGTCTGGTCAGGCATCAGTCTGCCTTTGCATCACTTTTTTGGTTTTCCCCCTTCTTACCTTCACTTTTAATTAAACTGTTTTTATCTCAGCACACAATTTTTTCCTTGCTTTTGCTCTTCTGATTTTCTCCCCCCCTCTAAGGGCAGGAGAAATAAGCGAGCAGCTGATGGGTGCAGCTGTGGACAATCGAGCACACCTGCAGTGTCCATTTCCAAGAAGCACTACATAAAATACAGCAAAAAGCTCAACGAAGACCAGCAAGAGTTTTATAGATAAATAAATAAATAAATAATAAATAACAAAAAATATCTGGAAGTCATCTGGTGCAAGAATTAAGGGACAAAAATTATCAATATTCTTTTTTGGGGGGTACAAGACAGACTAACTCCAACTTCCAAAGCATACAGAGCAGAAAACAGTCTTTTAAGCAAATATTCTGTCTTTTCAAAGAGAAATCTCAACTGGACTATAGTAACTGAAACACATCCACTAAAGTTTGTACATATTACCAGCAACTCCACCATTTCCATACTTGGAAGGGCCTGGCATTTCTATGAAGCATTTTTAATATACAGTTATCTACAACATGAGTGTTAATGTTGTGTGTTTACTACATGGGAACAGTAACTTCCAAATATCCTATAACATTTGTTCAAGAGCACTAACTTACATCCTTACGCCTCCTTACCTGATATGGCACATCCATTTTTTTCTCTGGCTTCCCATAGTACCTTAGCCTAGACTTGTGCAGCACTCTGACAAGCAGCGGATGGAAGTGAACTCTGCTTCTCCACGTCATTTCCAGCTGACCAAGAGAAGTCAGCTTAGAGACTGACGTTGAAGAGGAAAGAAAGGAAGAGCGTTCATGACTGAGCATTTTGAGGGTTTTCAGTTGTAAAGCATGCAGAGTAAGATTTCACACATTTCAAGAGGCTTATTTGCTAATGCCACGAAACCCAGTCCTGAGCCACCTGTGTGTAACTGGGTTATTGATGTTTATACGGACTGTAAGAAGAGGAACGTGCAGGACGACACAGAGCGCTGCCCGTCAGCAGGACACCCACCTCGAGAGCGGCTGGCGTTCCGGGGACACCCCCCTGAGGGGCAGACCCCCCAAATCCGCCACCGACCGCACACCCCCTCAGCACCCCACCCAGAGGAGCTCCGCACCCACCACTCCGTCCCCCCGGTCTCCCATTTACCATCAACGTCCACCTTCCCCGGCGGCTTCTCGGCCTCCCAGGCGTCCCCGTAGGGATCCTCGTTGTTCCAGAGCGGCAGGTAGTGCTTCCTCTCGCCGCGCAGGGGCGGGAGGCGCGGCGCTGAGGCGACGGGCACGGGGCGGGCGGGCGGCTCCCCGGCCAGCCGCTCGACGCCCTCCAGGCAGGGGAAGCCGTAGCGGAGGCGCCGCTCGTCGTAGAGGTAGGAGCAGCGCGTGAGGCGCAGGCGGCGGCCGGCCCGCAGGTGGCCGCGCTGCACCAGGCCGTTGAGGCTCGGCGCCAGGTGGCAGCGCTCCTGCCGGGAGTCGTCCGCCAGGGTCACGTCGTACCAGTACTGCGGGGGCACGGCGGGGCACGGAGGCGACGGGGGGGACGGCGGAGGCTCGGCCAGGTACCGCTCCACCGCCACCACCGTCAGCGGCGGCATCCCGGCGGGCGCGGCACTGAGGTCGGAGGCGCCCCGCGCCGCCTCGAAGACCCTGAGCAGCCACGAAGCCTCCCCGCCGCCGCCGCCGCCTGGGGAGGTGGGAGCGCTGTCGCCGTTAGGGTCGGGCGGATCCGGGCCGGGTTTCTGCATGACAGCTTCCTGGCGGCTCCCCCCGCCGGGGAGAGCGGCGGGAGGAGGCGGCGAAGGCGGCGGCGAAGGACAGCGGCGATGGCGGGAGGCCTCCTCTTGCTGCTGCTGTCCGGGGCTGAGCCGCGGCGCCGCCATGGCGCGGCCGGGGCCGGGGGCGGGGCTGCTGCGCGCGCGCGTTCCAGTCAGAGCGCCCAACGGTCGCGGTAACGGGGGCGGACTGTGACAGGAAGGCGGCCCGCACGGACCCGCCCGGGGTCCGGGGCTGCCTCCCCCGGCTCCTGTAGCCCCCCTCCGGTGACCGGCGGGGTGGCTGCTCGGCCCCGGCACGCCGAGGGGGCTCCCTGAGGCACCTGCTCCCCCGCCCGGTTTTCTTTGAGGGAATGACCGCGCGCCTAACGGTGCCGCTGCGCCCTCGGGGCGATAACCCCTGAATGGTGTTTGTCTTCTTGGTCGTTGTGGCGTGTTGGCAGTCACGGCCCCCCGCTGCCTTCAGTTGCTCGTATCTGCCTCCTGTGCTGTTCCCAGCAGCGGTGGGTGAGTTAACAAACAGCTGGAGGAGCTGCTCCTGGTGGTCCCAAACGTGAACTTACTTTTTTATTACTGACTTTCATCCCTGTGCCACCATCAAGGAGATTCTATTCCCCTTTATGATTTCATGATCACTTCAAACATTAATCGAAGTTCTGGGGATTAAGGATTTTGTATTTAACACTTTATTAAATTACTATTATATTACTTTATATATTAGCACTTGCTAATCTCTATATAGAGCAATATACATATAGTAGCACTTGAACCTATTATCTTAGAACCTAATGGGCTATAAAGCCGACCTCCCCAGCTCAGCAGGACAGAGCAGGAAGGCAAGGTAAGTAAGGATACAAGGGCCAGAAGGGAATCACAAAATCCTTAAGGTTGGAAAAGACCTCCAAGATCATCTGGTCCAACCGTCCCCCTACTACCAACGTCACCCACTAAAAGAAGAGAAGCCGTGCCCAGTACTTACCGTGGCACCAGTCCAGATAATTTTTAGAAATCCAGAAGATTAATGTGAGGCTACAGCCTAGGCCGTGCTGCTTCAAATGCTGGGCCAAAAGCAGTTCTCGGTGAAGGACTGTGTTCTCAGGCTGCTGCCTTTGCAGCTGGAGCTTTTACTTTAGGGAAACTGGAAAAAAATGTTGCTTGAACTATTTGAAACAGACCAAAAAAGTCAGACATTGGGGTATAAAAACAAATCTTTACTGGCCTTTAGACTGCCCTAGTAGTTGGATGAATTTATGGATTTTATGTAATAGTGCACTCCTTATTGAGGAAAATTGATATTAGTCATTTTTGCTATCTATGTTGAAGCCAGAGTATTGAGTAAAACTTTAACGGTTGTTTTTTTGTTTCGTTTTCCCCTGTAAACACACATTCTTTGTGTGGACTGATAAAGCGGCATTTGTGATTTAAGAACTGAACGCAACCCAAACACCTTTTTAGTGAGATCACACAGGATATGATTTCACATCACATGCAAACCGTACCCAGGGAGCCATGGTGTAGAATTTTTTTGACTGTTAAGTGAGTCACTAGGCATTATGAGGGAATCCTGTGGGTTGTTCCCAGCTGCTCTGCACTGTGTTTGTGATGTGATTTGCAGAAGAAAGATATATTATTTAGAGCAGTACTAATTGGTACATGTACCACCACCGTCTTCAGGATTTTATATTATTGTAAGTCACTGGGCTTTGACTCAGGAAAATGATGAAGCTGTAGCTTTTATGGAGTGATAATGGACTAATATGGATGGAGAGTAGAGTTCATACTTTATAAATTTTGGATAAATTTGTATGCATTGCAGTTTCAGATACAAGATAGTTCCTTTCCCAGAGACTTACTCCTGCTGCCTTCTTTCTCACCGGCAGGTGTCTAGCTAACATACCAATTTAAAAACTGCAGCAGGGTAAATCTTCTCTCTGACTGCACATCAACAGCGTGCTTCAATGGCCAGTTACATCTTTAGTTCCTCTAGATGTCACCCTGCCATACCTGACCAGTGGGATGGGATGGATGGAGTCTGAGATTGTATTAGAAACTAGAAGTTCAGAAAGACTTGGAGAATCAGTAAGGAATGGTGACAAGCAGTCAAATGGCCACATCAGAATTTAAAAAGTTAAGAGCCGAGGACCTCATTTTTTATGTACAACACACCTTAAGAAAAACAGCAGTCAGCCTCTATAGCAGTGAGGAGCAGGCTATGCTGAATTGGAGAACCTTACTACATTCTGTAAAATGCTATGTTTAATGCCTATTAGCAAAATGAAGAGCATAAAAGTATACAATGTGATGCTGTAGATTTAAAAAGAAATGAGTTACCGCGCAAGATCATAAAGCTTACTGTAAAGCAGTTGTTTGCCACAAGGTGTTTTGAGGACAAAACATAAAATAGCCTTCCCAGTACGTTTCATTCTCATCTCTTAGGTGCTGTTGTTAACTCAACCTTGAAAATAACAGAATATGATTAAATAATACTAAAATAACATTTGAAGTGCCTGCCCAGACAACATGCCCTTTAATCAGCTCAGTGCATTTTGAAGAACAGTTTAAGAGGCAGGAGGATCTTACACTTTTGTTACGTGGTGGTAGAGAAAACCTTCAATATAGATTGCAGCTTGCTCGTGTTTCATTTAACTTAAATCCAGCTGTCTAAACAGGGCGCTGAAGTTGTAAGATAGCTTTTATGATGGTCTTTGGAGAACCAATTTAATTCCAGAGCAATTCGGTACCATGGAACAAACCACTTTTTAATATAAAACAAAGATAAAATTAAAATGCCATTTCATTTGAGCTCCAGCAGCAGTAGGTAATACAAATTCCTTCCAGTTTGTTTGATAGACTCTGTAGCTTGCATTGTGTGCATGCGTATAGTTGTATCTTGCTGCCTTCCTGTACTCTTTCACAAATTACATTATTTGTAATACTTGGCAATTTTTTTTAGCAAATACTTGGCAAATTACAAAGTGTGTTAAGATATTTTAGTTTCAGGTATGATGGGAGATAACCCCGTAACCGCAGACTTTCACTGCTTTCTTTGCAGAAGTGTATTTTTGTCACAGAGACAATAGAAATTCTTGTTTATGCTGTTAGGTGCAGCACGGATACAACTTGGATCAGGGCAGTTCTAATGAGTCACAGTAGTCTTAAGGTAGGGTGGTTTTTTTCCAGGGAGAGAGGAATTTTTATGTCTCTTATTAGTGCCTGCTAATGCCTTCCCTTCCTGGCTATTTTTAGCAGCCCTATAGGTTCTAAATAAACAGTTGCTTAATTACGTTGAATAGAATCTACCAACCATCTCACTGCTGCTTTTGTGCAGCACGTTACAGAACATACGACACAAAAAAGACGTGTAAGGCTAGAATGAAGCGTGTGCGTGGAGGAGGAGGTGGAGGAGAACCAAGCAAGTCACATAGTAGTGTGATGACGGCTGCCACCTTAAGAAGGGTCATGGAGAGGCCTGGTCTTACTGATGTCAGAAAGCTGTCCCGGAGTCCAGTGCGCACCTCTTCCGTGATTTGCGTTTATGCCAGGGGCTGTAGCACCTGAAGCAGTGCTACAGCATATGGATGGAGCCTGGAACTTGCTCCTGCATGCCCAAGTGCATTCAGTTTCTAGCAATTTGCAACTTTCTGTTTTCACAATAGCATTTCAGTTGAACAACTCAGGATGGGAGCAGGAGAGGATCATGAACACAGACGAGCAGAGAAAGACTAATTCTATTTTGTTGCTAGACAGTTGAATTTTACTTACCAGTCACACAAACAAGTGCCTTAGTTGGGCCAGTTTGCTATTTGTTTAGTCATTATTTGCCACATCATCTTACTACAATTAAGGGTAGGATGAGACCATGGAATCACAGAGCAGCTCGGCGTGGAAGGGACCTCAAAGCCCACCCAGTTCCATCCCCTGCCATGGGCAGGGACACCTCCCCCCAGCCCAGGCTGCCCAAAGCCCCAGCCAGCCTGGCCTTGAACACCTCCAGGGCTGGGGCATCCACAGCTTCTTTAGGCAGCCTGTTCAGTGCCTCACCACCCTTTGAGGGAAAAATTTCCTCCTAACATCTAATCTAAATCTCCCCTTTTTTAGTTTAATTTCATTCCCCCTTGTCTCCCCGAGCAGAATGTTGCTATCTTTTTTTTATAAGCCTTCCTTCATATTAAGTTTCCTTCTTATGACCAGGCCATATAGGCTGGAGCGAAACACCTGCTAGGACTTTGGGAGATAGGCTTTTACTGAGCACATGCAAACATTTATTTTTCCATCTATAACTTGGCCAAAAATGGAGAAGTGTTACTGGGAATGGCAAATGGGCTTCTATTTTCACAGGAATACACCTTTTGTAAAAGGTACAAAGGCCAGTTTGCTGGTTACTTTCAAAGTTCTGCTTCCTAAAACTTTTGTAGAGAAAAGCCTGCCGGTTTGTTTATGTCTGGTTTTCATGAAGGGAGAAATTTGCTTTTGTCTTCTTGTAAAAACAAACATGGACAAACATTGGCCTCAGATCTTTTCCTGGCAACAGCAGAACCATCTGAGTTAATGGGGGTAAAAAAAGAAAAAAAACTGGTAAAAAATGACAGGGAAGATGAACCCATAGCCACGCCTCTGAAAAACCTGACAGTATTAAAAGCAAGGACAAAAACGTGGCTTAAGAAGATTGGCACTTCTCACTGCGTGTTACTAACCTTTGCCAAGGTAACACTTACCTACAGTCGGAAAACAAAGGGTCACCTCAAAAGAGTGAACCCTGCAAGTCTTGACACATAGCTGGAGCTGGGTACAAGGTATTGCACGCTGGTTCTAGAAAAAAATACTCTTTATTTCAAGATATATTTTTTTACTTAAAAAAATCATCATATATATATATAAACTCATCCTTTCCAACTCCAGTACTGGCATAAATGACAAATTTCCTAATTCTCACCCTTAAATGCTACAGCTACAACGTGCCACGACTTCTCGCATCAGGTAAATTTTATACGCAGCAACAAAGGCGACGTGAGCATACCTGAGAAGAAGCGAACGGGCTGTGCTGGCATTCAGGCTGATAAACATCCACAGAACCAGTTCTTGCCGTGTCAGTGCGGCAAGCTGTTGTTTCTCTCCAGGTCGGCTGGGGGTGTGTGCAAGGCAAAGGCAGACGCACGGAAACTCGCTTGTAAAGCTCGTTAGCAGCACAGCACAGCGCTGGTGTCACCATTACGTGCATTTTGTGGAGCCTGAACTCTCGTCACCTCAACATCTTTGTCCACTGAAATACGTTATCCCATCTCTGCAGGCAGGTGCAGGCAGAAAGAGCCAGGCATTTCCATAGGTGTGCTGACTGGACTTCGAAAACAAACAAAGCTTTATATGACTTTTACACCAGTTTATGCCAAGACAACAAAATTTTACAAGGACAGCATTAGTTTTGATTTTCAGTTTTTTTTATTAGTTTCAGTTGTACAAGTTGAACATTAGGGAACGATAAAAAAACCACATACATGTGCAGTACACAGCTCGCATTGTTCCCAGGTTTTGGAGACACACGTCAAGGGTCAGGCTGCAGAACAGAGTTCACCTGTTCTTAAATGAGAGCAGGCACATAGAAAACGATCTCGCTGCAGTGTTAGTGACACTTGGTCGGGCAAACGCCAAGTTAGGAGCACCACCTGCCGTCAGGCAACCGCATGTACCAAAGGAACACTGGTGTGGAGCCGTGGTGTTCTGCCCTGCTGCCCCATCGCGTTTGTTCGCATCAAAGTGAAATGAGAGGAAAACCAAACTGCTCGGCAGTTCACCCCGTGGTCCTAAGAGTCAGAGAGTACATACAGCCAGAGAAACTCCTCACAGAATGAAACCGCAGAGCTGATACACATTTTGCATAGTTAAACTTATGTTAGGAAAACCTCAGGTCTCGATTATTTTTTTTTCTTCCAGCCTTTGAGCTTTTGCTTTAATAACCATTGAGAACACCCTCATTCAGCGTTCAGACCACCCCGTCACTCCAGATACCTTTTCATTTCTTTGGTTACTTTCCTTAATGTTTCTTAACTTATTTTTTATTATTCCTCATATAGCAATACACCATTCCAGACATCCACTGCCTCCCTTTGGCTACTCTTGTTTATTTTCTTCAGCTTTCCCCTCCTCTTCAGATACTTCTACTCTCTTCAATTACTCTTCTCAACGTCTCTGGGCTCTTTCTCATCTTCACCCCTTCTGATTTTCTCGTGATAGAGAGAAAAGGACACATTCTTCTCCTTGTTACACCTCATTGACTTACTATTTGGAATACCACTTCTAAATCCTGTAAAAGCATTCACCTCCAAGGTCCTGATTCCATATTTACACAGATGTTAATCCCAATAATTCCAATGGTTTTAAATGCAAAGTGACAGGTGGAAATCCTACCACTGACTTGAATCATAGCTCAAAAGAAAAGAGAACTAACAGAAGGAAGCAGAACGAGAGTTTAACATCTTAATGCAGTAGCACGCATCCCCTCTCTCAAACTGACTTTGTTTTCCTTGATAGAGAGCTAAACATCTTTACGGAGCGTCAACTTACTGTCAGACTTCTCTGTTGCAGTAATATTAAACATGTTTGATGACATTTTGCTTCTTTAATCCCTTGGCACGGGCTGATCTGAATTCCCACTGTACTCTGCTAAATCCATTTAAACTAGTGTCTAGCATCAGGAAACACCTGCCTCCTACCTGTCGTCGCCAAAATGGGAGAAGAGGAAAATTTCACCTGCCATCCATGTTGTGCAGAGGCTGCTGTGATAAGCACACTAAAAATATTGTAGAGCAGCCCGGGTCACTGATTGCTTATAGCAAGAGCAGTTTTGCAAGCACGTTTTGCACACCCACTGGGTACAAAATGAAAGGTGTTCTTTCTTCACAGCCTCTTATACTTTTTATTTGAAGTAAAAGCAAGTAAACTGTAATTCTGATTGTAATTTCTTTTGCTTGTAATTGTAACTTTTGTTTTGTTTTGGTTTTGGTTTTGGTGACAGTTGAACAAAATAAGTCCAGTGCTCAGCAGCACAGGGAGCCAAGCCAGGCTAAAATATGTCTGTTTTACTCATTTGTCCCAGCCCTAGCAAGGACAACAGGTAGGAACATTACTACAAATAGCCAGAGACCTGATTTCACACAGCTTTGCCCGAGCAGTGCATACCACTCCGATTCCAAAATTTTACACACAAGCTGATCGCTTGCATACATCTAGATTTGAGTATGTAACTGCATATCTCTTTTAGTATGGCTTAGGCTTATTTTTTTCTGTAAGTTTAACCATTTAAGAGGAAAATACTTCATAAAAAACACTATACATTTTGAGATAAGCTAGTGCTCATGAAAAGTGCTAGGTTAACATCTTTGGAAAGTGCAGTCCTCCACATAGCCAAAGAACACAGAGAGAAACAGTGTTGGCATCTCTATCTTCCTGCAGCAGTTGAGGTGCCGCCGTGGGGAAGAGGTGATTAGTCCCTCGTTTGATTCTCTGCTGATATTACATGGAAAGATACCAATTCTGGAGCTGATGGTTGCAGGCAGAGCACCCGTCAGTCACAAAATGATGGCTAACACTACCTTAACTTGATGTGCTGTACAAAACAGCTACCAGTTTTAACAGCTTTATTTCTCCCCTTCTTAGCAAATTTTGAATCATCATCCTTGAGGTAGACAACCAGATATTCCAATACACTTTCCCTGCACCTTCCAGTATCACATATTTCAAGTAAAAACAAAACCAAACTATTCTCAAACACTGTAGCTATCAATTTCACTTTTGCCTACAGTGTCATCCATACTACATCATGTCTGGAATAAGCTCTTTTGTGTTACACTTGATGCTTTACATTTTCAAAGCACATCCAAGTATCAGCTAAATGCTGACTGCATTAAACCCTACAATTTAATCACAACGTCTGTTTAGTTTTATGGCCGAGTTACATGCCCCTGAGAACAGAGTTTATGCAGAAACACTGGCACCAGTAACACTAGTGGATGCAGCTTTATTTAGATGCAGTTAGCATAGAAAGCACCTGAAATTATTTATATTTTCTCATTTATAATAGAATAATAACTCCGGATATTTTCATAACTATATTAAGAATACATTTGTTAATACCCATTTTGGAAAGATTATATTTACACACAAATACATGAAGACTTGTTGCTGAAAGAGCAAGAAGGAAAGAAAAGAAGGTGCCTGATCCTGTGCCCTTATATACATGGGTAGTGCCATCAAATCAACTCGCATGAGTATGGGTCCCTTGTTTGAGGAAGAATTACAGGTTCAGGTCCCTAACGCTTTATGCGTACATGATTTTGACAAACTACTATTTAAACTGTTTTTACAAATACATTCTACAGTAACTGTGTCTATGGGCTCAGGCGTCCAGCCCTGAGAGAAACACGAAGTCTGTCCCCTGCGTTTTGTAAAATCTCCCACGTGGGGCATGTCCCGAAGTAGCTGCTTTTACAGCTCTGCAGTGAAATGCAAACATTCTCCCTACCGCAGGACACGATCCCTCAGCATCTGCGTCTGAGGTAGGCCCCTTTATGAAAAGTCACTCTTCCACTGGTTGTAAGACTCACACCAGTGAGTCCTGGTGCAACAGTAAAACTTGCTCAAAATAATAAAATAAAAAAAAAACCAAAAAAACAAAAACCAAAATAGATTCCAATGTGCCATCCAACTTGTTTGTTTTTATATCTACCTATAGATGTTGCTGTCCAAAAAAGAAAGAGATTTCAGTTCAAGGTGATAATATTACAATATCTGTAAAAAAGGAAATTGTAAACTCTTCTGAGTACGGGGACTTTACATTCTTCATTAAAGTTGCTCTAACACTGTGAATACAGTCTTGGTTTGCAACATGTTTGGGAAGACAAACTAAACGTGTTTGCAGTAATTTGACAGGAAAATGGAATTCTTTCCAAACCGAAAGAATATGAATTCTATATGACAATATTTTTGTAGGTAAAAAGTGCAAATTTGCATATATTACCTCCAAGCATTTTACACTGCTAGCTACAGGGGATTTCAAAGCATCCTTCATTCTGATGTGATTTACCAGTTAAATAGTACATTTTGACCAAGAGTCATAAAGTAAATTTGACTGCTGCCTCCTGACTGTACAGATGCAAAGAACACCTAGAAAGGGGGAGAAAGAAAAAAAAAAACATAAATTACTGTCAGTATACATTTATGAAAATATTTTTTTCTATACGTGAAATATGAGAGAACATCACAGTCCGAAATACAAAGGTATATAAATCACACCTCAATTTTGATTCCATAAGAAACTTTTTAAAGGGAAACAGTGCTTGTACTACAACTGGGGTGTCTTTTTTGGTATAGATATTTTTCTTTTTGGAAAGTTACAAGAACACATTTTAAAATAATTAATCTAAACAGTTCAGGGAACCCAGTTTTCTAAATAAATCAGTAAGACTAAACAGGTTTCAGAGAACATTTATGCAGCACTGCTGGGCCATATGCAAGAAATCATACTTGATTATCCATTCTCCAGGTGCCTTCAATATGTGAAATCTTAGTGCTCTTTTTTTTTTTCTCCTTGTTTGTTTAGATCTTGATGGCTGCTCTGAATTGCATGTAGTTTTGGCAGCCCAGGAGAGGCAGTCCTGTATTTAGGCATTATCAGAGGTGGCTCTCCAGTCCTCCCCACTGCACGTGCTGTGCTGGAGTCTGCCCCGTCATCAATGTCTGTATTTGTTATCACCTCTGAAATCAGTTAAGGCTAGGTGGAATAGGAGTTGTAACATCACTGGGTGAAGTAGGGCTGTGTCAAGGTGGGGAATATCCACTGCTTTGTGGGTTCACTGACAACATTTGCTTTGGTTGGGAAAATGATACTAAGGTAAGAAAAAAACAGTGTAAATACGTAGTTACAGAAATTAAATGGTCTTAGTTTTGTAGATGAAAATTACTAGTTTTTGCTCAGTCAACACACTGTGCTCATCTCCGTACCTTGTCATTTCTTTCGCACAGAAATTTTAGCTTCTGCGCTTTCTTGTGCATAAATACTCCTTCCAGATTTCCTGTTTCCACAGAGCGCAATTCAATTGCCTTCTCTCCCCAGCCCATGACCTGATTAGATTGAAGGTAAGCTAAAAGAAGAAAAAAGATTTTTTTTTAAGTTAAAAAATGCCACCAGTACACTTGCCTGTTACTATTTGTACACAAGTAATTAATCTCATGCAAGAACGTTTTACAGAACTGAGCCCCAAATGCAAGTACAGGCAGTCATTTGCGGGAACCCAATATATAGCTGGAATGCAGTGCTAGTTTCAAAAAAAGATTCACACACAAAACCTTTGCTGATACATTTTTAAAGGCTAAATTCTTAGCTTCTGATGCAGAACTTGCAAAAAGAGACCATGTAGCGGTAATTTTAAAGCAGAAAAAAAGTGCTGAGAGTGTTTTATGTTTCTAAGCATTTTTTCCTATTTTTCTTTAATTCTATTCCTTACTATTTCTAATGACTCCATTCTAGTTGCACTATTGCCCTTTGTTTTAACTCCTCTATAGGAGAATGAGGGTAACCAGAGCAAGATTCATTCACCTCTTCTTTAGTTCACTCAAGAGCCTGGAACCTTTCTTTCTTTGTTTTTCCTGTAATAGTTATTATTTTTTGTTGTACTATGGATATAGGCTGTGAAAATTAGCTGTGTCGGCTGCTGCTACGTAACAGCTGAAAGATTGATTCTTGCCTTATGTCAACACAAATCAGAAGCATTTCTGTTTGATGACAACATATTCTGAATGACTCAAGTTTATCCAAGAAGCCTTGGGAACAGTAACTGAATTTCAGTTTCTCACTTATTTTGAACTCTACGCTTACCTTAAGTACACTATCAAATGTGCAACTTGTGCCCATTTGGTGTCTCATCCTTCACTCTACGTGTCCAAGAGAAATCTTGACTGTCTTCTCCATAGCCATCTATTAGGAAGTTAGGTATGTATTTGCTGCTAAGTTTGTGTTAATCTGAAACCTAAATGCTTTGGGATCTGAGACCAAGGCATGATTAATCTGCTGTCCTTAGCTATTGTCTTCCCATAATTTGCTTTTGGATATAAGCAAAGAAGACAGGTCTTTTCCAACCTGAATGATTCTAAGATACTCCAGCACTGTGGAAGCTTACCGTGTTACTCCCTTCAAAGCTGGCAGCTGGATGAGAAGTCAGGATAGCGATGTAGGAGTTAACACCACAGACTTCTAATTAGGCACAGTTTCAATGAAAATCCTCTGATTACTGTATGTTTTGGCTTCCAAGGTAAAAAATGCATTATTTATGCTCTAGATAACCAATGCTCAGAAATTATTGTTCTTGCTCAACTATGAGTTGTTTTTTCATTAGTCTGAGAACTGCAGTGCTCTGAAATATTCTATAGGGAACATGCATTTGACTGGTTTTTAGCTTCAGAGGACAGTACCTGCCTCTCCTGCTTTTTCAACACAATGTCTGTTCATTTAAACCTTCCATGTTGATTTAGATTTTGTCTAAAAACTAAGCTTTCAATACACACTGATAACACAAAGCAAAAGCCTGTGATCCTGCTTTACAAGGACAGGAGAAAGTAAAGGAAATATATTCCAGTGGCTGTATGTTCTTCTTGTAGCAATTGTTGATTTAATATTAACTTGGAATCCTTGTTTTATAATCCTTGTTCAGATGTGCGAAAACTATACCTCCTTAGGAACACGTTTGTTTTGGGTACAGCGTTGATATTTTCGTTCCCCCAAAGTCTATTAATTTTCCCCAAATCTGCTTAAGTAGGCTTCTCTTTCAGTTATTCTTTACACACTGAAGGCTTCCCTGCCACTAGAGCTGAAAGCAAGAAAATCACTTCCCAGGATCCCAGTCATGTGGAAAGAGGAATAAACCACTCTGCGAAGAGCAAAACAGCAGTGAGGAGCTGAGGATAAGTGAGAGAGGAGGGTGGAGAAGAGGGATATTTTCTGAAATCAAACACCTGAAATAAATACTTTTTATTCTTATTCTTTATGCTTCATTTCCTAGCCTATATGACAGGGTGCTGTAGGCAGCAAGGAAGATTCACTCTGGCTCACTGCATGATGAGCATCAGGGCAGCACCCATCCAACGCACAGTCACCTAATAAAGCAGGCCTAGACCACACAAAGGATAGCTAAAGATGTGATACTCAGATATCTGCTGTTTTGGTAACATCTGACACCACATGAACATTTGCAAACATACCAGACAAGTAGGTTATGATTCTGGGGGGTGGGACAGCAAGGCAGGTGTGTGTACATAAACGATAGAACGACGACAGCCTGTGGCTACAGTTTAGTATAGGGCATGTAGGTCTGCCATCAAAGACCCAGTCCACTCAAATTCTCCTTTTCCACTTCATGAAATCTGCACTCAAGTTGTCAATACCCTATGTCTGTATCAGCCGTATCCATGCCTTTGGCAGATTTCAATTTGATAGCAGCCTTGCAGGTCCTTGCATCCTTGAAAGCCCTGGATGACTGAGCTACTGCTGCGATGTTCAGATGAGAACTGATCTCCCAAGCAGTATTACAATCGGAACGTAATAAAACAGATATTCCAACTTCAGCCACTGATGTTCTGCTGGCTGGCAAAATATACTGAGAACTTGTCAGCTGACAATGGCAAATGTCAGAGTACAACTAGCATGAAAACTCATTCCTGTAGTAGAATCAAGAAGTTTTTTCTCAAATTGCATCTGAAGACGTATATGCTAACAGAAAGACCCCATTATACCATTTGTGGGGTTGTCCACATATAACAATTTATACATGGAAATTAATTTGGAGGGTAGCAGGCTGTGAATTCAAAGTCCAGTACCGAGTCTTGATAACCTTCCCATGAGAACACTTACTCTAGAATACAAATGTGCCATGTACGATGAACTACAAGTGGATTAGATACTCAATAAATTCTACTTGCTCTGGAACAAAAGCTCCTACACTATGTGCAGTTTAGGAATGGTTCATCTGAGTCTACTTTTCACTTCATAAAGCTTTAGATAAAAATATTCCATGCTTCCAGCTGGCAACATTTAAGTATGTTTATATTACAATGCAAGATTATACTGACATATATACTGACAAGATTAATCCTAGACACAGAGAGCTGCTCTTGTCTTTGGACGGTAGCTCAGCAGAAAAAGCATATATTGGCTCAGACTGATGTGCCAAAATTGCTTGAAGTTCTGGAGCAAAGTCATTCAGAGTTACCTGAGGCTCCTCGACCTCACCCAGACTACCATGTATTCAGAAGACGTACAGTTGTGCACGAGCTGTGGTTCTTGTTGCACCACTTATACCAGCTGTATGCCCTGGAGATCACAGAATACACACCATAAACTCAGTAGAGGGAAGTGGGATCAAAATCAGCCTCTTCACATCATGAAAGCATTAGGAACGCTCTAAAATTGGGTCGAGACCACCTACTTGGTGTTTCCTGTTCACAGCGTGTATTAGCATCAGGTTGAGGAGAGCCCCCATTCACGGAACTGACTGCTTCAAGGGGAAATGGTTGAGAGGCAGAAAAGGTGAAGGAAATTACTGAGCCATACTGAAACCATTAGCTTTCTATGAAGTGCCACTGACATGAGCTAATGATCTCTTAGTCTCACATCAGCAGCATACTCAGTCAGAGAGAAGTGCACTTGGTGTCACAGAGCCCAGGTACCACTACAATCTCACTTCCCTTCTTCAGTTTTCTTTTTGTCTTTAAATTCTTTCTCTTCAAAAATGCCTTTTCTGATCTCGTGTGCTGAATTTGGCTCACTGCCCTAAGCAGTTTTTCCCAACTTATCTCTACATGAAAGCAGAATCAGATCAGCTTTTAGTGAAATAACATAAAATCAGGCTTTTCTGATTAGTGTTACAGAAATAGGGCAGGACAGGACCTCAATGCACCTTCTCCTCCAACCGTATCTCTGTGCCACACCAGTATCACTTCTGACAGTTGTTCATCTAACCTGACCTTAAAGGCCTCTAGCCATAGAGACTCCACAAATTCCCCAGGCAACTGATTCCATACAAACCAAGAAGCTGAAATGAACAAACCAAACGTGAATTAAAAGATTCTGACCCACTTTTGCATGCGTGAGTCATGATACCAGACTCCATTTTATGAGGTACAAGGGAGCGTACACTGCTTTACCGAGTTCCTTTTAGGAGCGGGTGAAATTCAACACAAAAATAAGTACTGAATTTTGCTTTTCTGGACACATTTGAGAAAACTGCCTCAAGCCAGTATGCGGCTGGGCAAGAACTTTAAAAGGATAGCCAGTGACCTTGCTGGCAGTAAGAGATAGCAACTGTTAGAGACCATACAGATCTTAAAACTGACTACACTTCTACTGAACCCTTCTTTGGCCCTTCAATCCAACCCATGTGCTCTATGAAATCATGACTTCTATTGATTCCTGCCCTCTTTGGGAAAAGCATGGTTTTTTTTTTGTTTTTTGTTTTTTTCCTGATTTTTATTTTGGGCACAGCAAGATAACATTTTTTGTTTGTTTTAGACAAATGAAAGGGAGACGTGTGTGTTGAGGACTTGAATGAAGATAACCCACAGAGCTACCAACAGCAGTCGGTGATGTCGCAAAGCTCAAACCCAGCCTGAAGCTCTCCCGTGATGCTGCTGACCACTGATTAGGGACTGATTAGCTACTTGCTTGTACTCCTGTCTGCTGCCCATGCTTCAGAAGTCACTCTCCAGAGGTTAAGCAATTTGGGGGAGGAAGACAGGGGAAGGAGACATAAATTTCTCTTGTGCAATTCCATTAAATAGTTTTACTGCTATTACTTATATTACTTGAATATAAGTTTGGTTTTTGTTTGTTTTATTCCCCCGCAGACAATGACCTAACAGATAAAGTTCCCTAACCACCCAAAAAAGAGCTACAACTAAATAAATTTTTGACTAGGAATCTTGTTTACTAAATACATGTTTATATGCATCTTTGTTCTGAAGCACGCCTGCTCTCAGTTGTTCTTTGCTCACTTCTACAATTACTATTCCAGTGTAACTAATAACCTAAGTAAGAAACACGTTTAGGGTGAGAGGTGGCTTGTGTGTTTGCTGGGGAGAACGCTGCACAGGAGATCTGACCAACAAGAATCATTCAGATACTAGCAGGAGTTTCCTGTACACGAGTTGGCCAGCTAGTATTTCAAGGACTGGTAAGTGCGTTAAAAGAGCACCACTGCAGTAATACAGCCAGCTTTTGGTAACCCTATCTGTTTTTCCACATAACATCATTTTGATTTTAATACGTACACAGCAAAGGAAATCAGGACTTTTATTGGTTCCCTACTCTTTGGGAATATCTGGTTTTGTGCCAACCCTCCAAGCAGACATACTGTAAATAATTCATTACTTGCACAGAAGGGCAAAAGTGCTCTCAAATTGTATTAACTTGATGTTTCTTAAACCCTTTTAAAATCTTGTTTTATAGAAAGAAAACATAACAGCTCTATTTATATTTAGCCTTACATATAGGAAATATCTTTCAGATTAAACATGGATAGAGTACTTCTACAATGTTAATTTCCCATTGGATTTGAGTTTCCTCTCTCCAATTTCTTATTAACAGATAGGTCACAGAGGTTCCAATTTAAAGACTGGGAGAGTAAGCTATATTTAGCTTCCCTGCCCTAAATCTATCAATTATAATGCACTTTTTTTTTTTTTTTTTTTTTTTTTTTTTAGTCAAGAAACTCTTTATCAACTACAAAAGTTTTCTTTCAAAATAATTATTTAAAGAAACCAAGAACTGGGCAAAAGGTGGCTAGAGAGCATCCTGAGGTGAACACAAAACCCTCCTGTCTGAAGCACAGGGTGAAAGCTTTTGATAAGCTCATGCAGACTCCTGTCAGACCATGTGAAGTCTGGAAATTCCAGAACAGGATCTCTTGTGAAACTTGCATGTTCCCCCTACATTTGTCCATGTAAATAACGCAGTCAGACTTCTCTCATAAGAGCTCATGTTTCTGTCTGGAGACCAGAATTTCAGAGGAACAAGAAGATGAATAGGAGCTGGTGAGAAAAAAAAATAATAGCTAACAGAGCTGTTTAAAATTTGAGTTTTGTGTTGAGTAATAGGTTGGGTTAGTTTGTTTTTAGCTGTAATGTGAATGTCAAATTGATCTTGTTCCACTCCACAATGATTGAAAATTTCTGTTTCAAAGAAATCCAGCTCAGACCTCAGTGCTGTGGCAGCAGCAATAATGCAAGAGTTCTCCAGTTAACGTATTGGAAAATTTTCAAATGACAACTGAGAGGGGGTGTTTGAAGACTGCCTCCCTTCAGCTGTGGAATCTGCAGAATTATAAACAAAGAAAGAGTGACAGAGTGACTCTTTTCCTTCCAGAGAAAACCTACGGTCTTGCTCTTTGAGCACTTGGGGAAGCTTTGCAAAGACCTCTGTTTACTCAGCCCTCTTCACCATCGTAAAAATTTCATCTCATCTGGTGGTGCCCATCTCTCTCTAGACTGACCACAGAGAAAATCCAACAATTCACACCGTCAAGACTGCTGTACAGTAAAATTCTTTAGACAGGACACCACCCTCAGAGGTTTGTCTGACCGCTTCCTATCCAACTGCCCTAAAATACTGTAACAAAAATGCCTGGGTCATTTTGTACTGATGGCTTTCCATGCAAATCATTATCATGGCTGCATACTGAAGAACAAGAGGGGTGGCTACATGAGCATGCGGAAAGGAGAACGTCCAAATGGCATTCTTTCTATTAAGATGTAATCAACCTTGAGAAATTGAGAGTATCATACCTTACCAGATGTAGGCAGAAAGAGGTTTTAAATGAGAGTAATTAGCTGGCACAGAGGATCGTATACTCAGCTGGCCCAAAGTGGTGAAGCTTTATTCACTTCAGAGCCAGCAGGGTATACGCAAGGAAATTTTTACTGAAGGTAAGGAATTACGATTCCCAAGCACAAGAACGCTTTACAAACCTATCTCACGTTTCTGTAGGTTTGATGATTCAGTACTTTCAGCAAGGTTAGGAAAAAGGACTTAAGCTCCCTCTGGTACACTTCTGAGGCATTCCTGCAAACTCTGTCCAGATGAAGTGGAAAAAAAAGCTTTGAGGGCAATCAGGACCCGGTGTCACAAACTGCACATTTCCAAGCAGCAGTCATAAATACATGCAATCATTCTTGCAATATCTCCCTTCACAAAGTGAGATGTAATAAAGCCTTTTGTTCCTTATGTATCCACATTCAAAACACACAGTCTAATTATCTAATATCAGTGAATCTTTACGCCATAGCATGCAGTAAAAGCAGTATAACTAGAAAAACCTGTAATAGCTACAAATAATATCTGTGCTTCAGCAAGTATTAAACATGAGATCAGGGTTAATCTCAAGCAGGACAGTTACATAAACGCAGCTCATTTTAAAATTCTGTCTCTTCCCAAGGCAGGAAAAAGGAGTTCTAACTCACAAAGTACACATGAAAAAAAAAAAAAAAACAAAAACAAAAACAAAAAGAGAGTTTAAATATTTATGAAAATCCGGTATCATATATGCACACCACAAGGTGTATAAGAAATGACAGTTTTTTAAAAAAATGGTTCATGTTAAAGAAGCTTGCTGCGTTTTTTAAGGCCTAAGGAAGTACTTCCCACAATGAAATGGGTCTTGAAAGCTGTCTCCTTGAGATAACATTCTTCAGTGCAGCTTCCAATTACATTCAGTACTTCTTGTTAGAACTCTTCCTTCCCTTCCCTAGTAATTGCTTTGATTATTGATTATTTCTTAGAGTGTTTCTAACATTAATTCAGAAGGGATACAAAATTTCAACATAACAAGGATTATTAGATTTTCATATGAAAAATGGAGAATTGACTTGATAGATTTTAATTGTGCCCTGCAGCTCTGAGCAGGGGCTGAAAAGCAGAGATAGGTGTATTTAGTGCAGGGAAGGAAATACTACACAGCCGGGTTATAACCTCACACCTGATTCTTGGAACTGAAGTACTTCTGTTGCTGAATATTATAGTAACAGTGGAAAAAATACAAGTTCCCTTATAGCAATGTGTGTTCCAGAGGCGGGTTTCTTGCTCTCAGTACTGTTGAAAACCCTCTACAAATGATAGACTTGGCATTTCCTCAAGGGTGTTAATCTACAGATTTTAATGGACTTTTCCTACAGCTACCTGACCAGAAGTGCAAGGAGAAAGGTGAACATTCTTCATTTTTCACTGTGGCATCCAGTTTCTGCCAAGCTAATAATTTGCTTTTGCACAATCTAAATGTCTTGGGCTTTTGCTGTTTGTCTGTATGTTTTAAGATCCGGAAGAACAGGAGTGAGACAAAAAAGAAATTAAAAGCAACTAATAATAAAAACAAAAATCTGCCTGTGTTATGTTCTTGGTTTTCCCCACACTTAACATGAAGCCCTCTGGGGAAGGTGAAACAAGCAGCTGTCCTGGGCAATACAATGAGAATCTCCTCCTACAAAGCCACTGGAAACATGGAGAGACAGAATCTGTTGGAAATACCCTGTACTGTGAATTTGAAGTGATAAAATTAAGGGGCCATTTGACAGCAGTTACAGACCTTTTCAATAACCCGCCTTGCTATAGTTGCAAAATTTTACATAAAAATGCTATGGGCTATGAACAATCAAAGCAGAAAACAAGCACCTTTGTGTCTCCAATTCATGTAATTCTCTCTGTGAAAACTCTCTGGAGGCTGCACCCCCAGGGACGCTTGGCTCTATAGTAAGGGTATGATGCAATAAACGGTATGACAAGAATACAAACCCCGTGATCCAAACTTGAAGACCCTGTTGCAATCGTTGGCTGTTTTAACATAAACATACGTAAATCTCTTTACTCTCCAGATATCTGGTTTGCTCCGAAGTTGCTTTATTTGCCATACAACCACTTTCACATAGATACAAACCTCATAAAGAAGTCAGGTTTCATGCAGCAGAACCTTACATTTAATAAAATGCAGTTTTTCATACATACCTACTGATGCTGGCATTTCTCCCCACTGTAAAACAGTTTCCTTTGTGAAATGCCCATATATATCAATGTAGATGCCTTCATCTTCGTAGGCGAGTAACAGTTCCATTCCGCTGGTGTTTGGGAGGATGATAATGGCATGTGGGCGAATAGTTCCTTGGATCTAGAATCATATTTTGCTAAGATTTATATCAGAAAATGGACTGCAATTTTAGTAACTACATTAATCTAACTAGCTTGACAGAGCAATAAAAAGAACTAGCTCATGGAAAGTGAAAGAAATGCCTGTTTTCAGAAAAGCTGTACAGTTCGCAAGCCCCTGAAATGGGTTTTCTGCTCTCCTTCCCCCTTTAGATGTTACAGTAGGTTTGCAAACAAGGCAATGTTCAGCATTTCACTTTATATTTCCTAGTATTAACGGGTTTCAAGAAGCCACGGAGCCACTGAGGCACAATAATACTGACTTATTTATGAAACACCTGCATTATATAAATAGAAGACAGGTGAAATAAATTTGGATTCACAGTTATTTCAGAAGATAGAGGAAGAACAAAAGCTTCCACCTTCCAGGAAGCCAGTGCTTTCACTTTCCATGATATTTCCCCATCCCCACGCAAGCCAAAACACCTGTAAATTTAATGGTATTTACAGCAAGCTGAACATTGTACTTCGACCTTTCAAACGCAAGGCACTTTATGTCCTTCCCTTCCCACATTCTTCCCTACAAATAGTTCCCCTTCTCAATGTAGCTCAGCATATGTTTTCTGCATGCCACAAGAAACAGTGCATTTCACTCACACAAATTATTTTAACAGCTGCTCGATGCACTAGGATCTCTCCCGGAAGCCAACACATGTCCCAAGTGAAAAAAAAAGGCAAAGTATACAACTATGGAGGTGGGGTTTTATGAAAGCACTTTTGAACGAAAACAAGGAAAGCCTTAAAATCATTAAGAAAGCATTTCTTTTTGTTTTGTTTGGTAAAAGCACTACTCAAAACAGGATAATGAAACAATTAAACCACTACAATAAATCTTTCTAGGAAGCACATGACTGGAGTTTCTCATCACTTTCACAAGCCAGCAACACACAGATCTCTTTTCCTCAAGCACATACATTACACACGCCGGAAGGGCAGAATGAACAGTAAAGAAGCACCGAAGCTGTACTTGCCCAACTGAATACACCCAGGCCAACCACTGGACTCCGTGCCTCCGCAACAACTATCCGTAACACTAGAACGGGTATCCAGAGCCGCAGAGCAATTTTAATGCGTTGCCTTGGTACTCGCATGAGCGATCGAAGCAGGTAAGAGATGGAGAAAGAGGTGGGGAACCAGGAAAAGAGGCTACCAGAAAGCAAGAGTATCTAAAGTCAGCCTGTTGAAGTCTGCTCTGTTGTCACTACAAAGCTCCTTGAGAAAATCATCCAGTCTATAAGATGCTCTTTGAAATAATAAAATACCGAAAAAGACAGAGCTACCGTAGCAGCGGATTTATTTCAGGTCTAAAACTCTAAAGGGAAAATATATTTTTAGTACATGCTAACTTTTGGTTGAAGAGCACACGCAAATGGAGCCAGTCTTAAAGGTGCCCCACATCTTCAGGACAATCACCTGGGAAATCTCTCTCATCATGTGCATAATTATATCCGCAGCCCGTTGGAGAAGTGCAGCTGCTCAGAAGGCTCCCCTTTTCCTCTGCCTTTCACATCTCGGGCAATTATGCTGATGATCTTTGTGACAAGTCATTATTCACCTCGCTTAGCAACCAACTTCCAGGGATGGCACGCAGGCATCACGCTTACTTTTATCAACTGATGTGAGTTTTCCATAGCTGCATAGTTAACAAAGCTACTAATCGTTGGATTAAATAAGCCATCTAACAACACAAATATTAAGGCCCTTAAACAAACAAACAAAAAAGCAGCTCAGGTTTGTAGCAGCCTGTTCTGAACACCTAGAGCAGTTAGTTCGCAATTAAGAGAAGCTTATAAACCATCATCCTTAAACACTGTGGCCATCAGAAAAACGCAGGTGTGACAATTTGAAGGCTGTCACTCGTCAGGGTAGCAGGGTGATCAAGTGGCTTGCCACAGGGCATGGGTTTTCGTCAGGTTTGAAAACACTGGGCCGAGAGAGGGGCAAAAAATAAATAAAAAAATTAAAGGGTCTTGGACCAGGCTGCCACATGCAAGTGTGGGATGAGATCCCTCCAAACCTCGAGTGTCACTGGAAGTCCCATCCCTTGGCATACACGGAAGCAGCGGCACCCCTCAGCTAACGCTCTGCCTGCGCGGAGCTCTGCTGACTTCAGGGAGGGTTTTTCCAAGTGAGCGCAGAAGTTCCCCTGCTGGGAGCCCCCATCAGACTGGAGCCATGGGAACCCACTAGCTTTTTGGACTTAATCCCCTAAATTTCTGTGGCTTTTGGGACCCACAACTTTGAAATGAACCATCTAGAACAGCTAAGAAATAGCAACACACACACACAAAAAAAAACCAACAAAAAAAAACCAACACACAAAAAAAACCCCAAGAGCACCGACTTCATACTGGACAGCCCCATACCAGTCTTTTATTTTGCAGAGGAATTACTTTGCTTTTAACTCAATTTAAGACTTTGCTTTTAACTCAATTTAAGCGGTTTTTAGCAGTCAACATAATCTCAGCAAACAGGTACACCATGCAACATGTACACATCAACCTGAAATCAACATCTTCATGGCAACCTCTGCTTGAAAACCTGAACAGAAAATCCTGAATTCTTTTGAATGTAAGGACTGATTTCATGGGCAACTGAGCAGTAAGAAAATCAGCAAATTTATTTGGCCTAGAAGCTGGCTTTCTGCAGAGTCATGACTAAAAGGCAAATCACATTTTACACACTGAGCTCATGTAAATCATGTAAAATGAATGCAAGTTTTCTCCACAGTGAAGAAATCAGGATTATCCGTGTGTTCACCTGCATTCCCATATGAATGCATACTTGGACTCAGTTTATACGTGGCTCCTCTAGCTACAGGCACTCTTTGATGCAAAGATAACATGCATCAAAGCAGATCAAGATTTAAACATATGTTGCACATCTTTTTCAAGCAGGCCAAATTTCAGCTCAATTCAGTGATCAAGACGGACAAACACATTGGCAGATTGTGAAAGGCACCGAATTCAATATTACTGTGTTTTTGCATGCTTTAAGTCTTAAATTTCCAGGATAAATCAATTAAAAATAGTACTGTCCATACAATAGGCTTTCTGATGTTAAACCATTAAAACTGATGCTCTAAATCTGAGAAAAAAACCTTTTAGCATAACTTCACTATTACAAAAGCATGCGAAGTAATTTTATATTAGCTGGTATACAGTAATTATTCTCCTACCCTCTATTTTGAAATACAGCACACCCCTTAACCTGATTATCACCAATATACAGCCCAAGTAATGGAGGTGTTTATGTAACTTTTTGGAGTGTCTTACGTGTGTTGGAAGGTAGAGGTCATACACAGATCCAGAGTCCACATCAATAGCGTGAAAGCCAACTAGAGAGCCATAGATCACTTTTAATCTTTGTCCATTTTCAACAGTCAGGTCAACTGAGAGCGGTTTGTGATGAAGTGAGGTGAAGGACTGCAAAAAGAAAAATACACTGTAGAACACAATAATGCTCTTGGTTTACAGATCAACACACATACTTTTCAGAACTGAAAAGTTACCTATTTTTGCTGTACTAACATGTTACATTTAAGGAGCTAAGTATCCATCAACCTTTGGGCCACAAAGAGAGTTGGATAGTTCACTTGTGCTTTGAAAAAATCCAGATTCCAGAAATGGACTAGGCAAAAATTAGGCTAAGTACCATTCATGTTATATTTCCTCCTCCTCTGAGGGAAATCAGCATCAGCTTCGTGCATTTAAATGTACATCTTGGCACAGCACTGAAACAAGTTGTTCACATCTAACAGAATCATGACTGTGACAGTTTCATGCCTGCCACCTCCAATGTATGTCAAATGAGCTACATTTTCTTTAAAGGAATATTCATTTTATCTTTAACTAGAAAAAACGTTATAAAAAACAACAAAAAGCAAAAGCAAGGAGGAGATGAGAGACAGTGTGGTGTGTCTGAAGCACAGTGAAGTTTCACTCACCTTAAAAGCCATGAATTTGTGGTAAGGCTTCGGAGCCCAAGCATAAACCTCCACTGAGTTTTTCAAAGCAATTACAAGGAATTTGATTCTCTCATATTTCACTGTAATACAAGAAGAACAATTCCTTAGGTATCAGACAGATGCTTAAATCAAAGACCATCTCCTTACATGAAATAATTTCAATGGATTATTTGTAGAGGAAGATGCTACCCACCAAGGAGACTAATGCATTCTGGACATCAGCGTTTAGCATCACCAGTGCCAAAACCCTGACTGCAAACATGTAGTCCCTTTATTCTCAGATAGCAACATTTATATGTTGATTCTCATACATCTATTTCTCTTTCTAGTCGGAAAAAAAGGCTTGACATACAGCTAACTCAGTCTACTTTATTTTTCAAGTATGAACCCACACCAATGTTGCCGGGTGTGACTAAGCTGCTTTTGGAGGAACGGTGGCTGTTGGCTGAATGATTCTCTTAAACTCCACATGCTGAATTTTCATTTCACCCTTCATGTGTGGGGTTAAATCTCCATGTGGTAGTGTGGGCGAAGGACTCCCATGTTTCTGAGATGAGTAAGCATTTAGGAGGGATGAGCTATTTCTCCAAGTTGATTAAGCTCAAGTTGGGCCCATTGAGAATAAACAAAGAAACATGCATTGAAAATTAAGGCTTCTTTCACTCTGCCAGAGGCAAGCATTTGGTTTGGAAACAGAACGCTAGGGCATCACATCTCAGTGCATTCTCCCTTCATTTTATATTCAGTGTCTGCTTGGAAGGGATTTTTAGAAAATGCAGGTACTATGCTAAGTGAGCTAGGGTTTGTTGCTGCTTGCAAAAGGAGCAGTTCACGCTGACCCAAACACAGAGCAGAAGCAGTAAGAGTAGGTAAGGGTGGATACTGATCAGGGAAATCTCACAAAGGCTGAGAAGGGGAGAGACAAAAACAAACAAAACCTACCAAAACACAAAATAACACATCCTTTCCTTTTGCTAGCTGGAAAAATGACTGTAAGAACATAGGTCAAGATGCAAGAAGATTCACCAACACGTAAACAACAGCAGCTGCTTTTTCAAAGAGGTAAACTTGGTTTGTCATATGTGAACGCAGAAGAGCACCAAACGTTTGCCTAATTTTAGAATAACTTTTTTTTTTTTTAAAAAAAAAAAAAAGAGACATACCAAAACCAAAAATGAGCAACTGAAGTGGAATATGTGGTGCTTAGCTATAATCACAAAGAAAATGACACACATCTGTTGCACATTTCTTTTTGGATTTAACCCGTAACATTTAAAGCAACGAGATCTAAATGCAAAGAAACGTCAAGCAAAGCGTTTATGAGAGCCAGCCACCTCCCTGTCTCCTGCACTTGTCTCTATCATTTCTCTATTTGACTTACAGAAAAAAACACACCACCGCTTTCATATACCATCTTTCAATAAAGCACAACTTATGCTATACATTACACCCCCTCAGACAGTTAAATGACAGAAGCTATCACAATACTGATGTTCACCTTCACAAACCAAATACCTGAAAGCCAAAGAAATGCAAGATGGTATTTAAACTGCTATGGTACAAACTGTTGCCAGTGTGTAAATTTAAACAAAGGTATATTTAGGTCTTTTATGATCGAGACACAGCAACGAGCTCTCGGACATCCAATCTCATCTACCTACAGACATCCTACAGACATGATTTCCTAGTACTGTGCCGGTCCAGTTCAGCAGCAGTTACTCAGGGCCAGGAGGCGAGCTGGTAGTCTGGGGGTGGAAAACATCACTCTAATTGAAGTCTTAAGTAAATACAGAATTTCTAAACCCCTGACTGAGCAACAGAACAAGGCTGGCACTCCCTTCTTCCAGCCTTCATAGGACATAGCCATAACACCATGTGCACGGAGAGGTGCAATCTGGAACGATAAGGAGCAAAGCACCCACCATGTAAAGCAAGCAGGTTTGAAAGCAGTCAGAGTATTGTGCCCAATACAATTTTGAAACACAGCTGAAGAAAAAGGCTGGTGTCCTGAGATGCAAAAGGATGGTTAAGCAGCTCTCTAAGGAAAAAACAAGGCCTTACCAACTTTGTAGTGTACGCAGCCTTCCAGGTCACCCACAGACACCCAGCCTTGCCGCTTCTCCACCTCTGGATCATTGCGCAAAATCTTATTTCTCAGCCACGATAAGTAATAGACCCTCAACTTATTCTTCTTCCCTGGGATTTGCAGAGGGGAAGAAAAAAGACGTTAACTTATTGAAGCACAAAATCTCCCCCACGTAAAAAAAGCTGGAGTTCTGTGACCTTGAGTACAGCAGATCTCTGTGCTTGTCAAGGTGACAGAAGAATCCAGCAGCACAAAAGAAAAGCCTGGGCTAATGATGACCCCCGGGGGGAACTGGAATATGGATAACCCTATGACATTTGGCACGTGTGCTCTTGTGACTTAAGCTTCATGTCAGATTTTAATATCTGACTACAATTCTTTCCTCGTGTCAAAGAAGAGGTCTCTGTAGATGCGTGTATCATCAGAGATAATCACATTGCCTGGTATTTGCTCTCTGATGTGAAGGAAGGAATACAGATATAACCTACCGTGGGTATTTTGAGTAAGTGACTTTTTTAGTTCTAATTAACTGACAATCTTCATTACAGGTAACTATTTTCTTTTGGATGCCTTTCAGGGTGAGAATTACTTTGTCACCTTTAAATCAGTCAGTCTTTCTATTGCTTTGGTTTGTAAAAAAGCAAGATAAACAGCAAGTCAATCTAAGGAGGACCATGTCAAAAGCAGCTGAAACTGGCAATGTGGGACAAACAGCCCTCACCATCACCTACTACAGCGAGTCTGGAGTGTAGAAAAGTGGCAGCCATTCCTTGTTGGACCTCCATTTCTTATGTACTACCTTGAAGCCACTCATCTGTGGATAATAAGGGCCTCAGGACCTCGAAGGGCAGAGTGCAAGCTCTTTGTCAGAAAAGGCTGAAGGTGCTACTCCATTTAGCGTTACCAATGCTTTCACAGCACTCTTACGTGACTGTTCATACATCTCATTGACCACAGAATGAGGTTGTTTAATGATATTTGAACAGAATTGCACTTAGATAGATGCTTACCCATTGCAGAAACATGTAAACAGACAGACAAACTATAACTTGCTGGGAAACAGTCTCCATTTTAAGAATATGAAACACTTCATAACCTCTCACAAACCATTTTATGTTTTGAACAGGTAATGAAATATCCCAGAGCCCCATCTGAATCTGAAATGAGAATCTAAGTGTTAAAAATTCAAGAGAGTTTTCCTATTAACAAAAATAACTATCCTGTGATTTTCTGTAAGAGGAAATTTCTCAACCTAGTTTATAACCTAGTTCTTCTCTAATTGATTCCAACCCCAGTGCAGGTCAGATACTTTTAGACACTGAACTAACCTGATATAGTAATTAGCACATTGAGTCCTTCCAGAACATCCATTTGCTGGAATCGTCTCCTTGTAATCAGTGAATAAACTCTTCCCTGCCCACTTCTGTCCAGTAGCCACAATCCATTCTCCGTTCCCACCAGTAAATTTACTCCTGTTGATACAGAGAAAAAAATACTGCATACATCACCCAATGATTCAGAAGCCAAGCGTTAATTGTTTTTTAGAATCAATTTTTATTTAGTCTTCTTAATGGTACCTGATAATTTCTCTGTTGCTCTGTGGATGACCTCCCAGAAAAATGGAAGGAAAAAAACAATCCCAACGTTACAATTTTTACCCAGCAGAACACTTATATGCCCATGTAACCTGAAGCATGAGTAAATTTAAGATTAAATTAAATGAAGTCAATATTGATTTAAAAAAAAATAAATAAAAGAATACTCTGTGAACTTGAACTTCTCAGGTGACTTGTGTGCTTTAAAGCGCTGTAAAAGCCTCAGTTTAGCATAATTCCTCTGTCAACACAGGAGATCCAACTAAAGGATATAAGGGTCTCTTTCAGTTTTTAGAAAATATAATTCCTCTTTCCCCCAAATTCGACACTCAAATTGCAGGAAGAAGACCAAAGCTGTTGGAAGAAAGGCTACTGATATAAAGAAATGGAGCATTTGTTTGAAAACTGGTTTTTGGGAGAGTGCTTTCAAATGCTGAATTAAAGGAATGAATCCATCTGAAATCCAATTGTTCCCCGGGAAGTGAAAGCTGACACCAGAGGATGCACCCTGTACAAAAATAGTGTTTGGCTGGCATGATGGCTACATTTCCTAATCAGCATGTCCTAAAGAAATGACATAAGATTTCCTGCTGTAACAAGCAAACTTCTCTACTGGCTATGCTCTGATGAGTACCTGGTGCTCTTCAACCTCAATGCAAAGTTAATTCACAGACTTTGCTCCATAGCTCTGTTCCTAATTTAGAATCTTGGACTCCTGCAAACATACATTACACAAACCTGCAAAACTAAAAAAATTAGAAATCTACATTTCCGTTGGATAATGTTTCACCTACTTCATTCATTTTCCATTCCAGACTCAGAAAGTGACGACAAGTAAACAGCTGGGCGAGTCCCATAGACTGCATCTGTTCTTCACAGGTAGACAGATGGTTAGAAGAACTCAGGAGCTTAGCTACACTGATACTTGGACTACGTCAACAGTGGTTGAAAACTGGTCTGACTACACTGATATTTTTTTTTACGCCATGTGAAGCTGACCCTACAAAAATGGTGATCCAGCAAGGTTCTAAGTCCTGACAGTGGAAATTATGGAAGTCAGGCTCTTGGAAAGATTGAAGCCTGACCTGCTTCAGTCTGTGGTGGCTAAAATTCTGAGAGAAAGGTTCTTGGAACCTCTGGTTTGTATAATTTCCATTGGTTCAGGGTTATGCATGATTAGCTATGCTGATATGCAGCTAAGACAGACTAAGTATCATGAACCTTTTTTGCTTCACATGACTAAAACATTTGCAACTTTTGGCTCTTCCAACAAGCGCAGTTTCAATTTGGTGCTTGATCAAAATGTTTTCTCATTCTGATGCACAAAATCCCTTGCAACTGTAACTCATCTGTTTGCCATCTTCCGTCAGGAAGGCAATATCATGCGAGCGACACGTAGGTGTGTTCTCAGGATTTTCTGACAGGAGAGGTGTGATACAACTGCGAAATCTAACTGCCATATACTGCCAACCTCTCCTGCTGCTGCCATCCCTCTACACACCCACCCAAGCACTTCTGAGCTTACCCCACAAAGCAGCACAAAGGACCTCTGAGTTGAATTTCTTCTTGTATTTACGAATTTCTGGACTGTCGCTCTGTGGGCGGATATTTGTTGGGTTAACGTTGACAACAGAGCCCTTCCTTGCATTTTCTCTCCTGATGGGCTCCGGTTTTGCACTAGATGCTGAAAAAGAAGATACGTGGAATCAAAATAAATAAGTAAATGAATAAAATAAAATGCAAGTGTTTGGCTACATCTCACATTTGATCTGGTTGTGGCAGAATGAAAACTCCAGAGAGGCGAGAAAACACTTTGAGAGCATCACATAGCCAAAGAAAACCACACATCTGGAAAACTCCTCAAACATTCCTGAGCAAGCAGTGTGGTGACACAGCAGCAGAGCTAGTCACATCTGGAAGAACCACAGAGGCCATGCAATGAAATTCACAGCCATGGGGAGTTTAAGTTTCTGGAAGTGTTAGTGACAGTTTCAATTGCCAAGTGATAAGCTTCTCCTTCCCTCCCTCCCCACCCAGAACAACAAGAACAAAAAACAGGAATGAGATTTTATGAGGGGTAAAGCATACTCACAAGAATTACAGGGAGGTCCAACTGGACTGGTGGGAGGGGTGATTGGCAGAAGTCTGGGATCTATGAATGAAGTAAACGATGTTGTAGATGATGTACTGCTCTTTGAAGGTGTACTTTCAGTGGACGGGGTCTACAATGAAACACAAGAGCTGCTTCAGGATGACGACACCAGGGAGCAGACAGCACAGAGCAATGTGGGTGTCTCTGAGGTTCAGGTGAAACAGCATGTTGCATAATTAGGTGTAATGAACATGCTTAGAGCAGTAGATAGATGGTACAAATTGAGTGACGAGAGGAAGCCTGAGCTAGGATTCTTGACCAGGCACTGCACTGCAGTGAAGTAACTAGTCCCCAAAAGAACCTCCTTACATGTTTCTCATTCCCTGCTGTTTCATCTGCAACAGGTCCATGCTTTGTGCACTGTCACCTGACGCTGGGATGGAAAGCAATCCAAAGATGATCATTAAAGGCAGATGGGCATGCTGTGTTGCTGATGTTACAGGTAAAGGAGCAGAGGGTACAAGCCCTTCTAGCTTGTGTGATGTGGAGAGAGAGGAACAAAAACATGGAACAAAGACAGGTAGGGAGCTCAAGATTTCTTATTAGTCCCCCAAAATATATCTTCTAGATAAAAGAAGGGACGTGGTGAAAAATCTCTCCTTTATAACAAACAGGATAGATGAACTTAAATGACACTCAATCTCAGGTTCCCATGGGCTGGAGGCAAGTGATGGTACAATTCATTCAATCTGTAAATGTATCTCATACCTTATTCACAGATTTGTTCTGAGGTTCCTGACTAGTCAGTGGCACTTTTGGTGGGTGAACAGAGGAATCTGAAATTTGGCTCTGCTGAAGAAGATCTGGCAAGAGATAGTTTTGGTTGTTTATGCTCCAGAGGCCTTCTTGGGTGCTAGAAATTTGTTTCCCTAAGATCTGATCCTGCACATGAAAAAACATGGTTAAAGTCCACATTTGATATAATTCCAATGCACTGTGCACCCCCTGTTAATTAGGGCAATAAATAATGAGGATATGAGTAGGGGTGCTCTACATGATATATTGTATAAAGGCAAACTCCACAGAAAGATTAAAAAAATAGGAAAATACAAAAGCATGTGGCAAACACCTGAGGTATGAGCCTTGGCTTTCTGCTCATCTACTGTATCCCAAGCCATAGTTACAGAAGTAACTTCATCCTCGGAAACACTTGACAGAAAATCAAATGACTTGTCTTAACATCGCAGACTTGACCTCTACCGTGGTCAGAAGTAGGTACCTCTCAACTCAGGACCTGCATATATTTTAAAGCCCCTTACCGTTCATTTCATTGCTACTTCCCACTTAATGAATTAGGAAACCTTATTCTAGAGAGGTCACATTCAGTAGGATCCACTATCAGCATTTGCGGTACAATGAGGTCTGGTACAGTGGCATCCTACTAGGATCCTACTAGCAATACTAGGCAAGCTGTGAGGCACCATACAAACTCTCTCCCCTGGCAGACTAAAATACTGAGTCACTGGGACACTGCAAGTTTCTGGGAAAACAGGGCTAGAAGCTTTGAGAGGAAGAAAGATGGGATTTGTAAAGCAAGTAGTGTCCCAGATGGGGAGGGCAATGCAGAGGAACGTACCCCTGGCCATTAAAGGTCTGGTTACCCAAATACTATCAGCACTGGAACGCAATGTGGCAGGAGCCAAGTGCTACCCAACAATATTCCTCCTGAATTATACCAAAGCAAAAAGCACCACCAAACTCAAATAGCTTCTGGCTGGTTGAATTCAAGGCACGTCTATACATTGCACTGACTCTGATAAACAGCCTACTAAAATCAGCTCAGCTTTTTTTGAATGCTGGTCAATATATCCGAAATATAGCAGATAACTCTGAATGAAAGACATTTGCCTTTTAAAAGCCAAGTAATTAACCAGGAATAAAATTGATGCTGTAAGCATTTTACATTTTTAATTCTGATATTTTAAAAAGCAACAATAAAATGCACGTCAGTATTGGAGTTCAGGGAAGCAAACCCATATGGCACTTTTTTGTTTAGTTTTGAGTCAGATTCAGCTGAACTGAGCCAAACTCCCATTTGCATCATTTGAGCAGGTTGGTACATCCTAACCACTTTAAAATGGGGCAGGAAATGGGATTTTGGAAGAATTCATGGAGTCTTATGGTGGCTGTGGGTGGTGACACAGAGGTGGGAGGAAGGGACAGGATTCTCCCCGAGAAAAAGGGAAAACACTGGAAGACATCGGAGAGATTGGTGAGAAGAGGTGAGAATCATCTATCTGTCATCTTTCTTGGGTCATTTTCCTCAATCCCAACAGAAAATGTGACTTCCCCTCTTCTCCTTCCTCTTCCACCTTCATTCTGAGTCTCAAAGACCCCATGTTTCTCCTTACCCTCAAGCAGCCTATGTCCAGCACCCAGATATCAAGGGAAGGAGAAAGTCCTGGGCTGTTTTGGCCATGAGAAAGAAATGGGCAGGCTCAAGCTGGAGTGCCAGGGAAGAGCTCTGGCACCGGGCAAGGGAAGTGGAAAGGGCCTGGAGCTGGTATTGTTTTTTCTTTCAACCCACACAGACGGAGATGGGGGGATCTGAAAGTGAAATTATTAAATGCAGTACAGCCTTTTCTGTCCTGCTGTTGCTCTGAAATGGTAACCAGGAATATTCTTTAGTTTCTGGTACAGAACAAGGAGCTTTAAAATAATGCATGAGGACTCAGTACAGGTTTGAGGAAGATGAACAGCATGAGCTGCTGAGATCATGGCTCAGTCTGGTGCCCCATGTATCAAAGCAGGGTCTTTTCTCCTTAAGGATGGTGGGAGACAGGCAAAGTGCGACTCCTTTGCCAGCCTGGACAGATTTCTCTGTGGTCTGAAGCTTACGAAACACACCAGAGGCAAAGGAAACTCCTTTTTCTTCCTAGCTCTGACAGAGCTTACACAAGAAGCTCTGGGGAAAACGCCAGTTTCATGGCAATTTGTTTTCCCTATCTGCGAAACAAGAATACAGTCAGTAATACGTGAGAAATGCTCTGAGGTTGAGAGCAAGTCTTATTACTGTAATTTTTTTGTTTTCAACCACAAAGATCATTGTTCTGCTTTCTCTGTTTTCATCTTTTCTGCACTAATATTTATCACAGGGGAAAATCCACAGAACTTCAAGTCTCTGCTAGAAACTATAGATGGGAAAGAACCACTACATGTCACACGAGGGAATGTGGGTTTTTGCTAAGCCCATGGGGAGGGATGAAGCACTTTTCCCGTCTTTTGGTAATATTTTAAAAAGAGGTACTTCTCTTTAAATTGGAATAAAGAAGGTCAACATTTTTAAAACTAGCAACCATGCACGCTGACTATAATCAACACGATTGCTTTTTGCAACCTGCCTAGCGCCTTCATGCAGTAAGTTGGCACCAGCCACTACTACCGGGTCAATAATAAGGACAAATAAAGAGGTGCAATTTTGAACCTAGATGTAAGCCTGTATGTAGGAAGCACGAAACCTGAAACAGTACACACTAAAAAAGCTTATAGCTGTAATTTGAAATGACAGAGCAGGACTTCAGAGTGAAAATGCTGCTCAGAAGGAGTAGATACAGAGTTTATCACGTACATTAACAATTTGACTCTCCCCACACTGTACCCAAGCCCTTACAAATGGCCAAATTACCTTCTGTTCTGCAGCGGTGCTTTGGGGTTTCAGTTCAATCCCATCTGGTACTTTTGTCCTTGAGAAATCTGCCACTCTGCTGCTCAGCAGTTGCCTGGTAACAAACTCCAATTAATGAACAGAACTACTTCAGGGGGAAAACAACAACAACCACCCAGAAAAATACAAAACTCTACACGAAAACCCACCAAACCCCTCCGTATACACAAGTTCAACTGCGTGCAATTAACATTCATTAGTTACATGTAAAGGTTCCTGTACAAAAGCCAGTTGATTAGGATGTGCCTGGATAAACCGGTGCCCGAGGACTGCTCCCAGTAGGAAGCTCTCCACACCTCAGTGGAAGCTTCCCTTCCTTCACCCATCATTTTGACAGGTGCTCAAGGCAAGTGACAGCAGGTCCGTTGAGCAGCCTGCTTCAAAACTTCTCCCATCTCCCCTCGTACACTACCCTGAGGAGTGAAATATTGGCCACCCTGCTCCCAGAAATCCAGCATCAGCTGCACTCAGGGAGAGCTGCTGCTCCTCTGTATGCTGCTCTAGCTTGATGGGACAGACTACACTGAGACTTCATTCTGTGCAAGAAATGTGACCATCCTCACTTCACACATAAAGCAGCAGAAGCACAGGGACAGAAGGATTAGGTCAGGCCAAAAGCCCACCGAGCCCAGTATCCTGTCTTCCACGGTGACCAAAAGCAGGTCCTGATGGACAGAGTAAGACCAAGGCGAGCATCTCTTGTGCTATACCCTGCACAAGTGGTATCTGTGTTTTAAAACAATGTGAATGAGTGTGAAGGAGTAAAAGGGTTCTTTTTTTCCCCTGTGGGAGGTGTAAATATTTGAATACTAAACTTAGGATGAACGGCAACACACGGAGCAGGATCACTGATGAGTGCAAGGTCCTGGTCTTAAATGACAGCAACCTCCCATTTACTGGTGGGAGTAAGCATTTACCAGACAAGAACACACCTGCAGCCACCTTGTTTAAACTTGGTATGAACAGCATACAAAGAGCAGAGAGAAGAAACTCAACTATACAAAACGAGCCACAGGAAATATGTGTGTTTTTTTAGAGGAATTGTGAATGCTGCAGGTATCAGAGAAGGAAGCAGCCTTGGTAGAGTGAGAGAGATGAACGTTAATGGAATATATACGCTACACAAGCAGGTAGGATGATGGCTTGTGTTCACTGACATCCCTCCTTAAAACAAAAAACTGGTGTGTGCTATTTACTTGGTAGTAATAAGGATGTATTTCCCAACGTATCCATCTTTCAATATCAATGATGCTCAGCTGAGGTGAAGGGACTTCGTTAAGACTGCACTTTCGGTTTCCATGAGGTTCCCACAGTGGCTGTGTGTGCAGAAGGCCAGCCTAACAGGGATCAGCCTGCTGACCCCATTTCTCCAAAGGACCGGTGGGGTCTCACACGCAGGAGATGCAAACAACACATGCAGATTTCCAAAGGCAGTGAGACACCTTCAAATCTTTACAGCATACAGGGATATAACAACCTAACACTTACATAGCAAAGTCATTGCTACAGGGCAAATCCATATTTTTATGTGGAGTCTTTCTGAGGTCTAGGATGAATTCTATAGCCTAGAATGAACAAAACTTTACAGAGCAAGATGTGGCTTGGAGAGGAACAGTAAGAAAATAAGGCATTACAGCAAAAAGACAGCTTTTTCAGGTGAATAAACTACAGTATTTTTTTCGAACATTATCCCTCCTTTTCTGTCAGCTTTGAAAATGAACTTCAGAAATGCAAAATCGGGAACATATGCAGGTACAAAAACCTTATTCAGAGGAGCACAGTGGAAAGGACTGGTATCAGGCCAATGCTAGAGCTTGCCAACAGCGTTACAAATCTGTGCATCTCTGTCTGAGGACTGACAAAACCGCATGTGCAATTATGTCAGAAGAGCAAAAGCCCCATCCTAGAGAGCTCTGTATTGCTGGGAAGCACTTCAAAGTAAATACTGGAACTGAAATAAAGAGACGTTTTCTTTGCAAGAAAATTAGAAGTTTTGTTCATCAATACTGAAAACCCATTTTGTTTCTTGTTCCAAGCAGCAGGGCTGACTGACTGATCCCCTCTTTCACTTGGACAAGCAAGAGATTCACGCTCCATTATTTCACAGCAGAATACACATTCTGCATGACAGGTAAAACGCCACAAGATGTCAGTCACAAAATCACCAAGAGAAACTGGAAAGCTAAAGAGAAGCAAAGCAGTTCATGTGAGATCAGCTTGGCAGAAGCTACAATGTACAATCTCGTAACTGCAGCAATCGTGCAAAATAACAATACTAAAAATACAGCAAATTCTACACAACCAAATCCTGCTTACGCCTCCCCCCTTTATAAACAACCCAGGTGAAATAATCAGCTTTTCAGTGGTAATTATTTCCGCTGGAGTGAACAGACCATCTGAACACAAGTGCCACATTTGCCTTGCTCTTCTCACCGCAATCTGCATTCCGCACGAAGATACACAGTTCTCCTTTTTTTTCTTTTAAAAATTCCATTTCAACATAGATCAATGTGAAGTAATCTCTGAAGAAGCACTACCTATTGATGTTCAGTTAAAACGAGACATTTCCTCATTGTCCCAAGGCAGCAGGTCATCAAAGCTTATTACATTGCACACATCTGATGGAGCAAACATTTACCCCCAGGAGTTCATTATAGTGAGATTAAACTGCTTAATTACAGCTGACATAAATGACTGATAGCAACTTCAGAGGGGAGGCATTTATGCATGCCAACTTTTTCCAGATATTTATAAGCATGTAATAAAAAGAGAAAATAAATCAAGCCAACCTCATGTGGTTCATGTCATCTTCATCACTGCTGCCGACTTCGTCGCTTGACGAGGAGTAGTCTGCTGCTTTCCAGAATGAACTGGTGCTGTCCTTCCCCTTGGCAAAGGAGCCTGGGCTCTGTATAGAAAAAAACTAATTTTTTCCTCAAGGAAGAACCCATTGCTAAATAGCATGGGCAAGATTTTACTGTCCCAGCAAGAGACCCCAGGGGTTCTGGGATGTGCTCCCCTGTTACTAGCAGTAGCCTGCACATGACTTGTCTTCAAACCTCCTGCACAGCCTCTCGGATGGACTTACTACCTAGCTACCTAGCTCAAGCACCAACAGAGGAGCTGTCTGCACAGGCGTGCCCTCAGTGAAAACCGTGAATAAATCAGAAATAACAGTGGATATAGAAGAACCTACCTCAACCTGGCCCGGATGAGAAACTTTTTCAGGCTTCTTGAGCAGCTGCAGGTGATTCTGGGCCAAAGCGTTCTCTCCCTTGGCTGCTCCTGGGTTTCCTGTAAAAAAAATAAATAAATAAATAAATAAAAATAAAAAATAAAATCCTTCGAGCCACTTTTCAGCTTCCACTTCCACTCTGCCCTGCAGGGAAGTGGGTAGCGAGGGCCAGTACACACGTGTCACCTTGGGCTGCTGCACAAGGTGAGACACCGGTGACGGGGAAGCTGTGGCCCCGCGCTTCCCTCCCAGGTGCACTGCCTGGGGACCCGCAGGGCTACCGAACACCCAAGCAATTGAGACCAGAGGAGCTGAGGCCACCCAAACGTGATGATGCCATCTTAGGACACGTGCCTCCAAGAGATCAAGTGAATTTTCCTTTTCATTAACCCCCATAAAGCTACCTGGGAAGAGCCAAAGCAGCCCTGGAGAGAGGCTGTCACCTGCACACAATTCCTGATATGAGTGAAGGGAGGAAAGGCAGATGTGCCCCCACCCTGCCAGCAGGGCACACAGCTACCTCGTTCAGCAGTTTATTCCATGACTGTCCCACTGCTACCAACAGGACTCCTCAGAAGATAACATGGGGAGAATTCAAGCTCACACAAATTAAGATTTGTATTTGGCAATTTAGCGAGTTTTATCACAATGGCTTCAGGTACTCATGCATTTTGCAAAGCTTTTAAAATTCAAAATTCCTTATTGGTCAATGAGTACCTAAGCAACTCAGCAACAGTATTAAAGTATTTATAGCCCTTTCCTGCCCAATTCACTATCCCTGTGGGTTTGGGAAAGCAACAAACTCTGGAACACCATATGCCAGAACTAGCTGTAATTTAACGACACTTAAGAACGCAAGGAGATGGTTTAAACCACAAGGGAGGTTTTCTATTCTTTCCATGGCTGGTGAGGTTTTCATTTCCCCATGCCAAAATAGCACAGGAGTTACGCTTCATGCAGACATTGCAAAGTCAAACGGGGCTGTTGTATGCTGCTCATCATTATGCTATTATTCAAACATAAAATGACATAAGAGCAAAAAGAAACAAACCCCAAGCAGTTTTAACTGTGCTCTGGTTTTCTCTTGAAGCAAAGCTTCCTACTCTGTATGGTTAATGAAAGCAAAATTGGCTTGGTTGTGTAAATGTAATAAATAAGCAATTTGTTCTTCATTTATCAAGGGTTTTCAAATTAACAATGCGAGCCTCAGTTTAAAAATAAATGACCTCAGCAGCTCGCTGCTGCGGTTTCTGAACATTTTTAGCATCCACCCTGCCTTGACTTGGGCGTGATTCCCCATGTCACCCATCTGCATCAACCTGGAAGTAAAGCACTGTAAAACACCAGTGCTTTGCAAAGAGCTACGCAAGAAACTGCCCTAGAGTTGACCCACAGGAAAGGCACTAAGGAACAGCAAATACAGGAACAAACCCCTCCTCTTCTGCTCTGTGTCCCATTCTGCCTGAGTCTCATGTCTCAGGAATCAGAGTTTGTATTGCAGAGAAGTCTGCATAACCATGAGCAGGCCCACTGTGCTCTTTCATCGCTATCAGAGACATCAAGATCCCTTAAAACTTGCACTGTGCTTTCACTGGATGAGGCTATCTCCACGTTTAACTTCCCTTCCCTTTTTCTCAGTTCCACTATCTTTCTGCAAGTAGTAGAGGAAGAATGTTTCACAAGCTGCTGCCTGGAGAGTCTTACATACTTCCTTATGCTTCTTTCAGCCAGCACAGCATTAGAGTGCAGAAATATTAGTGTACAGCAACTGCTCATCTGTATCATCTTATTAGTGGGCAATGCAAAAAAGCAGCATATGGTTATGCAGAAAATGCCAATGGGTAAACATTAGCACTGAATTAGATCTGCGCATGTAATGTTGGCTCCGCTGAGTTTCAGTGGTGTCACTAAGTGCAGCAGAACTGATTTTTTCACTTCTTAATTGACGTAATTAAAATTTTCTGTGTGGAAGTACATTCACAGTCATTTTTTTTTTTGACTCAAAAAGGGAAGTATTTATATTTTAGGAACATAGAACCATAAAACCAAGAGGGCTATCGAAAGCCTATCACCAGAAGACATCATTAAAAAAAAAAAAAAAAAAAACACAACAAAACAGAAAAACATTTACAATGCAACACTTGACACCCTACAGAAGTCCATTTCATGTGCTAGGAACTCTGGGCATTGTGACTTGGGAATCACCTGAGGTCGGTCGGCTGCCCTGATGAGATCCCATCTCCCATTGCTTGCCGCCAGGAGTGCTGCTGCTGTTTAGCTTCAGAGCATGGCCCCCGGGGGACAGCTGATGACTGTTACTAAACAGAAAGACAAAAAGCACATCAGGCAATTTGCGTTTAGGAACGCAGACTGGAATGCACCTCCTAGGCCACTGAACCAAGCTCCCTGCTGTCAGTGTATGATGTAATACTCTTAATAAACAAAAACTTGGTATTCCTTGGTGCTCCAGGCAGGGCCACCCAACAGCAAGGGAAGACAGAGGGGACAATTTCCTCTGGGAATTCATTCCAGGAAAACACAGAGTCCCAAGTCACCACAAAATACCCTACTCAATTCTCCCTCGGCCTCTTCAGACCAGTCTCACTCCTGGTTCCAAAAATCTCATGGCTATTACCAATAATGAAACCTGCTCTCCTACAGGATACATCATCACCCACTTACCAGTGGAGAAAGGAACATATAAGACAGTAAAACAAGTTACCAAGCTTGCAAAGCAAAACTGAGTCTCACTCAGTGATCCCAGGCTAAGAAGCCCCTCACTTTTAACACTGTGGTTTGCCTTCATGCTTCTTTTCTGCTTTGCCTCCTTTAATTATCATGTAGAGAGCATTTAGGGTTTGACTCCACTTGAAAGTTGTTTGAGATGATGTTTGTGACTTCGGTTCAACAGAAGCAACCGTTCCAAAGTGCTGCACATCATTCTCTTAGGTCAGCTACAACAACTTCCCTTTTAAATCTCTCCAACTCCAGTTTCTCACTGCATCACGTTCCCTGTTTAGACGGCCTGTGGGGGCTACCCTTCACCACTGAGCTCTCTGCATCCTTGGTCTTTTCTTCTGGGATGCCAAGTACGCTCGCCTTAAGGGCAGACTGCCAGAATACTGCCAAATACAGCATATTTGTTCAAGCTACTATCAGGCAGAACAAAGTTGCAGCCACAAGCTTCACAAACTATAATTAAAGTGCCTAAACAGGGAGTTGAGGCCAGGGCCCCAGTCACTGAAGTATCCAGGAACAGAATTCCTCTTTGAAACAATGATGTAGGCACTGATGTGCCACAACAAAGCATCTCCATGACCAAGTCACTAGCACCACCCGCCCCTGCCATCCTCAGGTGTCAACAGGCTGAGATCTCCAGCAACCTGCACCTTCAGCCGTCACTTGCTCTGACCTAAAGAGATGGTAAAGCAGTACTAAATTACAAGCAGCTGTTAAATTACTGCACTACATAATTGCGAAACCAATGAAGAACTTGCATGGAAACCGCTCAGGCAAGCCAAGCAGACTGAAACAAATGAAACAACTGACTGCAGGAATTATTACAGGTGGAACAGCCTTTATATATTAAAAAAATGGCTTTCCATTAAAATACAGAACTACGTTTTATGAAAAGGAAGCAATTTAAAATAGGTTTGTTTGTATTTAAATCATGTACATTAGTCATTAAAAGGAAGTTAGCTTAGATGCTTCCTTCAGGTTTAAGATCAAGAAATTTGGTTTGTTATTTATTGGATGAGCTGACACAAAACACAAAATAACTGTAACTGCCATTAAATGAGGTATGAACAGTTTCAGTGTTACTAAAACAGTTTTAGTGTTACTGAGGTTATGGCTTTGTCTTTAAATAAATTGGATTCAGTTTTCCCATTGGCAATAAATCAGCATTAGTATAAGCATAAAACACTTAGGAGCTTACCTTGAATGGCATCTCTGATGGCCGGGTTGATCCCTGCTGTAAAATTTAGAAGTTGTCCTTTCTGGAACCTTAAGGATTTAATCAAATATTTTTGATTTGCTACTGATAGACTCAGTTAATAAACCTAATGCTTACCCTATATCAATGCAAACAGGAGACTAACCAACATAAAAGAACAATGCTTCGGTGGGACCTGTGGAGCTGTCTTTCATGACATTAACACTGGAAGCTGTGAGTCAGCAGCAGGTACTTCCATTTTGCTCTGAGCCTCTGCAATCTATCAGGGTGCAGTCTAAGTGGTTTGCACCTTTCCCTGGAGTCAGCATTATTCTTGGTCAATATTTAAAGCAGACAGAGAAACACATCTGCAGTCATTAAGGCAGCTTTACCTAGGTGGTGGACTGCCTTATGTTGCTATCAAAGTGTGCATGTTCAAGGGGAGGGGAGGAAGATGGGGAGAAAAAGAAAGGACAGACACATCCCACCTGCAAAGTAATACAACGAATGCACACATGCACACGCATGCCCATACATACACACATCCCCACGTAAGTGTTCTGCCCTTTTTCTTATGAGTTCTGTTAAAAGAATAAATACACCATCGCCTGAATTATACAAACTAATGAGCTTTTCTGCAACAAACCAGACTGTGCAAAGAAAGGGAAGCTACAAATATTTGGTCTAACAAAAGATGGGTATCTGCATTCACTGATCCCACAGATACTATACACATACACTGAGAGCACTGACCTGCTTAATCAGTACACAATTGTATCTTTATAGTCTTCTTTCTAGATTAGTGAGACAGTTACTGTGTAAGTGATGGGATTTTCACTCAGCTTCATGAAGTCAAGGAGGTGGATACTACACAGAGCAGAGAACTGGGCACAGACAGTGCCAAACTCCCCGTGTTTCACGTACCTTTGGGGGTTGTTCTTCGTTTTGAATCTCACACCAGAACACATCATCTTGTCCAGGGCTGACTGGTATTGTCACCATATCTGACAGCGAGCTGCTGTGGTATACATCTTTACTTGCTCGGAAATTGTCACACTTGAAACAAATGAAAGACAGAGTGAATTGTACCCCTCTGCCTCTACAACGTGTCCCAGTGCCAACAGATACCAACGGTTCTATCTGAGAGATCAAATTTTCAGTAAATGTGCAACGAGTATTGTTTTTCAACACAGACTTACCTTGTTCACTGTGAAGTTATTGATTTCCAGCATCTTAAGCAAATATTTCAGGGTGAAGGGCACAATATAAAGAAATAGTAAAAACATATATGCTATATGCACATCTCCCATCTTTATGTCTGTGGAGAAGCTGAAAGGTCACTGGCAATGCACAGAGAACTGCTGAACTGAGTGACAAAAATTTATGGCTAAGTCTTTTTCATGCAAACCTGACCAACGACCCGTTTCAGAACCAGGACAGTACAGTAACTGGGTGAATCCCATTCCCCTACCTGAGGTTTTCCCTTCCAAGCTAGTCTTTGCAAGCCCACCATCAACCTACAGCCAGTGCAGGCAACCTGCCACCTGGAAGTGCTTCTAACTCTCCAACAGAGTGCCTTGGCCCTCCTCTGTAATAGAGATTTACAGATGCTTAAAAAAAAATAGAATTTGAGCCTGCTGTAAGCAATTAGAAACTATGCCCACACTACACCTCGAGCACAGTCGCATCCGGGTGCTTCCATTGAGATCACCTGTGTTCAAAAACTATCAGCTATTGTTGAGGGTATCGTGTTGGGACATTAGGACAGCAAATGCCCTAATTGGGGTGAGAGGAGAGGGGGAAAACAGTGTTCATTCCAATGGAATAACATGTTAGCAGTGTACAACTCAATCGAAAATACTCAAGATTTGTTCCTCTAATTCCCTCTGTATTAAAAAATAAAAAATAAAAAGGAAAGGTCCTTTAAATTCTGTGCATTAATAATCTATCACACTCGAGTCTTCCAAAGGGGAAGAATGGAACAGAGCTAAAAATGTCAACCGAATGTACAGATCCTCCCTGAAATGAGAAATCCTCTTGGACACGAGATTGAGACAGAATACATGGAAATGCTGCGTGAGCTGGGCCCATCTTGTGGGATTCCTATGCCAGAACCAATTTAATGTTACAGAAATAGAAAAATAGTACAGACGTGCCTGAAGCTATACCACTTCGTGCTTTCTCTTCTCATGCAAAACAAGACCAGGGCTCCCTGGGGACACCCACAGCCAGCAGGAACATGATGAGATGCCTGCCAGCTGCTGTCCTTCCCCAGTCCTGACTGAGCTTCTGTACATTACCAGTGGGAAGCACCTCTTATCTCAAGTGGACTGCAAAACAACACCCTGACTGCTTCCAGTACTAAGAAAGAGGCTGGTAATTTTTGTCTGAGTCAAAGTTTTAATGTTTGTGTCCCGATCAAATTACTACAGCTCAGCTCACAGGCAGCTGCAATTCAGTTTCCCCAAAGAACGACTCAGACAAATACTTTATTGATTTATCAGCTAAGCGTATTAAAATTTTCACCAGTTCCCTCGAGCGAGAGACATTATGAATGCACGGCAGTATTATTTACCTACTATGCAACTCATTTTTAAGTGAAGTAACCTATATTAAAAAGTAACATACAGCAGCTGAGAACTCCACACAGCTTTTCAATTACCTAACACAAGTATGAACCTCCTGTAGCTCTAAAGATCATTTAAATATCTCTAAGCAGTAATTCTAAAACTATCTAAAGATGCCAAGCACCCATTCAATTGTCCCACCACCATCTCCAAGTCCAGCAAGGGGAAGTCAATTGCAGAAAACCAGTCCTGACGAGTTCACCTGGTTAAATATTCAGGTGCTTTTCCTGCCTTTTGGGGAGAACATGTTCTGTTCGCTCTCTGTAAAGAAAAGAGCTTTTTCAGCAGTTAAAACATCTCATAATCCGTGTCCTTTCATTTTGTCAAAATGACTTTTTTTGTCCAACATGATTGTCACTAATAATAGTTTTCAGTTAACCAGAATTATTTTAACAGCAAAGTGTTCCCCTGAAGTGACTCATCTTGGGGATAGGAACAGGTTTTACAGCAAGTGTGTTATTATCAGAATATAGGAAGATTTTCGTCCTTGCCAGTTTTTCAACAAGATACTTAACTTCCTTCCTAAATTTCAGCTTTTGAGTCCTGCAGAGTACCAGAAAACTACTTGTGCTTAAAAGCAGGGCTGAGCTTTGCTGAATCATGATGTAAGTGACTGAGAAACTCTCAACTCCACACACATCCCCTCCGCAGATGGTACCCATGTACATTCTTTGGGCAGGGACAGACCAGTACTCCTGTTTCATGTAAAGCCAAGAAGCGATGGCTGTTTCTGGGATGATTTCTGTAGGACCTACAAAACCTTGTGATTCCACAACAAACCAAAAACGTTTCAGATAACCCCCAAATCATAATGTCTGGACACATTACTCCAGACAGAAGAGCAGATCTAGATAGCAAATCCTACAGGAGAACCACAGAATCAATTAAAAAAAAAATGAGTTAATTTCTGCTGTAGGCTAAATCCCTCCTCTACTCAGACCCTGGCAGAGAAGCAGACCCAGTGGCTTTAGTTACAAGTCTCTGAAATCCTGCAGGTAACCCAGTGCAGCCCACCCCACAATACTGCAGCCAGAGAGCCCGATCTGCTGCCGTGCTGCAGCTCACCAAAGCCAAAGCAGGTACAATCAGGTGGAAGTGACACGCTCTGATCTGGGACTATCTCACACTTCCCTCACCAGACAGATAGGGTACAAGACACTGAGAAATCCTGCTCCCTGCACCTCGGGAGCTGCATTCAGATTTCCAGGGAAATTGTTTTGACAGAGAGTCGGGCAATGAAGAGGTGCCACACAATCTCACAGACTTGGAATGCTTAAAATAAGAAGTCTTTTTAGTCTGAGCAGAGCGGTGATGACAGATGATCCCTCTCTGACAAAGCTGTCTGGAAGTTCTTCAGCACAGACATCTGTGATGGATTCACCTTGCATTTTAACTACACCGTTCACTTTTATTTTAAATCAACAAGGCACCAACATACTGAACTCTCTGAGTATATTGCTGTGAGTCTTTCAGTCTCCAGGTGACTAACTGGCCCATTGCTCATTTTGCCTTATCACTTTATAAAGTTAATATATGCAACATTGCCAAACACACGGCTATTAGCAGCAACAGCTGCTGCCAACAAGCAAAAGGAAACACAACTCTTAAGATGATTTATAAATTACCCCCTTGAAGTTCATTGGGTTCCCATGCTAACACAGCAGGAGAGACCACGGATCGGCTTCTCCCTGTCCACGTGGCCTCCACCTGCCAGATTTGTGCACGGGTAACAGGACAGCTGCCAGCAGGGACTGAAATCACACTAACAACTATATATCGTGTGCTGCTGTTAGCCTTAAGTAACACCATCCCTTTACACAGCATTAAAGTTTTATAGTGTAGTTTCTAGGAAGGAACGTGAAAGAGGGTGATAACACTGCTTTATTCCTCGCCAACCCCCAAAGCAGTAGAGAAGCACTACCAAGCAGAGAAGCACCAATGATGTGCAAAGGGATGAAGTGACTTGTCCTCAGTCTGGGTCACAGCCAGGCAAGGATGTAGCTCCTTTCATCCATGGAGCAGCTGTTTTACAGGACAGGACTCTCCTCTGCAAACCCACTGTGCTCCTGCAGAATCCCAGATGTCCTGCAATACACTACGGGCCTTCCCACTCCTACTACAGGGCCAAAATATTCAGCTCCAGGAAGCTGCCAGCCCCTGTCCAAGGCTAAGATACAAACATCCTTCTTGCAGACCTTGCACCAGCTCTCCAGTGAGTCAATGCTACGAGCCGAGCCATCAATTTAGCCCAGTCACAAAACTCATGACTTAAAATGACAAATGTGCCATGGAAAAAAAAAAAGATGTGAGAAGATACACCAGTATTTTCCCAGGGAAAAGCTATCAGGGCCCTTCTTTTCCCAGCAGATGTCTGTGTTGATTTTTCCATCACCACCAGACAGCAGCAACCTGAACAACAAAAGCACAGCAGGCTTGGGCTTAAAGAGACCAGCTATTACCTGCCTCACACAGACTCACTCTCAGGCATATGTGGAAGCAGGACAGGGGAGCACTGGGCCATGCAGCCTGCCCTGTGAGCACCCAGGCTCTGGGGAAAGGAGGAGGGATGAGAGTTTTGTCTCACACTTCAAGAAATAACAGTGTGAGCAAAACATCAGTGGTGCTGCAAGAAGGGCTGAGTTGGGACACGCTGAGCTCAACGTGGTCAGTATGCAGAGGTGCTAACAAAGGGCATGACTTTTCAGGCATATCCGTATCTTTCATGCAGGACATCAATTCACAAGAAGCTCATGACAAGATTTCAGTGGCTCAGCAGCAAGGCAGCATGAGATGCTCCCAAAGCACCTGAGTTTAAACCAATAACCCAGGCACCTCTCCTCAGTGTCACCTCCCTGCTTTGGCTCCAGGATCCAACTGGCAGAGAAGCGAGGCCACCAGATGCCATACGCAGCAGTGAGAGCCTTAAATCTGCTCTCCCAGAGCTGGTAGAAATAGCAGGAGTTAAAACACCGTGAAGAGGATTTTGATGCAGAACTTTCTCAGTGTTCTCACCGTATACAAAGAGTGACCTGTTTAGGTATGACTTCTAACCTCTAATACTGAATTTTGTGTATACTTTGGCATAATGCCTAAGAATCACAGATCTTACATCTGTAGTTGAAACCAATGGCTTCTTCAGTAAGAGGGTGAAGTGCTGATGCAGCACCAAGACTAGAAATGGGACTTCACAAACCTTCCGGGCTCCATCTGCAGGCAACACCTGACTCTGCATTGGCAACTAGTCCTCATTCCATCTCTATATAGGTTTAGATTATTTCCTAAGATCCCTAACAATCTTGCTTGTGTAGATGGTCTTCAGGGATAAAGATCTTTGCTTTAGACTTGTTTTGTGAAGTGCCACATATATTTATGGCGCCATATAAATAATACATCATCCAGGGACTGTAACAGAACAGCTTTTCAGGCTTTTTGTGAAACATCTAACAGTAATATCATAGAATCAGCACAGTCAGACATCAAGGGTATAAAAATAACTGTTATCTAAACCTGAGCTGCATTGCCCAAGTCTAATTCCACTTGTAATTTAGCAGCACACAGTGGCACTAAAAATCTGAGGCAGATTGCTGCAGGCCTCAGTCATTTTTGCCAGGAGCAAAGGGAAACGTCTCCAATGTGCTGTTCTACTTAGGCACAACCAGTGCTTTCTCGTCCCTGTCCGGGCAGCAATGCCATACCTGCACTAAAACAGCTCTCTGCAGGGCAGGGGTGCAGGGGCTGGAGCTGCTGCCAGAGCCCACCCTCGCCTGTGGCGCGACGTCGTGCCCCAGCACCGCAGGCCACTGGAGGGAGGGCTGGGTGCTGTCACTTCTCTTTCTTCGGTCCTCAGCCTGCAAAGGAGAAGAGAAAAGGCATGACGTGCCGGAGCTGCAATCGGCTTTATTCTAGGCCATTCCGTTTGCTACAGGCTAGGATTTTAGCTGGGGAGGAATCATCTCTCTGTATTTACTTACCTTTGACAGCACGCAGCCTGTTTTGTTGTGCATTTATTACCCCCTTTTACAACGTTGACATTCCTGCAAGTGGCTTTCTATGTTAAAACACTTTTAATGCTCTATTGTTTGGTATTTTAACTGCCCTATGGAAAAGATTGCAGAACACAATCTAGGAGGAACAAAGGTCCTTCTATTTCCTGAGGGCACTGCTCATTATAAAATCTCCGTCCTATGGTTTTGACCCCCTGGCTCTTTGCAGTTTTATTCAACGTGACTGATTTCCATTCTGCAGTATAAATCTTTTTTGTATCCTCTGAGTTAGCAGCCTAGGAACAGTTCTACACCACAAGCCAGAGTACTGACATCTCACACCCAGCTGTCTCTGGCTGGGTGCGCATTCCTAATGGTCTCACTCTATCTGGATGTTTGTGCCTACGTCAGGGTGCTAAGCATACTCTGAACACAGTCTAGGAACCTGCTGAGGAGATGGAAAATGATTCTCAGAGATTTTGATGGGAGCTGGGGGGGGAAGCAAGCAAAAAAGGTATTAAAGCAAGCAACAACAGCCAACACCAAGAAGTTCTAGCCCCAGTGAACTCCACTGTTACACTGCTCTTGAGGCCTTATTTTCATTACATGCAACTGCTAAGAATGAAAGGCAAATTTTACCATGAACAAGAAAGAAAAAGTAAAAATTACAGTGGTTTCACTAAGCTAGAAATAATTTCACTACTACCTTTGCTCTCAAACAGCATTTGCATGCAATATATTGCAACCCAGATGCAAAGTTAAGCAGCCAATGCTTTGGGCTCCTAGAACTGACTCCAGCCCTGGCGCAGGCACTGAACTGGTGCAGCACCAAGCCCGAGCTCAGAGTCCTTTCCTCGCAGCTCATCAGCTGCTGGGATCAGACACAGCACAGGAGTCAGCTCACATCTGCACGCATCGGGGAAAACCTGCTCTGACCTGCCTACCACAGGAAGAGCTCAAAGACAAAGAGGATGAATTCCCCAAAAAGGGCTTTGTGGTGCCAAACATTAAACTTGAGGTTTTGGAGGGCTGTAGGGTATTTTTTGAATTACTTTTATTGTTTTTAATGTCCCAACAATAATTCCAGAGAGATTTCTTATATCAGTAACTGGTCCTTCAAATGCCACCGAACCCTAAAAATTATGGAAAAAAAGAACTTACTCTAGAGTAGGCTACATCTATCCCTGTGTGGATCTCTCCCAGTGAAGAAACTGGCATCTTTTCAGCTAATGAACTGGGAAAGATCAGTATTAGCAAGAAGGAATTCACTGAATTACTGCTGTTAAAAATAGTCAAAACTTTAAAGCATTATTGAATTGTCACAAACAGTTATGAGTGCTGACATAATTGTAAAGTCTCAAATTCCAACCAAAAAAATGCAATCCTGTTGCACTAATTAGGATTTTAGTGGAAAGTGTCTTCCAAGAAGTTTGTGATTAAGTAAGTAATATTGTAATAGAATTTGCCCTCAAAACCAGACTATATTATAGCAGCCACGATGACAAACAACAGCATCGTGCTGGGAACCCAAAAGGCAGGCAAATCTGTGGATGTGATTTCCCTTTTGTTTTCACACTGTTTGCTCCTGTATGCGCCTAACTTACCTGCAACTAGTAACATTTTATTTCATGACTAAATTAAAAGTTCACGGTGACTACCTACACTGAACTCCATAACATTTTTCATTCTGCTACAAAGGGTTCATTTACAAAATGCGTGCCAAAACTGAAGAGTATTTGAGCTGACATTTTGCAGTTTTTTTTCACTTCTAGCTACAGTGAAGTGGAAAAGAAAGTTAAATGAAATAAAACAGAGTTGCATATTCTCTCCACCCACCCAAAGCCTAGCAAAGGCAAAGCATTTCTATGACTTTGGTGATGTGTATTTAGCAAAAGCAGCTTACTTCTCTGTCCACACCCAACTTACTCCCCAGCCAGAATAACCCAGCCCTCTACCACCAACTAAATACCAATTTCCAAAAGAGCTCATTCAAATTTCAGTAATGTTTTGTTTAACCAGTCAATGCAATAAAGCCTTTGGATTGAGGACATTTTTTGACAGCTAAGTTTTACTTCAAACAGCATCAGACATTCTCTTGTTTTCACAAACTGCTGCACTAACAAGGGCCTTGGTATCTGTTGTTTTCTTGATTTCACGTTGCTGCTTAGCTCCTTGCAGACTCCGTCTAGTTATTGATATTCACCATTTCAACAATCCTAGCAGAAGAGTTTCGTTTAACAGCTTATCAATATGTGTGCAGCACATGCACATACAGGGGTGACATCAGAGTGGGCACTTGCTTAAGGACTGCAGCAAGATGTAACTAAGCAGCGCTCTGCATTCCTCCTACACATGTATGCACAAGCTCTCCTCATGGTTTGTTTGTATTTAGGGAAGATGCCTCGTCAGGAATACACAGACTACCACACCTAATATTCTACTTGCACACAGCTGCCCAGGAGGAGGCACCTGCAAGCTGCTGAGATTTCTGACACTGACCCAGCCAAGTAATGTGACAATCGCATCAGCTGTAGAACTGGGCTCACAAACTGAGGGTATATCAAAAAGAAAAATGAGCACGCTAGGAATAGTGAGATAACATAGGTAAAACGGACTTGTAGCTTTTATCCTTATACCAGTAAACAGAAAGAGATGGATGGCAGAAAGAATTTCAGAGTTAACAGAAGAGTGAAATGGACAAGAACTCTTAATCAAGGACTTTACATGGCTACCCCTTATCCATCAAATCCAATAACCTGAAATCCCAGGAGACAACGAACAAGAAATGGCATCATGACCTGACATCAGGGGCACAGAGACCCACGCTTGAAATGCGTGACAGTGTTCTGTGTCTGAGTCAATTCAGTGAACCCTAACATCAGGCAAAGGCATCTGTTAAAACCTCAGACGATGCTACCTTGATTCATTCCTCTTTGGGAGACAAGGGAATGAAGCTGGTTGACCAGAGGGATTACGATTCCCAGTTCACCACAGTCACACCTTTTTTGAACTTGACTGGAAGTGACAGAGACTAACCCCTCCTTTTCCTTATCCTCTACATTAATGGAGATCAAAGGCTTTTCTGCAGCAGTGTGTAGAAAGACACAGGTCAAGCTGCAGATTTAGGTTTAAAGATCATCTCGTTCTCTACTTCAGGATCACCACAGCGTCATAAACTTCAACTGCACCAAACTGCTACATTGGCTGAGTTGGTACCTCTTTGCCTGTGTTGCTTGGTGGAGGATGTGCTGGTGAATTTGAACTCTTGGAAGGCTCCTTCTTCTTCTGCTTGTGGTCATGCTGGAGAGACAGCAGCTGCGTCTGATCTTTGGGCAGGGTTCGATGCACCCTCTTGCTGTGCTGCACGTCTTCCACTTTTTTCTGAAAGGAAAGAGTGGTGAACCTCAGAAAGAACAATGCCTTAGAGGACAATCGAGCTGACTGCTGGAAATACTGGCTTGTCAAAAGAACCAAGTGAGTGCAGTTGCTGCAGGGCTGACAGAAGAGACACAAACCTGAGGAACAGAAAGCATAAAATGATCCCAAACACTCTATGTTTGGCTTTTGGAAGAACACAACAAAAAAACACATTTTTTCCTTTCACTTTTCCAAAAACAGAGGCCTTTGAACAAACACTCCATGCTTGATTATGAATCAGGTCACTAGCTGCAACATTAGGAAAACATTGTGGCCAAGGCGCCAGACTCGACAATGTGACTTCAGCGTTAAAAATAACCTCCACTTCATTTTTATTTGTGAAAGAGAGATTATCCTTTGCAAAATCTGAAGAGAGACTGGAGACTCTGGAGTTCTAAGCTTAAGTTGAGCTCATGCTGGAAGCTTTCAGGGTAAAGATATCTTAAATCAGATTAAAGTGACTGAAGACAACTTCAGCGAGGAGAAGCAGCAGGGACAGAAGTGCCATGCTCAAGGGAGAGGAAGTGTCATTGGTGTAGATAAGGAAGGTGACTCAGTAACATGCCAGTTAACTCCAAAGAAGGTTGCATTTGAGACCAAGAGGCAGTAAATACATTTAAAAAGTCCCTCTCTGGTCTGTGACTCAGAGGATGGCAACACCCTCAAGGGAACTGAGAAAGACACCAGCTACAGGAACAGGGAGCTGTGAATTGCTGCCAGTAAAACTCCCTTTCATACCTGCTTCTTTTCTGATTTCCTCTGCCCTTCTACTATGAACCGTTCATCATCTTGCACAGCTCTTTTGTCTTCCTTACACCTCTCCTCTTTCTTCTGAACATCCTTAGCCTCTGGCCACCTCTGCTCGCACTCCTGCTGCCTTCGGAGCTCTTGCTCTCGCCTCTGATGCTGGAAGAGAGCCAGGGAATAACATTGGTTGTTTTGTTTTCCTTTTGTACCTGCCAATTATTTATGCCAGTATCCATTAATCACAAGGCCTGTTTCCTGACGTGCAGTCAGTAATAGGGGATGCCTGACACACAGCCCAGCAGGAGCAGACAGACACAAATTGCCACCGCAACGACTATCAAACTTAAAGTGAAACCTTTGCCCTTTTGGCAGCCAAGGGCAGATTTGCCACTCATTTAAAGCAGGCATGTGAGCTCTCTGTGGTGGCTGGCAGCTAATCTAATGACAAATGTCTTCCCGTCATTTTGAGAAGCAAAGGTTTTTTCCAGAGTCCCCCAGTTTTGCTGGAACAGCACTATGCTTTGCCAGTTTGGGAGTGTTTGCACAATGCTTGAATTTCATCAGATGCTCCTGAGAAGAGACACGTTGGTGATTTAGCAATCCTGCAACATCACAGTGCATCAGACAGCTGAAAAGGCAGCTATCTTGTAACATCTTAAAAAGTAGCAGGGCCAGTACCTTGGATCAGGAAGACAGACTCAGAACTGGGCAATGAACATGAGAAAGAAACCAGGACCTCCCACCCCACCTGCCTGGGCTTTCACCACCAAACAGACTCGAGCAAACGCCCTGCGCCTGCTGCTCCTAAAGCTCAGGGCAGGTTGTCAGCAGGAAAAGGATAGAGGCCTTTTAAAATCATTTAATATCATTGTGTTCAGAAGTGACAGTTCTCCCAAGGTTAAAGACGACAAGACAGGTTGTGCTGACAATTTAACACAGCCTTCTTGCCTTTCAAAGACTGTTCTCCACAGGCAAGTTTTTTATTTGTGATGGGATGTGGAACAACAATACAAGCCAGTCCTTACATCCTCCAGCCTCCTCCTCTGCTCCTTCTGCTGCTCAATGCGCTTCTGCCGCTCCGTCAGCAGCTGCTTCTTGTATTTCTCCTGGTCCTTCAACTGCTGCTGCTGGCGATGAGGGTCAGAACGGTTTTTGTTTTCCTGTTGCAGCCTCAGAAACTCACGACGGAGAGTTGACTCCCCTGGGAGATTAACTATGGAGCTGAAACAAAAGGCAAGTTGCTCTATGACTAAACATAACATTAAAGCCGAGAGAATACAAGGTGCATTGGGAATTGCTCGTTGTCCTGTGTTAGCAAATGAAAATGTTTCAATAAATCTCTGCCATGTAGCACAGTACATGCAGATGCGTAGCCAACAAGGCAGCCTGAAGCTGATTATTGGCTCCTTCATTTGAGATTTTCCTCCCTATTGCTGGGGAACTAAGCAGCAGCTTATTACAGACATCTTACACTTGGAATTTGTATTCAATAGGTGGAAAACAGTTAAAGCTACCAGAGGGGATACAGGAGATAAGGGATTTAGAGGAAGTTAAGAAAGTCAATCTGTCTGAGGAGAGCTGTCTTCAATGAGAACAGCTTGGCCAATCAAATTTTATACTCATGTCATAAAATTAACCTTGGTTCTCCTTCATCTTCATTCAGCTCATCATCTTCCTCCTCACTTCCACTGTAATCATAGTCTGTTTCTTCTATAAAAAAAAGGAGAGAGAACAATAAATGCCAGTGGAGGATGATGTTATTTAAGGTGTTATCTCAAACTTTCCTTCTGAGTGCTCAATCTGAGCTACATGCAGCTCACCAGGAATGTAAAAGCCTCAGGTTGCATGCTCTAGGAGACTGAGGGGATGCAGCAGAAGAAATCCAGGTATGTAACTCAAAGCCTAGTTCAGACCACAGGTCAGTGGGCATTCTACTTTTTCCCTTGACAGGCTATGCTAGTTTTGCAAAACTAACCTGTTTCCATAACCTGCAATATGCTACACTAAGCCCACATTGACAACCAACCCCGTAACAACATTAGCAGCGGGGTCATTTCAGAAATAAATCCAGATAGGGCATAGAAGACTTATGCTGCCCTTCTCTGCTATTGCATGCCTTCTGCAAGGCTAGGCTGAGGCCTTCAGTAAATCTGTGTTTCCTTTTGTACTAAAATGAATAAGTAAAATAAAAGAACCAGGGATAATCACACAATGCTGGTTTTAACACAGCCATTCAGGAGAAGGTGGCCCATATTTTTAAACTTCTCTTCAAGAATATCACGGAGACATCTTTTAAGGGAGGATTTCAAATTACCACGCCATACAACCAACAATACAGAGCATGACCAAAGCAGGACCTAACTTTTTTTGACATCACTAATTTGAAGTGTATAGTCTGGCAGTTTCACACTGTTCTCCCTTTCAGGGGAGCTCTGATAAAAAAAAAAATAGCACCTTCCAGGTCTAAATAAAACTATCTGTCAACATGTGATTGTTATCACCACATCTTTACCCTCTCAAGCGCATTTTTTGTGAAAACCTTTATCTGTCTGTCTTTTCATTCAACTGTGCTTTGAGATCCGCAGCTGAAAGAGGTGGTAGAATTTATGTCGACTATTAGAGTCAGTAAATTTACACTGCAACGGCAATTCCATTTTAGGCACAAATATTCTTGTCAAATCAATACTTAGAGTTTGTAAACCATTTTCCAACTTAACAGAGCCTTTTGAGTTTGCCCTCATAGCCACCCATCTTCACAGTACCCCTGCCATTATAAAATATAGAAGAGAAGGAGGGGAGAAAGGGCAGGGAAAATCATGGGGTGGCAGGCTACGGCTCTCTACATGGCATGTCAACATGCCACTTCAACACTGCTTCTTCCAGGTTTTGCTCTGAATAACAAGGCTAGCATCTGGAACCACCTCAGCTTCTCTCTTTTTGCTTCATGCATCCCGTGCAGTAGAGGATTATACCTGTGTGTGTGACTGGATCTTAGAGGCCTTCTCAAGGACTCCTGTGCACTCCAGTGCAAAATGCTCTTTAGAGAGCACTTCTGACCCCAAAGAAGTCACAAGCTATACTTATAATGAGATGCAAACAGTAAATTAAATGGATCAGGAACCAACAGATGAACTGAAAAACTAGGGAAGGCTCGCACAGTACAGCTAAGATACTCCAGAAAGCAGAGGGCTAAACGTTACTTGGACTCATTGGTCACAGTAACACTTGGGTTGCATGCTGTGAATCAGTGTCAGACAGAACCCAAAGACTTCAGCATTTCAACGCCATTATGAGTCTGGGCTTTGGCAAAGAGATTTTCCAAGCGGCCCCACTGCTATCAGCAACTAAGCTTTCTCACAGCTTTTGTGGTACCAGTACTTCAGGCGGATCTGCCTTGTACTCTGCTGCCAAAAACAGAAGAGGACCCTACTAGCTGCAATGCCTTTTCTTTTGTTTTTGCCACATTACCCCTTTCTCCTTTTTTCTTCCTGGTCCTATCCAGGTGGTCTTTCAGCATGATGCGCACTTGCCGTTCATTCTGCATGTCTCGGATAAAGGAGTGCTTAAGCAAGGTTTCGGTGGATGGACGATGCAAATAATTTTTCACAAGGCAGCTTTCAACAAAGTTGAGGAATTTTTTTGACCTGAAAACACAAAATAGCAGGGTTAAATAATAAGCTTTTTCAGTATGTGCCAAACACTACCACAGAGTGATGGAAAGCACTAAATTGGCAAGGCTTCCTTTTGCACTGGGACTGTGAAACAGAACTGGAGTTTTGCTATCAGCCCAGCGCTGAGGATGAGCGAGGAGGGAACTCCATCCCGGACTGCCCTCTCAGTGGAGTTATCCTGAATTTACATCAGTATCAACAAAACCACTATCTGGCCGACACAGCTTTAAAAAAATGTACTTATCCTTTTGATATGGAGAGGATTTTCTTTATAAACTTAATTTATACGACAAATTCTCTGTAAGCCACAAGGACTGCCACTAGTCCCGCAATGTTCATGCAGTCATCTGACAAAACACCAACCCAAACAGCCTATCTGAACTGAAATTGCAGCCACCCATGCCCCAGTCTTTAGTGACTGGGATGACTACTGTAGCTTAGCCAGAGTTCAAAAGAAAGGGGCTGCTTCCCAAAGGTAAACTACATCTGCACCTGTGGCTCTCCCCAGCACAACAAACAGCGGAGGAAAGACCACAGATGTGGAGGAAAGACCTCACAAATGATTGCGGGATCTGACAAGATCATAGTCTCTGGACAAGAGAGCTCAAAATCCTCCTAAGTCCAATGCTGCAAAGATACAGTTTGCACATATCTCCTTACCATTTTCTGGATTTCAGCTTTGGGGGCGGGTTCCGTGGGATGAGGAAGAGCGCTCTCATGGGGTGCATGTCACACAGGGCTGCAAAGGAGATCACAAGGTTAAGGGCACATGTTCTCCCCATCCCAAACACAGCCGACCACCACCCAGGCAGACCCCACTTGCTTCTCCCATCTCCTCCAGCGCAGCACCCGTCGCAGAACCTTGCCATCAGTCAGTGAAATTCACGCTACAGACAAGAAATGAAGTCTCAGAGTACAAAGAAAGCTTTCACAACAATACATTGTTTTTGCCAGCTAAATGAGGTTTAGTTGAAAGAAACCTCAACAATGGCAACAATGATTGCAGCTTTCTTTTTATACATATATATATAGAAGGCTTCAGAAGGACATTTAAAAAGCTCCCAATATACCAAATGGGTGTTTTTGCATAAACAGAAGCTGTGTTTTTTTTTATGGTTCAGATAAATGATAAGCTAAGTTATACTGCTCATGACAGAAAAAAGTAGGATGAAGGAAACCTGATGCGAACCAGACAGCCTGTAAACTGTGTCACTTGAGCTGAGTGTAATGGCTGAGCACATATTTCATCTATTCTGTGTTTTGGGAGCATGAGCACCGTTATTAGAAAATCTGTAAGAAATCCTCCCCATGCATTCAGATGCTGGTTTCTCCCCAGCCCAATGTACTTCTGTTTAGTGTTACTGTTGCGGAAAGTTAAAACTACAAAGAACTTTGAAAAAAGTAAATACCATCATCTCTCCTAGACCCCAGGCATTTTGTCTGGAATTATGAACATGCCCCCATCCGTCACGGAGAAATATCGAGGGTCAGAGGTTTTCCTTCACACAGCAGAGCTGCTCAATGACTACTGATAGGATCTATACGGAGGCTGCTTTCTCATGATATGCAGGTGTTCGGCAATGATTCTCTTAAAATGAATAGATTTACAGTATTACAGAACTAGTAAAAGTGAGAAGGCTGTGGTCTGGCGAAGCCTTTACTGCCTTCTGTTTTCTTTGCCTGTAGCTGCCTACCATCATTTCTCACATCTGGGTCATCTTTTTGTCTTTTTCATTTGTATTTTCAATAGCTTGTGGTACAGCGGGGACGGCAGGCAGAAGTCTGGTTTCTAGCTATGGGTCCCGGAGTCTGTTGTAGCACAAGTAAAAACACCAACACAATGCAACAGAATATAATCCATTCCAACGCACTGCTAAAACTAGTACATAAAATACAAGCGGAATGAGGAATTAGCATGTGAAGCTATAAAGGCTCTCTCCAAGGAGACTCCCTGCGGACTCACGTCTCGGGACTAAGCTTCAGCTAGGCGGGAGCACTGTGTCTGAAAGCGCTCCTGAGCTCCAGCTGGCTCCTGAGCACTGCTAAAAACCAAGTCTGACAGGAAAACAGCCAAGAGTGTTTTTAAAACACAGCCTACGTGCTCTCAGGCTCAGGCCAGAGTATAATCTAGTTCATGTCCTGTGCTCTCAGCAGTCACCATAAACACCCTCACATCACAGCTGCTCTGTGGGTGCAGGGCTGAAACAAGGGGTCCTCTGTGGAAACAGAAGATGGACAAGGTCCTTGCGTCCACCCTGCAGCTGCCAATTCCTGCTTGATGGCTATGAGACACTGACCGGAGGAGTGAGTGGGATAGCCAGGGACAGCGAGGGTCTCCCTGCACACTCATGCTGCAGGGGGTCATGGACTGAAGCCACGGTATGAGCTAATACAGTATTCACCCCAAAACTAGGGAGAAATCAGGTCAGGCCCTGAGTAAAAAACATTTAAGCCTAGCTTTGTCCACTGCCTTTTTTTCCCCCCCCCCAACAGTGACCTAAAACCAAAACCACTCATCAAATATTTCTGCTAACATGTCCGTCACTTCTGCTTAGCTGTATCCACAGGCAGTGATCGAAGTAATGTTAATAAAAGCTCTAAGAAAAATGTTTCCCTAGCAAGTGAAGGCAAGGAATGAAACCAGGGACTTAGGGGAAAAAGAAAGCAAAATAACCCAAATGAGAAAAAATCACAGATTATTTGTAAAAATCCACCCAGAACCATGAGTTATGTTAACGCAGAACATGTTCACAAAGCACAGAGCCCCCTTTCCCCATACCAAATCACTTACGAGGAGCTCCTTCAGCCATCTCAATAGCAGTGATTCCCAGAGACCAGAGGTCACTCTGCAGGAAAAGAAACATTGCACATTGCACTCAAGCCTTTTTCGTTTTTCTTTTGTTATTTTTTTTTACAGTTTACTTAGAATTCTCTCAGACCAGGTCTTGCTAATGTAACTGTGACATACCTTCTGCTCCCTCCCATTCCCTCCTGAGCTTTTAGGAAACGTGCTAATAGCCAGAAGCTTCCTATTTCCCGTGCAGCTCTAAGCAGCTGATTCACCCTTTAAGCAGCCAGCCCCAAAATGAAAACCTTTTGCATTCAAAAAAAAACTAACCAAAAGAGCCAGAATACACCAGGCACCATTTAAATATGTATTTTAAGTCTTTAAGCTGTTGTCACGAGGCAGTGAGACACAACAGTGCCAAAAAATTCTTGGTCTTAATGCTTGTATCAATAGTCACTGCTGAGTTTCTACACTGATAGAACAAAAATCATAGCCAGGCCCTGGGGTCTGACTTTTTCTGTCTACAAAGTCTCCAGTCACATCTTTTTGGGCACACAAAAGGAGGTTTAGTCACAGTCAGATTTATGCTGTAGTGTATGTTCGGCTCAGTTAATTTAGATGAGAGTTTCCTTTGTCAGCTTATCTGGATGCTATAAAGGCCAGGTTTTGACCATGGAAGGTAAACTGGGAACACAACCAGAGCCTCTAAAAACTTCACAGGCTTCCACCTGATTGATCACATACATTATTTTACTATTTTTTTGTGTGTCTAAACGTAGTCACATGAGAGGCATGTGACAAAACAAACTTGCGGGGGGTTCTGTTGCCCCCTGTTAAAAGACAATTTGAGAGAAGACAAACCTTCGAAGATCAGCCACAACATGCCATTACGTGAATAGCAGCTCAGACCCAACCTGGCACCTAAACAAATTTGCCTTTACCAACAGAGCCTTCTCAGTCCAGCTGCTCTGGGCTGCTTTATGCAAACCAGTTTGTGTTATAGTTTGTAGAAGCATCTGAGAACAAAACTGGTGGGACCCTGACTTGTTATTAAATTGACTGAAAATTAGAAAAATCTTCTAGAGGCAGTATTGTAGGCTCTGGGGAGAATGAGAGAAACAACCAGGCTAAAAAAAAAGATTTGGTTTTGTGTTTCAAGGTGTGCGAAGCAGATAGGTAAAAGGGATAATGATACCAGTGTCTGTAAAGGCCTATGTGATAATAGATGTATTTATGCATATATATTTTCACTCATTTGTTATCATTTCTGTCCAATTTTCAACAGAGCTGGACCAACAAGAAGTTACAGATGCCACAGAATGGCTTCCTGCTCCTTTCCTCAGATCAGCCATAAATCTCTGTAGAGAAGACTGGCCCTGTGCCACCTTCTGAGTCACAGCACTGCCTGTGTAATGCTTCCAAACCCCTCCACTGACCAGTTTGAAACAACCATCTGCAGAATCTATTTCGAGGTAGACGCAAAGGCAAGCAGATGAAACTTGTTTATTATTGAAGGCCAGGAAACCTCAAGAAGTAAGGGTGTGTGTTTGTAACGCTTATACGTTCTGAAAAGAAAATCAACTGGTGACAGGAAACAAAGACAAGAGATTCATTTATTGAGGTTTCAGGATGAGATTTACATGGTGTGAAAAATAAAATCCAAGAACATTCTTTGGTCATGACTGCCACTCACACAATGTGACTTCACGCTGCCAGTGAGGCACAGAACTCAACAAGAATCACAGCCTCCAAAACAAGAGAAAGTGGAGGTAATAACAGGTTCTTCTAATAGGATTTCTGAAGCCACAGTTAGAATGAGAGGTGCAAAGTGGCAACCAGGAGAACACCTGGAGCAAGAAAGTGAACAGAAGCAAGGGCTGCTGAGAAAGCCTTTCCTGGAAAACATCCTGCAGGGCAAGTGCAGACAGGCAAATGACAACACTGCTGGAAACAGGACAGAGGACAAAGGATAAGATTTGTAAGTCTCTTCAGAACAGCATTGGTACATTATAATAGTTGGAAGGAGAACTAGAAAAAGTGTTTGATAGCTGTTGCTGGTATCCAAAATGCACAGCACGCAGCTCATCTCAAAAGGTAAAACAACTTTTTGTGTCTTTGACATCAATGAAGAGGCTATCAGTATGTGCTTGTACAGGGGCAAAAATGATGGCAGGGACCACGTAAACCAGTGCACATGACAAGAACAGGTAAGGCCTGTGTATTCACTCAGCCTCTTCTGCTTGAGAGATTGGTCATGAAGAATCAGCTAGGATGAGTGCTGCCAGTGGATCAGGAAGGTGACAATTCCCACCTGCTCAGCTCTGGCGAGGCTGTATCTGGAGGGCTGTGACCAAGTCTGGGCTCCCCAGTATGAGGCATGGTGGGGTAAGTGCAGCAGTGGGCCACAACGATGATTAAGGGCTTGGAGCCGGGAGGCTCCAGGCTGAGAGGTAAAGAGAAGAGCAATACCTTGCCATATTACCACTACACTCAGTCCACTGATCCTCTAGCCTTTCTTTCAAATTTACCTTTTCCTTTCTTTCCCATCCTGACCTGCAACCTGTATATATCAGTATTTCACTGCTTAGAACAGTTTCATGAACGTGTATCTCTCATATGAACCATTCACAAAAACTACTCACAGTGAAACTCCACTCTTAAAAATTAGCCACCACCCACATACTGCAAATACTTCTATTTGTATAGTTTAAATATTATTGTGGTTTAAAAGGAGGGAAGCTTGAACTTTTCACGTGCAGTACTCGAGTGTTTTGCAGCCTTAGGGAGAGTTGTAAGACTTACTCTGTAATCATACGTAGAGTCTGGGTTCTCCTCACAAGCAATGACTTCAGGTGCCATCCAATACGGTGTTCCAATAAACGTGTTTCTTCTCCCAATAGTTCTATCCAGTTGGGCGCTTACACCGAAATCCACTAAAAAGCCAAGTGGGGTAAAGAAATTAATGACGGGTTGCATCCATGTGGCAGAGTGTTTGCTTAATTACTTTCATATGGTTTAGATACCAAGCCTTTGGGCGACAATGTGTATCAAATCTGAGTTTTCACAGTACATCTTGTCCAATAATTGAAATTAAACTGCCTCTTGCCCTTTTTAAAGAATGATCCAATAAACTGCAAGTTAAATCTGGGAGGCAGGTTACAACAGACATGGACTGGTCTAGGAAGACATTACAGAATAGCTGATGTTTAATCTAGATGATACACTGAATAGAACCTGAGATCTTTAACTAGTACTGGAAAGGAAAAATAGTATCTATGGACACGGCAAATTTGGTTATGCCTAATAAAGCCACTTCTGAAAGCTGGAAATCATTAAAAATAATAATAATAAATAAATAAATAAATAAAATAATAATAAAATAATAAAATAATTAAAAAAATAATAAAATGGTTTTGAACCATTTTAAACAACTCCTTCCCTGCATTCAAACAATAGCTTAGAACAGGCTGGGAAGTATATGGGTTTATTCTGATCTTATCCTCATTAGAGTTAGAGTTACATGGTGCTCTTTGTGCTGAAAGGACGTTACTTTCACCAGGACTGTATAGCAAAATGGTTTGGCTCAGATATGAAGGAAGGCCTATACAACTGACAATTATGTGATTGTGTTTCTTTGAACTGCTAAAATGCACTTATTGGAACCATCCAGCACAGCACCTGAGTGTTATTCACAGAAAAGACAGAAAAAAACAGGGAAGAGAAAGGACTATAAAAGACAGCCCTATTGCTACCATCAAGGAGCAGATTTTCTCACCCATGTTCCCTCACTGCAGACCATCTGCATACCATGGTAATTTATACTACTATTGCTTAATGCCCCTGTTTAGCAAACCATCTTCAACAGGAAGTTGGACCTGACTTTTGGGATCATTGTGCCTTCTGTGCAATTGATGGGAAATGAGAAAAGAATTTTTACAAATAATGCTTACGCTGAAGTGGAATGAAACGGGACTGAGGACCTCTTGATTTTCCAGCTTCTCTGCTTTAAGAGCTAAATCTCTCTGGAAACACTTTTATTTATTTATTAACTCTTATTTTGACTTGCTCCATCCAAGCATCCTACCCCACATCCATAGGCTATGTCTATTCTTCTTCTCCAACTCCACAGTTACTTCTTTCAGATGAGGAAACGAGATGGAGAAAAAAGGACCATCCCAAATAAAAGAAGTGTCCTCCTTGAGCCTGCTCCTTTAAATTACTGCCATGCATCCTCTGTGATACCTTCCAAAAACATGGAAGACATCCCCTCTTCCAGAGAGATAATGTAGTTGAATTTAGTCTTAGGAAGTTAGAAGTTGTCAGCATTGGTAGGTCACAGCTAGACAAGGAAATGAATAAACTCTCAGACATTCTTGAGAGCTGAAAATTAGTAACAGCTAATCCTCAGTAGTAGCCCTCACACGAGTAATTTCACCTATCATCAGATTTATGAAACTCTAAGACCACTTGCCATAGACAAAAAGATGAGCATAATGTATTCTCCAAACTTTATTTTATTTATTTTTTTTTTTTTTGGAGTGTTTTGTACACCGGGAATCTGCCGTGAAGGCCTGGTGCTGCTGTGACTTACTACACAGGTTTTGTGTTGACTGCCCAGAAGTAGCTGTATTTTTCCTACAGGCTGTGACATTCTTGCAGAATACATCCCGTTTTCACCTCTTTCTATATGACAGTCACCTTATACAAGCATTAAATATATATTTAAAAGTCTTTCCAAGGTAAGATGGAAATAGTAAATTTTTTTACAAACAGGTTTCTAGCATGCATTTAAGGAAACTTACCCAGTTTTACTTCTGCATTTTCTGTGAGAAGAACATTTTGTCCTTTAATATCTCGATGGATGACATGATGAGCGTGAAGATGTGCCAAGCCCTAAAAAAAAAAATAATAAAAAAAAAGACTTCCCTCATTCTCATGAGCTTGGCATTGTTGCAGTTATACACTATTATCCTTCTCAGAATTCATGAGATTAGTAACATGAAGACGCCAGTTTTGGCGAGGAGAGAAGACAGCAAGCAGAAGGCCTGACAGTACCGGAGCATCTCTGAAGTCATGTGTGAAGAGAGTATCAAAAATTTCTTACTTGTATCTCAGAATCAAGGGACTTCTCTTTACACCACGCATTAAAAGCGAACAAAAGAGGTGAGAAGCGGTGCAGAATGCTCTCTGTGAGGTACAGAGACAGCAGCTGGCTGGCCGCAGTGGGTTATTCTGCATTCAGCAAAACAGCAAAACTCTGCATTCAATAGTAAACGGGCCACGTACAGTTCAAAATACCATCTCAGATCATTTTTGAATGTGGCAAACACTGTTTTCATTCAGCTAATATATGCAATATTCTGGCTCCTCCTTCCTTCCCAAGTTGTCCGTGTAACATTACGACTGCACAGACATAATGGAACACACCAAAATAATACGTTGTAGTAAGCCAAGGGGTACTTCACTCCAAATGTTTAGCCTGTACAATATAATATTCATGACTTCCAACAGAGCTTCCTCCCAACCCCTAAATTTTCCAGAAGGCAGCATTTTCAATCCAGATGCAACAAGTTATTCCCTGTTTTCAAATGAAGATCGTTCAATCCAATTGCTTGCTTTATTCACACATGCTGCTATTGCTTTCAGTTGCAAGAGCGTAAACCGAAGGTTTTAACACCAATTGCTTTAGGAGAGACTTTATAGCCCCACAGACACAAGAACAGCAACCTAACCAGACCATTAGGGTGTTTTTTTCCATAGAAGAGTTCTCCCCACAATCTCCAGCTATAGTTATTACAATGTGTAGTCTAATGCCAAATCCAGGTGAGATGGCTGACGTTCTCCGCTGAGCACGTTTCCCATTTCTGCTGTTTCTGAAGCAAAAATTTGCCCCTGTTCAAGCATTACTTTGGCACGCTACTGGAATTCTGGCTCCCAGAATTTGCATTTATTGTACTGTTATTTAGAAAAGAAGTTAAACTCCCTTGGAAGGAAGATGGATCAGTAGCTCTGTGATGGGTTTTGAATTTAGAATGACAGATTCCAACATTTTATTTATTTATTTGCCAGGCTAATTCATTAGCTCACATTTAGGAACTGTTTTATCCTCTATACTTCCAGGAACAAAAGATAGCCGTAAGCTGACAGAATGAAATATAGTTGCAAGGATTATCTTGGGGAGTACCGCCCCAGCAGGACCACCTTTAAGATTCTGGAATGCTATCTAGCCAACATTGCTTTTAATAGCGTGGAAATAAGGCCCCCAAGTGTGTGCAGGTGAAGGAATTACGAGCAGAAAGACTTTGCACAGCATGAACAGCCAAAGCAATGAGCAGTAAGATCTCAAGATGTGGAGGCAGATGGCTATTTGCCACAGAAAAACATAACCCATGTGTTCTTCATACAGAAAATGGGATTAATGAGGGTACTATGGGCTGGTGAACATCTTGACTCTTCTGAACTCAAGGACCAGAGCCCACAAGCTCCATGGATCAGAATCGTAAAATAGCAGTGGTCATTACCACCTTACGCGAGGGACCAAAGGCTGGGAAAGGCCTTTTTGTTGCAAAAGGCAAAGAAAGCTCTGGTGGCACAACTCACCCTGAGAACCTCTCTGCAGATGTACGCGATCCAGTCTTCCTTAAAGCAGTTCCCTTTTGTCTTCTTCACCAGATCAGTGACAGAGCCAGCACCGCAGTACTCCATCACCAGCTGCAGGGAGACAAATGCAACGCGCCCTCACCACAGCGCTGGCAGGGAGCTAGCACAGACACCATGTACGACAGCCACTGCCCCACCAACAAGGTGTTGTGAATTACATGCCGCCTTCCTGGGTGCCAAATGATCCAGAATCTCATTTCCTGAACAATGCACATTACTGAATGAATGAATAAATACATAACTCAGGAGTGCTCCTCTCTTATTACGAGTTACAGGGAATTCTTTTCATTCTAGAAAAAACATAAATCAGAAGAATAAAAAGAGCACTGAGAAACGTGGGAATTTTTTCATAATTTAAAATTTCTCGTTTTGCTCCATATCTCCAAAAATCCTGCAGAAAAAAAATAAAAATAAAAATGGAGGATTGTTTTCTTTGCTTCATTGCCAATTCCACTGTTTGCTTTTTTATTTTTCAAGGGGAAAAATGTGTAGAAAGTGACAAGAAAAAGGAGGGGAGATGAGAGGACAAGCATCTCACCCTTACTGAAAAGGACAGAAACATTTAATTTGGAGGAAAAAAAGCTCTAACAACAAATATGATCAACAACTCAAGTCACAATTATCATAACATGCTTTACACTCATCCTCAAAGGAAATCAGAGGGGAGGATGGAAGAAGTGTAGGGACGAGGGATGTTCCTTTTTTGTAAGTTACTTCTCAGGACAACAGCCTCAGAGTTTCACCTAGACAGGGTCCACGCCAAGTCTCCTGGAGCTCTAAAGGAAGGAGCTGGAAATGTGATGGACACGAGGAACACTGAACACTTACCCAGAGCTGATCATCTTGGCCCGCAGGGCTTTTCTTCACAAACGCACCATAATACGTCGCGATATTCCGATGATGGGAATATTTCTTTAGCATATTTATCTCCAGCTTGATTTCCTCTTCTTCATTCTGTAGCAGAAGAGAACAGAAGGCTCTTTAGATGACCAGAGGGTACTCACAGCAGCTGTGCAAACTCCACCCCCGGAGGATTTCAAGACCCAACTGGAAGTGGTCCTGAGCACCTTGGTGGGATCCCAAGGCTGGCCCTGCTTCGAGACCTCCTGAGGCCCCCTCCAAGCTGAATCATTCTGTGAGCCTGAGAGTGCAATCAAAGGCCAGGCTCTAAAACCAAGGACTGAATCGCCCTGATCCTTCGGCCTAAAGCACCAAATTGCTAAGGTTTGGGCTAAAGAATCCCAAAATGTCTCCCCGTGGGTAAACCAAACTCCTATCACCTCCTCACGGGGCTCAGGCAGGACCAATAACTCCCCTGCTTGCGGTTCCGCAGGCAGTAACGTAGTCTGGAGCAATTAACCGGATTTAAAATGAAATAAAAACGTTCCTCACACCCCATTACTCAAACACTTGGGACAGCACTGCACACACCGCAGCCAATTCGGCTTCCCCGTCCCGTGGAAGTCCTGCCCAGGGGAAACCAGGGCCAGGCAGGAGGTGCCCCGCTGCCAGCCAGAGCAGGGCAGGGGCTGCTCCGTCCTCCAGCTGTGCCCCCAGCCCGCTGCCACCTGAAGAGGTCCTGTCAGACCTAGCCTGTTTGTTGTCTTGCCACCAAGAGAACTGGTGCACCACCCCCAGAGACATGCCCGTGGGTTTTGCTGTCTCGTTTGCTTTAACAGGAAACACGCAGCGCTGCAAGGTATCCGTGCATCAGGGAAAAGGAGAAAGACAACGCTGGAAATTAATTTACCTCGCTGCAGAGCGTCCCCGTCAGCACTTGGTAGCTGAAGGGGAAAAAAGGAAGCACGCAAGAATAGCTCAGACCCACAGGACATTTTTCTGCCCTTTTTCACTATTTTCCGGCAGCTTTGCCATCGAAGCATTCCTTCAGCCATCACAACAAACTGCTTACAAAACCAGCTGCCCTGTCCTCTCTACCTGTACCAAAACATGAAACCCTGGCAGGCTGAAACCAAATTCCCTCAAACTCTCACTTGTATGATACGCCTTATTAAATCCAACCCCCAAAAAGTTCCCAAGAGAAGTGGCCAAGAACTTCCCCAGTAACTTCAACCCACAGGAGACGTGCTGCCAGACCAAAGCTTATTTGTCTTAAGCTTTAGGAAAAGGGAACGTAAAATAACTCCACGTGAAGCAACAGCAGCTATCTCAGGTTTCAGAACAGCCCCTTTGCTGAACACAGGCTCTCAAGCTGCAGGCATGACAACAGATATTTCATTTGTTTGCAATTAGGGAGAAAGGAGGACCCTTAAGTTTGGCTTGACAGGTCCCTGAATGTCATACGGCTTTGGGAGGGAAAGGAGGAGCCCCGTGTCGCATCTGGAGTCTCTGAGAGAAATCGGAGCTGCGCCCCTGACAGCGTGCAGGAAATCCTCCAGGAGCAAGGTCGCATTCTTCTCTGCACGTGGCCAGGGCAAGATGAAAGGGAGCTGAGAGCTGGTGCTGACGCCTTCTGGAGGGGAAACGAGGCTCTGCTCCCTCTGGGACTCCCGGCAGTGCGTGTGAAAGGGTGGGAACGAGCAGGTGAGAGGAAGGGAGGTGAGGCAGGGAATAACAACGTTGGAGTCGCCATCCTGGACCTGGCTGTGTTTGTCTGGTTTAACTCCGTCCATCTGCATGAACTTTGCACTGGCGGAGCTGGCTGCACAGCTTCCCTGCTTTCACAGAGTTCCTCTTGGGGAGCTGGCAGACCTCAGCCGCTTCCTCACAGCTCGCGCCTCTTCCTCCTTTGCCCGGTTCACCGTGCTGGCACAGCTCTTGCCTGAGCATTTCTCCACAATCTTGCCTGGGTGCTTTTAAAACATCAAAAGTAATTGTGTGTGTGTGTGTGCCTGTTGGTGAGCACAGCTGGAACACCACGTAGGCTCTGCCACACTCGCTGTCAAGAGCCAAGAGCAGACGTATACGTGTGCAATGCTTCTTTCCCTTTACCAGCAAGACAATCCTTGCCTTACCTCGTGTCCTTATTTACCCAGCGGGCTGGGACCTCCCGGCACTGCCCTCTTCTTCCCCTGCCCATCCGTGCCCCGGAGGCAGCTACCACTGCTCGGGTACAGGATGAGTGCGGTGAGCTTCCCTACAGAGCCCCGCTGCTGCTGAGCAGAAACCCTCGGAGCTAAATTTTCTTGTCCTCCAAAGGCAGATGTGACTTCAAAACAGACCAGGCTGTAAGGTGCCAGCAGGTGGGCATTTCGCAGACACAAAGTACTCCGTCCTCCTGTATCTTGAGTGACCTTTGAAAGAACTGCTCTGTTTCAGATGGAGAAACCGAAGCAGAAGAGGAAGCATGGGCAATTCTGCCCCATGGCCCATGCCTGAGGCTCAGTCGGGAACTGAACCTGCGCTTGCGAAGCCTCAGCTCCATGCATCCTGCGAGCAAGGAGCCTGGAGACACCTTCAACTCTTCAGTGGGTGTAGGAGCTCCGGATTTCCACTTTCCACCACCCCTCCGTTAGCATTGCCATCAGCTGCATCTCCCAGGGGCCTGGAAAGCTGCTCACAAATCATGCTGCTTGGGAGAAGGAAGCAAGCTCACAGATGTGCAGGTGCAAAAAGCTGTTTGCTTTCACAAACCAGCGCGGTTCTGGGTACAGATGGCTGCACGCACAAAGATGACAGGTTCATGATCAAAGGCTATTTTTGAAGACGTGGGCTTATCCGCAGTGACATTAGGAAGCAAAGAACTAGAAAGCACACGCCTCTGACCTCAGACAGAAACAAGATCACGAGCTGATAAGCGCTCCACCTAAAGAGCCCTCAGTACTGGAGCATAACTAATGACGGGTTGCTCACTTCAGTGTTACTTCTCTACCTGAAAAGCCCGAAAGCAAACAGGGAACGGCCTGCTGCAGAAGAGCTCCCTGATCACCTGCACCGACACCGAAGAGGTGAGCAGCAAAGATCTGATCCCTCTGCGAGCGCTGTGTGTGCTTGGCACCGCCACGCAGGAAGCACAGCCTGCGCGGAGAGGCCCCGTGGGCGCACGTTGCCATCAGCTCCACTTCAACAATTTCAAAGGGCTCCCCCCCGCCCAACGTGACACTGCAGCACTTCCTGACAGATGTCCAGAGGATCCCGCAGTGACCACAGCATCCTGCTGCTGCTCTTCAGAAAGCAGCCCGGGGCTGCAGCTCGCGGCGGCGCAGGGCAGATTTGCTCAGCTCCTGGCGTGCCTCAGATCTCGGGGCTGAGCAATCACAGCTGGAGCTGGTCAGGAGCTTGCTGATGAAACGGTTTCTTGCTGGAAAAAAAATATATGTAGATTTGGTGAAACAGCCTTTTGGCTGAAATGTGTTAGTTGCGATGAAGAGTTAGCTGGAAGACTTCTTAGGTTGGACTTTGTAGTGAAAACAGGATGCTGGGGGAGAGCAGTGCACTGCAGAGTATCCAAGAGGCATGGAGGTAGCTCAGAACCCCTAGGTATGAGGTATCCTCCTCCAAACCCTTCTCTCCCACGTCAGACAACGCTGACCTTATTACTGAGCAGCATCATGGGCCAGTGACCCAGCCACCACCGCCATACCCTGGCGTGGGGCTCTGTCAGACCCGGTCCCTGCCACTGAGTGAGATTTCTCCTGGAGGCTGCACCCGGAGAGCCTCCAAGCAGGCATCCAAATCACGAGGCCGTGCCAGGCATTCCGCTCTTCTCCACTTTTCTGGACGCAGGTGAAGGAAAAAATGACTCTATTTGCCCTGGTTTCTTCTTGTTTTTCTCTTTTGAAAACATCTTCCCGTTTCTACCACACAAAGTTTTCTCCCCCCAAGAAAAGCACTCCCTGTGCAGCACTGATCAGATCCAATAACCACCCCGAGATGAAGATGACCACAGGGGCTGGGAGCCTCCCATCTCACTCGAGCAGGTTTTACTGTGACAGCTTCCATTTCTCACAAGCCAAACTCCCTGTGAGACGTTGCTCTCAGGTGCAATTTATATGCAGGACGTTGAAGACGGGGATTTCAATATTTTAAAGATTTTATTTAATGCCTCAAGCCAGCTTTTCAAGCCCGAAGGAACAGAAAAGAACTGAAACTTGAGCAGACTGACAACGCGGGAGAAGTACCGAATCCTTGGCAGGCTGAATTTATCACACTAAATTTCTGGAGATTGAAAGGATTGCTGCGGTACGGTTTGCACCCGCTAATGCTGCGAGAGGCTTCAGTACCCACATGCTGCAAAGGTTTTTGCTGTTTTACAGGTGGAGGGCTGAGGTTCAGAGATGCCTTGGACACATCCGGCACCAGCCTCAGCCTTCCCCGGCTCCCACCTCGTGCAGCAGCAGCGCAGATGAAGCAGAGGACTGGATCCGGTCTCCCAGCCTGTGCCTCAGCAGCAGGATCGCAGCCAGTCCGTGTTCCAGAAGTGGAAGTAACAGCAGAAAGCCTCGCTCTCACCCTGCACCGAGGTCAGAGAGCAGAAATGCTCATGTCCAGCTAAAGTAGATCTGCTCAGAGCTTGGGGAAGAGCAGCAGGGAAACCCCCCAGGTGGCTGCAGCAGCACGCTCACTGTTAAACTCTGAAACCGTCACAACTGCTTTCGCGTTAAGTGACTCAATGTGAAAACAGCACGAGCTGTTATCGCTGCTGCTCAGCCCCTCGAGCGAGGGGACGGATTCCCCAGGATGGTGCTGGCTCTCCAACCTGCAAAGCAGCAGCAGCTGAGACCTGAGCAGCTGTGCCTTGTCCCCAGAACCATGCAAGTCCATTACTGGGGGTTCCTGAAGCTGAAGCACAAGGCTGCCTTCCATCTAATTTTTGTTTCCAAGCAAGCAGACATTACTGGATGCTGCGTTTTGTTACTTACATACAAAGGAGACTGAGTTATTTATAGCAGAAGGGAAGGAAATCTTTCCAAGGTTCCCTTCCTGCAGTTTTTGCTTCAATTGTTTCATCAAGGAAGGGACTGTCACTTGTGTTAACATGACAGCCCACAAGTGACATCTCTGGCCAGCCCTCATGCACTGCTGGCAGGCCCAGCAAAGCATGAACACATTCTGCAGAGCAGCTTTGGATCGTTTCTGAGTCCCGCACAGGATCTCTCCTGTAAATTCCTTTGTCAAAAAAGAGCACAGAGGTGCTCTGACCCCAGGAATCTGTCTGAGACTCGGACCCTACTTCTAGCTCTCAAAATCCAGCAGCCTCACGTTTGGTGACTGCTACGTCTCTGATGCAAAGCACATGATGACATCTGTAACTACAGAGCTAGAAGCTAAAATTCCATCAATTTAATGTAGCACTGACTTAAATAACCTACCCTCCTCTGTCCATAAACAAGAACAACACTTGGAATTCAACTACGCATGCTTATTTTACAAGGTAGCAGCCACAGCCAAGCCAGGCTGCTGTGCAAAGCACTGCAGCAGCAGCGAAGTTCAGCAAACCTCGGAGCTGCTCTCCAAAACAAAAATCAGTGCTTAGCTACTTTGTTGACACCCTGCTCCAGCACGGATACCTCGTAAATGTGAGCTGTGACAGTGCCAATTAAACCAGTCTCCTTCCCTCATCTGTCAAATAGCAATAAAAAAGTGCTACATTTGCATTTTTAACGTGTTCCCACTTGCTAGCTGTCAGGGTAGATACACTGAGGAATGGCTGGCAAGGAGAGGATGCGCTGAAACAGGAGGGGCAGCACAGAGCTACAGGAAATCTTTTACTTGCTATCTCTGCAAACAGATAACCAACTTGAAATAAGCAGGAAGAGAGTTCTCTTCATTATTTCAGAGCATCAAAATACAGAGACGTGCGTTCCCTCATTGCTCTGTTGCCACTGGACAGGCACTATTGAAAATCTGGTTGCGTTAAGGCCTCTCCGTACTCCGAAAACCATAATCCACTGCTCAGCTACCATCATTTATACCTCTGGATCATCTTAAAAGCCACCCACATTCTCACCATCTGATTCTTTGTCTTCCCTCACGCTTTGATAACAGCTTTTTATTATTTTGGGGTTCGTACTCACCTCAGTAACATTCATCACTTTGATTGCTGCGAGCTGCCCAGTCTTAACATGGCGACCCTGTTAGGAAAACAGAACACCGTCAGTAAAACATGCACACAAACGATGTACACGGTAAAAAATATGCATTTAGCTTGTCTGTCAGAGCACAACATGGAATGAGCTTACGGGTCTCCATCCATCTCCCATGGAAGAGGCAGAGCCCACGTGACAGATAACTGGTAATATTAGATTAAGCAGTTCGTTTTTCAAGACAAAGTTAGGAAAAAGGAGGCAACAGGGAATAAAGCTATTAAAAGAGCGAACTCAATGCTAAGACTGACAAACTATGGTTCAGGAGAACGTGTTTCAGAAAAGCAACCAGGAATCTCGCTGGAAAATCGCACGGCTTCTTGGCTCGGTTAGATCGAGTTGCTCGACAGATGCAAAGCACAGCGTTTTCCGACGATACCCAACACTGATCTCAAGGACTGTATCAAAAGGTTTGTATGAACTGGGGGTTGGCTGCACTTCCTAACTCTTCCCTTCCATCAAAGGTTCAGAAATGGGTTCGAAGCTTTAAGACTGTAATTTTGTTCCTGAAATAGGAGTGCCTGAGAAGCTGGATATTGAAATAACTAACTGACATCAGTTAAGTACGCCATAGGAAATCGGGAAATCAAACATGAAATGCTGTGGTTTGCAGACAAAATGATTTGCAGGTGCAATTTACACCTGCAAAATTAAAAGCTAGGTTGATGGCATTTTAAAACCCAGGTCCTGTCGTACAAAATTGCAGACGAGCGTTATTTCAACGACTAAGCAATTTTGCATCAAAGAAAAACGACGCCTCGTTCTCAGGCAATGTGTCTCAGGCATGTTTTCTTTTACAGAAAACTAAATCCTGCTGAGATTTTGTGTATTTATAAGTGCCCTCCTTCCCTGGAAGCACCCCTGGGACTGCAAAGCTTTTTCTCATGAACTAGGGCGCTCGGATTTCTGTACGATCGCAGATGTCGGAGGAAGACGAAGCAGACACACGCCCCCAAGCCCATGCCGTACAGCACTGTGGTGCTGTGCTCCATCGGGACATCAGCATCCATCCCTCCCTGGCTGGCCAGCTTCCCCGAGCAGCCACGGCCCTGCTGCTGGAGGGCATTGTTTGTGAAGGCTTCCAGGCATTGAATGGCTTGGCACTGGAGCAAGAGAGGGCCTTCCACGAGGCGCAACGATGCCAGACAGGCTGGCACCCTGGTTTAACTCCGGCTCGCACCGCATGGAGCAGCAGAATGACCTGTCAAGCTGATAGGACGCCCTCAGACGTTCTGCAGAGGACGATGTTGCAGATTTACTCTGATTTTCATAATTACAGCAAAGCATGCGATGTGTTTCTTTTCTTTACTAAAAAATAAATCAGTAGTAGGCTAACACCACACTCAGCACTGAATATTCAGTGGAGGGAAATGGGAAGGGCTTGGTGTTCAGTTTTGATTTCACTGTGAGACGCGATCAGATTGTCCCTCTGCACAAAAACCTGCTGTTCTCACTCACTTTTGCCTTTGTAAATGAGAATGCTGAATCCCAGAAAAAAAAATGGTTTGGAAAATCAGCATTATGGAAAGAAAACAGCACGCCCTTTCGTTTTGTGGGTCACAAGGCATCTCTGCATGGGATGCACCACTCGACCCTGCTCCCCCCTCTCCTAAAAGCTCCCAGGTCTGCAGCCCTGCCGAGGGCTGGGCGAGAGGAGCTCAGCTTGTGCAGAGGGCAGGATCGTGCCCTGCACCTTGTCTCAGGCCCACACCTGCCTTGCACCCATGTTTCTTTCCCCGAGCAAAATCCATGGGCCCACATCCCACCGTCCATCTGCACGGGTTCACCTGAGATAAACAGCCGCCGACTGCGTAAGGCAGCCTTTACGTGGACTCACAGCACATTAACTGCACACAATTCCCAGCCTTATCTTCTTCTAGGCCCTTTTATTACCCTGGAACAAAACAGAGAGGGGCAACGCACAAGAGAAAACAAACATTTTTTGAGAGGACAAAAGGAAATGATCAGAAAGTAAAGGGGCAGCCAAAACTCATTGGTTTGCTCCAATTCTCAACTGGCAACAATTTATTCTCAACAACCGTTATCAAACCTTTTGAAAAGAGCTTTCCGTGTTCCTTGGTTGTATTAAGCTGGACAACCTCATCTTCTCTGCCCCAGAAGCTTGTGCAGGGTCCTGCCAAGGGCTGTGGGTTCAGGAAAAGGTTATCTGAACCTCATGTAAATGATCTAAAAGGAATTCATTAGTTTTAAAGGGTGCTGAGACCAGGGGAAAAAAAAAAAAAAAAGACTATCTTGGTGACTGCAGCTAAACATTTATCTATAGGTAACACATCCACATTTTGACAATGAGATAATTTTACTGCCATTTTGGCACATTTAATGTTGATTACAGTTGTGCATATTCCTAAAGTATTCAATGTTACTGTAGAGCAACAGATCTCCAGTCTCCGAACCTCCTAGCATATGCCCCAAACGTGCCAGAACCACACAGCACAGACCAGCATTTCCACTCGCCTCTCACACCACCCTAACGAGCACAAATAAGAGGCCACCTACGTATGTTCACACAGAGGAGAACTACTAATGCTTGTGCCATCGACTGAGCAGGGCAACAGGCTGCACACTGCGTTGCTTTAAGGCAGAGACCACGACCATCCTGGCAGTCAGAGTGAAGACCTCAGGTCTCTCTCCTTTACGCTGCTTCCTCGAACTCTTTCGAGTTCATTTGCCTCAACGTTTCTAAAAGCAGTAAACATCCTGAGCCCAGCCCCGGGGTTCTTGCTAACACACCAGAGGCTACGTAAGGCAAGGTTTCAGGGCCTGGCCCCTCGTTTTTTTCATTTATCAATAAATCTCAGAGGTTAGGCGGAGTTCATGGGAACTTTTACACACTTGTACTTCTGCTGAAGCCACGGGTTTGAGCATGTTTGAATTGGTTTTAGAAAGGTGGTGCTCTGATTTTGTGTGTGTGTGTGTGTGTGTGTGTGTGGCTGCTTTAACTGTTGCCCAACTGAACGAGACCTACAGACGCACTTACTTCCAGCGACCAGGCATAAATGCTTATCTTTTTTGATTTAATCCAGAATATGAAGAAGAGCATGGGGCGCAGCACTCCCAGTCCTCTGAGCAACCTGCAGCAGCTCCTCCTGTGCAGACCATCACCAGGCACCATCCTGCTGTGGTCCAACACCCAGCGTTGTCTATTTCCAGAAACTTACTGCCCAGAAGCTGGGCTGAGGGCAGCAGTGCTCTGTGGGCCCGTTTCACTACTACAAGGTTTCATCCTTCACCCAAAGGCGCAGTCTGGGAGCTTTTTTTGACTCGTGAGAGTGCAGCCAAAGCATCCAAGAGCCATCTGCAAGCCACCCCTGCTCCCACCCGAAACCCAGCGTTAAACGCTATCCATCACACACAGAACTCAGGCTGGAACGATTCAGAAGTTCAGCGACTTTCTCAAGCTGAAGTTCCTGCCTACATTTCGGCGAGGTAGCCAAGCTGGAAGGAATCCTCCCATTAGCTCTGAGTCCAGCTAAATTCCTCTTCTCCCCCAGAAAATATTTCCACATAACGTCGGCTGCGATTGCCAGCCAGTCGCTGCAGTAACGTGCTGCGAACCTGGGGCCAGCAGACACGTTTCAGGATCTGCATGCTGGTCATCGCAGCCACATTTGCAGGAGATGCTCGTGCCAAAGATCTGTTTCTGATGAGCTCCAACTGCACGTTGTCTCTGCAGGGAGATCTGTGTGGAATGGGATGGATCGCTCGGTGTTATTCCGAGTGAACATGCATTTATCTTCTCAGTTAGACAGATAAAGGCATCATTTATCTATGACCTCTACCGAGGGTCAAGACAAGCATTACACGATTTAGAGCAAACAAGAGTATCAGCATTAGCAGTCAAGCTATTAGCTGATAAGGGGGCTTTACTTGAAATAAGTGTATTTACATAAAATTTCATTATGTACAGTACCTTTTCCTCTTGTGTCCAAACAAAAAAGTTTGGGAGTCCCTGGCTTGGGCCAATATTACAGGTAGAGCCCCGAGGTCCCAGCTCTCAGTGACATAGACCTGAGACCGCCAGGCTGGGGACACGCAGAGGTCTGAGAGCTCCCCTCCCGGACCTACCTGGCTGTGAGGCTGGTTACAAGGTGCCTGTGAGCAGGGTGAGGGCAATATCACACCGAACACCCTCTGCCATCACTTGTGTGTGTGCATCACTTATGCTGTTGGTCAAAACATCCGCAGGAGGCTCTGGGGTCACTGGAGTTACACTGCCTGCCTGTGAACCCGGCGAGCTAGCAGGCTGCACAAACCCGACCCTTAGGGCCACCTCTGTGCCTTCCAGGTTTGTACTTGAAAGCAAGGCTGTCTGGCTGAGGTGGGCAACTCCGAGGCTGGAGGACTTCCTCACCCAAAGGCATTGACTATGGGATAACCTCGTCAGCATGCTGCCAGCTACTCTGGACGTGCAGGGTGAAGGCTCAGCTGTTGAGCTGCAGGCTCCTCCTGAAAGCACACTTCGGCAGGCAGGTTTCCTGTTGAAAACCCACTCAATGAACTCTGAAACCTGAGCTCATCTCGGGCAAACCAGTGCGAGGCCCTGCGGTTGCTGGGAGGCTGCCAGCTCGGCTTTTTGCACCCCAGAGAACAGGTCCCCACCCTTCTGCCCCTCTCCCCTCCACCCCTTCCATCCTGGTGGGGCGAGGAGAGCCTTTATGAGACCAGGTGGCAAACAATGCTCTGCACAGGGAGCCAGAAAACACCACGTCCTATTGCAGGTGACCCCAAAGAAGTGATGTTCCTTACAAGGTACCTGCAGGTACGCTGCCCTGCCCGGGCACAGCCACCGTCTGGCAGAGCACGGCTGCTCACGTCCTGCTGTCCTGGGCTTGGCTGGTGGGAACAAGCGGGCAGGGTATGTTTGGGGCTGGTTTTGTTAGTTAACGGTCGGAGGTAGAGCTCTGGGTGCTGAACGCTAGCACTGGATTCCAGAACGATCCATTTCGGTTTAAGCACGAACATGTAACCCACAGCAATTCGTGAGCTGAGTTTAAAACAAAAAGCACACAGCAGCCTGTGGCAGGTAATTCCCGGTTTCAGAAAGCCTTCTTGTTAACCCCCAGGAAGAAGCCAGGGCAGCAGCCAGGTGGGAACGTGGCGATGGCTTTGATCACAGCTTCAACCTTTTAATCGTGCAGCCCAGGCTGCAGAAAGCCTGCCCTGACCGACACCATAAAGCTTCGGGGCACTTCTATCGCAAGGTCTCCGGCGTCATTTGGGGATGTAGACCAGAGAAGTGGAGAACAACGTAAATATGAATATACTGTAAAGAGTCGAGATGTGCTCTTCAAGGTTTCTCTCCCCCCATAAGCTAGTTCCCACTCCTCTTGCTGCGCCACCGTGTTTCAAGGAGCCAGGCAAGATTTAGACTCTCAGTACAGGACATCCTACGGAGCTGGACACCGCAGCATGCCCCAGAACTCAGGTTGTAAACCATTAACAGTAAAATCTAACATGTTTGCTGGGAGACAGATAAAGAGTACAAGTTAATTAATAACACTCAGTGCACTTTGAGGCAAAGCACGTTAAATTAATAAATATTAGATACGTAGTACGTGCATAGAAATGAAAACATCCCCAAAATGAAAATGTAACACTGCATTCCAAACTGAAAAGGGTGTTTTTGCAAACGTCAGCAAATGGATATAGCAAAAACGACTTGAGTTTTCAGTGAAAAGCACGCTCCTTTCCTAGCAGACGCCACTGCCCTATTTCGGTGCAGGTCATCCTGCTCCTTCCATTGCTTCCCTCCCTCTCTCCCCAGCTTTATCCCATCCCAGAAGTAGCTATTTTGCACACTCACCCAGACTGAAAAATAGTGGTTTGATAATTTCTCTATATATATGTTTAGTTTTATAAGTTTCAGGGGTAAGGTTAAAATAAATAAATACATAAATAAACACACAAAACCCAACAAAACCCAGGAATTCCTCCCCGTGCTCCCATTTATGTCACACACTCGGAGAAACAAGAACAAAAACAACCCTGGAACTGAGTTCACTGCAGAAGACAACCGAGCCAGCAGCGGTACAGGACTTCCTGTGAACTAAAATAGCAACCCGTTAGGCAGAGAAGAGCTCAGAACATAGGATTTTTATCAATCACTTGAAATTCTGCCCAAGCCACACGGGCTAAAGGGGAGGGATGGACGAGAGTCATTTCAATGGTACAGCAGCCGTGAGGAAAAGGACATTATTTTACTCCTAATGCAAACAACTGTACCACTGCCTTCATGACCCACGAGCAACCAGAAGCAGTTTTTCTGTCCATCTTTTTTTAAAAGCTGTGCAGTTCCCGTTTCCTCCCATTGTACAAGTGGCGATGCAGACTGTTTGCTTTCCCTGGCGTTTGTGTTTGACTGCAGAGCAGTGGGAAAACAAAGTGAAACAAAGGAGGGAATTCCAGCCCTTTCGCAAACACGTATTTGGGTGTCTCCGCTCCTGCAGTATCAGTGCGTTACTCACTCCATCAGATTACTGGCCTTATGCAAAACGCGAACCACTCAAGGCTACTGTGTGCTTGTGTAAGAGACGGATCGCTTGGGATTTTGAAATCTGCCCTCACAGAGGTCATTCATGTTGAGATTAGCAAGATCAAGCCAAACACTAATCACTTTAGCAAATACCATGCTACTCAAACACAACAGGAGTCTTGTCCATGGCTTATTTGAAACTGGGGGGGCAGCAGAACATCCGCCGTCATCCCCTGCTCCTCCATGCAAGGGAGAGGAATCTGGAAGGGACCCTCGTCTGCCGCAGGGTTTGTTATTCAGTTAAAAACGCAGACATGATGCTGTAGAAACCCTACCGCCACCTGAAGTTTCCAAACAACATGAAAGGCACGCAGAACTGGGGCAGGGGTGATCCTTCACTGCTCTGAAAGCTCTGCGACCCGCCAACGACTGCCCAGGGTGGCAGCCGCTGCTGGCTTTCTGGTCCCCAAATATCAGTGGCTATTCACCACCCTCCCAAAGTCCCAAAGCGAAGCGGGCACTTGGCCAAGCATCCCGACCAACCATCCAGCCTGGCTGACTGCAGCCCCACAGCCCTGGAGCCTGTCCCATGCAGCACCTACAGTGCCCAGCAGGGATCTGAGACAGCAAAGATCTGCCGTGCCAAAAATCTGTGCATCCAGCAAAATAAATAGTTTTTGGGAAAAAAAAAAAGGCTTCGTTTTGTAGACCAAGGCCTGTTGAGAAGCTAAGTGCAGGGAGAGGTACAAACCCCTCCACCCCAGTGACTCACGCCCAGCCGCTCACAGAAATACGGGGCACTAGAGAAAAGCCCCACGCAGCACATCTCTGCTGGATGAAGTCACGAGCGGTCGGATGCGCCTCACCGGCCCCAGCCTGCTGGAAGGAAGTCGGGGCCGGACTTGGGGTCAGCTGATGGGTGGCCAGGCTTTCGGAGCAGGCTTCCAAAGAGGGAATTCTGGCTCGCCGCCACCGCGAAGCTCTGAAGGTTGAGCTGCACAAAGCAATTACAAACCTCGTGAGATCAGATTCGTGTTTTAACCTTGTAAGTAACGCAGCCTTCGCAGACACGTGCCAATAAGCAAGGCTTTATTGGCCTTCTATCCCACAGAACTCTAAGTTTGCAGGCACGTTAACTTCTCAGCAATTATATCACTGAGTTTTTGAAAAGCATGATTAAAAAATCCTTCAGCATTCTCCTGAACAATAAATGTAATTCAGTTGAATTTTCGTTTGCATGTAATGCCCAGCATGAATAAGGTTCTGCACGAGGTAAAACTGTGCTGTTGTTGTTTTTGTTTTATTATTATTTTTTGTTTAAAAGGACAGTAAGGGAGCACAGCTCAGCCAGTTCCAGCCTCGAAGATGAGAGCTGTAACAATTTTCATGTTGATTTACTTTTTCACTCCATTTCTGCTTGTGTCTTCCTTAGAAGGCAGAGGCATGGATATGCGGCTTTAGGTGGCCCTTTGCCTGAGGTGAATCCTGAAGGCAAAATACACCAAGCACTGCCGTTGAGTTCAGCAGGTCTGATTTTGGCCTAGGGAAAGGGCCTATTTTCCAAACACACACACAGGCTTTCACAGAGCATTTCAGAATGGAAAAAGAGCATCTCCTCTTGGTGTCTTCTCATTTGGTTCTGACGCACCATCTCCAAAAAGAAATAGGGAGTTAGTAGCCTGTAAGAAAACGTATTAGCTGCCAGACTTCTGAATGCAAGAGATGAAGTGCATGGCACTGGTCTTGCAAGGGGTCAGCTCCTGTTCCTTCTAAAAACCCACTGGCCAGGTGGTCCACAACACGCGAGGGAACGGGAGTTAAAACTCTAGAAAGATTTTCCATGTCAAGTTGGTCTCCAAAACGAAACCTGACTACCTAATTATTCTTAAAAGCAAAATAAACTTTGCTTCTTAATTAAGAAAGAGGAAAGCTTCCAAGTCCACTTTCCTAAGGAAAACTGACTTTGAGAAGAGCCTTGGTGTTCCTTTTGCTGAGCTGACCTGATCAGCCTCAGGCAGCAGAGGCCCTGCTCAGACACAGCGTGGGTCAGACGTGCAGCGGTAGCTGCTCACCAGCTCCGAGCAGTTCCTTTCCAACGCCCTGCCTTCCAATCTTCTGCAGGGATCGAAGTCAATCACAGCAGAGAGAAATGAACGGCGAGCTCTTGAGTGGAAAAACAAGCAAACACAAAACCGCCCCTGCAGAAGAATTTCACCAAAATAGCTGAACACATCACAGCTGAAGAACCACAGAACCTTAAGCAACGCAGACTGGCAATTGCGAGCGCGTACAGAACACAAGCAGTAGCTAACTGTTTGAAGAGTCGGTCACCAAAGGGACCGAGAGTTTCCTGTATTAACCGCTGAAGAGCTTTACCAGATTTCTGAACTCCCGTCTCGTTGCCTTGCCCCGTGTAAACCCGCCCGGTTTACTCAGCTCAGCGCGGTTCGAAGCTGTTTGCTGAGCACCTCAAGCTCTCGGGCGTGCTCCTGCCTCGCTGAAACCAGCAGGATGGGGACACCGCCTGCAATCCTCACTGACTACAGACATGCACAGGTTCACTGGCACATCCCTTTCCTCTCACTCACGTATGTCATATCGAACTCTCCCACGCAGGAATAGCTTCTTTACAAACCTGTACGACACCAAACGCCACGGGGTCCAAGGCAGCATGGACAAATGTGCATGCACACACAGATTTTCAAAGCTAGCTCAGCCCAGGAAACCACAAGTGTCAGTGAAGCTGCACCAGAACCCTTCTTGTGATTCAGCCTCCAGCCCAGCTCTCCTTTTTCCAGCTCCGAACCCTATCTGCTCGCCTGCAATAGCCTGCCCAGCCAGCTGCAGCCCATCACAAAGCAGCTGTCAAGAAAGAAAAAAACAGAACAGAACAGCAAAACAACCTAAACATTCCACGAAGCATCCAGTTAATGCAGGAAGCTGGCTGGAGACATGTTGAATAGCGTATCTATAACCTGCTTTATGCGTATAATACAAGCTTAAAAAACTGGCACCCCTGCTCTAACATCTTCTTCTAATTGTGTTCACATTAAATCTGACTCTGAAAGCTGAACCATCCACCAGTTTCAAAATAACTTCCCTTTGCAGCTTCCTCGCATATTCTGTCATCCACATCCAGATGCCAAAATGCACCACCAACAGCTCATTGCTCCTCAGGACAAATCTGGTAATAAGCACGGGAGAAAAAATCTGCAGGGCCAGCTAAAACCCTGCAGCACTGCCAATGAACGTATTTAAATATCACAAATGCTGGGCAAAGCCATCTCCTGGGTGTTTTGTATTGCCTTCTGGGTTCTGAGCCACTGGGTGCAGGGAGGGACTTGAAATTACGGAGAGCTGCAAGCTCTCCTCCAGTATCAAAGGGTTTAGCCTGGTCTCTTGAGACAGCTAGGCTTAGACAATTGTGCTGCCTTTGCATCCACCCATGTTTTCTCCGGCCAGCCCACATCAGCCAAAACTGACAGGCAGAAGTCACAGAGATTATTAAAATCCTAAGTGCTTTTGAAAAACGGAGACACACCTGACACCCACAGGAGAGGTGGCAGAGAAGGCTCGGTGCTGCTGCCAGACGCTTGTAGCCAGCCCCAGCGTGGCAGCAGAGGTGGTGCCAGGGGCACACACGCTAGCAGAGACCCTAAAGGACACAGCAGAGGAACAGGGACCGCTGAGGACAGAGACGGAGAACGGGATAAGAAGGGACAAACTTCCAAGCAACTCCACTTCATTAGTTTTACAATGTTTTCTCTCCTCAACACCCAGGAGGTTTCAAAGACTTCCGAATTCACCTTGAAGTAAAAACCCATGCACATCAGTGCTGGCAAGCTACTTTCTTTTGGTCTTCGCATTAGCACTGCAAGAGTGCTTTCTAGTTTGCACCACTTACAGAAAATACATATTTGTGACATCAGTTTGCACAAGGAAATAACAATATTCAATAACAGAAAGGTTACAGAAACCCAAATACCAAATGGGAAGGGGTTTTGAAACCAGAGTGCTACCTGTAGGGACGGGCTCCCCAGCACTGATTCTTATTTGCCACTTTGCAAGCAAACGAGAACAAGGCGAGCGCCATCATGCTGCTGTCAGCACTTTACATCCACTTAGAAGAGGTAAAACAAATGACACCATGGACAAAAGACTGGGAAACAAAAAAACAAACAAACAGTTCCAAATAATTATTTTTAGAGACCTGGTTGGCATACACGGTTGCCCCAGTTAAATTAGAAATGTATTTCCAGCCCAGCTTTGTCAAGCGTGGACACGCTCGCTGGCCTGCTTCGCTTTTGCTCATCACTTCCCTTTCACTGACCCGGCCGTACTGGACGTGGTTTTCCAAAGTGCTCATCTTTCAAATAACTCTGTCCTGCAGCTTCCCAGGGGCTTTAAAAAATAAAGAGAGAGGCTAACGGTGAGTGCTTTGGAAATTCCCCTTTATTTCGGTTACCAGCTTTTTCTGTCCCTCCTCTGCCAGCAATCAGCACTGATTAGAAGGCTGCGTGGTGTAAGGGTAATAATATTCATGTCTCGTGATCAATGAGAGCAGGGTTTTGGTTGCTAACTGGGTCAGCGAATGTCGGCCACACTTAGGGCTGGGTCCGGCTGGTGGTTTTGCCCTCGCAGCAGCCGTACGTGAGAATGTGTTTCTGTGGCAAGGCAGCAACCTCCTACCTGCTAAAGCTTCCTTTTGTTTTCGCCAAGAAAAAAAAAAAAAGTCAAGAGTAATAACGTAAGAAACTCTTTTCTGCCAAACCTCAAGAGTGCTGTTGTTCTGCTTCATCACCAGCTCCGCGCACACACCCAGTTACGTAAAAGCACCAGCACCCATGCAAAGCAGCCCCGAGCGAGCGGGTTGGAAATACCAAGCCTCAGAAGCCCATCTGCAGAAATGAATGGCTACACTGATGGCAAACAGAGATAAAGTTGAGAGAATAATAAGGAAAACAAAAGAAATCCAGAGGCAAAGCTCTCCGTCATCTCGCGTCTTTCAAACCCTGCTTGCTCATAAGGCTTCCTTCAACACAGATGTCCTCCTGTCCTCCTCCTCTCCTCCTCATCCTCGGCAGCCAGGCCACGAGCCAGACCCGGCTTATCAGCTCGCAGCCCTCTGCAAACACCAAGGGAAGAGCACAGACAGCAGCAGCCTGCCCCAGGGGGGTGGAAAATGCCAAAGCAGCAGCTTCCCCGTTTCTCTTCCCGGTCCTGCCCAGGTTTAGAGGAGATCCCGGGGAGTGAACGTGCATCCTGCGATCTGGGGACTTCTCATACGGCACAGTGACTACCACACGCAAACAGTGTAGCTAACAGGGCACTGTATAATCACATTCACGTTGCTTGCTTGGCAGTAAAGGAAGCCAGAAAGGAAGGAAAACCCACTGCTGGCACACAGGCACCAGGAATTGGAAAGAACCACCCCTCTGGAAGTTCGGGCAGTGTTTACACACAATGGGATTCGACCGGCTGCGCTCCCCATTAATAATCACTGCGCCGTCCCCATCCCAAACCCCACTGGCGCCTCCAGTCCCCATTCGGCCCCGGTCCCATGGGAGAGCTCAGCGCTGCCCTCGCCAAGCCTGTCAGAGTCAGCCTAGAGGCCCAGCCTTGCAACACAAAGGATTTCTTCAATACTAATCACATCGAAAGGGAGAGACCAGCCAGGACTCCGTAATGCAAGCCGCGCAGGGTGCTGCAGCTCCCACAGCTCAGAAAGCCAAGCTGCCTTCCCTCGCTCTGACGCCCAAAACCCATCTGCAGGGCAGACAGGACAAGTGCCACGTGGGCTCCGAGATTCACCCCGGGCTGACGGGATGTTTTCTTCCATTCTTGGCCAGAGATCTGTGAGTTTGGAAGAAGCGAGAAGTTGCACGACATTACGCGAACTAACCAGGAATTTGTTGCAATTTTGAGCAGCCTCACGAATGCATTATTAGGGCTCTGCACACCCACAAAGAGCTCGGCCCCCACCCGATCACACACGTCTGCAGGTGCAGATCCCTGTCCAACATGAAAGTATTCTATCAATTTCAACACACAAGCCACAAACACAGACCGTGCAAGGTCTTTTACCGGGTGGGTACCTAAAGTCTAACATGTTACAAAGAAAAGAAGACAGTGAGGTAGGAAAGGGTGAATCCTAAATCCTCTCTCTCTCTCTAACCTTTATTCGCCAGCCCGCGGGATCAGAGACCTGAGTTTCCAGCCTTTGTTTTGCAACTTCCTTTTTTCAAAACATTTCTGAGTCAAGTCTTTCAAGCGTCCAAGAGAAAGGCAGGTTGCTGCATCTCTTTATTCCTTCATCCTTTCTCCTTGTTCAGGGAGAGCAGGCTACAATACGTGTAGTTTCTCTGGGTCCAACCTCTTTTTCTGCCAAGGAAACAGTCCCGGTTGGGCATCCAGAAATCCAACGTCCTGTGCACGTGCAAGCCTCCTCACCAGCACATGAGCAGGAGCTCAACGTATTTGGGAAATGCCAGGCCTCTGTAGGCTGAGCTGCACACGCACAAGAAGCCCAGTGTCTCCTGAACACGGCATGTCCCTGGCACTCACCGCCCGCAATGCTCAAGCAGCCCAGGGCTCGGCAGCTGCCGGCTTGCCGGGTGCAGCGCAGGCAGCAAGTGTTGGCATGGCTGCTGTCCCACAGAAGGCTGGCTGCCTTCCGCCGGGAGAGACGACAAAACCTGGGCTTCTAGAAACTCACCCTTCATCCAAAAGGAGTCACGGAGGAGGAAGGGAGTGGGGCACCCGAGCCACGTGTCGGTGCTGCCCATCCTCTTCTGCAGGGCAAACAGCACGGCTGGGCTCAGCTCCCCCGGCAGCAAGCGGCGCGCAGCTGGGATCCTGCACCTCAGCCAAGGGACCGAAGGTCCACAGCACCCGACTCTGCCTCCGATGCCAATAAAGGGAAACCAGGTGTCTGCTGATGGTACTTGGCTGCTGGGCGCAAAGAAGCCTCTCACGATAAATATTTAATCTTAGACTGCAAAAAGCAAATATTAAAGCAAAGAAATTTTCTCCTGGCTCTTTTTTCCATGTTACAAGACAACATCATGGGCAATCTGTTTAAATAATACATTACAGAGTCCATTATCTAAACCATAGGCATATTTATTTTATACTGGTTTTGTTGCATATTTTAGTATAATGGTTCACAGGTTTAAAGGAAAGAATAAAGCAAGAGAAGACAAATCTGCCACGGCAGAAAAAATGAGTGAATTGGTTATTCTTTTGCTATTATTTTAAATACGCAGGAAAAAAAAATGCCAAAATTTAGTATAATAAACAAGAAAGCTAGAAAGTTCCTTAAGCTCAGTAATATTCATATTTTCAGAAGGCAACCACACATCTCTTTTATGCCCTTTTACTCAAATTATTTACATAAAAATACAAGGAAAAAATGACATCAAAACTACTGGAAACAAACGTAGCAAGTGAGCAACCCTACAGCCAGAAAGCGGAATTCAGACAATTCCAGTATTCGGTAAAACTCCACAAAATGCCTGTATTTTGCCAACTGTTCTCGCTTTCAGTTGTAAACATTCCTTACAAGATGGAAATTCGGAACTATAGGAGTTCATTAATATTTACATATTTATTCTGGCGATGCCAAATTACTTCAGAACGACGGTGCCTTCCTTTGGAACGCGCAGCACTAAGGACAGCCCATGAAATATTCAATACGCAGCTAAATGAGAGTGTATGCTCGGAAGAATGAAGCAAACGAAATGCCATGTTTTGATGTTTCTGAAGCAAGGCTTCCAAAAGAAAGGCAACCCATTTCTTCAAATGTTGCCAGCGTTTCTGTTGAACTCAATGGGTTTTGGTTCAGACAAAGCCGTTTCTGAACAGCACGATGCTCGGTAAGTGGCTGCTAACCACTTCTCCCCCTGTCAGCTCCCTAAGTACACTAATTCCTTTCAAAGATAATCCCAAAACACTGCAAAAAAATAAGGACTGACACCAGCTGGGGGCATTCAAGGAGAGGCTGGACCTGGTGCTTCGGGACGTGGTTCAGTGGGTGACCTCGGTGGTAGGGGATGGTTGGACCAGATGATTTGTAGGTCTTTTCCAACCTTAATGGTTCTATGAATTCATGTGTTTTTGAGAAAGCAGAGTTTCAAGGTAGCCCAGAGCCTCGGCTGACCCTTTTAACGCCTGGATAACAAAGAGCACAGGAGGAATTGCTCTGTGCAACTTTGCCTCCAAAGCCTGGCTCTTCCACAGGGGTAGAAGGCAGCAGTGCCCCTCACAAGATACCACCCGTACGGACTAAGAAGCAGAAAATGACAGGCTGGAGCACAAAGAAAAACTTGATCTCCTGAACTGCAGCTGCCCGCATCAACCCCTCTCTTGCCTTTATGAGAGATTCTTCTTCTTACATGATGGGAGCACCGAACAGCGCAGGCAGAGACCACGTGCTGGCCTTACATCTTGGCTCCTACGATCGCTTGTGTAGGGGACTGAGAAGGCCACAAAGTTTGCCACAGAGGACATCTTCTGGCTTGTTTTCCCCTAAGAACCCAAAAGTTTCTAAGCCTTCATGCTTTGTTGGGGAAGAAGAAGGGGATGAGACAGGCCTTTGAAAAGGTGCTTCTAAAACAAATCTTAAAAGCCTTTCAGGAATCTCACGACGTTGGTAGGTTACGTGGGCAGGATGAGAACACACAGAGGCTTTAAAAAAATAACAAATCATACTACAAACATCTGAGAAGTAGTTTCTTCTGCAATTTTATTCTCAAGACCCCTATTCACAGTTCTGCATAGGCCAGGAAAATTCGCACTGGCCAGCAGCCTGAGAACAGCTGAACTCCAGACAGAAGGATCTGACCACGTTTATGGGCATTACAATGTAAAATCACTTACTGGAAGCTGCATTACAACAGGACGAGGGGCTGACCTGCACCTGCGTCTACTGACTGGGCAAGCTGTCCGACCCGAGCTCCCAATGAAAGCCGGCTTTTCAGCTCCGCTTTCTCACAAATGCAGAGAGCAGGATTACCAACTGTCCCACCAGGGTTTGCGGCTGTCCGTCCATCCATCCGGGCAGCTGCAGCCTCAATAGCTGTGCTGCGGCCAGGCACTGCCCTGCTTGGCCCCGAGCCCTGCAGGAAGACCCTGGCTGTGCCCAGTGCCACGTTCAGCAGGGCTTGGGAGCTGGGGCATCCCAAAAGGCCCCTGGCAGTGTCCCTGCATTTGGGGAGCAAGGCACAGAAGCTGCAGGGATCGGTGGCAGCATACTCAAGCATCGCCCTGAGTGCAAGAACCAACCACATACAAAACCTTCCTGGCACAGGCAGCCAAGTGCTTTTAATTGCTGCTGGGTGGCCATCGGAGCGTAAAATTATACCTCGACAGCCACAGGTACTAGCTGACATCACTGGTGCTTCTTACAGGACTGCTCTGCACAAGGACGGGGGCTCACCAGGGGGAGCGAGTGCGAACTCACCCCTGCTGCGACGGCATTTTGCTGGGGCAGAACGAACAGCGCTCAGACCGACATCCATTCCACAGGTCTGCGGCTCACTCAGAAATAAGGAAGTTACTAAAGCTAGCCTTGAAACAGGGCTCCAACATCTAGAAACCACACACTAGATTTTGTGCTGTTTAAAACCAAGGGGCATCCTTTCCCTCATTCCCCCCAATAGCTCGTTACATGCCCAGAGAGGTTTTTTGGGCCGCACAAAGACTGTTCCTCCTAAGTTTTCCCTTAATTCTGCTAATTCCTTCTACGGAAGAGATAACGCAAACGATAAACGTTTCAGGGTAGGTGAGGCATGGCAAAGTGCTGGTCCCTCTGATCCATATCTTCACGTGGGCGTTAATCCAGGAGCTGCCGAGCAGTTGGAGGGACTGAAACCTAAGTCACCAGCGATGTGCTGGAGCGGGGAAATTAAGAGGCTGAACTTACTATTTCCTACCGTGCTTGTGTTGTCACTAGCATGTTCCCTCACCTTCAAAACAGCATGCCCCGGTGCCAACATCTGGGCTCAAAACGCCGCCAGATTATGACAAAAATGCACTGTGATCTCCCAGGTGGGCATTCAAGCCAAAAACACGGAGGAGATGGAAGCAGCAGGCCTGACAACAAATTATTTGCAAGGGTTTTACTATCCTCCAATGGCTGATATGGCACATCTAATTATTGTGCACTGCTCTGCTCAGTCAAAGAGCCTTTATTATATTAGAAGCACTTCACAGCTGAGAGGGTTTTTCACATCCTTGCTCTTCTATTTTTGATAAACTAGCCCTACATTTAAGCATCTTAATTGAATTCCTCTAAAATATTCACTAAGCAGAACCACGACTTTATGACTTGCTAATTAAATTTCACATGTACGATCCATTATTTTAAATTCCAGGGCTGAACAAAGCACGTGGACATCTACGTGAAGGTACTCAGGAGCTGTAGGCAACTGAGAAAGGAGGAACAAACACACCCAGTAGGTATTTCACAGGTGTTATTACAAATCAGAGGCACGAGTCAAATATCAAAACACGCAACCGTGCCTCCCCAGCATACTTAATGATATTACATCCATTAGGTATTAGGCTTTCAAGACAACCCGTTCATAAGCACGGCAGCGTTTCAGATCTCAAGACAACAGCACGAGCACTTATTAAGCTCAGACCTAATCCTGAAGGAAACCCCGTTGCCAGGATGAGCAGCTCAGCTCCCTTAGTTGCTCGCACTGCTGAACCAAGGATGCAGACAATGACTTGATGACGCCCCAAAATACACCACAGCAGTACGTTTTTATACACTCCTACCTACAATTAACTAGTTTTTAAGGGGGAGAAGCTAATTCACCAAACAAAGCAAGTGAATAGACAACCAAGCACTTGTACCAGCTGCTGGTGGAACAGAAAGCAGCATTCTATCGTTTCTATGAAGAACAAGTAGTTTCCCCACTCAACTTACCAAAACCTCAGTGCCCTGAAGGCTATGATTGGCTTTAAAACCATAACTGACCACAGACGATAACAGAACACCCTAAGACTACATGGCATCTTAATGTCTCTGTTTGCAGCAGTCTGGAGACTCTGAAATTGTGTTTCAGCCCTGAGCAACATTCCTCGGAAGGTGGCTGCTTCTGACCACCCCCAGAAGAGATGCTTTGAAGTTTTCAGCTTACTCAAGACCTTCTGGATCGCACTGGACATAATGGAGACGTTTCTTAAATTCAGCTTTCCATGAAGTGCCTGAGGCACTGCCATCGATTAAGGTTTTGAATGCAGTCCACAGACTTCCACACTTAGTAATTTAACATGGTCTGGCGATTCTTTGCATGGAGCATCAAACCTTCCTCGATAAAAACATGTTGCTTTCCCCCTCCCCTTGCTCTCAACTACTTCAGCCAACGAGTAAATGAAATGAATTATGAAGGAGACTCAGCAGACTTCCAACTTGTTTAAGATAAACAGAAAAGTCATATTTGTGCTTCACTACCCCCCTGCCACTGTACTTCAACAGCGGAGTAACTCATAACTCATGTCAACAACTGAAGCACGGTTCGGTGCCAAGAAGCAGTTGTGTTACAAACCAGAAGAGGCACTTCCTCGCTCAGACCTGCTTCCTTTGTGTATCCGAGGTCTTAGGCGACTACAAGAAATAAAGATATTGGCTGTGCAGTGACTACGGGAGGGCTGTACAACTTCCACTCTCCGCTAAGCCTCAGCAACAGCACTGCTTCATCAGCTGCATCACTGGGAGTCCACATCTTCCCTTTCAAACCCCACGGTCCCAAAACAAAGCACTCCTCCCAAGCTCTCTGTGCCCTCAGACTCTTCAGGGGCACAACCATTCCACTCACCGAACAGCTGCAAATGTTTCATGGCTCATTGTCAGCCTGCAAAATCATACTCCAAAAAACGTCACTCCCCGGAACATGCCAAAGCCACCGGCCTCTTGCTGGGCCACCCAAAAACGCTGGCCCCAGAAGAGGGATAATCCACACGGTTAGGACAGAGGAAGTCAGAAGCCCTCAACAGGTGCCTCTCAAATAGCAGCACACAAGCTCACTGCACAGATGCTGCTGATGACCTCATTTGGCCCATGAAAACTTTCTTCGAAGGCTGAGGGCTGTCAGAGCACAGCTGAACTAGTAGGATGAGGAGCAATTTCTCTTTTTCTTCTTAACTAAAAAAACAAATAATCGATTAAGAGTCCTAAAGTCTCTCCCAGAGTCGGACAGTGCACTCCAGAGCAGGGATCTGACCCAGAAACTTCAACGGTGGCACCCAGTTCAGGTTGCCGCTTCTCTCCCTAGCCACCCATTAGAAAACTGACCCTCCAATTAAAGCAGAGCACTGAAAATTTGAGGACAGAAAGCACATTGACAGGCTGCTACTGAGGCTACACCCATAACTGAATATGAATGTAAGAAACTAAGTGAAGTCCTTGCAAGAAATGTTACTTCACCCACACAAACGTCCGGGTTAGTTACTACTGCATGCACCAGCACGGACAGACTGAGGCTCCACGTGGGGGTGACACACGCTGGCTGTGCAGCTCTTCACAGCGATAGCGTACAGTCGTGGAAGGAGGACACCGAAGCATCCCTATAATTAAACTTCCAGAGGTCATGGGAGTAGGCAAAGAACTATTCAGATGACAACATGGTTGGGTTTCTGCTGCAAGGTGCAGCCTCACGCTCCCTGAGACCGATCCCACAGCCGCTGACTCCGCGATGCTTACAAAGGTACCAGCACCTCTCGCAGCACACCACGGTGTAACCATAATACGGTGACCTAAACCTACCGGGTCTTCTACAGCTTTACTGCCACCCCAGAGGACACCTGGCGGCGCTCCCCCAGGCTGCCGTGGAAGGGGACACAAAACAAGGGGCCTGCAGCTCAGCGGGGAAGTGAAACCTGAGAGCTTGCGGGTGACACCTTCAGCAATCTCACTTCCTCCCAGATGACACGGCAGTTGGGCGATGCAAATCGTCGCTGACCCGGCCAAAGGTCCTTGCTGATCAGCAGCTCCCCAAAAACGCCGGCCCTCACCCTTCGGAGAGCCGCCACGTGCCCCACACAGTCACTGCGGGGCCTCGTGGGGCAGACGGAGGGGCCCGAGCAAAGAGCGGTGCAGGGGACGGGATGCTCCCAAACTCCTCCTTCCCCTTTTTAATATCTAATTCATAGTTTTCAAAAGGCTACCGGCATGTTTACATCCTGCTACTTCGTAAATTGTCAAAAAATCTGCTAGCTTTCAAGCACTTATTATATGCAAATCCCAATTTTATAATGTTTCTAGGCAGCTTGAGCACTGTCACGGGTACAATTTATACCCCTTCCGTGACATTTAAAAGGACACGACCTGGAACCAGTCTAGAATGATTCGCTACGAACAATATCCTCCTTCTATAAATCTGTTAAACATTGTTTTCTAAATCTAATGATGAATCCTCTAAGTTTTATTTTCATTTTTATGGAGCTGCATACATTAAAACACATAGCCTTATGAGTCATCGCCAGAGCCACCCGAGCAACTTAGTAATTCTGAACACTGTTTATTTAGCCTGAAATAAGCTTTACTTTGATTATGTGCACTCCTCTGTGGATCTATTTCTGAATATATGGAAGATTCTGATGCCTCTGAAGAATAAAAACGTGCTAATGACCTGACTATACATGCAGACAACAGGGAATACTGAATAACTGCAATATTTATGATCTCAAGCCTGTACTCGACCTAGACAAACTACAAAATGATTCCAGTGTTCCCCAATACTCTCCATCACTCCTAACACTGCAGAGATCAAAGGACATAGTATACAGCAGTGAAAAAGCAAAGCAAACACCAGTGCCTAATTTTTTACAGTCCCTTCAGAAGCCGTTGTTTCGCCGCAGCCGCCCTCCTTCAAAGAAAACAGACCCTTCTTCTGGCTGCAAGGCCAGCACCAGAGGGGTGTTTCCCGAGTACATTCAGTTGGGATTCAGCATCTCCTGCGGAGGTGTTTCCAAACACACTGGAGCTTTGGACCGTGCAGAAGCTGTTGGCAACACAGACCGAGCTGGCTGCAGTCTGAAGCGTGCTCTTTAAGCCTGTCCTCACCTGTGCTGGTCTGCTGCACAGCATGCACTCCTCCTCCCGCGCAGAGCAGCTCCATCCCCTAACCAGGCCCCAGTAAAAGACCCCGCATTCCTGGATCCCACACCTAGAGGAGCAAAGCCCTCGTTCTGGGTGAGGGGCTGCACGCAGGCCCTCTCCACCACACGCACGGACCTCCCCGCGGTGCCCTCGCATGCCCTCAGCCCCACGAGGGGCTGGCTGCCTGCGCCCAGCAGTGGTGCTGCAGCAGCTCCGAGACCCAAAGCACTCATACCCAGAGCTGCCAGACCCTGGCCTCGTGTGCTCAGCCTTTGGGTACGATTTTTAATTTTGTGAATATTTCTTACGCGTTCTGGCAGCTGACGTTCAAGTGAACCACGGGATCCCTTGGAGCATTTTCTTTTGCCCGGTGCTAATTCACTCTCAACACCCCTGAAACATGACTAGATTGAATTTTTTCCTCCCCCAGTATAAAATGAATCCAGACATGAGAAGAAAGGGAACTCTTTCAGAGGCTGTTTGGGAACTTTAGGATCTTTTACAGGCTAAAATGTCTATGATTCCACCAATTACAGCACCCCTAAATGTTTCCTGGCTTCTGAACTGCCCATACGAACCCCTAAATCTCTGTTTTCAATTTAATAGTACTGACCTCAGCATCTGAATGATAATGTCAGAAACAACACAGGCTTAATCGCAGCAACAGACAAAAAGTTATATGAGAAAGATTTTGCTTCTGACATGAAAATAACATAAAAATGTGTATGGGAAAGCAGAAACTCCTCAAAAGTGCTTCTGCTGAGGATTTTCCTGAATCTTTGATAAAGCACCTACAGCTGCAAAATGCACTCACAGCAAAACTGCCACCAGAGGATGGACTCTGAAGCGTAAGGTGTGTTCAGTGCCCTGCAATCAGAGAAAAACGGAGTCCTCCTGCATTTCTGCACGTTAGGGAACGAGCGCAGGAAGAGCTGGCATCGAGGCACAGGCTCGCGATGCAGGAGCTGGCCGGCAGTGGGGTTTGAGGGAGAAGCAATGCCACACAGCTTCCTCCAGTGCCATCACTCTTCCCTTCTACCTCCAGCAGTCCAGCAGCATGGCCTTTTCCTTCCTCTGTCTTATTTCTCCAAATTGGAGCAAAGCAGGCTCATTTCCCTATTTTATCCCCTCTTGTATCACTCTCATGAAAGGCCTTACAACCAAAGAAAACATTTCTAGCCTTATTCCTATACCTCAACTGCAACGCACATAGTTTGTTACAGCAGACAAGGTTCAATTGCTGTAGTTTGCTGGTAGGCCTGCTTTGGTATCGCAGTGACAAAGGTAATAATGGAAACCAAAACCTGGTAGCCTGCCCACAGAGCAGGGTCAGCTCATGCCCGTCTTGAAGAGCTCTGCTCTTTTAGCCTGTGCTGGGCTCGCCACACCATCCAAGCCAAATTTACCCAGGACTGATGTTAATTTGTGCCAGCCACCTATTAAATAATTTTGAAGAAGAGAAAAATAAGCACAGGACAGAAAAAGCGGGGCAGAGGGAAGCCAGTACGAGAGCCAAGGCAGTTACCTGCCCTGCGGCAGAGACGTGAAAACGGGTCAGGAGGAAGGGGCACGGTTTCAAAGCTGACACCGTTTTGCACCATACAGAAGAGACAGCAAGACAAAGCCGGCTATTGCTGGAACAAGACTGTCCGGTTCCTAACGGGTGCTCATTTTGGCTTTAGGAAAAAACAGCTTTATCAACAACGGCATCACAAAATAAAGAGGTGTCCAAACCTTATAGACTTGTCCATATGTCCCGTTTCCAACGACCTGCACCAGTTCAAAGATTCCCGCAGGGTCCTGCAAAAAGCAGAAAAAATAACATCATTTGCAGCAGAGCAAACACTTCATAATGGAGCGTAACTGTTCACAACCAAAAGTCTGTGCCACGTCTCCTAATGGCCTGTGTTACGCACTAAAGGGGAAATAACCAAAGTACGGTGTAAGAAATACATTTATATTAAAGTTCCCAGTCAAGTTGCTCAAAATAACTCAAGAAGATTTGTAGCATGGCAATATGGCAGGTAGAACAAATACAGGGAGATGCATGAAGAATATGGTAATGCCATTGATTCAGTTCAGCAGTAGAATAAGGAATAAACCCCACACTTGCTATGCTTTAGAACACCAAGCTAGCCTGCAGGCTCAGCTGCCGTCTTCTGCTATGAAACACTTGGCATTAGCAGCGTAACAACGGAAAGAACCTCAATGACAGAACTGGAAGATGCTCTATAAAGCATCTGTGCCTGGCTGCCTCGGAAAAGGAAACCTATCATCCCAAACAGCCTTGACGCCAAACACAGGCTGAGAATGCTCACCTGGCCTGTTCTGCAAACACAGCCTGGTGAATTTGACTGATGTCCTGAAGTGTTGGCTTTGAACCCAAGCCGCTGGTAATTTATGTGAAAGATTCACGTGTTGGGTGATCGGTGTACACATGAGCCAACGTACATCCTACTGGGCTAGCATCAGGTACCCTAAAACCAGCCACCACAGCACGTGTCCTTCTCCAGCAATGAGGTCTCGTAGCCCTTCACATTTTGGGAGAACATCCTGTCAGAAGGCACGGGCAAGGGAATGCTCGCTCCTGCATGAGTGAGCGCATTAAGGAATCCGTACCTTCGGTTAGAACTTGCTTGAGAGATTTATATAAAAACATTAAGAACACAAGAGACCAGTTTCCTGGTTTCAGGCTGAGCCATTTATCAGTCCTGCTCATTTCTTGGGATGATATCATCGAGAGATTTATATAAAATATTATTAGTTCCATGTGTCAGTTTTACCACATCTGTTTCAGCAATCTGTCATGTCAGTTGATGCCTGTTGGTATTGCTGAGGGATGCGATACAGAAAAACAGCCTTTATCTCACAACTCCAATTTCTATGACCCTGGATGGAAACTTTTTTTTCTTTAATGGTACCAAGCTACATCTCCACTCCACTTATATGTTATTCTTTTAATACAAACACTGCCTTCTTCGTATCTCATCTGGAAGTTTTTACTTAGGCAGAGTCCCATTGGAAATACACAGACTCTTTGCTGAGTGGATTCTGCCTTTGCTGGCACGACTGTCGTGATAAATGGCAATAGCTTTCGCTGTCGGAGCAACACAACAGAGCCTTCCACAGCTGAAGGAATTGCTGAGTTCATTTGCTTTGGTCTTTAAGTTAAATGAGTTTTAATCTTCCACTTCCTGGACTGTCAACCTCACAAAACTTATTCTTTATTTTTTCAACCTAATTAGCAATGCATAAACGAGATCAAACCACTTTCGACCGGCCCGTTGCGCTGTACACGGGGCAGTGCAGCCAAACACACGGCGTCTCCCGGGACATCTCCCGGCCAGGGGCAGTTCCCCGGGGCACACCGTCACGCCGCTCCCTCGGGAAGCGTGGGCGGCGCGCTGCTCCCACACCTCGCCTGCAGAAAGCAGCGCTGCTGAACTAAGAGCCGCGCACGGGGCACGAAGCCCAGAGGAAGCTAAGCTGCATTTTTCAGCTCCGAGCATGCCACTGTCCTGTCCCTCTCACTTAAGCGACTGCTCTGTCCTCCTTCTTTTCCTCTACACTTACTTATTATGCAAATATAATCATTTCACGAGCCTCAAAATCAGTTTCTCTCCCTCCCTCCAATCAATTTCTTTCTGACTCAGCATCCTGATAGCTCACTTCTAAGGTCCCAGATGCTCCAGGAAAAAAAAAAAAAAAAAAAAAAAAGCAAAACCCAAACAATTATCTAAATAAATGTTAGCTTTAACTTTAATGTAGCTAAAATCCTACCCCCTCACCTTGCTAGCCAATTGAGCATTAACCTCACAAGTCTCCACAGCTCCGAGCGCAGCCAAGACACTTGGCCATCTCTCTTTTAATCAGGACGCAGCAGAGAGCTGAGCCTTGTTGAGAGTCATCAAGGATATTAATCTGGGCTCTGACTTTGGTCCTTGGACTGCCCTTGTTTGCCAGCACTGCATCTTCCGCTGGCAAAGTCTTTGCAATCAGCCAACTTCTTAATTATCTGGGACTTGGGCATTGCTGTTGATGTAACGCTTCCGCCCCGCTAGCATTTAAGCCCTGCGGTCCGTCCAACCCTTCACTAGCCGGCCCCTGCCAAATTGCTGGGTTCACTTTGACAGATGCCAAAACGCCGGCCCGAACATCCATCACTTTAAGGTTAATTACTGTAAGGCACTGTGCCATATGGTGAGCTGCTTGCTTTCTCCTGCAAGTCACCTGCAGAGCACAGCGAGGCTGCTGACCCTGAGGCACCCAGGTCACGTCCACCTCCAGGCACAACACTGAGGCACACGTGTGGCTGGAGCCCAACTGAAATCCACTGCTCACAACACCCGCGGCTGAACAACAGAAGGGTGCCTGAAGCTCAGGTTCTTCTATTGGGCACCTCGGCACACAACGCGAAGACTTTCTAGCCACCCGATGGCCCTGATGAACCCGTGCTCAGAAAGCCAATAATTGCCCTTGCTTCTGCCACCTAAGCACGCAGGCAGCCCAGGGAAGGAGGGCTGTGATGGGACGCAGCAGCAACAACTGCAAACCATGGCCCAAAGCAGCTCTCTCCAGGAAAAGGGGAAGGCCACTGCGAGCACTCCTCGGGACTGCCAAGGGCAGCGGGCACAGCTGGACAGCGACCCACCACAGCCACTGCACGCCCCCCACCAGACCTCCTGGTGGCACCCACCGGCCCCAGGAACCCAACGACGAGGTCAGGAGGACCTGGCTGTCTTTGCTCCACTTCTGCAGGAACCAGCCTTGCCCAACTCCCCTCACCGCTACGCACAAACCCCGAACTTTGGGAGCACCCAAAGAGACCCCCCAAAGGGACACCCCCGTCCTTCCTCCTGACGAGGCCAGGCCTCGCAGTGTGTGCAGCCTCCGTGAGGTTTGAGCACTGGGCTGCTTTTGACACGGAGCCTGCCCGCTGGCTTGCACCACAGCTCTTTTCCAAGCTTACGCCAGTTTCTGTGCATTTATTTGAAGAGAGAAGGTTCATCCGCTAAGCTCAAAGCGAAAACTCGCATTATTTTGTCTTGCTCCGCTGACCAGAGCCAGGTTAATGCCTGTCTGCCCGGCCAGGTGCCTGGTGCCATCCTCACAAACTTTACCGACCCTGCTGCCTTTCTTCTCCCTGCCTGCTCTGGAAACCCTCCCCGCCACGCGACTTTGTGCAAAGGCTCTTCCCAGCCCTCTTCTGATATTTTTAGCAAGAAACTTGCTTTGCTTTCTCTGTCTGAGGCTGAGTGCATTTTACCACAGCTGAACTCTTCCCTCTTCTGCGGAGAGTGCCCCAGAAAAAAAAATAAATAAAATACACCGAACCAAACAGCGTTGGTGGGACAGGGCTGGTGAGCGGTCAGCAGCTGAGCGAGGCAGCGGCGCTGAGGGGCGTCCTGCGCTACCCGCGCCGTGACACGCCAGCGGGGTGGCTTTAACTTGGACAGCGTTAAAAAGAACGGGAAAACACCACAGGATATCGACCAAAACGCCAAGGAGGTGACCGCTGCCTTTGCTCTCCAAACCCCCACACCGAACAGCCCCCGTGCACGCGTTTTTCCCCCGACCCCCCGCAGTTTTTTGGCCCCCGAGCCCCCTCTGAGGGACGGGGCCGCCCGGTGCCAGCCCCCCGCTGCCGGCAGCCCCTTCCCCGCCGCCCCGCTCCCCCCGGGGCCGCCCCCTTACCCTCAGCGCCGCCAGGTCGGTGCCGTCCAGGCTGCGGGCGGCGCAGTCCCGGGCCATGGCCGTCCCCGGGCTCGCACCGAGCTAACTAACGGTGCTCCTCAGCCCCGAGCCCCGCGGCGGCCCGGCCGTGCCCCGGCGAGGCGGGGAGGCGGGCATGGCGGCCGCGCCGGAAAGCCCTCCCCAGTCAGCGGCGGCGGAGGAGGGAGCCCCCGGGCCGGGCGGCCGCGGGCAACTTCTGCGGAGACATTTCCTCGGGAGAACTTGGCGAGGAAGTGACGCGCCCTGACGGGACGGGGCGAGGAGGGCGGCTGAGGGGCTCCGCCACGCGTGGGCACCTCACGGGCACGGCTCGGGGATGGCGACCGGCCCGGGCGCTGCTCGCCCAGGCGAAGCCCGCCCGCCTCGCCCCGAGCGGGGGCTGCGCGTGAGGGGGCTCGGCGCTGCTGCTGTACGAGGTGCTGGGTTGTGAGAGGAAAAATGTATCCTCCTGCTCTCAAACTAAAAGCTTTCCTGCTGCTGAAGGCTGGCCCTGCAACCGACCCATTTTCAGTAAAAATCAATAATCTCAGCCAGGGACGTGTTCTTGTATCACAACCCTTTGGGGCAAGCCCACAGCTGGCTTGTTTGCTCCCCATCTGCACGGCTCGGGACCATCCAGATCAAACCCCACTGCACCTCAGCAAGGACGGGATATGTGCAAGGCGCCCAGTGACAGCACCCTTCAGACCCCCATCTCACAGCCCCGCCTGAAGGCACTGACAGAGAGATACTTTATACAAGGGTAACAATCGAAAACTAAAATACAAAATAACAAAGAAATCAGAGTAACGAGAGGGAAAAAACAGCGGTTGCAGAGCAGAACCCCAATTACACGTCAGCGCGATGGACTCGCGCAGCGCTGCTCCTGCACACGCAGGGAGGAGCCGCGGCGAAGCCCTGCAGCCAAACCCTGCAACCGCAGACCTGAACGTAAAAACCTTTCGGGCGCCTATGTGCATGCAGAGGATGTTTTGCATTAAAAGGGAAGTGCAAGCGTGAAGGGGGAAGAACTTCCTTTGTTTCACCAAAGGAAATGCCATTGTACCCCAGAAGTACGGGGCCGATCCCGAGCTCTGCAGCCCCCCTGCGAGAGGGGCGCTGGGCCCAGGGCAGCCGTGCTTGCGGTAACTGCCCCGCCAGATGCGAGGCTCGGTAAAGGAAGAGAGTGTTTAAAGCTGAGGCTCGAATTGGCATGCTGGTTGTTTCCTTTGGCTTTGTTTATGCTGGGGTCTCGGCTACAGGTGTGAAGTTGGCACGAGGAGAAAAAAAAAAAAAAAGATAACCCGTAACAGAGCAGGATTTCCGGTCTGCAGGAGATAAACAGCTTCTCGAAATTGAGTTTCAGCCTGGGTTGGACAAACGGACTCTTTTCAGCATTTCTCCATTCTCTGAACTGTAATTTCAGAAAAACTGTTGTTCAGAAAGCCGGCCTGTTCTCCTTGAAGCAGCACCCAGTGCTCGGGGAGCGGATGTGCCTGTCACCACCACGGCTGCCCGTGCCACAGTGGTGGCTGCAGAGCCACTCCCTGCAAGCACTGCTCGGACTTCCCAACATCTGAATCCCAGCTCTACATCAAGGTGCTCAGAAACCCCAAAGCCTGAGTTCAGCTCCCTGCTGGGGTGTTAGGATACAAATCCCGGGTCCAGCTTCGTGGTTTCTTTGCTCTCAGCTTCATGGCACAGCACCAGAGTCTGGCCCCGGCGTGCCTGCTCTCCTCAGATCCCGAATGAAACAGGTTCCCTGTAAACCCTAGCACCAAAACTTTCCCCCAGAACTTTGATTTGCAGGAAGGTTTCTGGCCTTCTGTAAGGAAATTGCATTCTGCTCACACCAGAGGTGCCTGTTCGGCTTGCTGCAGGCTCTGAGGTTCAAGCACCAGCACCGTTTTTCCAGAATAACAATCCTTCACAAAATTCCCCAATACTTTTTTTTTTTTTTTTTTTAATGACCTAGAGATTTCAGACATTGCTTTGGTGTTTCCTTAGAGCACAACCCTTAGCCAAGAGGCAGCAAAGCGACACAAAACTCCGCAATACCTCCTTATAGCTACAGACCCCACCTTCCCTCATTCCCAGAAGCTCTCAGGATTGCTCAGAGAGGAAGGCCTGTCTTTTTGCCTGTCTCACACTTTCAGAAACCATTTTCTCCTCACTTGGTTTCAACCAGAGCCAAAAGATGAGCAGCTGTTAAATGCTGATTACAGCAGAGTCAACGGGTGGCAGCAGCCAGCACCCTATTAGCCCAGTTTTCAGCCATCAGCAGGGGCCCCTGGCTGCTGCTTGGATCCAGTACCATTTACGACCCCATCCTTGGAGCAATTTACTGTTATTAATGGTTTTGTGAAGTCCTGGAGTACAAAATATCTGCTGCTAAAAATCTTCATTTAGTAGGCCAGCTGCTAACGTCAAAAGCCGATCCCTTCTGTTCCTGGTTGCAGTATGGTTCCTTGCCACGGGAGGCTTTGGTAGGCTGTCAGGAAGAAGATTACCCGTTAAAAACCTGCACGGGACCTTACGGGGCCTGCATCTGCCTCTGTGTGGCTTGGTGCAGTCAGCGCTGCCATCCACACTGTGTCACGAGTGCTGCTGGATGAACGCGGAGAAACAGAGTGCAGCTCCATCAGGTCACACCTTGCAAAATAGCAGCACAATTTATCTCAGCTGTGGCAAGAACTCTGGATTGCAGGGGGAAGAACTGAGCTTCAGGCCAGGACACCCACTTACTTACATTCCACTTAAGTTAAAAGATGTTAAAACTAATGAACCAGTGCTCCCCCCTCAACCCAGTCTGCTTTTTAACTTCAGTATTTCGATGACCCATCCCTGCTGTGCTTTGAAATCACAGTAAGATGTCTTTGTTTTCAATGGGTTTTTGGATCAGGCTCTGAATATTTCTCATGCTTTCTCCTATTTGCACTAAAGAAAATTCCACTTCATTCCAAACACACGAAGAAGTGGCCAGGAAGCAGCATCTAAACCTGAATCTGTCTTCGGACTTGTGCTTTGCAGAGGTTCCTGCATTAGGATTGAGGGACGGGGGTTGCTACCTTTAGTGAACTGAGCATACCAGAAACCCAGACAAACAAAACTAAGCAGTCATTTCCCACACAACGCTCAGTAGCACATACAGTAGTTTTCAGCTCTTTAAAAATTAAATAACTTTTTCAGTTCCTGGCAGCCGTGCTGGTGTAGCCTCACAGGATATCCAAAACGAGACCGAACAGCTTCCTTCCCCAGCGATTCCTGAATGGATGGGGTGAGTTGGAAAAAGTGCCTCTCACCGCTGGAACCGCAGCCAGGACGTCCACCTCATTTCCCAGGGCACAGCTTAAAATACCGGCCTCCCACAAAACCCACGTTAGCCCGAGTGCCACTCGCTGGGACTCCTGCAGAAATGTATTTTCTTTTCAGTTGCACACAAAGAGGCATGCCCTGGCGGCGTGTCCCGGAGCAGGAGAAGCCCTTCCCTGGCAGGACCGATAACCCCTCGCTCGCCGCTCGACCCCTGACTTCATAGCATTGTTCCAGCCCCGCACCTCCGAGCTTCTCCAGCAGCAGCAGCGAGGCTGCGGGAAGTTTCCCGTTTCCTTCCAGCCCAGCACGCTTCCCTGCTGCCCCGAGCAGCAGCCACAGAGGAGATGTAGTCTGGGGAATGTTGTATTCCACATTTTTGGCTTCTGGATTCTCAGTTTCAGAGCCTATTGAATCCTTGATTGTGACTTGGTGTTATAATTCACAGATCATACCAATAATCATTTCCTTGCATGAAAGCAATTTCTCTTGAGTTGTCTCTGCATTAGAATTGTTCCTACTCCAATTTTCTTTCCTTTGTCGTTGTGTGTGTCACCTTGACTATATGCCAGTGAGGGACCTGCATGCAATGGCAACACCAGTGCGCGAAGGCCGGCTTGCAAATTTCCAAAATTAAGAACGAGATAATTTATTGAAATAAACTGAACACATACATTCTGTACTACTATTGCATATTACTGCTGTCGGCCGAGCTGTAGGTTTTTCTCTTCCCTCCTATCGCCTGCAAAGTTCTCTCTCTTCATTCAAGTGGCAACCATTTTAAATGCCTAGCAAGGAACAGTAGCTATATGTTACTAGGTCATCAGATCCCAATGGGTTTTCTGAACACCATAATGAATTTCAGCCCAACATCTGTCTGCTCTCTGAAACAGATGCAATTATGGGAAAAAATAGCTGCTGCCGCTTCGCAGGCAGATTTCTCAGGAAAAAAAAAAAAAAAAAAGAAACAAAATACAAAGAAAACTGACATAGCACAATTTAATCACTACCACATTAAATTTAATCAGTCAAAATATCATGTGGCACACACCCAATTTCTTCTGTGAAAGAGAGACAAGTTGTGGTAACTTTTCTGACAGACAGAGGTTTTCTGACTTTTAGAAAATCTTGTAGGCACAGCTTTGATTTTGCCAACCAAATGCTAACCTCGGATGACTCAGATCGGGGTTCCCTTTTATCCAAACCACTGAAGTTTAGTGGTTAGCTAAGAGGGAACTTGTATCTGAATCACCCTTGGTTTGGGGGAATTGTCAGATTAAAAAATAAATAAGCAGAAGAAGGGCCTTGGGCTTCAGGGTGGGATGTTTGGTTTGTTTTTTGTCCCCTTCCACCCCAGAGGAAAGAAAAATCCAGCAACTATGAAAGTGGGGACGAATTTCATGTACTTACAACACCAAAAAAAAATAACTTTGTCCTATCTTTTTAAACTTCTCAATGTCATGTGTCAGTCTGGGGAACATTCTCAGTAAATCAACCAGACTTTTTCAGTCGTGTTGCAAGTCTAACTTGTGCCTCACAAAATTACACAATTTTAAGCTCATCTTTAGCTACAGAAAAAGCCTACCTCATTGCTCAAGTCCCTGTTACACATCTGCAGTTCCCAGGCCCCCTGCTTCTCCTTTCTTAAAGGAAAAAAAAAAAAAAAAAAGGGTAAAAGAGGAACTATAATTTATTAGCCCTCATCCAGCCCCTTGGAACAAAACCTGCCCTCTGTGACCTATCAGACATCTTCAGGAAAGTCTCCTCTATTCTCGCTCCAATTTCCATGTAGTTCCAAGTTGCTTTTCATCTCGTTACTTCGTCAACTTTGAACATTTCAAACACACTTGGATGCCCCAGCGCAGTGCCTGAGCCTTTTAAATCCTCTTCTTTTCCTCAAGGGAAATGGAGTCCCGGCTTTGGGATGCTGCCTTTTTTGTGTGCGAGCCTGCTGGATGGGGAAGGCAAGGGGAAGCTCATATGAGCCTCGAGCAACAGTGTCCTCTTCCAACACTAACTCATGAATAAGTCTGTGCCTTTTCCTGTAGATCCTTGCCAGTCCTATCTAAACATTCTCTATCTTTGTATATTAATAACCAGCACACAACTTCCAGCCAAGTTTTGATGCTGTCTGCACCACCGTGCTCGCTCCAGAGCAGGCAGCGCGGCTCTCGGGAGCTGCAGCAGTATTTCCACTGCACGGGAAAGCCGGGGGTAGGTGCAGTCGCCTTGTTGCTGCACGGTGCAGCTGTCAGCTGAGACTAAATATTTTAAAAATTGAATTGGACAGGTTGTTAGGCGGCTTGGGAAGAATGGGAAGCCCCTGTACATCTGCCAGTCATTCACTGACACTAGGTCGTGGAAGCACTGTGGGTAAGGAATGTGACTGTGGCAGAGGTTCGAGACTGTGTTCACTGCCTTTAACCAATAACTTGGAACAAATACTAAATAATCACTGCTTTGTTCACAGGGCCCAAAGAGGCCGTGAACATCCTGGTGCTGTGCTGTGGCTGATGGGATCGTGGCTGCATAAGCAGAGAAGCCAGACTCTCCCATTTGGCTTTGGCGAGATGGATGCTGGAACAGCAGCTCCAGTTCTGCTCTGCATATTACAGAAAGATGCTGAAGGCTTGGATTCAGTGCAAGGAAGTGGCACAAAAAATAGCAACCAACCAAGGACAAAATGGCTTACTGTGCCCACCTTGAAGAGCTAAAGCTCTTACCTTATTAAAAAGATAAATAACTTGATATTTTCTCCTAAGGATTTCTCTTCAGTGGCCACTTGAATCACAAAAGACATAATGAGAACCAGTAGCTGAGGCAGAAACCAGGAAAAAAAAAAAAAAAATAAAGGCAGAAACAAAGGCTCCACATTTTGACAGACCAGTTGGTTTCCATTTCTCATGGGTCTCTCTTTCTGGTTCCTAGAGCCAGTGCAGGAACGCTCGGACCTCCCCAAGTTACAGATGCTTTCAGCAGCCTCTGAGGCTGCTTGCCTGGTGCAAAGCCATCCTGCCCATGCACGCAAGAGGCTGCAGCAGCACCCAGGAAACCTTTCCCCTCCAGAGGCTGCCCGGCCACTTCCCAGTCGCAGCTGAGCCCACAACTAGCACCCCACTGCGTCCGTGGGCTCAGACTTGCAGCAGGGGATTTAAACCAGCTTCCCTTTTCACAGCGGCTTACGTTCTTTAAGGAGGTTAGCTCCATAAACCAATTAAGCATCTTTAAGTCCTTGAGCCCTCGTACCTTCTCTGAGCAGTTTGCATGCTTTAAAGAGCAAAAGCTGATTTCACCCGGCTGAGACCGGAGCACCAACAAGGCTGCGGGCAGCAGCCCCAAGCTCAGCCCAGGATCCCTGTGACCCACACCCGGGTGCTTTGCCCCAGCTGCCTCTCTTCTGCCAGCAGATTCGTACAGGTTTGGAAGAGGCCAATTTCCCCTTTCTTTCTGTGCTTTCCAAAAGCCGCAGTTGTAGGTTATACAGTAACAGATAGCTTTACACCCTCGTAAACCTTACACACTAAGTGTTTGGGAAAAACAGCTATTTCCCTCGTTTCCACATCCAGTGTGGTAGCCCAGGCAGGCACAGCTGACGTGTCCAACAACACATCCTAGAATGCAGCACAGTCACCCCTTGAGTCCCACCCCAATTCCTTATCTGCCCTTTTTCCTTTGGATTAGTCAGCTCTACCAGGAGGACAACGCTAGTACAGCCATCTGATATCTGAGTACGACAGCTTACAGTCAAGTCTCTGAAGCAGTGTTTTTGTTGTTTTTAAATAGGCAAATTAGCAACATCCCGAAAGCCAGAAAGCCACATCGTAAGATCTTATGCAAGCCTATGACCAGGCCCCTTTGTTTCCTGTAGGACATATCTTGCATAGCTATATCCAATTACATATAAAGCATATAGATTTACATTATATACATATAAATAAAATTACTGTGTACCTCCTACATGCTGTAACTGTCATAGACACTTTTTAGGCAGTTAATAACCACACATCATTATGTCATATTAAAGTACAGCTTTAACTCCTGCCCAGGCAGGATAGCAGGCCGCGATAACAATATGGTTCTGTGAACAGTTGTGGATTAGCATTTAGTGACCACTGAATCTTCTCTGTGATTAAAAATCCCCGCCAGCTGCCCAATCTGCCTTTGTCAGTAAACTCTGCATCATTTTATAGCAACAAAAACACAGTTCGCCCACTCACTTGAGGTCAGTCACATGCCTCTGACTGAAAAGGAGCATTTACCCGGGCATTACGTGAAGGGCAGACCCGCTCCATTGCTCTGGAGCCTCTTTTGCCGTTGCTGATATACAAGGTCACCGTCTGTTCCTGCTGAAGCAGTGAGACACGGGTGTTTGCACCAAGGTCGCTGCCCTCTCCACCAGGCCCACGGAGCACTGCGGCCATCGGCCCAGGGCCCAGGCAGGGCCCTCTGGATGAGGCCGCCCCAAGGAGGACGTGGAACTTGGGGCCTGTACCCTCACACCAGCTTCCTAAATCCTCACACCAGCTTCCTAAGATGAGCCCTGTCCTAGGAAGGCCCTGGGTGCAAGTCATCTCCAGACCTATGGCTCTAGCCACAAAACATCCCAGCCCCAAATTCTCCCCACACAAGAGGCACCTCAGCATTCCCTCCCTCCCAGCAAACATCAGAATTTCCTGCAAACCAGTGATTCAGAGTATTACCTGTGCTTCGAATTAAAGTTCCCCAAGGCCACACAGCTCCACGTAAAGCCCTCATCACGCAGCCGGTGCCTCCAGGCCCTGAGCAGGGAGGGCCTGCAGGACACACGGCCACTGCCCGATGCCAAGCTCCTCACCAGGCAGGGACACAGCTGCCAGCAGGGCAGTGACACAGGTGTGGCTGGTTTGTGCCAGCTGCCTCTACACAGAGCCTTTGCTGGGCCTCCTCCCTGCAGCTCCAAGAGATGAAGTGGGTGGGTGGTGGGGCCTTCTGTAGGAATTACTGACAGCTGAGAGCCTCACCAACAATGCCCTCTGCCATGGCCCATCAGCCTTCCTCCCGAGCTCTCTGCTCCGTTAGTAGCTGTAACCAGAGGACGGCCCTCTCCAGACACACTTTGGTTCCACACAGGGAAAAATCCTTACAGAGACATCGCAGGCTGCAATGGGACAGTATCTGTGGGTTATTCTGGGGTTTTGGTCAGCCCAGTGCTGCTCCCATCCTGCCGTGCCCCTGGCCAGGCCGTTTGGGATGCCACACGAGGCTGGCAGGCTGTTCTGGCCGTGCCTGCAATAACAGCAGTGCTCTGTGTGCTTTCTGCTCTTCACTCTGCTCACTAATCCTGGAGATGTTCCACATGGTGCCAGTGAGCACACACACACACCGCCTTGTTCTCTCACACACACCTTTCCTGAGCTCCGTGCTTTTACCCCTTCTTGCTTTGAAGCACAAACATATATTTATTTTTTTTAACTTTAATTTAAAAAACAAACCAAACCTGCAGTTTAACTCTGCAATATCAAACCCTTTCATTCTTGTTTTCTGGCCTTGGGTCCCCCATGGAGATCGATTGCTGCCTTTCCCGTGCGGACACGTTGGCCTGCTCAGCCAGATAACTGCTGCGTTGTGTGCCTGGCTGGGGCTGCTCACGTGCCTGTGAACAATGCAGCAAAGGTCTGTGTTTGCGTTCCCATTTGCTTTTCTCTTCTTGGCTTATTTGGATGATTCTCCCACACTGATGTTAGCAGCTTTTTCAGTCATATTTAATCCCCTCTGTGGCCACCTCCACTTTTCCAGTGTTTGTGCTGGTATTAGACTGCCTGTTACGCTGTCCTAATTTCCATGTTACAACTGCTGGGAGGATAATCATCATTTATCTTTTTTTTTTTTTTTTTTTCTGTGTCCCTTTGTATTGTTTGTTCTTCATCTAGATTGGGAGGGCCTGCAAGTCCTTTCATGACTATTATTTTTTCCACATGTCCAAGCTCAAATTGAGAATTAGTAAGCTTCCAGGGCTGATCCTGACTTGGCCAGCATTTCTACTGCATTTTTCTTTTTAACCTTTTGAGAGCATTTTCTGCAGTTTTGCCTTCCTGACCTATCAGGATAGGAGACCAGAGGCAGCAGGGCTGAGTTGAGGGCCAGGCCCCAGGGTGACTGCGCTGGGGCCCATCACAGAGACGTGGCTTAACAGAAAGGGAACTTAGCTTCAGTAAAGCTGAAACCTGCTTGTGTTTGGGGTCAGGAAGGGAGATTCTGGCCATTACACTGTCACTTTTGTGGTCCTTTACAGTGCAGCTCAGCCTGGGAAGTTTTGGTTGGCTTGAGTGGGGAATGTGGTTTCAGCTCACTTCTTTAAATTTGGTGAAGCACCTAATATCTTACCCAAGTAAAATCTGGGTGGGAGGCACGGTTTTCTATTTCAGATGTCAAACTGAAAACACACCTGGTAACTCCCCTCTGCGTTAGAAGGAACTGCAAGTTCTGCAAGGCTGCAGCACATTAACCAGAGTAGGTACAGAAGCACATAACCTGCAGCACACTGGCATTTTTTTATCCTCAGTAGAAGCTGTTGGATCAACTGAAGTCAAATGCTCAGTGTTATTACCATCTTCCTTTTAAGCTGCTCAGATTAATGGGACAAACTCTCATTCAGAGGAATCGGGTACAGATCCCCAGTGACTACACTGCCTTGACTCTGGTTGTAGAGTAGTACAAATTACAGCAGAGTATCATTATTAATTTCAGCTGTCCCCTGTTCTGGCAAATTATCATTCATCTCCCAAAATGGATATCTCAGCTAGAGACCTTTATTTTATCATCTTAATGTAAAAAATCCCCACTGCTTCCTCCCTCCAAATTAGCAGCCTGTGGTTTCTCTGGGGAAGTCGATCTCGGGCGTAGCGCTATGACTTACTCTTGACTAATAGCACCAAGACTAGACACGGCACCAGAGCGTTTTTACCTTCCAACACATACCTGAAATCTCTCACCAGGTCCTTGTCTGCCTGCTCAAGAGTTAGTCACTTCCTCTGCAGCCTGTAGGGAAGAGAGCAAAATTAAAGAAATGCTGCTGTTTTCCAACAAAGCCCCTGGTCAGTGGCTTGCTGCTCACCCGTGTGCCGAATCCCTGTTGCTCTGTATGCAAACCACCCAGGATGCAGGCTGGGATCCGGCCTTGGTGTCCTCACAGCCTTTACCTGCTCACGTGGGGCTTATCTGGGATCATGCTCCTGAATCAACCAAGTACCATAAACCAAGTACCATCAGCAGTGATGCCCCACTGAAGTGGCTGCTTACCTGAGCTTGTTTTGCCTCAATTACTGCGTGGAAACATGCCTTCCACATCTCAGTTTTCAAGTACTATTAAGTTAGTAACTTGGTACAAGTTAAAATGGTCCCGAGTAGGTGACTTGGTGATACTTGAGTCTAATTTTGACATCGTGGCTTTGCCATCAGCACCAGTCCCGGGGTATTTGATGGCTCAGGGTGGGTAAGAAGTAGGAACTGTACAGTTTGGTGAGGTTTTGGGGCCAGCATGGCCTGGTGGAGGGGTATTGAAATGCTATTGAATAGGCCTCTTCCAAACCTGTAAGAATCTACCGCTGGGGAGCAGGCAGCCTGTGAACCCCGGTGCTGGGGCTGCTGGCCCCAGACAGGCATCCCCATGCAACCCATTGTGTGCCAGACCTGGGCAACAATTCGGTCTTTGGGTGTGCTCCAGCCTCTTTGCTGAGCTAAGGGAAAAGGCTGGCAAAGGGGGAGCCACCCCAAGATCAGCCGATCCCGTCACAGAGAAGCGGCCCTCAGGCAGCGCAGCTTGGGGTGCTCAACTTGGGGCGATGGGCGCTGTGCTCCTGAGCTCCAGCCCCGCTGGGCACCCTGCAGGTGGGTTCTGGGCTTCCCAGGTGGGCACAGGGGTTTGTCCCCCCCTGCCCACGCCTGCCTCGGCTTCTGTTAGAGCGCAGCACAACCAGTGCTTTCCCTGGGCTCTCCTGGGGAAGCCTGTGCTTTACAGTCTTACTGTAAAATAACAAGGCAGGCTTCTAAAGTCAGGAAGTGTCTCCGACAGTCTCCTGTGCTTTTGCTATAATTGCTCCGCATGCTCCTCTGACAATTCCTGTGACCTTATTTCTCCCAAAAAAAAGCCAAAAAAAAGGAAAAAAAAAAAGGTAAAGAGAAGGCAAGTCCCATCATCCCTCAGGTCTCAGCACAGCTCTCCGCACACTGAAGGAGAAGCAGAAGCTGCCAGCTCTGTATCTGGAGCTCTTCTCGTACGTGTTTGTTAACCCTCAGGGTACGATGGATGCTGAGAATTACTCTTTCACAACATTTGTTTGGCTGCCAAAAAGGAAAAATGATTAGCAGCTCAAAGGTTACACCGCTGACGTTTTGCAAGAGGAGCGCTGCTCGTGGGCTGCCGCTGTTTTGCTGACTGTGGAGACGAAGCCGCGCTGCGCAGCTCCTGCTCGTCCTGGCACCCGTGGTGCAGGCTCGGAGATTTCCACCGCTGCCCTGCACACAAGTCCTCTCCTCCTCCCACGGAAGGCAGCTCCCTCTTTGTCCATAGAACTGCACCCAGCGTTATACTGCACACTCCTGGCTGCCACAATGCTGCTTCAATACCTTCTTTGGGGACTTGGGTATCTTAAAGAAAAGTGTGATGATGAGTTTGTAGCATGCAGTTAATACATTAAGAAAGGGATTTAGACTTCGGAATTAATTCCTAGTATCATTCCTGTTATTAGCCCCTTCCAGTCTCTAGTTGCACGTCTGCTGGGGGCACAGCTGTTTAGGTAGGATTTAGCTCTGGTTGGACCCTGTGGAGCTCAGGAACTGCGTGAAGCACCGCGCCGTGGCACCACTCAGATACACTCACCCAGCCCGATGGTCTCCACCTCGTGACTCCTTGCAGGGCACTAGCACTGGCATTTCACAGCTGGGGGAGTCTGCCAAGGTCAAGCCAGGCCCACCACATCCATGAATGTCCCGTTTGCCATCTCAGGCTGCTCTCTTTTGAGAGAGGGCTGCTGTGAGCTGCCTGAGCAGTCAGAGGTACCCACACCTGCACTGCTTCAGGCCTTTTGCAAGGAGAAATTGTCCTGACGGGCGGCTGAAACTTCTGGCCCTGGATCGACGCCTTCCTCGCAGACTGGCACTACCACATCGCAGATGCTCATTCTGTTCATTATGCTGATGGGTGTTAGCGATGGAGTTTGAACTTTGTTCAGATTTTCCCCGAGTTTGGCAGCGAGGAGCCAGAGCTCTGATGTGGGTTCAGGCTGGTCATTAGGTATAAATTGCCTCTCAGCCCGATTTTTCCCTGCTGTCTCCTTTTGCCAGTAATTTGTTGCAGCACAGAGATTTCCTGTCGTCTCCTCTTGTCAGTCTGTGTCCTTCCAAAACCATTTTTTGCCAACGACTTGCAATAAAGGCTTCTGCCTTGTCACCTCTTGCAGGGAGCTGCTGGGCCCTAAGGGAGGTGTGGCCGTCAGCTCTAGGAGGGCTCTCCCATGTCCTCCAAAATGTGTAACCCACCTACAGGACATTCACAGGGTGCCCGTGCAGACAGGAACAATCTTCTTTTTCTGTTGGTTGAGAGAAGATGTGGCCATAGGGCAATCTGCAGTTCAGTCCAGGGACTGTTATCCACTGGGCAGAGCTCAGGACTGGGTGATCATGGGCAAATCCCCAGCTCTGCCAGTGGCTTTTGGTAGGATCTTGGGCAAAACGGATCCCAACCCTGTTCTTCACTTGCTAAGGAGAGAATGAAAACATTTCCCCAGCTCAGTTAGGCATTAGATTGTTTCATGATCATAACGCCTTTGATATCCTTTAATCAAAGAGCTGTTAAGGGTTTTAGAAGTTGTTATTATTTGTGGAGTAGATGCTAATTTTCTGTGCACAGTCTACACGGACCATGGATTCTAATATTATCTGGGGAGTAAGTATTAAATGTTCCCTCTTAGGTGCTGGCAGAAGTTACCTTTTAAGCCTCATACACATCCTGATTAGAGTACATTGTACTTTAAAAGCTTCTTCACATCTCATTAGACCTTCTCCTCTTGAGCCGTCTCATAAGAGGCTAATTTACATTAAGTCTAGGCCACGGCAGGGTCTGGATTTCTCATGAAAATATGTCTTGGTAGTAAAAGCAAAGCCCCTTCCGCTCCCTGCATGAGAATCACTAATGCTCTCCTCGACATCATAAATCCCAGGGCCATGCTCTGAATCCCAAATAATTTGGATGTATATAGAACCGAGACGCACGACTCTGACAATTCTCATTTCCACCTTGGCTTGCCTACGCTGCTCCATTAAAAGAGGGCACCAGAGGCTTTGCAAAGGCTGTGTACAGTACAAGCATTGTCTTAACGGCTGCTTTGCCCTCTAGCCATCACCCAAGAGAAATACTGGAGCCCGTGAGCACGGTGGGTGCCCCCCTGAACTCCAGCATAACCCCGTGGGTCTGTTGGCTCTGATGGGTTCAGCAGGAGATGCCGGTGCTCGCACCACAGGAAACACTTTGCATACCCAGGGTGGAAACTTGCAGTCAGGAAAGCATTTATCACCCGCTGCCGTGTAAAAAGGAATTATTTCACAGACTGGAAAGGAATTGCAAAACTCGGGTAGTATAAAATACATTGTTCTGCCTTTGTGTTTGTCCTGAAGAGGAGAAAGCTCTTAAAACCTTGCAAAGCCAATTACACTTTGTCGAAATGAATTACAGGAGT